>CM076571.1:932435327-933060714 GCA_034641835.2 Pinus albicaulis | reverse complement strand
GATGTCTTGGAGGCCTGAGTTTTTTGGATGGTTACGGCGTCAGTTGGTCATGGTCGAGGACTGGCCCTATGCTGGGACCAATTTCACCGGAGATCCCGATCTTCTGCTCCCGGAGGGCGATGACTGGGACGAGGAGTTGGGTATGATACTCTATTTTTGATTTTTATGTTTTATGATTTTTTGGTAATACGTGTCCGTTCTAACAAAAGTTTTATATGTATGCAGATGTCGGCCCAGAGAGACCTGTCGGTATGTCTCCCATTGCACGGAGAACTTAGCCCCCAGCTGACCCTCAGGCGGAGGGTGCCGAGGGGGGAGAGTTGATCCAGAACCTTAAGGGGATTGCCCGGGGGATTCCAGACTACGCCCGACTGGCAGATGTCCCAATGGCGTATCAGAGACATATGGTGGGAGTGCCTAGTCGCCTCCACCGACTTTTAAGATGCTTAGTGCGCGTGGTAGCATGTTACCACGAGCACCATGCGGATTACACACCTAGGGATTCTTTCATGCATATTTTTTGAGAGACATGTTGTCTCCAGATGTATTAAGACGAACATGTATATTTTTTGATTTTGTGTGATGCACACTATGTAAAAATTTCGACACATATATATATATACACACCCATTTCTGGATGGATATTTTTACATGTGATGCTGTTTTTGTTTATAAATTGCACAAATTTCTATCTAAAACCAAATTAGCTACTGCATCTGTTAATGTATTCATATGTCTGGGTATGTGTTGATATGTAATATAATCAAAATTTCTTTCCAGCAGACGAACACGCAAATACAGACGTAAAATGGATGGATTTCTTACTGAATAATGTCCGTTAAGTTGTAATACTACAAGTTGTGAGTCTAGATACACAAGTAATTCACGAATGTCGAGGTCCATAGCCTCGGTTAATAATTCCAATACAACACTATATTCCACGATATTATTTGTAGCAGGACCCAGACACACACCTTGCAGGTCAACCAACTCACCAGCAGGATCATAAATTACCCAGGCTGCCGAAGATAGATTCCTGGTACTGCGGGAGGCACCATCTCCGAAACCCACAAACGGAGTAATAGACATCTGCACAATCAGGAAGACCCGATCAGCAGAAAGATGCTTACATGCACACCACACCACACATGCACAAAAATGAATATACACACCTATGTACACACACCACACCAAAAATGACTTCAAGCGTAGTATTTCTTAAGGTACAACCCATTTCTAGGCTGTGCCAACGGAACTCCTTCATAATCAATGAGCTCATAAGCCCCATTCTTCAATACTCGTTTTACTATGTAGGGCCCATGCCACATGGGTTGGAGCTTTCCTGCCCCGAGTTTATCATGTTCTTGGTCGTATAGGAGGACAAGGTCCCCTTCGACAAAGGAACATGGAGAGATTGATTGATCAAAGTGCGCTTTGACCCGCTTTTTCTGTGCCTCAATGACTAAGGCAGCCAAGCGACAGGTTTCAACCAACCATTCCAAATACAAGAGATGCTCTTCTTCAGGAGAAGTATCGGGTAAAAGTACCACAGCCAACTTTAAGGAAGGAATTTCGCACTCAACCGGAAGAGTTGCTTCCAGACCATACACCAATTGGAATGGTGTGAATCCGGTCGCACTCTTTGCTGATGTCCGGTATGCCCATAGAGCTAAGAAAAATTGGAGGTGCCAATTGGACTTATGAATTCCAACTGTTCGTTGAAGCATTGTGGCCAAAACCTTGTTCACAGGCTTAACCTGGCCATTTGCCTGGGGGTAATATGGTGTTGAGCTATCGTGTCTGTTGTGGAGGTAAATCCCCTCTGGGGATAGAGGCGATCCCTACTAGCCCAGACCGGGTCTAGCAACAATCGTTCACGCTATAGTGCAGGTTCCTAATTGCAAATAAACCAACTAGCGATGAAGGCTTACCTAGAATCCAACGCTGTCGCTTGTAGCGAAAGTAGCGCTCCCATTCCTTAGCTCCGGCAGATCAAAATCCTCACGATCTCCGTGATCAGACACCTGCACACGCAAGAAACAAAACAAACACAAGCGTAAAATCTAGTATATGCAACTATATGTCAGTCAGAGAAGACATAACTTATCATCATAATCAACAACAAGAGTGGAACCATAACCAATAGTCGCTTATCATTAATCAATGAAAGAAGAATACAACCATAGCCCTGACGCTGAATTCTCCTTGGAGGGTCGCCAGCGGAACACGTCTCGAAAAAGCCTGTCGGGGATGGGACAAACCTCTCTCTTCGGATGTCTCGACAATAATCTCCTTGCTTGGATTTGGCCTTAAGGGAATGAATCAAGGCTCTTACAGCATAAGGCTCTAATGGCTCTTGGGAACTTGGAGACTAGCTTGTAAAGGGAATGAGCAAGCTTTTATAGATGGAGGAAGGGGAGTTGGGATCCCTATAATCATGGGATTGGCCCTATCCTCAAGGAAGCTCCCATGAGAGGTGGCAAACCACTTCCTCTACATGGAGATCCGGAGCCAAACCTCCCAACTCAAATTAGATACCAGTTCATGGATCAGTTAGGACGAAACTTCCACCATTTATTTTTAAAAAACACTCCTTAAAATGGTTGACGTGAGTGCGACTCTGAGATAGAGAGCCAATTGGCGTGCCCTCTTTGAAGGATTTCCCCCCTTTGGCGCGGGTACTGAACTGCCTGCCTGCGCCAATGCAAAAAGGGGTGTTTTTAGGGTTTTTCACAAGGAGTTGTCTTCAGGGCATGAAAGTACATGTTTAGGGGAATGCCATGAAATTGTTTTCAAGCTATGTAACTGCTCACAGGTCACGGAATGAGCCCTCCCATTGTGCGGGATGGGGAATTACAGGGACGGTGACAAATTGTTGTGTAATAGATGCCCCCTAAAGCATGAGGCCCGAGAGAGAGAGAGGGGTGAAATGCTTTACGAAAATGTGTCCAACTGAAAACACCGCCGTCGGAAAACCTGCGTAGAGAAGTACAACTGATATCTCAAATACATGATATATATGTGGTATGGGCGTAGCCATCCATAATAGAGTATGTAGTAATCCAGATCCGAGGCATGGACGCAGCCATCCAGTGAGGATCGGTAAATAGACTCAGGTATGGTCACAGCCATCCAATTAGTGAGTCATGTGACTAATCATAATAATCCACAAAATCATAGCCTGGATTATAACAGATAGGAATCCAGGGTCTTGCACTCCATCTCGACCCGAACGAAGTACAAGTTCAAGCATGCGAATAGATGAGCTGAAGTCGAACATGCAAGAACATCGTCTGATTACCAGGCAATGATGAAAGCTGTTAACAGACGCGAGAGGTACCACCATTAATGCCAATGGTCCTCAAGGTACTACAGGTAAAATCTACGGCATGTGAACAGTGAGCTGACGTCGAACACCCACAGAATCACTCGATCAGAGGCCAATGATGAAAACCTGATGTCGAATGCAAAGAACCTGCCATTGAGGCATGCAGGCTCCAAGGTACCAGAAGCGAGTCTCTAGATCAACTTCCTGGATAATGAGTTGAAGTCGACAGGAAGTGACCTTGATCGAAGGTGGGCCATAGTGTTTCCCACATCATCGACACGAGACAGAGGAACATAATGTCTTCGTGAATCGGGATCAGATGAGAATCAGAGGAAGGTTGATACTTGCAGAGGTCAACTTCTCTTGAACATATGGCGGCACGACAGTGAGTTTGGCAGTATTTGACATCAACGGATCAGAGGTCATGGCGACGAGGCAAAGAGCAGATGAGAGGTCAAAACGGATTACCCAAACCCACGGAGGCAAGTGAACAAACGAGATGAGATATCCCCAACTCGACATGAATGCAGACAAGTGCCATGTTCAAGAGCGACATACTGCCGACATGACAATGATGTTGGTTCCATTTTCCCCACCATTTCTAGCGAGTACCTCTTTATTTTTACACAAGCTTGAAGAGGATACCATATGCTTGCTGTATAAGCCCATCCTAGTACATTTAACGAGCCCTAGGAAGGAGAGACTCGAATACCGTCATTACGACTAAATCTGATGTCATCAGGGTTTAACGAGTCTGACAAAGGAAGAACTCGGCGTCTTTTCATATTTAGAGAGTCTGAAAAGACAACAGAAAAGTAAATTCCCACGGTCCCTTTTCGTAAATAGTTCCCCAGACCCAAAAAGGTAGAAAACAATATCTGAGAAAACCTCCTAGTCGCAATAGGCTAGGGTATTCCTTTTTCGTAAATAATCTATCCCAGCCCAAAAAAGGGGTAAACATATACTGGGTAGATGTTGTTTCGTGACCACTTTAACGAGATCAAAACGAAAAGGGCCTCGGAAATCATTTCATGTTTAGAGAGTTAGAAAAGAGCTGAAAGATGACTCCAAAATGAATTTTTCGTGTATTTATCGAGTCCGAAAAAGTATAAAATACAACTCGTGTCACCGTTTAAGTTGCGTAAAAACCTGTTGCTGCACATAAAGGCAAGTGTAAAATCCATTTTCGACAAAATATATCAAAATATTAATAAAAATGACTTTTAAAACCTAATTAGATTTCAAAAAGTTATAAATAAGTCTCAAATGGTAAAAACAAAATTACTTTTACTATTTACCTCATTGGAGAGCAACAGTGGTCCATTGGTGCGCCAACTTCTGACGGCGACTGCGACTGATCCGGGCTACCATTCAGTTCCCTGTTTGTTCCAGGTAAGGGGTGCTCCCTTAAACTCCATTTCAATCCATTTTTTATATGTTTTTATTATGTATTAGACTTCTGGGAGAACCATTTTGAATTTTTAGGGCTCACTCCATTGGTGCGGGTATCGGGCACGGACCCGCGCCAATGGACATCTCCTCACAAAGAGGTCGCGCCAATAGCGCAACATAATTTTCCGCTCAAAATTTTGAAAATGTGAGCTATCTATGTGGATTTCCAAATGTACCAGAGATCTAACAATGTATTTTTGATTGTATTGATGCAGATATAAAGGCAAAAGTGGTTATCGAATGGAAGGAAAGGGAACATGGATAAGAAGATGAAATGGCTATCGAGAACGAAGCCTGCATGACTGCACTTAAGAACTGTGGACTTAAGAAATTCTTCCTCACACCCTGCTTACGAGCTCAACCGAAACTACTACAATACTTGGTCAGTATATGGGACGAAAATGAAGAAGTATTTAAACTTCGGGACCAAGTGCTGGAACTGGAGGTTTCCGACGTATATTTCATAACTGGACTGTCACGCAGAGGTTCAGTGCCCATCCTGACAGGCAGCAGACCATCTGGGGAAAATATGGAGCAGGTAATGGCGAGGGTGTGCCCAGGGGCACGAACCAGATCAGGAAGCGGGAAAGTGGACATCTGCACTGTCCAGGATCTAGCACTGAGAGTAGTGCTACACACCATCACACGAGCTGCGGGATCGCAAGCTCCACACGAGGCAACCAAGGCCCAAATCCTGCTAGCCGTTGAGTGTATGAGTCCAACACTGTTTGATTGGGCTACTGCAGTGACAACAAATATCAAGAGGCAGCTCACAAAGTGAAAGCAAGTCAAACTGAAGCAGTTTGGCTACGGTTCCATTTTGGTATTGTTCATCCTGGAACAACTACCTATCTTTCAGGGCCAAGGGGCCATAGTTGTTGAGTCGATACCAAGAGAGCCAAGGATGGCTCGTTGGGCAGCACTTATACCCAGGTCAGGAGGAGGCCAACAGATGTCTTGGAGGCCGGAGTTTTTTAGATGGTTACAGCGACAGCTGATCGTGGTCGAGGATTGGCCCTATGCCGGGACCGATTTCACTGGAGACCCAGATCTCCCACTTCCGGAGGGGGATGACTGGGACGAGGAGTTGGGTATGGCCTCTTTTTTTTTTTTTTTTTAATGTTTTATGATTTTTTTGTAATACATGTCCGTTCTAATAACAGTTTATATGTATGCAGATGTCGGCCCAGAGAGACCTGCCGGTATGTCTCCTATTGCACGGAGAACTCAGCCCACAGCTGACCCTCAGGCGGAGGGTGCCGAGGGAGGAGAGTTGATCTATAACCTTGAGGGGATTGCCTGAGGGATTCCAGACTACGCCCGGCTGGCAGATGTCCCGATGGCATATCAGAGACATACGGTAGGAGTGCCTAGTTGCCTCTACCGACTTTTGAGATGCTTAGTGCGCGCGGTAGCATGTTACCACGAGCACCATGCGAATTAGACACCTAGGGCTTCTTTCATGCATTTTTTTTGAGAGACATGTCGTCTCCGGCTGTATTAAGACGAACATATATATTTTTGACTTTATGTGATGCACACTATGTAAACATTTCGACACACACACACACACACACACACACACACATATATATATATATATACATACCTATTTCTGGATGGATCTTTCTACATGTGATGATGTTTTTATTTATAAATTGCGCAAATGTCTATCTAAAACCAACTTAGCTACTGCATCTGTTAATGTATTCATATGTCTGGGTATGTGTTGATATGTTATATAATCAAAATTTCTTTCCAGCAGACGAATACGCAGATACAGACGTAAAATGGATGGATTTCTTACTGAATAATGCCCGTTAAGCTGTAATACTACAAGTTGTGAGTCTAGATACCCAAGTAATTCATGAATGCCGAGGTCCATAGCCTCGGTTAATAATTCGAATACAACACTATATTCCGCAATATTATTTGTAGCAGGACCTAGACACACACCTTGCAGGTTAACCAACTCACCAGCAGGATCATAGATTACCCAGGCTGCTGTTTTGTCAATTTAGTGTGTCCTAAATTGCTACATTAATTTGTCAATCTGGGATTCGTAAGCTGACGAAGTGTGGCGCACTATATGTGCAAGATAACCTATCTCTTACTTTTTGTCGTTTTTGGGTTTTTATTTATCTTGGTTGGTTTTCTAATGTGAGATGGAAATTCTAAAAGACAAGTATGGTTATGAATGTTCAAGGCAATGATGTCCTTTATAATGATTTTCCAAACTTTCGAACTTCAAAAGGATTTTGAAACATACAATGACAAAATTAATTCCTAAAAGAAAATGAAAAATGTGCCACTATACTAGTTAAACAAAAAGTGAACTATTGATCATGAAACTCACTACCCTTGGTGCTGTCTAAATACAAAAGAAACTCGTACTCAAAGAAATCCAAGACAAAAGGTATGAAAAGCTAAAAATCAAATTACATCAACTCATTCCGATGGGTCACCATTAGTCTCGCTACCAGCTTTCGGAGGAACGGTAAACAACTTGAGCAAATTGATATCTAATTTGCAGAAAAATAAACCAGCACAAAATTACACATTCATACTTCAATCCTCACCATTAGTCTCGCTAGGTTTTATAACTTATATGAGCAATTTAATATCTAACTTGCATAAATAAACTAATATCAAACTACACACTCATACTTCAATCCTCACCATTAGTCTCGCTATGGTTTCTGGAGAATCGATAGTACTGACATGAGCAATTTAATATCTAACTTTGGGTGTGAAAATAAATCCATTATCAAATCAGTGTTTCCACTCATACTTCAATCCCTCACCATTAGTCTCATTATAGTTTTTATAAAATCGATAATGAACTGATAATTAATATCTAATTAACTAGTAAAGCAAATGTACAAAACTGAAATGAATAAAACAATGCTGGAATTAAAAACTAAGAAAAAGAAATCAGCAGAAGGACAAGATTGATTCCATGTCATTAGTCATTGTAAACTATTCAGCCCCAAGCACTATCAATCTACCGAAACACTGATCGCTAACAAATGATAGGAAAAAATTATGAACAGGAACAAAACGTTAATACCATAAGAAATGTAATATATACATGTGAATGATTATGGCACAATGAACATAAGAAAATGAAGCGTGAGACTATATAATAATACACAAAACCTCGGCGTGTGCAGGGGCCCTCTGCACAATCCTCGGGAAGCAGCTATCAAACATGAATTATGCTTATGAACAGAGTCTTCTCATATATTTAAAATGCAATCATAACAACGATACAATGTCACGGCACAGTGGGCTTTCTATCCAGCAAATTACATTACAGAAACTAACTATTATGCGTATGAGAATGCATTATTTATAACAGAGAATGTCATAACTAATTTTCTACATTCTGCGCTGATACAAGACACGTGAACCACCACGTCCAGAAATCTAGCATCATGGCTACCGTGAAGATTAAATCTAAGGAGAGTGGTCGTTGGATTCAGCTTATGGAGCTGTTTACAGGTGTTGATATGTCTCCCATGATTTAGAAACGGCCACGCAAATCTTCACGTGGTGAAAAACAGAGTTCTGTCACCGTGGGACTCTTCGGTTGACCACCGCTTGACCACCTTTGACCATAGCTTTCTTAGGTGAATTCGACTGAGCCAATAGGACTCGATCCATGTCCATGTCATTTCCAACTTGTCCATGTGGCTCGATTTGCCTAAAGACACCTGCAATATAGACTTTAACAAAATGGCTGCGGAAAGTTGCAGCAGCTGCGGAAAGTGACAAGATTCCGCAGCTAAATGAGCAAAAATCTAATTCAAACAGCAGACACAAAACATAGTTAAAAACCACTTTAAATTCTCTTTTATGATTAATATGCAATGATATTGATAGCTTAGGAGGTCCAGGTAAATGGAAAAAGTCTAGAAAGGTGTATAGGAAAGATGCAGATTTGAGACTCAACATACCCCCACTGTGAAGGTGTTGCATGTCCTCATGCAACCAAAATTTTAATCATCCTCTTTCAATTCATATGCCTTGATACTTCAGCCAGTACATCCAGTCCTCTCCTCCTCTTCCTTGGTGCTGCTAACATCCTGGGCTTCTTCATCAAGCATCTGAATTTGATATTAATCAGTGCTCTACTTAACTTCTGGCATTTCTTCTTAAATTTCCTGTTCTTTTTCTTCCATAGTCCCAGATGTAGCATGGTATTGTCATGAATGATCTTGTCCAATCTGTTTTGCTCCTTTAATGTTTCATTTTCATTTTTAATATGTCTATTTAAAACCTCCAACTCAAAGACTTCTTGTTTCAATGATTGGACTAGATCTTCTTGTGCTGTGTGAGGCTGAGTGGATGAAGTGCTGGGACCCGTGGCTGATTTTTCTAAAGATTCTATATAATCATACACTTCTTGCTGCTTTGGATCTATCTCGGGTGTCGTTTTCCTCGGGCTATCCCCAAAATGTTGTGGAGGAGAATTGTCTTCAAAATCTGGCTAAAAAGGGCTCATGTCAACGTCTTGAGGACTAGCTTCAACGTTTGACTGAGAATTAGGTGGACTATGTTCAACGTTTGGCTGAGAATGAGATGGACTATGGCTAGCTGGAGTTTTTTCAGGTGTTACTTCTCCCAAATCAATAAAATGAGGTCCTTTTGTCTGTGTTTTCTTCCACTTTCCTTTAAGCCTAGAACTTCTTCTTACATACTGTGGACTACTGTCTTTTTCCTTTTGTTTTTCTTTTCCCCTCTTTTTGGCCATAGATGACTGTTCCTGAAGGTGAACTAGTCTCTCAGATAACACTTGATGATCTTCTTCTGAGGAAGGGGTTTGATGCACAACCTCAATGCTTCTTTCCTCTTTTGATTTTATTGGCTTTTTACCCTTGGTTTCTTCCTTCCTCCTTTTTGACAGTATTTCTTCTCTACTAGTTCTTTCAACTGTATTAGTAGGAGTGCTTTGAGTTTTATCATTTTTTCTCTTTCTTCTACTTCTTTTTGATGTACTTCCTTCAGGAATTTCTTGAGGTTCTTCAAAGAAATTTCTAACTAAAAATTGCTCCCAGGTGTCCTTTTCCTCCTTTAATTGTTTTTCTACCAAAAATTTCACAAGACCATGGTGATACAAATGTGGTTCTACGTCCCCTAGATGCTTCTGGACGGTTACAGACATCTTCTTCAAACTGTTTAATAAAAAGTATGGCAGATTGAGGGCCTGGTTGTCTAAGAAATTCATCAACAGTCGGGTATGATACATGTACATTGACCCAAAACGGCCCTCACAGGTGATAAATTTTTGAAT
The DNA here is from genome assembly GCA_034641835.2 of Pinus albicaulis. Lineage (NCBI taxonomy): Eukaryota > Viridiplantae > Streptophyta > Pinopsida > Pinales > Pinaceae > Pinus > Pinus albicaulis. The sequence continues at coordinate 933,050,638 of CM076571.1, read as the reverse complement.
AACTAATAGTAAACTGGCCCACTCTTCTTTTAAAGCATGAACATGAATTCCCCTTTTAAAAATGGTGACATGCATACCTGGGTTATGTAGGATCACTCTCCAGGCTTCATCACTAATGCTCTTGTTCTTGAACCAGCGTTCACCTTCCTGAGGAAGTTCTGTAGCAGCTGCTATGGATGCCTCAGTCATTGTAAATTTGAGGTCCCCAATATCCACCTCCAGACCATTGAAAGACCTCGCAAAATCTTTTGTTACTTCCTTATGGTAGCCTTTGAATTTTTGAATAAACCGAAGCCACTTTGCCTTTTTCAATATATCTCTGACTTGCGGATACCCTTCCATAAATTTGGGTCCCTCTGGCTCTGTTCTCAACAACTGACCCATCCTTCCTTCTATACTTTTAGAACTCGTCTGCGTGAGGAGGGTTTAGCGGAGGTAAGATGGCAGAAATGATCAGGGTTTATGAAGGAGGCCAGTGACTGTAAGCAGATAATGAAGCAGAATAGAGAACGAAATGGGGTGAAGGCTTATGTGAGCACAATAGAAATGCAGCCGTGAGATCAATAGAACAGTAAGGGGAGTAAAACGCATCCGGCAATATTTAATATTGGGTGGCTGCAGAGTAGATGCAAACACGTTTATGCAACGGCTACGAATTTTGTGCAGCTAAGAGAAGTCGTAGTCAAATCAATTACGTTTCTTAACTACAGGTGGAGTATCAACGTATAGCCGAACACTAATGAAGACCGGAGGCTTGATTATGAGGCCGTTTATAAATGAATGCAAGGATTGTGGGGGAATCGAATAGAGATCGTGGGATGGTTACGAAGCAATCAACACAATCATTGCATATAATAGAGCTATGGTTTATAACTATGTAAAAATGTGCTTGAATGCCATTTGAAATAAATTATTACTCATACCTTGGAATTCTTGCCATTTTTCATTGGTCTTCAATCAGTTGCTCCTCATTGATGTCTTTGAATGCCCCATGTCTTCATAATATGTCTTCATACCTGCATTTGATTTTATGATTGTATCTGGAACATCTCGACCAAATTTTTTTGAAAAATGAGGACAGCTTTAAACTGCTTCTAGTCGTTGAAATCAAAAGAGGCTGCGAAACTGACAAAGAATTATTTGAGTGAATGGGAAAATAGATGATTATGAACTGACTCAATTGAAATGGTCATGAAAGAAATTATCGTTAGAAATGAAATGAAGTGGAGTGGAATGAAGGGAATGGAAGTGGGATTGGTGAAATGGAGTGGTTGTCAAAATCCCAGAAATAAGGAGAGAGAAAAAAAAAAAAATTGAAAAAGATAGGAAATGTGTTCCGATTTTCACCCCATTTTTTGTATAAGACTCAACTGATTACAGTTTATACTATTTTTTTATTTTTTTATTTTTACCAATCTAAAAGAACGTGTTGAATAATCAGAGAAGAAGAATTCTTCTGTACCAGCCTGATTGCAGAATTTTCTTGAAACATTTTGACAAATTCCTCTTTTGAGAGTGGATTATGATAGACTTTTAATCTGTGGCCATTCACAATAAGAGGAGTTTGAAATTCATCAATGGTCTTGATTCTTACCGCTCCATTGCTAAAGATCTTGTCAATCTCATATGGCCCAAGCCAATGAGTCTGAAATTTTCCTTTAAAATCTTTAAATTTGGAATCAAATAGCAATGCCCAATCTCCTTCTTGAAACTTCTTCTCTTTGATGTATTTATCATGCCATTTAGCTCTTTGATATTGAACTAGATCAGTTCTTAAAATTGCCTCTTGTCTGATCTCATCTTGCTCATTCAACTGCTCCATTCTATGCTTTTGGGCTTCTGATAGATCCATCCCCAACTGAACTGCTATCTTGAAGGTTTTGACTTGGAACTCAATGGGGAGCAGGACTTCTTTCCCATAAACAAGTTCATAGGGAGAAAGTCCTGTTGTATTTCTCCATGTAGTTCTATAGGCCCACAAGGCTTCGGGAAGCCTTTCCACCCAATCTCTTTTGTGAAGATGAACAGTTTTGGTGATGATATTTTCAAGAACTTTGTTTGTAGACTCCACTTGACCATTTGCTTGCGGATGGTAAGGAGTAGATTTTATGTGCTTGATTTTGTATTCTTCCATCAGCTTCTCCACCAAGTTGGATGTGAATTGGCTTCCCTGATCTGTCACAATTTCTCTTGGAACACCAAAGCGAGTAAAAATATCCTCATAAAGAAAATTAACAACTGAATTTTCAGTAGCAGACACTAATGATTTGGCTTCTACCCATTTAGTAACATAATCAGTACAAACCAATATATACTTCTTTTGCTTAGATGGTGGATTAATAGGTCCAATGAAATCTAAAGCCCATTTTTCAAAGGGTTCAATGAGTACCCGTGGTTGCAATGGCATTTCATTTGAAAGGGTAGGTTTCCCTACTCTTTGGCAGCTGTCACACCTTTTGACATATTGTTTTGCATCTTTGAAGAGGAAAGGCCAATAATATCCTAAAGAGAGGATTTTATAGGCTGTCCTTTTGTCTGCAAAGTGTCCGCCGCATGGTTCATCATGACATGCCTTAAGGATATCAGGCATTTCATCTTCCCTAACACATCTTCTGATCACAAGATCTAGCCCTGTTTTAAACAATTCGTTAGAAATCCATGAATATTTTGAACTCTCCTGAATAATTTTTCTTTTTTCACTTGGAAATTGTTGGGGCCCTTGTTTTTGTTTAAGTTTTAAACTTTTGGCCAAGACATTTTGAACTTGGACTCTTTTCGAGTTGCGGAAGAAATACACATAGTTAACGCGACCGCGCCGCAGCGACCAGGAGTTGCGGAGCTACCAAGGTGGCGCGGAAGCATTTGATAACTAGAGATCGAACAGAGATAAGTGCAGATGAAAGAAATACAGCAGAAAACAGAAAGTGGAACATGCAGACATCAGAAGAGAAGTCGGGAAAAGCCAAAGTGAAGACACAGAGAGGCCGCCAGTCGCGAGGAGCGGGTGAATAAAAGGCGATCACCCGGCTGAAGAAGGGGGTTGGTTAGTTGGCTGTTGTTGCTGTTATTGTTGAGGGTTGAATGGATGCGAGAGCAGCCGCGGAAGAATCAGACCTGTTCTTTCTATGGGTTCCTACTTTCTATGTTCTTCCCTTCTGTTCTCAAACCCATCTGTATCTGACTTGTGAGTTATCAGAGAAGAAAGCTATGTAACCATGTATTCGGCCAGAAGAACAATATAAGGAAGTATTTCTGTCCCATTGTGTTGTTCATGCGTTCTGATGTGTTTGCACTGCTTTAAAAATTTTAAGTTGCGACTGTCTGAATACTTAATTAGTGATCTTGCATGTGTAACTTGATATATGTGATGGATGCACTTTCTTTCTTTGGTTGCGGGTTTATTCCTTACCAGTGATCTCATCCCCTTATGCATGTGGTCGCGGCACGCCTCGGGTGAGACGCACTGCTCTCCCAGAGCAGGGTGAAAATGCCGGCGTGTTCCTAGACTACACCGGACCCCTTGTTGGCCACTACTCTTGAACCTGGGTCTTGCCCGCGAGACCTGACTTTTCGCCAACAGAAATAAATGTGGAGGCAGTTTCCCTGTAACCAAATAGTTAGCAATATCTGCATACCAAGGGGTCTTAATAGTTACTGCAAACAAGTATTCATCAGGAAACTTATCCTCTACAGGAGAATCTTCTTTAAAATTCTGAATCCTAGACAAGAAATCAGCTACTGTATTTTGTTTTCCTGGTCTATCCAACACAGTAATATTGAATTCCTGCAAAATTAGGAGCCATCTTGTCACTCTGCCATTAGTAACAAGTTTGTTCATTAGATATCTAATTGCAGAATGATCAGTATGAATAAAAGTTTCATAGCCTGTTATATAATGTCTAAACTTATTGATTGCATGAACAACAGCTAAAAACTCTTTTTTAGTTACAGTATAGTTCAACTCTGTGGGAGTCAAATTTTTACTGGTATAGTAAATAGCATAAGGGACTAAATCCTTTTGACCCAACACAGCTCCTAGAGCTGTATCTGAAGCATCTGTAGAAATATGGAAAGGGAGTTTCCAATTTGGTCATCTTAAGATAGGTGCTTCAGATATTCTTGTTTTCAAAGTTTCAAAGGCTGATTGACAATCAGGATCCCATTTGAATTCACAGTCTTTTGTAAGAAATTTGAAGAGTGGAGATGCTATTTTAGTGAAGTTTTATATAAATCTTCTATAGTAACCAGTGAATCCTAGAAAACTTCTAACATCTCTTTGACAATTTGGAATAGGAAACTTGGAGATGACTTCAACTTTTGATCTATCAACCTTAATTCCATCTCCTGAAATATGATGTCCCAAAACAATACCTTCAGTAAACATCATAAAGAATTTTTCATGGCTTAATGAAAGGTTTGTTTCTTTACATCTTATAAGGACTTTTTCCAAATTTTCTAATGCCTCTTCAAATGAATTACCATAAATTGTAAAATCATCCATATAAACCTCTACACAATCATGGATTAGATCAGAAAAAATTCCTAGTACTGCTCTTTGGAATGTTGCGGGTGCATTACATAACCCAAAAGGAAGCACTCGATAGGAAAAAGTTCCCCATGGATAGGTAAATGTGGTCTTATCTTGATCTTCAGGTGCTACCTGAATTTGATTATAGCCACTAAAAGTACTTTTTACCTGCTAATGTATCTAATACCTGATCGATAAAGGGCAAAGGAAAGTGATCATTCAAAGTTGCTTTGTTCAATTCCCTGTAATCAATGCATACCCTCCATTTACCATTCTTTTTAGGTACTATAACCAAAGGAGAAACCCATCGGCTATCTGCAATTGGATAAATGAAGTTTACATTGAGTAGTTTTTGGAGCTCTTCTTTCACTATCTCCCAAAGATTTGGATTCATCCTTCTCTGAGGTTGTCTGATTGGTCTACTGTTTTCCTCAATATAGATATGATGGATGAAAGTCTTAGGATCAATACCTTTCATGTCAGTATACTCCCATGCAAATGCAGTAGAATGTTTTTGCAAGATTTTGGTTAGTTCTTCTTGTTGTGACTTTTCCAAATTTTTGTTGATATTCAATGTTTTTCCTGGAAAAATCTCAATGGTAGAACTACCGAACTTTTCCATAGAGTAAAGAGACATTTGTCTTGATGATAAATATTCTATGTCAGATTCCAACTGAAATTGTGTGGGGTCATATTCTGAAGATGTCTCAAAATTTTCTAATGTGTTCAGAATTTGACTATCCTCACTGATTTCAGAAATGGTAAAGACATGTTGTATAGTGTCCTCATCATCAACCCATTCATTGTCTCCTACTTCTGTGATTGCTTTTGCTGGAGGATACAAATTGAATTTCTTTGTCGAATTACCATTAGAAATGTACATATTCCCAGATCTACAACTAATAAAAGCATCAGCTGTGGCTAGCCAAGGTCTTCCTAAGATAAGTGGATGCCCTCCTAGATTACTCTTGGGAGTCAAAATCATAAAATCTACTGGATATTCCCAAGAATCTAAGGAGACCGAAATATCTTCCAATACACCATCTGGTTTAATAATTGATCGATCTGCAAGTTGCAGTAAAGTAGGTGTAAAAAGAAGGTTAGGAAGTTTTAGCTGGTCCATAGTCTGTCTACTCATAATGTTGATAGTAGCCCCTAAGTCAATCAATGTGTTTGGAATTTCTATCCCATTTATATGTGTCTTGACAATTGGACTACCTGGATCTACATACTTCTGCATGGTAATTTTTCCCATCATAATATCTGCAATTTTTCCTACCAGGTGGATTCTTCCTGTGTCTTTTAGTTTCCTTCCTGGTCTTTTGAGACTCAACTCCTTTATTGTTTTTGCTAGAATAGGAATCTCTTGAATGGCTTGTAGCAAGGGAATCTTGATACAAACATTTTTTAATTCATCTAGAAAATCATAGTTAGGCAACAAGATTTGTTTTTCCACCCCCTTATCAATTTGTAATCTTTCAGGGAAAGGAGGTGTGGATGAAGATGCAGGTTGCTCAACTATAGGAGTTGTGGGTGTTAACTTTTCTTTCTCTTTTTGAATGTTTGAGTTTTGAAGAGATGTTTCCTCAGAATCCTTATTGGTTTTAAGAGAGTCCTCCTCAGAGGTATCTTGCTCTTGGACATCTATAGAAGGTTTTTCTAAAACTCTACCAGATCTGAGTTGTACATCATTGAGAGGAACAATCATATAGGTAGGAAATTGTTGTCTTTCTATCATGTAAGTATTCTGAGGATTTTTATTGTTAGGATTTGGCAATGGCTGAGCTGGAAGTTGATTTGTCTTTTGTTGGTATGGGAGCATGAGTTGAGGATTTGGATTTTGTTAAGAAGGTTGTTGTTGTGGAAATGGCAATGAAAGTTGTGGATTTGGGTTTGGAAGTTGTGGAGCTTGTTGATTTTGAAAAGATGGAGGATATTGATAAAATTGAGCAAATCTCCCATAAGGATTTTGCATCCCTTGTACCCATGGCTGATATGAATTTTGATATTGGGGCCAAGGTTGTTGCTAAGGATTCCAATTTGGTGGGGTTTGAAGATTCATAGGGTTGTTAAACCCTTGAGTTTGTTGTCCCTGCCAAGGTCTTCTTGCAACAAAACAGAGAGATTCTACTGAATTTGGGTCTTCTTGAAAGACAACTTTGAGTCCAGGAATTGAAGGACAATCCTTGATCTCATGATTCTCTGAGCAAATCATACATGTTTCTACAACTTTTGCATCCAAGGGACATTCCCTTAAAGCATGTTTCTTCTTACATTTTGGACAAAAGATGGCTAAAGCATCTGTTTCTACTTTCTGTTTGTTTTGGATTTTAAGGGTGTCTAGTTTTTCACTAAGGCTCCCTAAGATATCAGTTTTGAATTCATCAAGCATATTACCAATCTCTGCCCTACTTACTGATCCAGTTGCAGATTTGTTAGCCCTAATAAGAGAAGGATCTCTAGGCCCTTTTCCTGTTTTAGATTTTCCTCTTGAGAGATGGACACATAGTTCTGTTATGTCACGAAGTGGAAGTTGAGAAATGTCTCCTTTCCCCATCATGTTTAAAATATCTATCCATTAATCTCTAATGGCTTTTAATATAAGGGCTTTTAAATTTTCCTCATCTAAGTTGCTCATCTTTGCTCTTTTTAAGTTGTATTGAAATCTTTCAAGTAAATCTTCCAAATTTTCATCTTCTTTTTGCACCATTTTGAATACCTCATCCTTGTGATTGGTGGACATACAATAGTCCAAGTATCTATCCAAAAATGTTTGTTTCATATCATTCCAAGTCCTAATAGATTGGGTGACTAATCCCATGAACCATTTCAAAGCGGCTCCCTTCAATGTTGAAGGAAACTGTTTGAGTTTTTGAGAGTCTTCCATATAGTCATAGGTTCGGCACACGACTTCAAACTCAAACAAAAATGTTTCAGGATCCTCACTTCGCAATCCATAAAAGTTGGGGAGGACATATGGTGAGATGTTTTTCATTGTTGTATGAGTTTCCTCATCAACTATAGGGAATCCAAACAAGTTGTCTCCTTCCCTATTTCTTCCATTATTACCTTCACCTCCACTATTGTTGTCTCCATTGTTTCCTCCTCCTCTACCTCTACCTCTACCTCCGAATCCATCTATTATTTCCTCTGCCATGATAGTTTCTTTAGAGTCCTCAAAGTCCTCTGGTTCTTCTATCAAGGGAGGATGAGAGGGAGTCTCTACCTTTTCTTCTTCAGGTGATTCTACTTCTTTGATTACAATATACTCTCCTGTAGAAGTAAAGAAAGGGTCTTCTTCTAAATGAGATTTAGTAGGTGGTATAGGAGAATCCTCTAATTCAGCTGCTCCTTGAATTCCAAGAATCTTAAGGCTAGGGGTAGATGGTGGTGAATCTTGTCTAAGCCTTGAAGAAGATGGAGTTTTAAAAATCGAACTCTTGGCTCTAGCTATAAACCTTCCCCTAGAATCTCTTGCTCTATGCATGTCATTTTTATTATTTTTTTTTAAGTTGGGCTAATAATTCTCTATCTGATCTTTCAGGTCACACTAGGTGCAAGAAGAGAGCATACTTAAGAAATTACTGAACCAATAACTCTCTTTTCTAATCCTCCAGATCACACTAGGTGCAAGAGGAGAGCATACTTCAAGAAGTTATCAATTTTTCCCTTCTTTTATATTTTTTTTTAAGAAATTGGCTACCTAGTTACACTTCCCCGACAACGGCGCCAAAATGTTTGGTCAATTTAGTGTGTCCTAAATTGATACATTAATTTGTCAATTCAAGATTCGTAAGCTGACGAAGTGTGGCGCACTATATGCGCAAGATAACCTATCTCTTACTTTTTGTCGTTTTTGGTTTTTTTATTTATCTTGGTTGGTTTCCTAATGTGAGATGGAAATTCTAAAAGACAAGTATGGTTATGAATGTTCAAGGCAATGATGTCCTTTATAATGATTTCCCAAAATTCAAACTTCAAAAGGATTTTGAAACATACAATGATAGAATTAATTTCTAAAAGAAAATGAAAATGTGCCACTATTATAGTTAAACAAATAGTGAACTATTGATCATGAAAACCATTATCCTTGCTGCTGTCTAAACACAAAAGAAATTGTACTCAAAGAAATCCAAAGATTGCAAGCAAAGTAAAGCTAAAATCAAATTACATCAACTCATATTCTGACCCCTCACCATTAGTCTCGCTATGGCTTTCGGAGGTAATCATAAACAACTTGAGCAATCTGATATCTAATTTGCAGAAAAATAAACTAATATCAAATTACACACTCATACTTCAATCCCTCACCATTAGTCTCGCTATGGCTTTAGGAGGTAACTGATAATGACATGAGCAATTTAATATCTAACTTGCAGAAAAATAAACTAATATCAAACTACACACTCATACTTCAATCCCTCACCATTAGTCTCGCTATGGCTTTCGGAGGTAACTGATAATGACATGAGAAATTTAATATCTAACTTGCAGAAAAATAAACTAATATCAAAATACACACTCATACTTAAATCCCTCACCATTAGTCTCGCTATGGCTTTCGGAGGTAACTGATAATGACATGAGCAATTTAATATCTAATTAACTAGTAAAGCAAATGTACAAAACTGAAATGAATAAAACAATGCTGGAATTAAAAACTAAGAAAAAGAAATCAGCAGAAGGACAAGATTGATTCCATGTCATTAGTCATTGTAAACTATGTGCAAATGCCCCCGGGCTGCCTACTATAATCTGGAACAAAACACTGATCAGTTAACAACAGTATAAAGTATGAAAATTTATGAACAGAAACAAAACGTTAATACCATAAGAAATGTAATATATACATGTGAATGATTATGGCATAATGAACCTAAGGAAATGAAGCATGAGACTATACAATAATACACAAAACCTCGTCGTGTGCAGGGGCCCTCTGCACAATCCTCGGGAAGCAGCTATCAAACACGAATTATGCTTATGAACAGAGTCTTCTCATATATTTAAAATGCAGTCATAACAAAGAAACAATGTCACGGCACAGTGGGCTTTCTATCTAGCAAATTACATTACAGCAACTAACTATTATGCGTATGAGAATGCATTATTTATAACAGAGAATGTCATAACTGATTTCCTACATTCTGCGCTGATACAAGACACGTGAACCACCATATCCAGAAATCTAGCATCATGGCTGTCGTGAAGATTAAATCTAAGGAGAGTGGTCGTTGGATTCGGCTTATGGAGCCGTTTACAGGTGTTGATATGTCTCCCGTGATTTAGAAACGACCACGCAAATCTTCACGTGGTGAAAAACAGAGTTCTGTCACCGTGGGACTCTTCGGTTGACCACCGCTTGACCACCTTTGACCACAACCTTCTTAGGTGAATTCGACTGAGCCAATAGGACTCGATCCATGTCCATGTCATTTCCAACTTGCCCATGTGGCTCGATTTGCCTGAAGACACCTGCAATATAGACTTTAACAAAATTGCTGTGGAAAGTGACAAGATTCCGCAGCTAAATGAGCAAAAATATAATTCAAACAGCAGACACAAAACATAGTTAAAAACCACTTTAAATGCTCTTTTATGATTAATATGCAATGATATTGATAGCTTAGGAGGTCCAGGTAAATGGAAAAAGTCTAGAAAGGTGTATAGGAAAGATGCAGATTTGAGACTCAACAAGAAGAAGCGGAAAGACAAAAGACTCGAGGAAGCCAACCCACTATAGAAATGTCAATTAACAGAAACACAAGGACAAGGCCGCCAAAAGGAGGAGGCCCAACTTCCCCGAACAATAAGTAATGAGAATAGTCTCTTGGAATTGCAGAGGGCTCGAGAATCCTATGAAAATAGAAGCGGTCAAAGATCTTATGAAAGCAGAACCTGTAGACATCCTAATTCTCCAAGAGACAAAAATTGAAGGGGAAGCCCTTCTTGAGATCAGCAAAAAGAAATGGCAGAAGAACACAGGAAAAGCAATAAGTGCAAGAGGCTCCTCGGGTGGAATAGCAACCCTATGGAAGGAAGATCACTTTAGGCTCGTCAATTCACACAACACACAACACTGGTGTTTCACTAAGCTGAAGCATATATCAAGTAAGTTAACCATTGCACTATTCAATTTATATGTACCGGTATTGTATTCTGAAAAGAAAGACTGTTGGAAAACATTAAATGAGTTTTTGCAACTGAATTCTCCAAACAATATAATCATAGCTGGAGATCTAAATCTAGTAATGAATGAAAAAGAAAAGAGAGGGGGCAGGAACAGCAAGTATTAGATGATCCAGGTAGTAGAAGACATGATACAACAATGGGATCTATTGGACTTTAAACCAAGAAAAGGGCTCTATACCTGGACAAATAACAGGACAGGGGAAGACCATATATCTGCCAAACTGGACAGGTTCTTGGTCCAAAGCACAATGTTGTTGGAACGGAAGCTCATCTCATCAGCCATCCTTCCAAAGCTCACTTTGGATCATAAGCCCATCCAGCTATTGCTTGAGGAGGAAGAGAATTTGGGGCCAATCCCATTCAGATTTAGCCCTCTGTGGAATGGAAAGAGCGGCTTTGAAGAGATGGTCTGAATGGCATGGAACACCACAGTTAATGGCTCTCTCAATTATGTATGGGAACAAAAATTAAAATTAACAAAAAAGGCACTCAAGGAATGGAGTAAACTTCCAACAAATACACCCAAAGACCAAAGAATCAAGGCAGTGCAAAATTTGGAAATACTACAAAGTGCAATGGACACAATTGATATAAACCAAACAGAATTAGAAAAGGAGCAAGTTGCCCAATGCAAAACATTCCTCTCCTTCAGAAATGAAGAAGAGTATTGGAGACTAAAGTCCCGGAGTCTTTGGCTGGAAGCTGGAGATAGGAACACATCATACTTTCATCGACAATGTACAGCTAGACTCTCCAGGAATCACATCTCAGAGATCACTTCCTCTGATGGGAGACTTTGCAAAGGAATAGAACAGATTAAATCTGCTGCAGTATTACATTTCCATCATCTTTACAGCAAAGAGAAAGAGGATTGTGAAGAAGATAAAAAAAAAAATTCCTGAAGAACATTCCGGCATTGGTCACCACAGAGGACAATACAACATTATTGAAGCAAACAAATGAAGAAGAAATCAGAAATATAATTTGGTCCATGAATCCAGACAAAGCCCCTGGGCCAGATGGGTTCACTATTCACTTCTACAGGATATGCTGGGATATAATAAAAACAGATCTAATTAGAATGATAAAAGGATTCTTGAAGAAAGCAAAAATGGGGGGTAGCACCAACTCAACCTTCCTCGCTTTAATCCCAAAAGAGACAAACCCCTCCTCCTTTGATAGGTTCAGACCAATCTCTTTGTGCAACGCCTCATATAAAATTATTGCAAAACTTCTTGCAAATAGAATAAAGCCACTGCTGAGAAAACTCATATCAGATTCGCAAGGGGGTTTCGTCAATGGGAGACATATCCTGGACAATGTAATCCAAGTCCAGGAAGTCATGCATTCCAGCAATCTCAGAAAGGAGAAAGGTATGTTGATCAAGTTAGACATGGCTAATGCTTTCGACAGAGTCAAGTTGTCCTATCTATATCAAGTTCTAATCTCCTTTGGATTTGATCAAGAGTATGTTAATCTGATTCAAGCATGCACCAGTATTCCATGGATTGCACCTTTGGTAAATGGGAGGCCAGCTGATTTCTTCCAAGCCATGAGGGGGTTGAGACAAGGATGTCCCCTTTCTCCTTTCCTCTACATCTTAATGGCAGACACGTTGAGCAGAAAGCTGGAGATTGATATGATAACAGGAACAGCCACAGGTTTAAAAATAACAAAGGACCTTAAAGCAATAAACCATGCATTGTTCGCAGATGACTCCCTCATGTTGGGTGGAGCTTCATCTAGAATAGGATCTGCATTCAAAAATACTCTTCATGCATATTGTAAAGCATCTGGAGCTCTAATCAGTGAAAGGAAAAGTGCAGTTTATAGCTGGAATACAGAGGAGGAAGAAACTCAAAACATAGCAAACAACTTGGGGTTTAATGGACACACAAAATGGGAAAAAATAAACTATCTTGGACTGCCACTAACACTGGGCACAAACAGAGTCAATCTGTGGGAAGGAGTAATTACCAAAATCAGAGGTAAAATCGCTGCATGGGGTGGTCAATGGCTAACTCATGGAGGCAAATTAACCCTTATAATATCAGTGTTGTCATCTATGCCAATTTATCAAGCGTCATACCTGATGGCTCCCAAGTCGATTTCAGGACAGATTAATAAAATCATTAGGGATTTTTTGTGGCAAGGAGGCAAATGAAATTAGAGGAAATTTCATCTGGTGAAATGGGAGATAGCAAAGCAAACTTTGAAGGAAGGAGGCCTTCAAATTCAAGATACAGACTCTGCCAACGTATCTCTGGGATGCAAAATACTCTGGAAACTTCACAACGACCCCAATCATCCCGTCAGCACAGCTCTGAGGCATAAATACCTCCCAAATGCAAATCTAAGAAACTTGCAGATCGCAAACAGCAAAAAGAGCTCGTTGTTATGACAGTTATGTACTAAAGGGCAGAGTTTTTTCACCCGGAATTTATATCGTATCCCAGGGAATGGGAAACGCGTCAAGCTGCTGACTGATAGTATAATGGGACATTCGCCATTAGCCACATAAGATAGACTGCATGAGATATGTGAGTATTTAGAAAACAGAGGGGACAAGATGCTCTATGATATCTCAAAGTGGAATGAGTCTGGGCTCTGGATTGATTGGGAATTCAGAGATATCCCAGCTCACCTATTGCAGCAATCAAAAATGCTCAAACAGGAACTTTGTGAGGCCGCCCTGGTGCATAAATCAGAAAAGGATAAATGGGGATGGGGACCTACAGGAGCATACACCTCAGCCAAAGGATATGAATTGATGCAAACACACAGAGACCAAATTCAACCAGCAAAATTTTGGAAAGAGGTATGGGATCTAATGGCGTTGCCCAAGGTAAACTTCTTCTTCTGGACTCTAATGCATAGAAAGATCCTGACCGGTGAAAACCTTATGAAAATAAACATTGCAGGTCCGCATAGGTGCACACTTTGTAAAGAAGCCATGGAAACCATAGATCATGTATTTGTTGAATGTCCATATGCAAACAGAGTTTGGACCCATACTCTTCAAGGATTAAAGGCTGTAATCCCCACTAAAACTTCAGTTGTGGACTTATTCCTCTCATGGAAAGAGCGATACCCGTCGCTCTCCCTAAACTCATCATGGGCCAGAATCTGGATCACTCTCCCCAAGCTAGTGTGTTGGAAGCTATGGCTAGCTATAAATGAGCAGATATTTAACAATGTAACTTGGACCCCCAACATGGTAGCAACAAAAGAAAAAGGACTCCTTCTAGAAATTTTGAATTCTCAGAAAATCAAAGAGGACAATTCGATGCAGCAAGAGGAAAAGAATTGGCTTGGCATTCAAGCATTCATCTAACGGATACACAACACAAAAAAATCCCTCAGAAATCCTGAGTGGAGGCTAAGAGAAAAGGATGAAGCTTTTCATAATTGGTGGAGGAAGCAAGGAATAACAACAGCTTTTTTTGAAGGTGCCTCTAAAGGCAACCCTGGGATAGCAGGAGCTGGAGGACTCATATACTCTTCTGATGGAGGCATCATAGAAACCTTCAGTTGGGGTCTAGGACAGCGAACTAACAATCAAGCAGAAATCCTTATCCTGTTAAAATTTTGCCAAATAGCCAAAGAAAGAGGACATCGGAAGCTGCAAGCATTTGGAGACTCAGAAATCCTGATCAAAATAATACATACACAAGGCCAATTCAATGAAGCTGGTTTAAACAAGAATCTGCAAAGGCTGAGATACCTCCTCCAAGACTTCACTTCCTTCAAATGCTATCACATTCTCAGAGAATCAAACAAAGAGGCAGACTTCTATGCCAACAAAGGCTGCCTCTTGGCCCAAGGAGATCTAAGCATAAATGGCGGAGATCCAGAAACAATCTGTATACCATGAAATTCGAAAATTGCTGGAAATAGAAAATGTAAAAGAATTGCACTGAAAGATGTAAGGCGACGGCCATTCGGAGTTCCCTACTAATAAAATCCATACCCGATTCAGTTAAAAAAAAAAAAAAAAATCTGAGAATTTGGAGCAAACAATTTTGTCAACTAGTATTGAAACTATTGGCCCAAATCCATATTCTGATAATAACCTGCAAAAATAAAACAATTTGTTAATGAAATCCAGGTCTGCAGGGAGGTGTTTGAAGGTTTTTTGAAAGACCTGTGGAATGAGATCTGTCTACGGAGGTTTAACTCTGCTTTTTAGGCATTTTGGGTAAGTACTGCAAGATTAGACTATTTGCAGGAGTTATTTACTTTAACAGAGATGAAACTAAGCAATTTAGTTTAAGGATGGCTTCTTTTGGGTTTTTTTTCTCAATTAGGTTTATCTGCAGATGTAAAACTGGCATAAAACAGAAAATAGGGGTTTTCTGAATGGGTTTGATTGAAAAAAGGGATTATAAAGGTAATTCAGAGGTTTTAGTTGTTAAGATCCTTGAATTTAATCTTTAAACTATGAAAATTGAGGAAATTGGCTTTAAAAAGGTTCACAGTCGAAAACATGGTTTTTTGGTCATATCAACTTCAAACTAGATGCTGTGACCGAGTGGAAAACTTCAAAGTATTTTAAATGCTGTCACTGTGGTAAAATTTCGCTTATGGGAGAAAAATTGACTATCTTTTAGATTTTATTTACAGGGTCTGGGTGCATTTTTCATAATAGGCGAGGGGGTAAACAAGACATAAAACGATGAGAAATTAAGGTAAAACCTTAGATATTTGTCATAATATGTATCATTTATTGCAGGTCATAGTCAATGGCGGGAGCGGTTTTCATTTTGAATGCAAAAACCATTCGGTGGTATCGCGTTACTTTTAGATGGTAAACTGTTTTGGCCAATATGAACGTGATCGAATAGAACTCGGACACGTAGCAATGGGCGGTTTAATGAAACTACTTTTTTCACGTGAATTTCATCAAACTTCAATCGATCAGTTTCAACGTGCGATATGAGACCCGCACCGTTAGATTTGATTTCACAATGCTAACGGTCAGGATGTCTTGGGGAGCTGCGGGGAAAAGTAAGGTGGGATCGGTCTTTAAGATGGGTCGTTGATTTGATAGGGATGATCAACGGTCATGGCTTAACGCGACGAAGAATGGTGGGGCATGAGGCCGGTTCATCGCGCTAAGTGTGGACCGTTGGATTAGGAATATAAATATGATCGGAGGGTGATGGATGAATGCGAGGGCGTTGGGTTATATATTAAAGGGGTTTATATGTAGGTTTAGAATGTATGGGGGCGGGTTGATACAAGTTTTAACCAAGGTTTAAACTATAGTATAAAATATGAAATTTCATTCATCAGGAAAGAGGGGTAAGGTTTTATTTCTTAAACCTTGAGTAAAGCTTGTACGGGGGAAAGGTGAAGATTTTTATATTGCATTTGATACATCACATTCCGAAAGCTTTTTCTTTGTATTTTATTATATAGTTACTTTAAACCAAAAAGGCTAAATAACTATAGGGGAATCGAGATATTTCATTATGGATAGTTTTTATGTCAAAGGGGTATTTTCGGGTTTTAATTTAAACATGTGAATAATAACTTTGACATAAAAAGCTTATAATAAGGGGTTTTTTGGGATAATTAATAAAAGGAGTTATATGAATAGGACTAAGACTTTCTATAGGGAGTTAATAAATAAGTTAAGTGTTAATATGAAAAGGAACCATGAATACTCAAAAATTCATAAATAAAACTAAGGAAAGTGAAAATTAGAGTAAAGCTTCATTTTCATAATTCATTCACTTTTACTTAGTATATCATGTTTTTTGAGGGTTTTTGTAAAATGGACGAAGTTAATCAAATGGGCTTTTATGTAACATTTAAGTAAGAAAAGAGTTCTCACTAATGAAGTTAAATGGTGATGAGTGCATGAAGGGGTAAATGATGAAAATTTCTAGGATTAATATAGAAACTTAACATTTTCAACTAATCAGTCATTGAACCTTGGGTCCGATCCCAACAGAAGTCAAGGAAATGCCTTGAGCCTCTTTGAATGACAGTCTAGAATATCAAACTACTATGGGGAGGGGAAATTAGTTATTTATAGCCTAGTGAAAGATATTTACAATGATGTTTCCCACCTTCTTCTACCTACCCAGTTATAGCTTCTAAAAAAATTTCTTCCATTTCGATCAGGTGTATTTGAGCTAGCAACCTTACAACCTTTTATTCTTTTTGGAAAGCAGTAAACTATCTTATTCTACACTTATTGCATCCAAGAATCCAAATTAAACTATTGGATTCTTTTATTCTCTACCTAACCACTGAATTGTCATGATTAAACTGTATGACAATTCTTTATTCAGTATCTACAACATTTGAAATTGAAAGATGACAAGTCAAGATTAAATTGTTCAACTCATCACAGATTATGGCATTTATTGACACTCTGCCATAATCAACTATAAAAAGTAAAAGTAGTGGCATTTAGACTTGCACACTTTCATGTTTTATTCATCTTTTTTCTTTTGGGGTATATTATTTTTTCTAAGTCCTTTGATCTTTCTTTCAGGACTTTTTACCCTCTTTTTTATTTTTCTTTTTTTATTATATATATAATTTTTTATTTATTTTTTATTTTTTTACAAAATATGTGAATACAACTTGCAGAAGGCAAAGTATGTACATATTTACAAGACTATCATCAGTCAAGTCAAAATTATGAATCCTATATTTATAGGTTGCTAACACTTCAAAAGGTCCACAGTAGCGTGGTGCTAGTTTTTCACAGTTACCCGTGTAAAAAGTACTCTTTTTGGGCTTAATCCTCAAGTAGACATGATTGCCCACATTGAATTTTATCTTTTTATCTGCAAAGATTTTCTACCTGCCTTGTGTTGTCTTAATATTTTGCTGAATTTTCTTTACAATCCTTTCCATTTCTTGCAATGCATCTGGTCCAAGTATTAACTTATCCTCTGGTTGACTCTAACTTAGAGGTGTATGGCACTTTCTGCCATATAATGCTTCGAAATGACTCATCTTGATTGAGGCTTGATAACTATTACTGTAGGCAAACTCTGCTAAATGCAGAAAGTCTTTCCACTTTGTTGGTATGTCCATCACATAAATTCTCAACATGTCTTCTAAGATATGGTTTGTTCTTTCAATTTTCCCATTGGTTTGGGGATGATATGCAGTACTAAAGTTCAATTTGGTACCCATTCCCCCAAACATAGTCTTCCAAAATTTTGAATTAAACTTTGCATCTCTGTCTGATATGATCATTTTAGGAATACCATGCAACTTTACAATCTCTTTCATAAATACATTAGCTACTTGAGTTGTACCAAATTAGATTGTACTAGTAGGAAGTGTGGATTTTTTGTCAATGTGTCAACTACTACCATGATAGAATCATGTTGGTATTTAGTTCTTGGCAATCTAGTTATAAAGTCTATGGAAATTGTCTCCCACTTCCATTCTGGGGTGGGTAAATGATTCAACAATCCTGCTGGATGTTGATGCTCTACCTTTACTTGCTGACACTCCAAACATCTAGCTAAATAATTAGCTACATCCTTTTTCATGCCTAGCCAGAACATATTCTTTCTTAATGCTGAAATTAATTTCTGATACCCTGGATGTCTTGCATAGGGTCTTTTATGATACTCATATAGAATTTCATTTTTTAACGAATTCACATTGGGGATGTATAATCTGTTTTTGTAACAAATCAATCCCTTTTGGTTTTGGGTATATCCCACTATCTCATTTTTCTGCAATTTTTTCTAGAGTCTTTCATAGTTTGGGTCTTGTCTCATTATTTCTTGGATCAATCCTTCAATATCAAAATTTGCACTACTCCCAATACTATTCAAATTTTGACAAGCATTCCTACTTAAAGCATCTGCAATCTTATTTCCTTCCCTTTGATACGTTTGGTCTCCATGTCAAATTCACTAAGGAATGAAAACCATCTAGCTTGTCTAACATTTAAATCGGGTTGTGTGAAAAAATACTTCAAATTGATGTGATTTGCCATTAATACAAACTTTTTCCTAACAGATAATGTCACCACATCTTCAAAGGATGTATTACAGCAACTAACTCTAATTCATACACACTATAATTATGTTCATGTTTCTTTAATTTCCTGGACTCGTATGTTATGACTGAGTTTTCTTGCAATAACACTCCTCCTAATCCCTCTTCACAAGCATCTGTACATACTACAAATTCTTGATTTGGATCTGCAATCTTTAGAATTGGAGCAGTTGTGAGTTTAAGTTTTAACTGTTCAAAACTATGTTGATATTTTTCTGTCCACTCAAACTTCACTCCTTTCTTTTGTAGAGATGTGATAGGATATGCTAAGTTGAAAATATTTCTACAAATCTCCTATAATATCCTAATTCCCCTGAAAGATATTATAGAGGAAACATCAGTGGGTACAAGCCAATCCATTATAGCTTGTATCTTTTCTGGGTCCACTGCTAATCCATTTTTTGAAATTATATGGCCCAATTATTGAATTTTATCCTTATAAAAATCACATTTGCTAAGTTTAGCATACAGCTTATGTTCTCTGAGGGTTTGTAAGACAATTCTAAGATGTTATTTATGTTCAGCTTCATTCTTAGAATATATCAGAATGTCATCAATAAATACTAGAACAAATTTGTCCAGATATTTACTTAAGACACTGTTCATTAGGCACATAAAGGTAGCAGGTGCATTAGTCAGCCCAAAGGGTAGAACTACAAACTCATAGTGCCCATATCTTTTTCTGAATGCAGTTTTACTTATGTCTTCATCTTTAATTCTCAGTTGATGATAACCTGTCCTTAAATCAATTTTTGAAAAGACTGTGGCTCCTCTCACTTGATCAAATAAATCATCTATCCTGGGTAGAGGATATCTATTTTTGATTGTCGGTTTATTCAGTTGTCGATAGTC
The DNA here is from genome assembly GCA_034641835.2 of Pinus albicaulis. Lineage (NCBI taxonomy): Eukaryota > Viridiplantae > Streptophyta > Pinopsida > Pinales > Pinaceae > Pinus > Pinus albicaulis. Next base: position 933,031,023 of record CM076571.1, on the reverse strand, counting down.
TATACACATTCTGAATGTACCATCTTTCTGTTTTGCAAACAGTACCAGTGCTCCCCATGGGGATACACTTGGTCTTATATAGCCTTTGTCCAGCAACTCTTGTAACAACAGTTTTAACTCTAACAATTCCGGGGTACTCATTCTGTATGGGGCTCTAGAGATTGGTGTAGCTCTTGGTATTAACTCAATTGAGAAATCAATTTATCTTTTAGGGGGGAAATGAGGAATTTCATCTGGAAACACATCCTTAAACTCTCGGATGACTGGTAAGTTTTCTATAAGCTCTTTTTCAATTTCCTATCCCAATTATTCCACATGTACAACATATACTTGGTAGCATTTTCTTGCTATCCTTTTCAACTGGAGTGCTAAAATTTGTCTCATTGATATAGGTTTTGGTTTCCCTTTCACTATCATCGGTTTTCCCTCACCATCTATACAGTGTATTGTTTTATCTAAACAATTTAGTCTGGCTTTTTGTTTTTCTAACCAGTTCATTCCTACTAACACATCATAGGAACCTAGAGGTAAAATATTCAAATTCAGTTCAGTTTCATACCTATTTAAATTTACAGCAGTCATTGGTAATTTATGGGTCACTTTTCTTTTTGTTCCTGTAGCTAACTGAACTAACCATGCTTGTTGAAATTTTTCTGACTTCAAATTGCACTTTTCCACAATCTGAGGACTTATATAACTTAAAGTTGCACCTGGGTCTATCAAAACAGAAACAGATTGTTCAAAAATCATACCTTCTAATTTGACCATAGTTGACTGGTTTTCAGCTTAACGATCTTCCAGGGCAACATTGATTCTGGGAATGTTTCCTGCCACGTCATTTACAATAGTTGCCTCTCTCAGCACTTGTGTGTTTTGAATGGTTCTGTGAGGACAATCTCTTAGCAAATGAAGTTCTCCACAACCCCGGCACTTTAGTGGTTCCCTCATTTTTATAGTTCCGTCTCTTTTACTATTTCCATCTATTTGTTTAGATCCTGTTTGTGATTGGGCAAGGTGTTTTTCTCCAGTTTTGGTAAACTTCTTCCTTTGGTGATTTTTCCCAAAGTTCTTTAAGTATGTTGTTTTTGTTCTTTTTCCACTAGAGTCACCCTTTTCTTTGTTCTGCTAGTTTTTCTCTTGTTCATTTATGCCTTTGAACTGCTGATAACACAGTTTTGCCTTGCACACAACTTCATCCATTTTCTTGGGATTATCAAATTCTATCATCTCCTTATAGATAGTAGGTAGGCAGTTTAAAAATTGTTGTACCTTTGCCTTCTTTTCCATTATATAAGGTACATAGCGAAGCATGTTGGTAAATTTGGTAACAAACTCATCAATGGTCAATTGTCCCAAGCTAAACTCATGAAATTCTTTGGCTTTATCATCATAGTATCGTTCGTTCAAATATCTATTTTTAAATTTAATTTGGAAATCTTCCTAAGTGACAGTTTTCTCATCTATCACATGCACCATTTTAGTTTCCTCCCACCACAAGGTAGCTTTTCCTTGTAATTGGTAAATAGCCAGCCTGGCTTTCAAGTTACTTCCATACTCATAAACTTGAAAGTATTTTACCATGTTTAGAAGTCAAGCTTCCGCATCTTCCTCCTTCTCTCCATCATAGGAGGGAGGCTTGATTTTTCGGACTTCTTCTTGCAATTCCTTTTTCCTTCTAGACTGATGTCTAAAGGCTTCATCCTCCTCAAACTCTTCTGAGTGTTTTTGAGTTCCCCTTTTCTTTTTCCCAGAACCTTCACCTTCATGACTATTCCTAGAGGTCAATTCTATGATTAACCTTTCTTGCTCTTCGCTGGTTAGTGATAATCTTTCATTGTGGTTTTTCAGTTGCATCATTTCACTTTGCATCTGATGCATCATGGCCAGTAATGGAGCATTAGGATTTGGTGGAATTTCTGCACCACCCAGATCCACATACAGCTCATCCCCTTCACTCATGGTTTGCAGTTGTATGGTTCTGCACTAATTCACTGTACACAAAAGTAAACATTAGTGAAAAATGATTTTAATAAAACAATTTATAGCAACATATTTTTTTTTTCCAGTTTTTTTTTCCCCCGGTGTGAGCACACATTCAGGCCCAATGTTTGAACATGGGCAGCTCTGATACCATTTGTAACATCTCTATTTAAAACAAAAAACAAAAAACAAAAAACAAAAAAAACAAAAACAAAAAATAAAAAAACAAACTATTTATGGAATTTCTACTATCCATATACACTTGCTTTATTATGGTTCGTCACGTTCTGACGAATATCATCTGCAAACATTTTAGTTATTGTACTTTTAATCAATTTAGTTGTCAAGTTCTCTTTCAGAAATTATTGCCACTTATTTTTCTTCTGATCATGATTTATATACCGATGCCTTTTTCACGATTTGGACATCTTCCCTTTGGGACAAAAGGTACAATTTCAACCTTCTAATAATATTCTATGTTGATGTAACAATCCCATCTTATTTTTTTTATTGAAAACTAGTTAAGTCCCATCCTTAACTGTTACAACCAATTAACTTCCCACTTTCACTACTTCTCCATCTTCTAAGTCTATCCTCCAATTCATATAAACATTAATGTGACCTTATTCGAAGGTTAGGAATTATCTCTAGCTTTTTGAATTATATATAATTCTTCATAACCTAAATTACCTTTTGATTTGCATCGTTTTAGGTGATATTCATTACCACATGTTTCAGACTTTATGTATACAATTAACCCTTACAACAATTCCACCCTACTTTGATATATGGTGACCCTTGTGTATTTTTGACATAGAGTTATACTTATGGGTGCATCTTAGAATCGAGTTTATATATCGATTCGCGTCTTGTTTTTAAACTCTATTCTACTTAACGGATTTTCCACTCACCATTTGAAGATCTACTTGGAGATTGACTTTATACATGTCACTATTGAACATATATGATATTATTTCAGAATCATATGATAATTCATTGTATGTATTATCCACGTCAACAGACTTTAACCAAGTTAATAGATCTGCAAGTATTGGAAATTACTACTATTTTCAATGCGATGTCATTTCTGTATGAGTGTACATAGATTATATGAATCGAAATTTCCTCGGGATTTATTCGCATTTAATTAACTGTACATGGTCACGTGGCTCATCAGTCGGCCTATTCAATGTGATGGAACCTTTCAGCTACGCGGGAAATCCTCCAACATCATTTTTCCTCCACCTGGACGATGAGGATCTTCTCAGAAATGGGTTTTAGGGTTTTTAATTTGTCCCGATTAATGTGTTTATCTTTTCGACCCTTCCGTCTCTGCTATGAATTTCATTTTGCCTGTCTTCTATGTCATTTTCTTCTGGGCTCTGTAACGATTTTCACGATGTGGTGAGGTGAGAACTCCATCTATTACTCAGAGAATAATCTCGGGAGTCTCGTAAGCTTGCTCAGGTAATACGTCTTCTCTACCAGGGGGGACGGCTTCGAGATGGTTAAGGCCAGGAGGAACGGATCTAGGAGGGTAAAGGGGTTCAGGGATACCAGCTGTAGGGGTAGGGCCAGAAGGAGGAGGTCTGGCTGGCTGAGATGAATGGCTAGGAGCGGGTTGCGGAGGGCGAGGGGGAGGTTGCTGACTAGCCGAGGCAGGTCGCTTACGGGCAGCCTGGGACGATTGCATCATGCAAACATTCGATGAGCTTGGATCGGTGACAGGAGCGGGGGGGAAGGTTAGGGAAAGTTCCAAGCAGGGAGGAATATTTGTAAACGCTAGGGGAGACACTGGTCAAGGAATCGACGGTTTGCTTGTTGGCCACAGAAGAGATGGTCGTCTTAGGGGAGGTCTGAGAGTTTGGCTCATGATATGTCAACTGGTCAATGGCGACTATCTTTCCATTATGGGGGAAAGACATCTTGCGAAAGACCGCGGATGGGACAGCAGACATAGCATAGGTGTAGCTTCGCCCCAATAGAATGTTGTAATCTAGCGGGGCGTCAATGACTTCAACGTCAACGCAAACAGTCTTACCGGCGAGGGTGATAGGGCAATTACGAAACAGGCCAATGGGCTGGGAGGCATGACCGTCCCACGCTCGAAGGGTGATCGTGGAAGGGGCCAGCTCAGGGGATCCGAGTTGCTTCCAAACCGAAGCGGACATCACGCAGGTGGATGCCCCCTCATCAATGATACATCGGGACACGTTGGCGTTCCGGATTTTGACTGGGATTTGAAGGCGACGGAAGGAGCAAGAGGAGGATGGTCCGATTGAGTGGCGTCGAAAACGATCATTTGGTCATCAGCAGGATCTACAGCGCCCACGGCAGATAGTAGAGCCTTCTTTTGGGAAGGGCACGACTAGAGGAGTTCCAGTGTGGAAATGGCGGCAGGAGATTGCGCCAAATCATCTACTATGCTATACGAATGAGCAGCTCGACCGGAAGCAGCGTTTCGACGTAATGGTCCCTTAGGAATCTTGGCATGAACCTCAACTTTGGGTTGAGGGATATGTAAGGGGCCACTGGGTGTCGAAAGAGGCTCTGTAGAACCTGAAGAAGAAGACTCGGGGGCAGACTGAGAAGGAGGCTTGGGGTACTGGCGAGACCGAGTTTGAAGGTGAAGATCGACGGACGGGTTAGGATCGGAGTGCATCATAAGGATCTGGTAATCAGAGGAACCAGAAAGGGAAGGGGGGGTGGCTACCTGGCTGTCGGGCGGTTGGGTAGCCATGAATCCTTGCTGAGGGAAAGGATCAGTAAACACAGCTGGTTGGGTAGTGGCCACATTAGGAGGAGCATGAGGGGAGGCATGTCGTCCGCGCAATGTGGCTTGAGACTCCCACATCTGCCGCATATAGGGTAAGAGGGACAATCATGGGTGCGCAGCATGATGGTCATTAAACACGAACGAGAGCTTGCTAATACGGCGGCACATCCCGGCTGGGGCCCAGTGCCTGTTCTTGGGTCAACACTATTAAGTCCACACCGAGTTGAAACCCGGGTACCGAGGGCAGATTGGTATGGTTACCCTCTCACTTCTTTGACAAGAAGGGGGATTAGTCGCGCCTCGCGTGCGAATACGCACACAGAGGGGGGCACCGCGGGGAGTCTTTGGTCTTGGGGTTGAGGAGGCAAGGGAGGAGGAAGCGCATATGCTGGAGGAGCTGGCGCACCAGGCTGCGGATAAGGGTAATGGGTAGGGTGGGCAATATTGAGGTAAGCAGGAGGTTGGGCAAAAGGAGGAGGCATGCCGTATCCTGGATACATGCTACCGGGAGGGGGAAGAGTGTTGGAGGAGCTGGCCCCTCCCTGAGGGAGACCATAGCCCATAGGAGGTTGAGCGTATGGATGGGAAAGGGCTCCAACGATACCGTCGGCGGAATGAGATGCCCTCGGGGCGTTAGCGCCGCCGGGCCTGGGGAGGTCAGGAAGAACGGTATAAACATAACCAGATTGAGCGTAGATCAGGTCATATTTCAAGGCTATTTGGAGGGCGGCTTCTTCAGTTTGAGGAAAATGAGAGGCGACATATTTGCCGATGGGAGCGGGAAGGGTGCGAAGGAACCAGTCCATGTAAACCCGATCTTCGAAGGGAGGGGCTCGACACAAGCTCGGTCTTCTTCGCCATTCCTGAACATGGGGAGAAAGGCGTGTTGAAGAGGATTGCTTGAAGGAAGTCAAGAGCTCCGTGCCAGTATCGTATCGGAGAGGGAGCTGGAAGTACGACAAAAAGGCTTGGGCAAGAGTCTCAAAGGTGGTATGGGTAGAGGTGGCTTGTTCGACATACCATTTGGAAGCTTCGCCGGTAAGCGTGCGTTGGAACAAACGAAGACGGATGGAGTCATCGGTAATGGAATTGGAGGAACACCACATGTGGAAAGATCAGACATGATTGGTTGGATCTTCTCCAGCTTGGCCTTCGAACTTAGGGATGTCGGAAGGGAGCTTGGTTGGCATGGCAGGCCAACCAACATCGTGGCGGATAGGGTCATTGATCAACTGATTGAAATCGGGGACGCTGAGGCCTGCAATGTACGGCAGCAAGGGGGTGGCTGGGGTAGTTCCTGTGGCGGTTCCACTAGTATTCGGGCCAGCATTAGGGCCGGAGAACCGCTAGCGTTGGGTACACAGACGAGACATGGTGGTAGGGGAGAACCGAGGAGAAGGGCAGGTGAATCGGGGAGAGGAGTCGGAGTGCGGGGGACCGGGAGGGACGAAAACGACGACGGTCGGGTCGGGCTTGGGGTGATCGACCGAGAAGCGAGGGTCAAGACGTCTCTGGGAGAAGCGTCGCGGGGGTGCAATGATGACGAGGAAGAAGGAAGCAGAAACGGGGGCGAGGGAACAGAATCAATTAAGGTCGAGGGCAGAAAAGGTGCGGTGACGATTGATTTGCAGTGACGATTGATTTTCGAGTCTTTGCCGGGCGGTGGTGCGGTAACCGGGCGCTTCTTCGCTTAGGGTCCGAGTGTGTGGCGTGCGTTGGTGTACAATTTTTAAACCCTTTCGCAGTTTGAGGAGGTAAGAAAAAAAGTGTCTTTGCGTGGTAGCTCCGGCCTACGAGGAGAACGGTATATAATGCTGAAATAACAGAAAAATAACAGCTACTTGTGCATCTATCTAACCCAAGAAGGTGGGTCTCTCAAAACTATGCTGAAAAGAAAGGGAAAAACTATGTAAAACACACGGAGAAGGGGCCAATAGATCTAAGGTCAAAGGGGACAGGGATCTAGAGGACAAAGCTGCTGAAAAGAGGTGCAGATCACAGCCAAGAGACAGAGGCAAGGTGGCTGGAAAAAGGAAGGAAATCAACAAAAACCGGAGGGGCAAGGCGGAGGCCTTCAAAGGAGGTCCAAACAAAACGACAGGAGGTGATTTGAAAGGAAGAAAGGCTGATTTCAAAGGATCTGAAAGGGAGGTAACAGATCTGGAAAAAGGAGGGTGGCTGCGAAAAACGGAGCCGGGCCGAAACGACTAAAACTCTTCCTGAAATGTGGAGGGAGTGCTAAAGCCTAGGGAGCTGGGTTCCCCGCAGATGAGTAAAACGAGATCGGAGAACTTGGTCGAGGCGGGGGGTGAGACGGTGGGGTTGGTGACCTTGACGGAAAGGCTGAGCTCCACATCGATCAAATTGCGGAAAAATCAGCCGAAAAAGGCGGCGGGGTCGCGAGTTTTTCGACTGTTTTCGGTGCGGAGTGTCGAAAAAGGGCGAAAAGTCGACCACGGAGGTCGAATCGCGGTTATGGGCCAAGGGTGGCGACCCCCCATTTCGGTTGTCTCGGCGGCAGATTTTCAGAAAAGTTGTCGTCTCAGTTGCGGCTGGTGTCGCTTACCTGCGCAATAGGGCCAGAAACACACGGAAGTTAGAAATTTTAATGTTTTAGGGTTTTATGTGAGAAAAACAACATAAAAATAGGGAAAATAAACAGCTGAAAAGAAACCCTAGGGTCTGAAGTAGCTGGATATGCAGGAATATGAAAAACGACAGCGGTCGTAATTTAAAACCCGTGTGGAGTCGCCATTTGTTAGTATGAATCCGTTGTCGAAGTGTACGAAAAAGGACCACTTTAGCTACGCATAACTAATAGCCCTAACAACAAAAGTGGCTGCCAATATCTTCAGATCTGCGGTTAGTTAGTCATAAAAGAGCTGCAAAAAACCAGATCTATGCATGGAAAGACATTAAGCAGAAAAAGTAAGGGTTTGCTCCATATACCAATAGACAAGACAAGAACAATTTTTGAAAGAATTTTTATATTAATGGGGCACCTGGGAGGAAAACAAGAAGGTGTATCCAATTCCCCTCGGTGGGATGGGTTCTTGGAAGTCCTCATCACTTCAGATCTAAGATTTCTCTCTCTTGTTGGTGTAGAAGACCCACACAAAGAATGGAACTCAAAGGGAGCTCTTGCAGCAAATGGCAGAAAATGGTGACCGAGTGTATAGATCCAGAGTGATCTAATAGGCAACAAAAGGTGAGGAATGGTAGGAAAAACCCTCCTATTTATAACAAAATATTGGGTCATTCTAGATCTTGGTGCATGGGTTAACCAGATCTAGATCCACTTTTTATGGAATATTTTATTATATTTGTTGGAGGGAAAAGGTATTTGACTTAGGTCAAATCCCTTAATTTGTCAAAAATAAATAAATAAATGATTTATTTATCTTTTTAAGGAAGCGGTTAGAAGATAATCAAATAAATAATAATTTATTTAATTATTTAAGGAAGTGGTTGAAAGATAATTAAATAAATAATGATTTATTTAATTATTTGTGGGTGATTTGGTCATATTTAACAAGGAATATTATCTAAATAAGATTTAAATAATTATTCCTAGAAAATAATAAGATAAATAAAGGTTTGTCTAATTAATTTCTTTGTTTTTGGGTTAAGCATCACTGGGAATAATAATTAAATTATGGTTTAATTAATTATTCCATGAGGAAAATCAAACAAATATAGGTTTGTTTAATATTTCCTTTTGGGGTTTCCTGTTTTAACATAGTGAAAGCAGTTTTACTTAGGGTAAAACTAGTCTTACATGGTGTACTTGGGTCCATCTAATGATAATAGGTTAGATGACCAAAAAATGGTGTAACACCAGGTAATGCAATATATGACACAGAAGAGCGCTCTGCAACCAGGCCGACTGCCATGATCTAGGGTTTGGAGGTTTCAGCGCAGGTTTCCCCTGGTAGACCTCCCTCCTCGCCCTTGAGGACACGTACACACTCTTGGCAAGTCTATAGGCTCACCCATGACAAAAATCAGCGGGGGGACAGATGCTCCCCCTTCCTTAGGCCAGCCTCCCATAGGAGTGGCGGCAGGGGCTGACATCAATTGTCAACAGAACTCTGGCCCGCTTCATGACACAATCGGGGTGACTCCCACAATGATAACGACCTCCAAAATAGAAGCATAAACATCAAACGTCACCTCATCCACATGCATACCCAAAGCTACAAAAAGAACCATGATCGAGCTCCCTGCGCATCGAATCAATGAAAGAATCCAATTCATGAAGGATCACGCATTAATAGGAAAGCTCATGGGTTTTTGGCGCACAGAAAAATCCCTCTTAGGATGGATTGCCTCCAAATGGAAGTGTAATAACCCCAAATTTAACATGCAATTAATTATATCACATAAACAATTACTAATCAACCCAAAAACTGTTTAACTAATCATCATAGAATTTTCAGAAACATGAGCAAGACGAATTACCTGTAATGGCGATATCCCTTACTTGAGACTCCAAAGTTGAACGCTATTTGAATCCTACTAACCACAACAAGGTTTTGGGGACAACTCTCCACCCAACCGTAGGCTCAGCTGTATGTGATCTTTCCACAGCTAGCCACCCCCGAGCCCTCAATCAACGTACTACTGTCGGGGTATCCTTTGCCTCACCATACCTTTCTCTCCAAAGAATGGATGAAAGAATGATCCATGAATCTTCCTCAATGTCTATTAAATAGACCAAACAATTGAATGGGAACCACATGCACACATTCACTGTGTCAACATGCAACTTAAGTTTTACTTAATTTAGTGTTTCTCTTAGTTTAACTTACTTTTTGTTAACTTTATTTAATTTAGTGTTTCTCTTAGTTTTATTTACTTTTTGTTAACTTTACTTGTTTTTATAGTTTCTTAGTTTAACTCTTTCTTAATTTATTCCTTTTTAATTTTTTGTTAATTATCTCTTAACTTCACTTATTTGTTTACTGTTTACGACTCCAGTTTATTATTTAGTATTTTATTTAGAACTCTAGTTATTGTTTACTATTTTATTTATTATTTTTATTATTCTATTGACTTATTATTTATTTACTTATTTATTTAATTATATTATATTATTTATATATTATCTATTATTTTATAATTATTAGGGGACATTACAGGAAGCCCAAGGGTCATATCGACCTTCAGCTGTGTGCCAAAGGCTTCTTTAATGTGATCTTCACCTGCATTGAAGACAAAAACTGGATCATGGACGAAGGGCCATACTTCTTTAACTCGGCAGGTTTATACTTGCACAACTGGGTAGAACGCTTCAATCTAGACAAGCAAGATCTCACATGCGCTCTGGTATGGATCCGGCTCTACACCCTCCCCCAGGACTACTAGGATGAGCTGACTCTATGGGACATAGGCGATGCCCTAGGAGAATTCATCAAAACGATGGAGGAAACAAAGATCGACCGACATGCAGCATACGCACGAATTTGCGTCTACATTAACATTGCAGAGTCGCTCCCTAGTGAGGTAAGCATGTTGCATGATGATTTTGAATGGATTCAAACTTTATATTATGAACATGTTCCCTTCAGATGTCGGAGGTGTCGTCAACATGACACCTATTCAAAGATTGCCCCTTAAATCAAAAGGTGACAACTAACAATGAATCAAATGACCAAGCTACTGAAGGGTTTACGAAAGTAGCAAGCAAGAAAAGGCACAACAAGAGATCCAAATCTAACCAGAACAAAAAAGTCGTAACCACAAGAAATAGCTTCGAAGCCCTAGCTCAGTTGAGTGAAAATGAGAATGAACCTCCCAAAGATACAGGGCGATCCTTGCAAGAGCTACCCCAGATCTCAAAGACACAACAAGACAAGATTCAACTAGAAGCCTTTCTGAAAACCCGAACCCCCATACATGCAGGGGAATAATTTGCAACTAAAGGCAAAGGAATGGCATTGGACCCAATCCTAGAAGCCATGGATGAACAGCCGGAGAGCATTGACTTTGGGGGCCTGGATCTCATAAGGTTAGAGGATGCATGCAACAAGAAGGAATTTCTCTCAATACCCCAGCATCAGATCTAGAATCTGGAAGAAATTATTACTCGATCACAACAGCTCCTCTCCCTAGGCATTAAGGGCGGTACGCTCTTGAATACAAAATTCATCCTGAAAGAATCCCGCAAACAAGGCAGAAAAACAGATCTGCAGAGAACAGTTGAAATGGGCAGAGAGATGGTAGAATTTGGGAGATTCCGCAAGTTAACCCGATTCTATTCCGTCATCCCCAACCCCCCTCAATGAAGATCATTTCATGGAACTTCAGAGGACTCAATAGCCCCAAAAAGCATAGGATCATCAAAAAAAGTATTACCGAGGAACACTCTGCAATTTTCTACATGCAAGAAACCAAATGCTCCAGCTCTACTTTGGAAACAATCTTCAAAAGGATATGGAAAGGCTGCAAAACACTAGCGGTGGATGTTAATGGAGCTTTAGGCTAATTGGAAATCATCTGGAACCCCCACATCATCACCTTAGAGAACTGCCATGCCAATAGACACTTCATTTAAGCCAAATTTCACTTGATTGGAACTGCCATCCATGGACTTCTCACAAACGTCTACTTCCCCCAGAATCTCCAGTAAAAACAGAGCTTCTGGACAACATTGTTGATCTTAATAACTAGTGAACCCTACCTCTATGGTTGTTTGGAGGAGATTTCAATATAATAACCAATCTACAAGAAAAAAAAAGACAGAAGACAACATCTGGATACAGACAACACTGGGTTCAAGAACTTCATCCAAGACAATCACCTCATAGATCTACAAACCTCCAATGGCATATTTACTTCGAACAACAGAAAAGGAGGCACCCAAAAGATCGCCTCCAGATTGGATCATTTTCTCATCACGGAAGACTTTATACATCTAGGGGGAGATATTGTAGGCACCATCATTCCAGCCGCTGGCTCTGACCACTGTCCGATACAGCTACAATGGATTAGACTAGGTACGCCCACGCTAAACCCTTCTGCTTTGAACACTGTTGGCTTAGACATCCAGGGTTAAAAGAACTTGTCTCAGATTGGTGGTCCTCCCTTACACCACCCCAAGGCACAAAAATGTATCAATTCCAGACAAAGTTGAAGATGTTCAAAGGGAAACTGAAGGTGTGGAACAAGACCACCTTCAGAAACATCTTCAAAGATCAAAGGGAGTTGGAAGAGAAAATGAAGAAGCTCCAACAAACAATCATCTCAGAAGGACGCTCAGCAGACTCAGAGAATAAGGATAAATTACTAACAACCCAGCTGGAAGAAAGAAGAAGCCAGGAAGAGATCCTATGGAAACAAAAATCTAGGATATGTTGGCTCAAAGATGGAGAAAGAAACACAAAAATTTTCCATTGCTCCACCATTCAGCACCAGATGCACAACAGAATCACAGTTCTCAAAAATCTAAATGGGGAGCGATTGGAAAAGCAAGAGGATATCACAGAGGAGCTTCACAATCACTTCAAGGACATCCTCTAAGAACCCAACATCCAGAGGCATAAAGCTATAGGAAGAATCACTCAACACATACCCAAACTGGTCACGGAAGAACACAACAGGATGCTGCTTAAAGCGACCACTCTGGCAGAAGTTGAACAAGCAGTCTTCCAACTAAAGGACGAGAAAGCTCTTGGCCCGGATGGATTCACTACCAACTTCTTCCATTTATTTTTGGAAACCACAAAGAAGAGGTCTAGGATGTTGTTGAGGAATCGCGCACCACTCACTGGCTTCTACCGGCTCTCAACGCCACCTTCCTCACTCTTATACCAAAGGAAGACAATGTCACTACACCAAATAAGTACAAACCCATAGCTCTTTGCAATGTCATTTACAAAATCATTTCCAAAGTGATAGCTAATAGACTGAAGCAGCTCCTACCCCTGCTTATCTCCCCTGAGCAAACAGGCTATGTAGAAGGCAAGCAAATCCTTGATGGCATCATTTTAACCCATGAGGTCATCCATTCTCTCAAAACCTTCAAAAAACCTGGTATGCTCCTTAAAAATTGATATGTCCAGGGCTTTTGACATAATTAGTTGGGATTATATCAAGCTATTCCTCATAGCCTTTGGCTTCAGCCACACTTGGGTCTGATGGATAATGAGCTTGATAACCTCCCCCTTTCTTTCCATTCTAGTCAATGGCATACCTTCGGCAACCTTCAATCCTTCAAGAGGTATCATACAAGGAGATCCTCTCTCGCCCTTCATTTTCATTATCATGGGGGAAGGTCTAGGACGCCTACTAAAAAACTCTTTCCATTCAGGTACCCTTCAGGGCATTCCCCTCGACAATCTCCCCCTCATCTCCCATCAACAATTTATGGACGACAACATGAAAATGGGACACCCCTCAATCGAGGAAGCCCGATCCCTCAAATCTCTCTTCGACTGTTTCTCTGAAGCATCTGGGACAGAGGTCAACTCTGAAAAATCTCAAATCTTCTTCTTCCACATTTCCCCTATCACCCAGTGTAACATCGCCCGCATCTTGGGCTTCTCCATAGATTCATTGCCTTCCAAATACCTTGGAGCCCCTTTCACAGATACAACCATCAATCACACTTCCTGGCGAACGCTGCTGGATAGAATGGAAACCAAATTATCCAACTAGACCCACCATTCCCTCAACATAGTTGGCCGCACGGTGCTCATCAAAGCGGTCTTTCAGTCTCTCCCCATTTACCTCTTCTCGGTTCTAGTTGCCCCAAAATGGGTCCTCAAAGCTATGCGCAACTTACAACGGACTTTTCTTTGGGGAGGAACTAAAGAGAAAAATAAATGGACACTCGTCAACTAGAAAGAGGTCTGCAAACCGAAAGGTAATGGCGAACTAGGGTTGCGAGATCCAGAGCACAACAACAGTATCATGGGGGCCAGTATATGGTGGAAATGGGTCTCCAACCCTCACACACCCTGGGCAAACCTATGGGCAACCAAATATGTGAGGAATTGGCCCAAGGAGGACCTCATCAAATTCAACATAGATCCAAGAGGATCCCAAATATGGAATGCAGCCAACAACCAAAAACAATTGATCCAAACCCATAGCTTCTAGGAATTGCGCAGTGGTACTCAAGCCAGATTCTGGGATGATTCCTGGAAGTAAATGCGCAGCCTCTCCTCAACTTTTCCCAAACCCCTTTGGAGCACAGTTTTACAGGCAAGGCAGCGTAACTGTGTGCAATATTTTTGGAGCAATGACACAACTCAGGGCTATAGGACCTGGCTTCATGCTGACAGATGGCAAGAAGACTGGAACAATGAAAATCACAGAGACATTTGGGAGGAAATAATAACTAAAAGAAGATTCAGAGCCCAACAAGGACCTAATATTCTTTGATGGGGCCATACTCCAAGTGGCAACTACTCCACCAAGGAAGCCTACAATCTCTTACAACAGCAGAACCCAGATCCATCCAATCACATATGGAAGAAGATATGGTCTGCCAAGCTCTGGCCCAAAGTAGCCACCTTTCTATGGTTGCTTAGTAAGCGACGCATCCTCACATGGGAGAATCTATTGAAACAAGGTTTTGTGGGACCCTCAAGGTGCCCTATGTGCCAGGAAGATCTTGAAACTATTGATCATTTGTTGGATCTATGCCCCATATCAAACACCCTGTGGGACAGGATTGAAACTCTATGCAAATGCACCAATAGAGAAAGAGGTAACATCATCAACACCATTAGCAAGTGGACAAAAAAACCTTACTCTAGCAACCTTTTGAACAGACTCTGGCAACTGATTTCAAGCCTCCTTACCTGGAACTTATGGAAAGAAAGTAACAATCGGATCTTTAAAGACAAGGCATCCAATCATGAGCAAATATGGGCAAGGTTACACGACAATCTCACAGAAACTCTTGCCATATCTCCTTGGAGTAAGGGATATCTCCCGACAACTAATGTTGAGCGCAAAATTTGGAGCAACTGGCATATGATTATAAACACCCCTTTGGATAACCCCCCAGGGAACACCGGAAGAACCATCGCACCTGAACAATGGAATACCCCACCAAATGGCTTCTTCAAATGTTACTTTGATGGAGCCTCCAAAGGCAACCCCGGGAATGTTGGATTCGGAGGTATCTTCAGGAATTCCCATGGTAAGCCCCTTCTGGTCTTCTACGGAAACATGGGATGGGATAGCAACAACTCCGCGGAGTTAGAGGGACTCATCTAGGGCATCTCTAGAGTCATCGAGTTCAACTATTTTCCCCTGGAAATGGAGGGAGACTTGCAAATCATCACTTAGGCCGCCACTCGAATTCTCCATGGCTCTTCCTCCTCAAAGGTATTCACTAGTTCAAGGCTCGCTAACAGGCTCAAACTCTTGGAACAGTTGATACAAGAGCATAGGGCAATAAATTTTCACCATGTGCGCAAAAAATCGAACATTGTTGCGAATCTCCTAGCCAACAGGGGTGTGGAAAGCCACAACATGTTGCATTACTCCAATCTCTCCCAGATTGAGGATGATTCCTTACGCAGAGAATGCCAAAATCTCATCCAAAATGACTATCTCTCCCTGAATGAGGGTGACATTGGATGCACGTATGAAAACAGTCCCTCCCACGTTCAAGATGATGAAGATCTACAATGCAGGCCTACACTTGATGTGGATCCACCTCACTACATTAATTCGCATGAGGTGACGGAGGCAAGGCATCAAGAAGATACGCAATGCTAGCAATCATCCTGGGTGGCACCTCTTAGCTGCAATCATTTGAATGAGATCACGGATGGATATGACACTCTACCATAACTCGAAGCACATGCTTCCACATGAAAACTGTCACAACATGCACCTACAAGCGTGTCATAATAATGCACAACATCTGCGCTTGTGAAACATGCCTACAAAAGGGGTGGCCCTTCTACATAGTGTTATTCAAATTTTTCTCCTTCTGACTCACAATGCCCTCTTAGCCTCTCTGTTTCAGTTTCAACCCACCTGCGCGCTCCACCCACTGCGTAGCCTCCCCCTAGTGCCAGGTTGCAAAGGAACCTCTCGGCCACGCACCTCCTTGACTGCTCGCCTCCCTTTGAATCCCCTTTCCCTGCTAGTTTCTCCCAACTACACGCTCTCATCCTCAAGTTCCCCCACCTGCGCACCACCTTGCCTAATAGCACCACGTTGCGCACTCCCTATCTCTACTCTAAGCATCTTCTCTATACCTCGTAGCCTGCCATCTCCCCTTTGTTGCACTGTCCCATGGCTTCGAGACTGCACCAGAGGAAAATCAGAGGCAACCAAAGAGGTGCTACCAGCGAGGGCCCAATAACTGTTTGGAGTCCTTTGAAGGCTCCTCTTCTGGAAGTCACGCCAGGGATGCTCCCCTGAGCCCTGCGCACGACCAAGAGGAGGAGGACCTTGCTCAAGAAACGTAGAGAGGCATAAGCGGACCTAGAAAATCCACCTTTGCGCACCAAGAGCACCCCAGGTACCGTAAAATCGAGCCTCTTCCAGTTCAGGAGGCAGTGGGGGAAGACACCGACGTATGGACTAAGGACTTGGAGGGCACTTGGACGCGTGTACCAGATGTTGAGTACCAGGTCATTCCCATCCTTTGCACACCTGCTTCTAGGCCTTCGTGCCGACCTACTGCTAAGGAGGAGGAACCAAAATTGAGGATGATGCAGAAGCACCATGATTGCGTGGTCGCTTAACTTTTTTTAGTTTTCTGTTATTCCAACTTTTATCATAGAACTTTTACTTTCACTAGTGCCATGGAACATTTTGTAATTTTCTGTCTGATGTTACTACAGGGCTGGTTTCCTCCAAGGAGGCAGCCCCATACCTGCGCAACTAAGAAAGCAACAAAGGTTGGGGTTGGATAAGCGCAATTTACCAACTCAGCCTATAGCATATGTAATGTTTTACTTCGAATCAATATAGTTTAGCCTAAATTACAAAAAAAAAAAAAAAAATATATTATAAAATCAAGTTTTATTAGGTTTTAAAAAATAAATCTATAAAAACAAAAATAATATATATATATATATATATATATATATATATATATATATATATATATGTTTTAAAAAATATTTTATAATATTTATAATACAAAATTTTAATATATA
Organism: Pinus albicaulis; assembly: GCA_034641835.2. Taxonomy (NCBI): domain Eukaryota; kingdom Viridiplantae; phylum Streptophyta; class Pinopsida; order Pinales; family Pinaceae; genus Pinus; species Pinus albicaulis. The sequence goes on along the minus strand of CM076571.1, from coordinate 933,014,133 downwards.
AGTATTTTTTATTCTTTTATTATGATTATACTATATTATGATACCGTAAAAGAGGGAACACGAAAGAACAACAATGCAAAGATGTGATGGAACTTCAACTAGAGTGTAAGGAAATATTTAATTCTTGTAAATTAATTATGGAGTAATGTAGCTTTTGTGCTGCCTTCTTTTAAACAATCTAATGGATTGGATGTGCTTGTAATCTATCAAATTTTTAGCCAAAATCAGTGCCATTGGTGTTGCTTTTACCCCAAAATGGAAAATTATGGGGAATTAGACGGTGATTTGAAACATCCAAGGATTGATAGTTTTATTCGCAAGCTTAGCCCTGAGATCACAGACGGCGTGCTTGGGATTTCACAGGCACGACCTAAGCTAAGCTTCTCTTTCTTACACTAAGCTTCTCTTTCCTGAAGATGGGTGAAGTGTTCACCAGAAACGTCGATATTGAATGGCTCTTCAATCATAATACATAGGTCTTAAGAAGTTATCAACAACATTATGTATATGACTGTGGAAACATTCATGCCTTAATTGAATTCAATATTGTCTACTTTAGAAGATAACTTCTATATTAAAAAAAAAAAAAATGTAATTGCAGTCACCATAGTTGAGATGTGCTACCCATTTCACTTGAATTTATTTATTTTTCTTCTAAACAAACTTTTATATTATCATGGTTCCCATATTTTCAAAACTTAGAACCTAGAAGTTCAAAACTAGCACAAAAATGAACTTAACCAGAAAATGATTAATGAAATTAGATTGTTTTCCCTGGAAGAGTGTCTCTCTTCCCACCTCTCGAAGAGCATCACTCTACACCAATTCCACCTCCGTTGTTGTCATTACCATTCCTCTTGCTCCGAGACTAGACTGTATCGAAGGAACTTACGAAAATTCCTTCTTCAATCCTAATAGCAACCTAATTCTACTCATGAGTCGTTAAAATCTAACAAGTGGAGTCCTCTTCAGAGATTTGTATGCCCCTTTCTAATGTCTCTGAGTGGTTTTAGATAACTGTCATCTACATATTCTTATCTAGAAGCAATTTTGCTCCACTCGTAGAAATAATTAGCTTGCATTGGAGTGAGTGGTGAGATGATATTGCCAAATCTTCTATTCCTTAGGTGTACCTTTGCACTTTTAAGGGAAATTGCTAATTATTAAAATTGTGAAGACAAAATAGAAAATTTTATTTATTGTAGTGTTGAATTAGATTTTTTATTTTTATTTTTTATATTACATCATGATTTAAAATTGAATTGTGAAAATATATAATATAAGTAATTTTATTTGAGGAAAATGATTGAACCAAGTCAATTCAATAATAAAAGTTACTAAGAGAAAAAAAAGAAAAAAATCAATAAGAAAAAAATGTGTAATATGAAGAGTTGATGCTTAGTAAAAACTCTAAACCTAATAAGAATTATTTTATTTTTAAATATTAATTATAAAAAGGTCCATACATTTTTTTTTTTTTTGAAATTAATTTATGAGAACACAATTTTTTTTTTTTTAACAATTTTTAATTATAAAAAAAATATTTTTTTTTAATTTTAAACTACATAAAATTACTCATCTCGCATCAAAATTTAGAAATTCAAATTTTTAAAAATAATTAAAAAAATAATAAAATTAATTAAGAATAAAACATTTTGATCCAAATTAATTACAATATACCATGTCTGCCTATTCCGCGAGCATATCCGTGAAATTATAATATCAATTTAAGTAATAAAAATCACTTATACTTTGTCTACCTACTGTGCAGGCATATCCGTGAAATTATGATATGAATGAATGATATTTTAACATCCATGAGACTAAAAATAGTCTATGGAACCACCAACTTCCTTGTTTTTTGCCTTCTATAATTCAATCCTTTTCCTACTCAAATTGATGATGAGCTGACCCAACCTTCTAACATTTCCATCATTGAAAAGACAATGCCATGGAATTGATGCTAACATATTGCGGTAACCGTTCTTGATGTCTCTGAAAGCGTCACATTCCAAAATGAAATGTTTTTTTCTGATTCCACTGCCCCATAGGTGCAAAAAGTGCATACCCTTTCTTCCCAAGCTTCTTTAGGTCTCTTCCACCGTCTCGTTTCACACCGAAGTTGATGTGAGTTAGTTCTTAATTGAGCAATAAGAACCTTTGCTCTCCACGGAATGATAGCTCCAATGTATTCTTTTTGTTTGAGATCACAAGTGGGGTTGAATTCCTGAACATAAAACTTCTTCTTTCTACCCAACTCTTTTCCTCATATACCCTTACAGAACTTCTCCAGCACGAAATTCTTTAATTCCTTGCTATTTGTGGGACATGCATTCAGGTAAATATTCCAATTTTGCATCCATTTGTTGTTTTGTCTCATCCATGATTTCTTTCTTTCACTCATACCTTCATTGAAGATAACTTTAGGCCATCTACCTCCTCCCATTTTCTCAATTCTTTTTAGATACCTTATAAGATGCACCATGGCAATTGCTTTGATGGGAGCTGCCTCTGTTTCACTCAACATTATCTCATAGGGAACCGAAATTTTTATTTTGAACTTTCTCATGATCAAGCGTTTTTGAATTTTTTCAATTTGTTTCCATTTTGAAACAAGGACTCTGCTAGCCCACAATTCACACCCATATAATATCACTAGATAAACTAGGAGTCCAAAAAGTACTTTGATCATGTTCCAATCCCATAACTCTGCCTCTCTACATCTATTTTGAAGTGCATATAATGCTTTCCACCCTCCTAAAATCCTTTTCTTTCTGCAATCCTCCCAATTAAGCTTGTTGTTGAAATATATCTCGAGGTACTTGTATTCATTTACTTCTTCAAGATTGTTGCCTTCAAAGAAGAACGTATGCTGACTTTGCTTCCTTTTATTAGAGAAAATCATTATTTTGGTCTTACTAGTATTGACTTGTATCCCCACCGCTTTACAATAATTCTCAAGGGCATATAGGTGCATCTGCAATCCATGGGCCGATTTAGCAACCAGCACAAGATCATCGGCATATAGAAGAAGCTTTATCACAAACTCCCCCAATCGAAAACCATCCCCACCTTGCAAATTTAGCCATTCTTCCAGTTTGTCAATATATAAACCAAAAAGGGTAGGGGATAAAGGGCAACCTTGCTTGACTCTAATGTCACTTCTAAAACTTTCTGAAATGCCTGTTGAGGTTCTAATTTTGACTTTCACCTCTTCATAAAGCCTATGGACAATAGCTCTATATTGTAAAGGAATTTCAAGTTCTTCCATTCTATGCCACAACTTATCTCTAGGGACCATGTCAAATGCCTTTTTGAAGTCAACAAAGCAGCAAAATACTTCTTCTTTGCTCCCCCAAACCTTTTCAACAATGTGTCTCAGTGTGATCCCATGATCTACTATAGAATGCTTCGACCTAAAACCTGCTTGCCCTTTTGCCCTCTTTTCTTTTACTTCTGCCCACTTATTGATTCTATTTTCTACCATGCCACTGAAAAGCTTTGCAAACAAAGGATTGATCATAATGGTTCTATAGTTGGAAGGATTATTAATGTCTCCGCTTTTAAAAAGGGGAATTTGTAGACTAGTTGTCCAATCCCTTGGGAATCCTTGTTGACTGACGTTGTTGAATATTTCCATGATGTGGGGTGCCAAAATGTTCATTCCCCACTTTGGATATTCTGCTTGAAGTTCAACCAGGTCCTTTTTTAATTCCTGCCCCCACCTCCTGCACTATGAAAAGCTTTGTAGATGTGTTGATCCTAAAAGGATTCTCAACCTCTAATTCTTTTTCATATAGTTGCCTTGCATAGTCAAACCACTGATTGGTTGTAATATTATTTTCAAATTGATTCTTCCTTGGTTGAAGTGCCTGCCAAAAAACGTTTTGGGTTATTCTTGCCTAGATATATCAGCTCTTCCCGCCTTGTTTGCATGAACTCATATTTTTACTTCTTCTTCTTCTTTTTTTTTTTTTTAATTTGCTTATATAACTTTACATTCATCTTCCCCTCTCCCTTTTTCAAGGTTATCCTTGCCATTTTTCATTCCTCATCAAACCACGGATTCACAAGCAAACAATTTGATTATGATTTCCTATTTTTTTCTCTTTTGCACTTCTCAAGTGCACCCTGGATTATATTTGTTAACTCATGATCGTTGAGGCTTTGGGGACCAATTTTATCCTTGTGAATTGATCTTCTCAACATTGTTTTGAAGATAGTGCAGTTTTCTTGTGTTAGAAGAATTTTGCCCTTTGATGCCGATTGTTGAGAACATTGGGTTTTCCTCCTATTTTGTCTTTCTTCTAACCAATATAACTTTATATAAATTGGGTTATGCTCTGATTTTAATTCCCAAATATGCTTTCCAATCTTAACTTCATCTATTCTTTCTACTAGGCTCTGTGAACCAATAACATAGTCAACTACACTTGCCCCATTGTATGTGTTGCAAGTGAAGTTCCTAGACTTTTTCCATCTCTCTAGACCATTGCAGATAATTAAGTTGAAAGCACCACACAACGTAAGTAACTCCTCTCCAAAATGATTATTAACTTTGTCATCCTCTGAACATCTCACCCATCGAGAATTCTCCTCTTCAATGAGCCAGATAGGATTGTGATCCTCTTTGCAACAAAGAATACTAGCTTGTTGATTTGTTGTTCTAGCATTGAAATCTCCCTCTAAAAGAACTTCTCCTTATTGAGAATATGCGGCAATATTTTACTTTAAAGCTGCATACGGATCTTTGCTGTCCAATCCCTTATTTTTGTAAGTTTATGGTACTTGAGGCGCAAAATAACATGTTGCAATTCTTATGTCGTTCTCATTCTCTGTTATGTTGAACCATAAATATTCCTTATTTGTATCTTCTTTCACTAACTGAATGTGACAACCTTCTTTTTCTTTCACTAAAACCAATATTCCTCCGTACCCTTTGCCATTTTCTGTTGCCTTGTTCCAAACTGCTAACTTCAAATAACCATCAAACATAGGAGTTTTGCAACCATCATGTTCATGAGTTTCTGTGAGACAAATTATGTCTCTACCTTCTGCAATAGGCCCTATCCCAGGTCCCCTCCTCCAAGGGTAACCTCTACAGTTCCAACAAACTAGACTTAGGTAGACCTGGGTAGGATTTGGTTGCTACGGGGTTTGGCACACAATACTCAAATTTGAGTCTTCACCCCTTTTCCTTCATGTTGATCCTGCTATTTTCCTCCCTATTATAGAATTACTAGTTTTTTCTTCATTATCAACTTGCTGCCCTGTTTTTCCATGAGGCCCAAACACTGCAATAACTACTTTACCATTGTACAACCATGCTCTTTTCCCTTCGTTTCTTGCGGCTCTAGATTTCTCCACGTCTTCTCTTTTCTCTTCTTGTTGCTTGCTAGTTAAATCTTCATCTAAGAAGAAGTGTGAGCCTTTCAAGAGTTTCTTTTTGCTTAAGAGATGATGTTTCACACTTGCCATGATGAATTTTATGCCGAGGTCTTTCCTCACATATCTTTCCCACCCACCTTGGTTGACAAATTTGCCCTCTCCACTATAATTTTTTTCTCAAAAATTCCCTTGTCAAATTGAAAGTGCTTTCATTCTTTCCATAGTCTCTTATTACCGTGATAATACAATTTGTTTCTCTCTTATTCCCCTGATAATACAATTTGTTTCTCTCTCTTTTCTTTTAACAAAGGCCAAAAATCACTTCAACGTAGCCCTCTGTTGGATTAAGGAATTTAGTCGAGGTGGCCTTCTAAACGAAGCAAAATACATCGAGTAGTTGCTAAGAAATTGCTTGTGCTCTCCTTGAATTTAAGGGAGTAGTCTACCCAGGCAACGTTTTAGCCTGGAGATGCTGCCCATCGGAAAACATTTCCTACCCGGCCGCAGAGACGTTGCCGATTGTGCTTGGGGATCACTGACGAGAGTTGAAAAGATAACCGCATTCATCACGTTGTTAGACCGGCTGCCGCCATTAACCCTAGGGAAACCCTCGCACCAAAATGATACATCGCCCACGCACGCCTAGCTGAAATTCAAATTTTTATGTTGTCATTTTGGTTTTCAAGTTTTTCAAGTTGGCGGAGTTCACCCTTGGTACCTAGGACTTGCGGTGGATTTCATCGAAGTTAGGGTATTGGGTCGTCAGAATCGAGCGAATACTGCGTTGGGTATTTGGATTTTTAATCGATTTTGTCGATCACTATCGGTTTCAGGCGAGGATCCACCCATTTTAGAAGAGTTCTTTCATTGGGGGTGACGATTTGTGGGCTGATTTGTAGTTGGGTTGTGGGAATTCGATCGGATTGGCTCTGGGTGGTGAAAATTGGATCGGTTTTCCCATTGGGTGGAGAAAAGTATTAAGGATTAAGGATTTCAGGAATTTTGTCCGCTGGTCTCCAAAATGAGACATCGCCCACGCGCACCCAGCTGAAATTCAAATTTTTATGTTTCCATTCTGGTTTTCAAGTTTTTCAAGTTGGCAGAGTTCACCTTTGGTACCCAAGACTTCTACGACGTGAGCCTCGTCGATGGCTACAACCTTCCCATTGCCATAGCTCCCTGCAGAGGCTCTCGGAAATGCACATAACCATGTAACTACAAACACATTCAGTGTTAAATCGATCTAACAGAAAACACATTCAGTTTTGTGGCCCTCTGAGGGAGAAAGAAGTTAAATAAAAATTCTTTACAGTTTCCAGATTACCAATTTCTGTAGGCAAAAGGCCGAAAAACTTGTTGATTCCAAGATACAGGTTAGTCAAGCTCACCATATTTCCAACCTCTAGGGGGATGATGCCAGAAAGAGAGTTGTTTGAGAAATCTAGAGATGCCAACCTGCTGAGTTTCCCGAGTTCGGATGGAAAACTACCTATACGAAGATTGTTACCCAGATCAAGAACCACCAGTTTTCTGAGGTCACCCAGTTGTGTTGGTATGCTTCCAGAGAGACTATTGCCATCGAGGTTTAGGTATTTCAACTTAGAGAGGGTGCCAAGTTCTATGGGTATGCTTCCAGGGAAAAAATTGGTACCCAAGTCTAGCATCTCCAAGTGAGAAAGCAATCCCAACTCTGGTACCAGCTTCCCTGACAAAGTATTGGTACCCAAAACAAGCTCTTGAAGGTATGCAAGACATTGAATGCCGGAGTGAATCTCTCCACTCAGAGAGTTCCCACTCAAGTCGAGATGTTTTAGCTTCGTGAGACCCCAAATTTCTTTTGGAATGCTACAAAGCAGAAGATTGTTGCTCAGATTCAAAAGCTCCAAATCCTTAAGATTCCCGAGCTCTGGCGAAATGAGGCCTTGCAGTTCCATACGTGAAAGAGAGACAGATATTACAGAGTCCCTCCTACAACTCACACCAGTCCACTCATAGGGAGATGAGTGATTCTTCCAGTCTGCAATTCCATCAGGGCTGCCAAGACATTTCTTGAATGCTAACAATGCATCAAAATCAGAGCTTTCAACTTGGCTTGTTGTCGTTAATGAAACTACTATACACACCAGCTTCATCAGAAGTATATTTATGGCGACCACATTGGAAGTTGCCATGACCCCAAAAAAATAAAATCCTCAATTATGCAGATGAGAGAAGGCAAGGTATAAGCCAAACTTCATCACCGAATACACAACTATGTGAAATCTAGAATATAATTAGACCAGGAATGAAAATACATATATATCAGTGGCTTTGAATCCTGATACATATGCCATAATCAAATCTTACATAGACAAAGAAGTATCATGACATAACTTCTACTACCCAATGATAGCAACTAGGCCCATACTGCAAGCAGGGTGTACTGAACATTTGGATATTTTGGTTCTATCCTTCTGTGATTAGCCTGCATGTGATCAAAACCAAATATTAGCGATTAGGTGGCCTAGGTTGAGTACAACTTTGGCCAATGTCATTCATATTTCTGATAGCCCTACCAAATCTTGCCCACTATTTCAATTTAACTTCAGTTCATCTCAGCGAGCAACCTACTTAATCACATAAAATTGTTTTGTGTTTATCTTTGGCAAATATACTTGCAAATCCATCTCCACATGATGTACTTGAGGCCGTGCATGAGTACATGTGTGTTAAAGAGAGAATCTGGGTCTAACCACACAGTAACCACAAACACATTCAGTGTTAAATCGATCTAACAGAAAACACACTCAAAATTATTAGAGGTATGGATTTGGATTTAAGGTATGGATCACATGTGATAAAGCACTAAAAATATAAACAAAGGATTAGAGAACACACTCAAAATAGAAAAAACCTTTACTACAATCTCCACTTTCATCAAATCTTGTTGTCAAAATGAATCTGTTATCCACCACATCCTGTTGTCAAGATGAATCTGTTATCCACCACAGATCTCAATGGAAAACATTCCCTAAAATGATGTGGCTGATATAAACTATAACATTTTACAATTTGTGCTATCTTTATATCGATTGCAGATTTATTTTACAAAGATTTCGAAAAATATTCCCTAAAATGATGCCTATATAAACTATAAGTCTTTACATATTTGTGTTATCTTTATATAAATTACAGATTCTATAAATATATAGAAATCTGAGTGACAAGAACAAGGTCAATTGTTTGAAATAATTACGGAATATCCCAAAATTTGCAATTGAAATAAATTCTTCTACATATTTACAACACTTTCAAAGATGCAGAGAACTACATATTTACAGCGCTCTCAAAGACCTGGAGTTGATCACCAATATAGATCACCATTCATTTCCCAAGAATAAGGGCTAATCTGGCCCTTGATCAAACAGAGGACAATTTTTTTTTTTTTTCAATCTTTAACCTCTTCTATTTTATATTTAACAGTACAGATTTGGCATCAAGACAGGAAGCCCACAATTTATACCAACTGGGCTTGGCCTTAACATGTTACCTCTCTATGAAATATTAAATTTTCTACTAAATCAAATCAATGAATTTCGATGGATTTCAAAGGTTTTCATATGCATTTGTGAATAGTTTTCATATTAATAACAGTGGAAAGCATCGTGTTTCAGATGCATTTGTGAATATTTTTTGGTGAGACTTATTGCATTTTTCTTGTTGTACCTTGAAAATATTCACAACTATGAGAATTCTAGTCTATGTTGTATTTAGTAAGTCAATTGTCGAGAAAAGAAATTATTCAATGGCAAATTTTTACAGACACATGATGTTCAAAACTTAAATCCCAATCCTCTACTGTCTTCTCTCTCCAGTCTCATCTCATCCTTGAAAGCATTTTTTTTGTCTACTTGATGCACTGACCTTTCTTTTTGAATTTTTCGTTAACTTATTTAGGAAGATGATAAATACTCTTATGGGAACTTGTTGCATATTAATGAATTTCTTCCTCTGCTTTGTGTAGGTATTTAGATCAGCTTGGAATGTCATCTACATTCAATACTAAAGTTTATTGCAGACAAAGCTTGATTGGTGGTAACTATGGCCTTCTTAACACAACTACTTTTGTACCCAATCCTGATTATTATAAGTGAGCAGTCAGTGATCTATTGTACCTCTTCAGAATGTGGGGCTGCTTTAGTTATTGTCAAGAAACTCCAAATAATTTAATTTGAAATTTGAAAGAACTGTCTCTGTTATTGATGGAGTAAATTATTGGTGTTTTTTCTAGAAACAGAGTGAAGTTCATGCTTGTCTTTCTAGTTTATGATTCAGTGCACCGCTTTGGCATCGGTTGATGGGAAAAGGTGTGCTTTCTGTCAATATTATAGGGCCACCCTATGTGTGCACATATGCTCATTGTGAAAAGAATTATGTAAGTATCATGTAATATTCATTTCATTCTATTTTTATGACAAATTAATGTGTAGACATATAACATCTTGTTGTTGTTTGTTCTTGGACTTTTGAAAGTTGAATGAGACTCAGAAATTTTAATGAAATAGGATTTAACATTATATCGAGAACAATGGGTAGTTGTTAAAATGTATTTCCCCTTTGATTTTGGAGAGGAAGAAATACAACACTAAGAACAACAACATTCTTTACATCTGCATTTATTACATCCCTCAAATTTCTGCATTCTTGATTGTATTTTCAGAACTGATTTGTGAACTTTAGATTGACTGTTTTTGTGGATCAATATCTCACTCTTGTTTATTTATTTCTACAGACTGGAATAACTTTACTTACGATCAACCTAAGCAATGACACAAATGTTGATATTCTTGTTTCTTCATATCCAAATTCTACCATGCACAAGATAAGCCTGAATGAAAAAGATTCTTTAATACATAAGATTAAGAAATTCTTAGCTTGGGTTGGAAGCAAAACATCAGAGGTGACAGATTATAGAATGGAATACCCCTTAACACCAAAAGATTGAGACCTCCATAGTCAAACAATGCTTTTAAATGGCGCAGTTTTGAAGTTAACTGAAGATGGAGATATTCCTTCGTTAGATCCTGTCATGGTTGATGCTGGACTATTTAAGGGCATTTTCAGATATTTTTAAATTTAGAATATAGCTCTAATCAAATTTGAAAGAATATAATCTAAAATATTAAAATCTCAATTTACATCTAAATTTTCTATCAATATAAATAATCAAATCTTCTCTATAACAAAATATATTATTTTTGTTTTTTATTTTTTTTCGGTTTAAAAACATACCAAAACTAATTCACTTTATATATATATATATATATATAAATTACAGCAGTATCCGGTGGAGGCTTGCCTTTGAGGAAACCAAGTTCTCCACCAAGTGGATACCAAATTGTTTGTCCAAGGAGTCTAGACAAACTATCCTATCTACTGATATACATAAAAAAACGACATTCTAAAAGACCATCCCATATCTATGCATGGCAACCACTAGAAAAAGAAGATAAACCAGGCTTCAAATTATGGGCGACAAGTCCTTGGGATCATTAGGCTGCTCCATTGGCTCCTTTTGCTTCCACTGTTCACCTTATTTATACATGGAAGGTGTCAGGTTCTCCTCAAGGACAATGGGATTTGCTTGTGTTCCCTCTCAGCCCCAGAAGCTTGTTGTTTGGTATTTAATCTCATCTTCGTCAGTGACCTGAGAGATCGTTATACCTGTTCCAAAAAAAATTGCAGACTGCTTCAAAGATCCTAATTGTATGGAGAAAACCTATCATGTATAGACAATAAGACAGAGATTAGAACAAAAGATATGACTAGCATATTGTGAAACTACTCTTTTCTAATATCAAATTACCTCTCAGAAAAAAAATAAAAAAAGATTCAATCATAATAAGAATGAATTCAAGACATTGATCCCTCTACATAATGGTTAAAACTTAAAACCCAATGCCCATGGACAGATATACAATCCTCCAATCTACTAGCAATAGAACCATCACTAATGAATGGACAATAAACATTAAAATCCCTATGAAAGATTGAATACACAATTAGTCACCCTTCACAAAGGCAAATTATATTTGACCCCATCATAGGATATTTGCTCATAGGGAAATTATATACAATTTATGTTGAATTTGGCCCTCATATTGTAATTGAGGTCCCTCTTTCAATACACATGTACAATAAACAAGGGAATTGCATTCACATTGGACATGTACAATGGACACTAGACATGATTAGCACAAAAATATCTCATTTCTTAGCATGTTCAACTTCACCAAGTGAACTGTGTAAATCTCAATTTCAAACATGATTCCAACCTTATTCATTTTCATGGATACAATCTGATTCAATGACCCCACAACATGACAATCATTCTTGAGTGAAAGGAAACTATCAAGTTATCAACTATAGTAAGCAAGCTTCCTCCATGATTATAAGTAAAACAACCTACTCAAGTATAATTTCCAGTTTATAATTACCTTTTTATAAATTCCACGTTGGCATTGCAATTAATATTTTTTTGCATGCAAAGACTCCACTGGATTGAAATAATGATAATACTGAAACAACTTCAAATTAAGATGCTACATATTAGTAGCATTAAGGATCTATTTTGAGTGTGCATGCAACGACTAAAAAAGACATGAATTATTAATATGATTTGTCTCTAGATGTTTATCAAGCGAGGTTGCAAGTGGCATATTTGTTTTCATGGCAAAGTATGTAAAAAAATTTACACTTTGAAGGCACCAAGCCAATCCTAGTTTGTCCAGCCTACTACAAATTGCAACACTACTGCTTACAAGTAGCTCCACCAAAACCCCAAGGGGTTAGCTCAACCAGTTGTCACTTGTTGGGAATTTGGATGGTACAAGCAACTAACTAGTTTAACCCCCTAGATTAGGCTTACTGGTCTACATCAATGGGTTTACAAGAGATGTCATGCACAAATTCTAGGAATCATCCCTTGGTTCTCCCAACAGGATTTTCCAAGAGAAGCTCAAAATCTGATGAAGCTTCCTTGTCTGTTTTCCACCTCTAGGTAGCCCTTTAATATTCTTCTGGATGAAACCCATCTTCATTGTTGTTGTAATTTTTTTCAGGAGTTATGTGAAACTCACTCAAAGAGTTTCTAAGCAAAAATCTATAAGCCCATTTGTTTTGTGGAATCATAAAACAATTTATACTAAAGTTTATCACCACACCACTGGAGTTTTAACAATATAAACACCAAAACTAGATTCTAATGGTTATCATGAAGCAGTGTTCTCCTTGCTTGACCAGATTCGAGACTTTTTGAATAATCAAAGAAAATTTTAAGTTCGAACCCCAAGATTAATGCACATGACTAACCAAATATTAAAGGCCTTGTAAATTCCCACATCCATATTTGAGAATCACCAATAGTTATATTCCACATTCTGCACAAATTGAAGGCCTTTTAAGGTACCAGAAATCATTTTTGAGGGGAAATCACAATTACAATCAAAATTATTAGCAAATTCATGGATCTTTATAGTACGAAAATCAGACCCTAAGGGCTCTGGAAATGTGATGACACACAAATGAATCCAGCATACACAGAGAGAATCTACCTAATCCATTAAGAAAAATTTGCTACAACAGAAAATTTTCTTATACCATTCATGCACAACACAACACATTGTAAGTTGTAACCCATATGGATGTTGAGAAGCAACAAAAGAAGTCAAGATGTGTTAAAAAAATTCATTTTTTGGAACAAGAATGGTGTAGAGTAGAGAATAGCAATTACTCAAGTTAGTTTCTTACTGGAAGATCCCACCCATTGGCCAAAATTAAAAACCTGCAAAATTGTTGTAGGAATTACACGAAGTATACAATTTAAAACACAAAACAAAAGGTAAAGTAGAGATGCTACAAATACCATGAACTTTGATAATTAGTCAATTTACACCAAACATGTGACCATATTAAGACTATTTTACCTCTCAAACCAAATAAATGAAAGAACCATATACAAGTTACCTATGCATTTAATTGGGTCATCACTTAAGAAATTACATCTATACACTCTTTGGAAAGTACATACCTATTGTTTGTGCCTAGCTCATTGATTTCCACTAGAGTTGAAGTCCTTCCATGGATGTTCAACCATTGTAGAAGATGATGCTTCTCCACCCGTTCCATAGTTATATAACAAAGTGTCATTTGTTAGCATAATGAAATTTGTTAAAGCATCAAGGTATATGTGCAAACATAACTATATTGATTGGATGGGAGGGGAAAACTACAGGAAATGCCTAAATGTTAAGTAGGTGGTCTTTATGTATTAGATTTATCATTTTTGTCATTTTCATTACCAAATATCATTTTTTTCTCCTTTATTCAGGATTTAGTTAGATGCACATTCATTCAAATGTACCTGGCATGGCAGGAAATGTTGGATGGTCTTGCATCTTCTTTTGGTCTTGGTTTATCGCCATAGTTATGGATTGTTGCATCGCTGTAAAAATAAACATATCACATGTGAAAGAATGGTGATGAATAAATACACAAATATTCAATAATCACTATATTCAATACATGAAACAAACCTGGAACTACATACAATGCATTATTTGATTGAGGACACCCTAGCCTATTCCATGGATGTTCAACCATTGTAGAAGATGGTTCTTCTCCACCCATTCCATAGTTACCTAACAAAGTGTCATTTGTTAGCACAATGAAATTTGTTAAAGCATTAAGGTATATGTAAAAACATAACCATATTGAGTGGATGGGAGGGGAAAACTACATGAAATGCCTAAATGTTGAGTAGATGGTCTTTATATATTAGATTTATCATTTTTGTCATTTGCATTACCAAATATCATTTTTTTCTCCTTTATTTAGGATTTAGTTAGATGCACATTCATTCAAATGTACCTAGCATGGCAGGAAATGTTGGATGGTTTTGCATCTTCCTTTGGTCTTGGTTTATCACCATAGCTATGGATTGTTGCATCGCTGTAAAAATACAAATATCACATGTTAAAGAATGGCGATGACTAAATACACAAATCTAAAACCATCACTATATTCAATACATGAAACAAACCTGGAACCACAGACAATGCATTATTTGATTGAGGACGTCCTCGCCTATTCCATGGATGTTCAACCATTGTAGAAGATGATGCTTCTCCACCCATTCCATAGTTACCTAATAAAGTGTCATTTGTTCGCACAATGAAATTTGTTAAAGCATCAAGGTATATGTGCAAACATAACTATATTGAGTGGATGGGAGGGGAAAACAACAGGAAATGCCTAAATGTTGAGTAGATGGTCTTTATGTATCAGATTTATCATTTTTGTCATTTGCATTACTAAATATCACTTTTTTCTCCTTTATTTAGGATTTAGTTAAATGCACATTCATTCAAATGTACTTGGCATGGCAGGAAATGTTGGATGGTCTTGCATCTTCCTTTGGTCTTGGTTTATCGCCATAGTTATGGATTGTTGTATCGCTGTAAAAATAAACATATCACATGTTAAAGAATGGTGATGACTAAATACACAAATATAAAATAATCACTATATTCAATACATGAAACAAACCTGGAACCACAGACAATGCATTATTTGATTGAGGACACCATAGCCTATTCCATGGATGTTCAACCATTGTAGAAGATGATGCTTCTCCACCCATTCCATAGTTACCTAGCAAAGTGTCATTTGTTAGCACAATGAAATTTGTTAAAGCATTAAGGTATATGTACAAACATAACCATATTGAGTGGATGGGAGGGGAAAACTACATGAAATGCCTAAATGTTGAGTAGATGGTCTTTCTGTATTAGATATATCATTTTTGTCATTTCCATTACCACATATCACTTTTTTCTCCTTTATTTAGGATTTAGTTAGATGCACATTCATTCAAATGTACCTAGCATGGAAGGAAATGTTAGATGGCCTTGCATCTTCCTTTGGTCTTGGTTTATCGCCACAGTTATGGATTGTTGCATCACTGTAAAAACAAACATATCACATGTTAAAAAATGGTGATGACTAAATACACAAATATAAAATCATCACTATATTCAATACATGAAACAAACCTGGAACAACAGACAATGCATTATTTGATTGAGGACACCCTAGCCTATTCCATGGATGTTCAACCATTGTAGAAGATGATGCTTCTCCACCCATTCCATAGTTACCTAACAAAGTGTCATTTGTTAGCACAATGAAATTTGTTAAAGCATTAAGGTATATGTACAAACATAACTATATAGAGTGGATGGAAGGGGAATACTACATGAAATGCCTAAATGTTTAGTAGATGGTCTTTTTGTATTAGATTTATCATTTTTGTCCTTTGCATTACCACATATCACTTTTTTCTCCTTTATTTAGGATTTAGTTAGATGCACATTCATTCAAATGTACCTGACATGGCAGGAAATGTTGGATGGTCTTGCATCTTCCTTTGGTCTTGGTTTATCGCTATAACTTGGATTGTTACATCGCTGTAAAAATAAACATATCACATGTTAAAGAATGGTGATGACTAAATACACAAATCTAAAACCATCACTATATTCAATACATGAGACAAACTTGGAACCACAGATAATGCATTATTTGATCGAGGACGACCTCGCCTATTGAGGTATTGAAACTCAAATGGTTCATATTCTGATGGATGGGCATTTAAATCAATTCCCAAACCATTGTTTTTTTTGCTCCTTTGTTTCTTTGTAGGGCTAAGGAAACTCTTCTTCCTCTTCAAAGATGAATCAAGAGAGCCCAACCCAGATGTGAAGTCAAAATCCATAATGTGCATGTTGTTGGCTTCATCCACCATTTTTTTAACTAGGCTAAGCAATTGGTTTGCCTTTGTCAAAGTAGTAGGAGGGTTATCTAGAATGAAATGCATGTGTCTAAACAACTCCTCTTTTACCAAATGAAGTGCTCCAACATCTGCATCAACAATATTTGTGGCCATAGGAGTGGCATCAACATCTACATCATGGCTCTGGGTCTCTATATTGATTTCAGAAGAGTCATTGAATATGTTATCCACTGCATGTTGGTGAAGTAATGGATATGGATTATCTGAGTGGAAATACAACCAATTAACCTTTATGGCATACTTGCAAATGTTTCCACGAGTAGACCATGGGCATTCACACGTTATAAAATCCATGTGAACCATTTGACAAGGTACTTCTTATCTCGATCTGTTTGCCTTCTCACCCACTAAGCATTGGTTATGCTCTCATGAGGAGAACAATCACTATTCATAAATTTTATTGCTCTTTCCATTGATGATTCAAGTTGTTTCTCTTTCTTGTAGTTGTTTAGAAATCCTTCTTCTTTCAACATTTCCTTGTATTGATAACAAGGTTCAACAGTTGTTAGCAGCATATACAACAACCAATCCATCCGACGAGCACATTTTTTTCTTCTATCAGATAAAAAATTTGTTCTTAAATAGTAATGATATGACTCAACAACATTGTTGGTCTCCTGATTTGCATGAGGAAACTCCCGACAACTTTTCACCCACATCCTTAAGTGCAAAGAGAATTAATTTAGTCTAAATATATCACTTTGATAGAAGACAAACATGGATACAATACAAAGAGTTTGTTTACTTACGAATCTTATCGCCAACAACCCAATTCTTGTGGAAATAGTCTAAGAACTTCTCTTCATCTGCAAATTTGATAAAAATCGATTGATTGCATCATCCACTTCGGTATTGAGAGTGTGTTTCATGATAGAACCTAACTCACTGAATATCTCATTGGCTTTTATGGAATTAGTGGCCAACAGGTTCACGTTTTTTAACCAAGCCCTCTGTACATGCCAAACACATAAGATAACATCACAACCTGTGATCCTCTTGCCATATTCAATGCATTTTAGTGCAAACATTTTAGAATAAATGAAATTTTTATTATATGATGACAATATTAAAGTTACCTCAAGGCAGGGATTTCAGCCAATGCATCATCGACCATGAATGCATTGACTTTCCAATCAGGACGGATTTGGAAACACCTGTGCATGAGTTTCTCCAACCATAGTGCAATATCATCTGATGTGTTTCGTGATGCCACGACCCATGCAACTAGTACCTTGCTTTGTTGTTCATCAAATGCCACAAGTGTATACAACTGATACTATCATATATTAACGTTACATAAAGTCAAATACACGTTATTAATCATATTTAATGTCTACAACTTAAATACATATATTCAATTAATCATTTATATCCAACTTACCCCATATTTATTTGTATTAAATGTTGAATCCATGGCTATTAAGCTATTGTGCGATAGCTTGACCATTGTCTCCAACATCCACTTTGTTTGAATCCCTATTATAAAAGGGACCTCCACACCATTGGGTTTTTGGTAAAAGAAAAAATATTCCTGGTGCTTTTGATACCAAAGGTTTACATTCATTTCATCCTTTTTTTGGAGTTGATAATTTCCCTATGCCAACCTGTTATATATGTTTACAGTATCTTTCCTGCATAAGAAGAAGTCTCTATCTCGAGTTGTCGCATCCATGTCAACATGTCTCTTAATGTGGGTTCTATAAACCATATCAATAGGCACTCCCAAAAAGAAATAACTCTCAACATAAGCAACGATGTCCCTTGAAAGCCTTGGCCTATGCAAGGCCCTAGCCTCACCTGAATTGTCATGTTGTCCATGACAAGGCCAACCTTCTCCATCTTCATGTTCATACATATTGAAAGTTAGTATTGCTATATGAGGACTTTCATTCATAACTTTCACAATAAAGTGGCATTGACAACCCCTCTTCTGCACAAATGAGGCTCTTTGTTTAGTTGAAGGCTCTCTTCTTCTATTCTCTGGTTCAAATGAGCAATAATATCTACACGAAAATTCTTGAAATGTCAATACATACAAAGAATGATAACTTTTGTTTTAAAGGACCTAAACAATGAATTTTGAAATACTTACACATCACATTGTGATGCAACAGTAGCTCTTTGTCCTGGTTCTATTTTATGCTTCCATATGAAATTACATGGAGCAATATGATTTTCTTCCTCCCCTTTGATAAAGTGAGAAACTCTTTCTAAAGGGATTAAAGCAACCCAATCAATGTTGTTGTTATTTCATTTTATTTCAGTCCAAACTAAGTCTTTACTGGAAAAGTTCGTTTTGTCTTTGAGGTCTTGCACCTAAATATCCATGATATGCTCCCATTTTGCTCGCTTGCCCATTTTGAACTATTCTTGATAGAAAATATGCAAACACATCAAAGAAATATCCTATACAAAAACATGTTAGCAACAAAGATATTCATTCTATAGCATAACAACAAAATAAAATTGATGATCCAAAGTGACCATTCTTCATTGTTAACTATAAGTTATAGTTTCATGTCTATATACACTTGCCACATGACTGAGTTAAATTTAGTGAACAATTCTCTCTCACGTGTATGTTAGTGAACATGTGTATGTTATGTTCACTAAATGTAACTCAGTCATTGAGGTCCAAAAGGTTGTTGGTTAAGGGGAATGTATAGGCATTATTTTATTTTTGTTAAAGTTTTCGTTTATGGGTTGAGAAATAAAGTTTAGAAATAGAATTAAGGATTAATGGTTAAAAATAAAAGTTACCAAACCAAGGATAAGAATAAAATGATATGTAATGAATTAACTACATCATATCTATTGGATGAGAATACAATGATATGTAATGAATTAAGATAAAAAGCCTGTAAACCAATCATTCCCTGGTATTTACAGGTTGGACTCAAATTCTCATTGAGAATGGCAATCTTTCTATTATGTTATTTTTTAATCTAATTTTTTCAACACAGTCTTGAGTGATTAGTTATATAATCTATATAAAATTCTCATTGAGAATGGCAATTTTTCTATTATGTTATTTTTTAATCTAATTTTTTCAACATAGTCTTGAGTGATTGGTTATATAATCTATATACAGAATGAGCTAGTGATTGACTAGTTATATAATCTACTAAAGGATGGATGAGCTAGTAAATGTAATATTTTTCTAGAACATAAGATTTCATTATTATTCTTTCTAATTTTCATTATTACTACTGTTTTTCTACATTAATTCTAGTCTTTTACTCCATTGAAATCCTTCTTCTGATTCTTCTCCATAACATTGTTCTGATACAATGACCTATCGAGCTAATACATAAATGAGATGGCCCTTCAAGCCTTCCAGGGCTTCTTCCCTTTATAGGCCCCAACGTGTCTTGCAGGTAGTTGTGTAAAGACTCTTACAAATATACAGTATAGCATCATCAAGTCATAAATAAAAGTAGGGTCTTAAATATCCAGTATATAGCATGATCAAGTCATATAAAACCAAGTAAACATCTTTTGTAGTAGATGGAAAATTATTTGTGTAATCAATGTTAAGCATAGGTGGCAATTTTGGGATTGGTGTAGGATATGCTCGAGTGTGTTGAAGTTCGATCACAATGCATTTTTGGCTTCAATAGTAGATCAAATATAATTTTTTTTCCCATATCTTTATTATTATGGGTGGGGATTTTTTGGCTTCCCCAAATCATTTGTGAACTTATCATCACACATTTCTTTTTGGATCCATAAAAAAGAGACCAATTTTTTTACTAGAATACAATAGTGAATCAATATTTTTTTAAATATGATTTTTTTTCTTCATATTTTATCATTATTGCTAGTTAGTTTTTGGCTTCTCCAAACCTATCTGTCAACTTAACATTATGCAATTATTTTTAGATCCATCAAAGATAGGCAGAATTGCTTTGCCAATTTCCAACAAGTTGTAAAATATCTACAGTATAAAAGCACCGACCATGCATTCCCAACATTCCAAACTACCTTGAAGACATAGGTTCCTAGTAAGCATGAAATTGCATGAACTGATGCCTAAATAAGCATGGAACTACATGAGCCAGTAACTTTATCAGTACAAAATCTATAACTTAAACGCAAAGAATATGAACATATGTGAAAAATAAAGTTTCTTTGTTTAGCGCTTTATATACTTGATTTAACCCCTCAAAAATATCTTTGCTAGCACAAAATCAATAAAATAAAGGCCCAAAAAATAAATAGATGTGAACGATAATGTTTCATTATTAATTTTTTCATGGCCTATCATCAACACTCAAGATTGGTTGCCTCTTTGAAAAGCCTTATGTTCCATGTGTTCTCTAAAATAATCCTCCATTCAAAAAAATTATGAAAGATAAAGTAAAAAGGCTTCAAGTTCTCAATGGTTAATAATTTTCCTGTCTCTATAGATGCCTTGGTTGTCATCGAATAACTAATTTTCGATTCAACAATTTAATAAGGGATTCACCTTTACTTTACGAAAAAAAGAGTTGAGAACCTTTTTGTAAGTCAAAGGAACCCAACAATTTAAGAGATTCACCTATATTCTGCAACAAAAGAGGGTAGAGAAACTTGTTGCAGGCCAGAAGGGCCCAACAATCTAATATGGGATTCACCTATATTTTGCAACAAAAGAGCGTGAAGAATCCTGTTCTAGGTCGGAAATACCCGACTAAGTGTAAACCCTCACTGACATAAACCCAACTAAGAGAAGCGCTAACGATGTCCTTTGATATTAACTGATCTAAATTGTCTATTTTATGGGAAGCAAGTCTAGAATCTTTGAAGAATAAATGTGATTCTATTCTATGAAACTAATCCTATGCTATAAAACATGGATACTATATGTAATTTAGATCTTTCTTGATGTAGTATAGTTCAGGGATTTATTATGCTAAGTGTTATTTTAGTTATATGCACCCTTAGTTGCCCACATTATACTTAAAATAGCCTAATTGGACGAGTTATTTTGGTAAGGACAAGCCAGGATCTGCCAAATATGACTTTTATTAGTAACTTGGCTAAGCTGTAGGGCTAAATGAATTTTGAATGTTTGAGCCTTCTCAGCAGTCTCAAGTTGTTTTTAAGAGTTGATATCTGCGTTGACTTTTTTTATGTTGAAGAGAGTGTAACTTTGTAAAGTTGTAATATGCAGTGATATGCCACAATAGGTCTTAAATCATGTGCTTTGCAACATAAATATAGGGTTTTAATCTCTATCCTACTACCGATCACCGTAATGTTACTTACTAAGAAGTAACCTTAACATATCAGAAAAATGTCTTATATCTATGAGTCCAAAGAGGTCGTCTTTAGAAGGTTGTAAACTTGGTACCTCTGAATTCATGTTTAGATAAGGTCCTTTCCAATATAGAAATACTCTTCTCGAATGCTGGTTTTCTGCCAAGCTGCATATTTCAAAAACAAAATAATGAGAAGATTTAATAAGGGATATGCCCCTGCTTTGCACAGGTTTGAAACTCAGTGATAATCTTTGTCAAAGAATTACTATGGATTTTAAAAATCAATGTTTGGTTTCTTTAATTTTTATAAACATTTTAGTGATTGTATCAAAACTATGGAAAAATCACTATTAACGGATAATTCAGATGATGATCCTTTTACCCTTTGGAAATTGTAAAAAAACAAAATAAAAAAAATTGCAATACTCTGTTTAAGTCCTTTCCAAAAGATTCACTATTGCGAATGAGTAAAACTTCGAAATTACGTAATTTCGAAGATTTTACTCATTCGCAATAGTAAGTCTCTAAACTTGCTGTTACGACAGTGGAGATGTGTTTTGAAAATATTTAATTCAATGCACATGGATAACATCAAGGTTTTTTTCCAATCAGAAAAAGCTCTTCTATTAATAGTACCCCCAAGTGGATGGGGACAACTGACCACGCACGGGAGGTTATGAGAGTGGGTTTAGTTACTTGGTACCAGAGATGGAATTCGGTGGGCAGAATATCTTTTCATTCTTCCCCAAACTCTTTTTTGAAACTATACGACTCAAAACTGTAATAGCATTTATATAGAAACGAACAAGATGCTCAGCTTTACACTGTCGTCAGGCCAGAATTGGATTTTCTCCATTACCTTGTGCAAGATTTGATTTTTAATTTGTTTTACTTTACCAGTTGATTATCTTCAGAGTTTCAGTGAATTCAACATCAAGATTCGAATTGATAAAGTTGCAGCGTTGAAATTATTGATACTTCAATCTAGGGCCAATAAACTACCTGAAACGACGCGTTTTAATTGGTGAGCAGAACCAATCGGTTTCAGGCGAGGATCCGCCCATTTTAGAAGAGTTCTTTCATTGGGGGAGACGATTTGCGGGCCGATTTACAGTTGGGTGCAGGCTATCCTGGCGCTGGATTATTAGGTACTGCAGTTTGTGGAGTTGCCGTGCCCAGAATTACTTTCACAGGAAAAGTGATTCGGAGAAGAGCACTGAATCTACGTGGGAAAGTAATACTAAAAAGGAAGCTGCCGAACTAACAGGGTTGTCGGGGGCCGAAAACCACGATGAAAACTTCAATGGAGAGCAGATACAAGCAAATTCATAATTTTAAGAGTGGATAGGATTGCAAAGGAAGACAACTTACTCGTTGGGCGCAAGAGTGTCTGCAAACTTCTGTTTTTTTCATCTTCTGCGTAGCTACTGTGCTCTGTTCCACGCTCTATTCCGCTGTGCAATGGCTCTGTGAAACTGCGCTCTGTTTCCATTTTGGAAAGATAGCCAGCGACGTCACTCACCTACCTGCCAACTTCATTAACTGCTCGCCGAAGACCTATCTGCCAACTTCATTAACTGCTCGCCGAAGACACCTAGTCTGACAACTCTGACAGAGTAGTGATGCGGTGATCCCCAGGCGGAATCGGCGACGGGCAGGAGATGTTTTCCGATGGGCAGCGTTTCCGGGCTAAAACGTTGCATGGGTAGACTACTCCGAATTGAAGTAAAAATCACTTCAAACAGAACGGGCATCCTCTGCTAGATTAAGGAATTCAGTCGAGGTGGCCTTCTATACAAGCGAAATCCATGGAGTAGTTGCTGAGAAGTTGCTTGTGCTCTCCTTGAATTCCATTCGCGTGTCGATTACATGATAGACACGCGACCTACCAACTACTGTTAATATTCTTGCCATCACGAATCCCACTGAAACTTGAATGTAATCATCGTCTAGATACAATAATATAATCTGAAGACATATATCTCTATGAAAGGATACATCCAATGCATATTTCCTGTATTGGAAGGAGAACGATTTGTACTGCCCCAACTATGCCATTCTCATTATTGAATTATTGTGCACCTCCAACTCCCAGGTATGTTTACACCTTCACTAAAATTCTCTCCGCGAACTTTAAAATGAGTTAAAGTTCAGTATTTTGTTATTAAGATTGTTACTCTATTGCTTCATGTGAATGGAGATGCAGTTCTTAGGTACGTCACGAGGTTTAATGATGTTCTATTGTTTCTGTCTTTTAATGCAGCTATGTACATGATTGTTTATTCCCTATTCCATTTCACCTCTTTATCACATGCCACCACCATTTGAGGGATGTACCTTTGACATAATGTCCCCTCTTAAGGTAGAAACCGCCTAATAAGGTACTTGGCTAACCCCTTTTGGAGCTTGGAGACATTAGCACACGCCAAAGCCTACTACGGAAGGGCAGGCCATTATGAAGTGTCCATTTGTTGTCCATGGTTTGTAAGCTCTTTTACCCGATTAATTTAATGACTTGTTATGATGGAAGGCTAGGGGATGCATTGGATCTTATGCAAGATTGCAGATGGTGTCCATTTGGGTTTGGTCTCCCTATACGGGGTCCTAACCCTCCAGAGAGCTACATTGGCACATGTAGGGTGTGTGTAGAGAGCCATGGGCCTCAACAGCAGTAGACGACACTCCATGGATCCCCAGAGATTGCTCGAGATCCACCTTTTGGACGAGGAAGATGTATCTGGTACACTATGCCCAACTGGCCCCATAGGTGCACCACACTTGGCAAGTGTCCCAAGACTTGTACGTTGACATGTCATCATTCATTCCATAATTCGAGCCCTTATAGATGGTCTACAGACATCTTCAACTCATTTGGAGACCCATGCGGTCATTGGTGTGCCCCCACACCCACTGGGAGCACCACAGGTTTATGGTTTGGAGAACAAGAGGCCACCCCCTTGCCCATCATTTTTGAGGATCCTATTCCTCATTATGGCACTTATGGACCTCATTAGGCCTCTTGGAGGGCCCTACGACATGCATAGATTATTATTTGACTTCTTCAGAGGCTTATTTTATTTGTGAGCTAGTTTGGTGGGCTTGTTACCAAAAGTTAGTTAATTTGCACATAATTTTATTTTAGGGGCTAATGTAGGCCCACTAGGTAATTCAAACTCCTACTGAGTGTATAAATAGGATTTAGATGAAAAAATTTTGTATCATCACTTGACTTGGATCATTCTCTCTTTAGAGAACTTCACACTTTTTCCTTGGAGGATATTTTTGGATTATGGATGAATTTTGATGTATGGATTGGGTTCTTCTTATTTTGGAGCTTCTTATATTGCAAATGTCTTGATGGTTGGATATATTCTCTTACATGTAAGTGCAATTTTAACGTTATTTTATTTTATTTTGCTGCATACATTGGTTGTGAGATTTTCGCTATTTTAGGGCTAATTGCTGCATGCATTTACGACATCAATGTGGAATTATGTTTCTATTTAGCATATCTCCATGTATGGGCCATGTTTGATGAATGAATTTTCCTAGAGATCGAGTTATCTCAATAAGCTCTCCATTTGCAACAAAGTATAAAAGCTGTTAAGGTCACTTTTCTTCTCTAGCCCTTAACATTGGACGAAGTCGACTTTGAGAGCCTCCTTGAACAAGAAACGAAGTCCATCTTCATAATTCTCCTTGACTCCATATCCCCAAGAGGAATTAGGCATTGATCCATCAAAAGGTGGTTATTTAAACCATATTCTTTCACCTTTTCCTCTCTCCTCTAGGTCTAGCCACACTAGGTCACCTAGGGCATCAATTTCCCGACAAACTAGCCCTAGAAAAAGTTTGATCTCCTAGGCCCTACTGCACTGGTGTGTCCTCAAGGTCTCCTCCGAATTTGAAGAGATTCCAATGATGGGATTGCGAAATATCCCAAGCCCTAGGTCTAAGATGAAACTCTTCTCTGGTGTTCCCAAGGCTAGTACCTCATAGGATCAATTTGACATCTTTAGGTGAAAATTCTTGTTTGATCCTTTCCCCTTGCCTCGGTTAGGTTAAGAATATCATCGGTTGCTAAACTCAATCCCCTTAACCTGGGTTGGGTCCACTTGCCCCCGTGTGGTCCCATTTCTTATCAAAGACCATTCATCAAGGGCAACTCGAGAATCCAAGTTCTATAAGGATTTTAGGGTTTGGGAAACTCCTTTTCAAGTCATATTCCTTTAACCTAACCCTCAAATCCTCACCTCCTTTTCCTAGAAAATATTGTACCTTGCTTAGAGAGCAAGCAAGCTCCATTCTGAATCCTATCCTAGGGAAAGGGTCTTTAAGGTCACTTCACATACATTTGTTGATCTATCCTTTACAAGTGACTTCCTAAATACCAGGTCTCCTCCCATCGGTGAAAGTCCGTAAAGGACAGGGAGGCTTAGTTGTGGTGAGAGTGGGCTAAGTCTCCATCGTTGCCCTTAACCTAGCAGTTTCCCTCTTAGGAGTCCCTTTTAGGTCCCCTGATGGTTTGAGTGGTAACAAACACTTTTTAGGATTGACATTTATCTTTGTGATTGAAATTGTCTATTTAATCTCTGTTTAAGTTTCTCAGCGATATAACTTAGATTAAATCGTAACTTAAGTACTTCAGGGCTTTAACAATCTTGCTTCATTAATCATCTTCTAATCTCACCTCGAATTTACATTCTAAGATAGTCTTGCCTATTAATAACTTACCACTAAGCATAAGCTTGGTTGATAGAGATATGGGTACACCCATTCATCTTTTGCTTGAGAAGCCTTTCTTTTTTGGTACTTAAAATAGTGACCTTGCAGTTGTCAGAGCCACACTCTTTGCAATGCCGAAGGCACTGGTTATGTTAGATTTCAAGGAGAGGGACCGTTAATCAAACCCTCGTGTGCTTCACCTTGGTCTCTCTGTCACATACTACAAAGTTTAGGCTCAATATAGAAAAGATCAAGGGTCATATTTAGAATAGGCATTTAACTAAAATTAACCAAGATCTCTGCATTTCACGCAAGTCTTACGAACTGCATTTCATGTAGGATAGTTACTCATTAAAGCAACAATTGTCCATCCAATACTCGATCTTAAAATTTGTATAGCAAGAGCTTTGACTCCATAAGGCACTGATTCAAACTATATAAATCTAATTGAATCCTTAACATCTTGCTAAGTCTAAACAAGTACTTGGCCACTCAACTATGTCTCCCGGGCTGGTTGGTTTCCAACTTGTCCTTCTTCATTCCATTTTCGTAGGGTCTACCCGCCATAGTCTGTTGTTGGGAGACAACTTAAACAAAGAGGTTGGGGATTAGGTGACATCCCCCGACCTGAGTCGTTGTCGCGGTGCCTATACATTTTGAGCAACAACACTACCAAAAACTAATAGTCACCAATATCACATAAAATTGGTTGAAGATTCTCCCTAAAAGGGATTGTCCAATACTTGAAAATGTGTCTTCTTGATGAGAGCTAAGGGTGAGAGAAAACCCCCCTTTCACGTAATAGTGTCATTCAATGGATCCCTGCAACAATTTTGTGTTGATTAATCTTGTAACTACAAGTTAGTCTATTAAGTAGAGGTTAAAGGTTAAAACTAAGAAATGAGAGCATAGAAAAATCCATTCAATAGACATAAGAGAGTATTTTCCCAATTGGCTTCTTTATTGCATAGCATAAATAATCTTATAGTCCACTGTGAAAATTATGAATACAAAATTACAGAAACCCTACTGCAGTATCTTGATTTATTTCTACTTGTGATTTAATTATACAAGTTATTTTCAGAAATATTCAGAAAATAGCAAAGTAAACACAACTTGCAGCCTACACATATACAGATCATTTACTGAAACATAACGCACATATGACAAAGGACACACATGATTTTTCAGACAAATGTCCTTGGAAAAACCCAATGCGGGAAAACCGATGCAGCAGCTCTTTGAGGGTTTTATTATTAAGTAGAATCTGAATACATCAAGGACACTAGTAGTGGTTTGCCCAACAGAGAATTTCACGACAGTTGTAGACAGAAAATATGGTTGATTCCAACCCTTCAGGAATTACTGAATACGAGCCCTTTCTGGCCCACTAGAACCAAAGTGCAGCTCTTCCAGCTACTGCGCCAGCCTCTCCTGCCCAACACAGCCTCTGCGCAACACAAGCTGCCCCTGCGACACCTTGAAGGCCTCTGCGCTGCCTCTGCGTCACCCGCTACGCTGTCTTTGTGTCAGCTTGGTTGCGCTTTGCCCGTCCTGCTGGCTTCTGTGCTGCCTAGTATGGATCTGCCTCCTTGATATATGTATTCTCGGCCTCGGATCAGAACATCCCTTGCCGATCTGTCCCTCACTAGCACTGCAAGCTCACTCGAGAAATCTTAGCAAACCGCGCCCCAGAATTTCGACTTAGCTCAAGTGCTGCTACTCTATGTTTATCCTCCAATTGATCCCAAGCCTTCCTTTAAGACTTTCTCGTTGAGAAATCAACGACTGTGATCTAATCACTAATTAATTCACTTTAATTTTTCAATTTCACTAAGTTAGACTTAGGTCCCCATTAAAAAATTTAATTATTTGAATAACTTTACACCAGGTGGAATTTCTCCAAACGATTTCTGGGTCTTGGAGATCTCATGTGTTCTAGCCCTTCTACAAAGTTTTGGAGCTAGAGCACATTCAATGCTACCCAAAATCTCATCATCAACAACCACTAATGGGAGGAGGAGTTAGCAATTTATATGTTTAATTGCTAATGGCTAGATTTTCTGCTCCATTAAAATAATAATATTTGACTTGTCATCCACAATTAATTTTGAGACTAAGTCTATTCAAGAGAAAAACAATATTCAATTACGTTGAGTTTGTCCACATAATGGGTCAAATTGCCTCATCACCACCAAAGTAGTCCAACATTCTAGAAGGAAACTGTCTAGAAGTCAAAACCATGAAGAATAATGTTGATTTATCTTGGGAAAGAGAGTGATCATCCTTGGGGATTCACTCCATTAGTTGAAGACTAATTACTTGACTTTTAACGACTACTTTTCTTATCCTTATCTTAATCTTCTTGGAAATAGTAACCTCCAAGAACTATATTGACCTTTCGAATGGCTATTTTTTAATTAACTTGACTTTTCCATGCATTAATGAGTGTATTTTCAACCACCTCAAGATCTCTAACGTTCTTGGGAATTTGGAAAAACCGATATAGGTGTTTTGTTCCTCTTTTTTGTAGACCAATTTTGACATTATTATATGTGAAGTTTTGACAAAATCTGCCCCTGTGGTGCCACGTGGAAAAACTACCCTGCCACATCCTCATGCCCAAGTGGATGATCTCTTATGCCCTCGAGGATAAAATCTTTCTGAGACAGGTTTTGTTCGTCTCGGCGAGTCTACCACTTTTGATGTAATGCATGTGAAAATTTGCTATATGTTCCCCCTGTTTCGCCCTTGGAAAACCTACAACATTATTGTTTGACCAAATTTGACCAGCCATATCTTGAGAATGTCTTCACCAAATGGAAAAATTTCATGTGGCATGTCATCCTCTCACTGAGCTCTACAATTTGGGACCCTGTCGACTTTTTGACTTCCGGGACCAGTTTGCCTTGGGAACATGAATTGCATTTACTGAAGAGTTTGCTGGATTATCCACAGTCTTACGAAACACTTGTCGACGTTTCGAATCCCAACGGGGATCCATCTTCAGGTTCGTTCATATACATATTAAAAAATTTGAAAATCTATAAAAACATATTTAAATCTTTTATATTTATTTATAATTAATATATATTTATAATTTATATCAAATATTATATTAATAAATTTAAAATTTTCTTTAAATATAAGTTATATTAATTTATAATATTTATTACAATAAAATTTATAATAACACTAATTCCTTTAATGAGGAATTATATATATTTTAAGTAATTATATATAATTTAAAACATATTATAATAATTATTTTAAATTTTAATTTTATATAATTGAAAATATGTTAATTCATTATATTAAAAGTAATTATTATAATTTTAATTATATATAATTTAAAATATGTATAAATAATAATTTTATAAATAAGCCCCAAGGGTTAGCTCAAGTGGTAGTGAGCCAATACGTGGGCCTCTCCGTTGAGGGAGGTCACGGGTTCAATCCTTGAGTCCTTTGGGGTCAGGCGCCGAAAGTCCGCCGAACGGTTTACCGCACGTACCGTCCAGAAATTCTGGGGAAGTACGCCCGGGTTTCCCGTGAGCTTTCCCCTCGTGAAAAAAATAATTTTATAAATAAAATACATTAAATTTTTAAAAAATTTGAACATCATTACCTATAAATTACGCCTTGCCATTTTAGACTTGTAACAACCATTTTAAAGGGCCAGGGTAACACAAAATCATTTAACATGTCAGTTGCGTGAGTTTCTGTCGGACCACTAGTGAGCCATCCCATAATTCTATTTAGAAATTCTGTCGAAGCAGCAAGCGTGCGATCGTAGCAACAAGGATAATGAATGGATGAATGAAATTTTAACATCCATGAGACTAAAAATAGTCTATGGGACTATGAGTTCCCTGTTTTTCGCCTTTCGCATTTCAGTCCTCTTCTTGTTCAAATTGATAATGAGCTGGCCCAACCTTCCAACTATCTCATCGCTAAAAAGACAATGCCAAGAAACCGATGCTAACATATTCCCATATCTTTCTCTTATGTCTTTGAACGCATCACATTCCGAAATGAAACGTTTTTCTAATTCCACTGCTCTAGACGTGCAAAATGTACACACTCGTTCTTCCCAAGCTTCTTTAGGCCTTTTACACCGTCATGTTTCACACCGAAGATGATGCGAGTTGGTTCTTAATTGAGAAATAAGAAACTTTGCTCTCCACGGAATGGTAGCTTCAATGTACTCTTTTTGTTGGATATCATACATAGGGTTGAATTCTTCGATGTAGTACTTCTTCTTTTTATGCAACTCTTTTCCCCATACCCGTTTACGAAACTTTTCCATAACAAAATTCTTTAGCTCTTTGCTATTTGTGGGACAAGCATTGAGGTAGATATTCCATTTTTGCATCCATGTGTAGTTTTTTCTCATCCATGTTTTCTTTCTTTCACTCATGCCTTCCTTGAAGATAACATTAGGCCATCTACCTACTCCCATTTGCTCAATTCTTTTTAGATATCTTATGAGCCGCACCATAGCAATTGCTTTAATGGGAGTTGCTCCAGTTTCGTCACTGCCACAAGAGAGGGAGGTCATTTGCTCCGACCCTTACATGGTTACACCTGTCTATCTCGCATTGGTTATTACAGAGCTGAACATAGAGAACGTGAACACGGAGAACCTGAAGCCGAACCTGGTTGAACCTAACAGAATTTTAATAAAATTTTTGAAGTTCGCCTAATTCCGAACCTCAACATTTAGGTCCGGCGAGCCCTGTGACATAGATGTCAACAAACTCCAACATTCTCCTCAATCCTGTCCAAGAGAGGTCACTCCACTAATAGATCCTTCAAATTTGTACAAGTAACCATCTCAAAATAGCATGTGAGGCCTCCAAGTAATTGACATAGCAATATCTCATAACCACCTCACATGACAAGTCAGCAATGCATAAAAAATAGTAAGGTAGCCATATCACATGCGTATTGTCCCAAGGTGGATGCTACCGTTTATTAATGATTTTTGACTTTGAGATGTATTCTGCCTGTTATGTATCGCTTTTTGGATAAAAAACTCTAATTAATTTCTGCCTTGACAATCTCAAAAGATTGCTTCCATGCTGGCATTTCTTACTTAAACCATCAGTTTTATTGAAAAGTGGATCTCATGTGGTAATATGCTAATATGGTCCAATAGGTTGTTCTCAAAACTTTTGTCCCTCAATATCTGTGCCCTCAAACCTATACTAAGTTGAACGCTCCTCACCCAATGTCCAATCGACTGCTTATAAAGTGGATTGACATGATTTCTGTTTGCTGTTTGTCATCACTTGGGCAGGACGTTCCTCATATAGGATAAAGTCAAACAAGTGTTAGATCTGTGTGCATCAAAGGCTGATAATGAACTGTGAAAGAATTTAAACTATCTTCTTGGCTGCTGGAAGTGAATTTCTGAAGATGGTGCCTTTAATGTCTGGCTGAGGTGAGCTATTCACTGGCTGGAAATAAGATACAGGAAATAAATGAGGGCTTGAAGTCACATAACAATACAGGGTTGAGAACAGATGCCAAAACAGATGGTGAGATATTTTGTGAATAGAGAAAGACATCATGTTAATGACTGGCATGATGCCGATTTTTGGATTGCATGTACAGATCTGGATGGTCCACTCATCTGCTTCCAAATCTCCCCATACAATTCATTGAGGCCTGATTCTAGCACTCGACATACCTTCTGCAATATATGTGAACTTTCTTTTAGACATGCGTTGGGATTAGGATACTGTCTTTACTTCAAACTGGATATTTAAGCCAAGTTTGGGATTGCAGCAATCATTTACAAGCATCTAAAAGAAAGGCTCAAACCTGATTTGGGCTCAGCATATTCACTTGATCATTAAGTGCAAATTACAATTTGGAATGAAAATGTAAAGTGATACGACCAAGCCCCAAAATATATGAAAGATGAGATGGCGAGGAAGGGAAGTGCCCTATCTCTTCAACTGGTCACTAGGAAACTGTCAAATTACCAACGAGATGCTTCTATCTTCAAAGGTGCTCACATACCAAGCCAAGCATCATGTCATAAGTCACCAATACAAGAGCTAGTCCACCATAGAACAATATCCAAAAGACAGTGAGAAATTATACCAAGAGGGTGATCCATCAAGCATGATCATGCAAGTATGAAGGAAACTAAACTCTAAAACATCATCATCCAATAAGGAGAAGTGAGTCTCCTCCACCAATACAACAATCCAATCAAAAAGTAGCATCATCTCTAAGCATAGGGCTGTGAGAAAAGAAAGCAAATCCATGAAGGTCTACACCCCAACCCATCAAAATTCATATTATCATGCTGCAAACCCATCCATACCCATCCATCATGAAGCATGGTCTTCAAATTTTCTAGGAAATTGACTTCATCTCTGGCAATGGCGCCAAAGTGTTACCTCTTCAACTCACATCTGAGTGGAAAAAGTCCCAATCCACAGATGCAACCCAAGGGCATGAGTTTCCCCTTGTGACATTGCTAACAATTAAGTGTGCAAGATTCCTGTAAGTGGCCACTACTGCTAGTCCATTTCTCGATGTATGCAGAAAAACTTTTCCTGACAAAATTGAAATTACCTAGGTGAGGTGTAGGGAAAGTGCTTGACTACTCAGGTACTTTGATGCATTAATTTCCATACTGTTTTATTCATGTGTTTTCTGTGTGATTTCCAAACTACATGTGTAATTGGATGATCCGTTCTGGATGTTGATGCCTACTGTCAGTGTCATAGTGTATGCTCCCATGCTTTTGCACTCTTCCTATTCTAGAAGAAGAGCCTGGATAGGAGAGGATATTTTAAGTAAACAGCTTTGCCATAAAATTACAGCTTTTTATTGTACCAAGTTTGCTTGGTGGAGGGGACATTTTCTCTCTTCTAACTATTAGGAAGACACTATTTGATTTACACTTCCTTGTCAATGGGACTATAAGATGTTGTTCTGTGTCTTTATGCTTGTGCGATGCAATTTTTATGAGACATGATAACATGAGACCTGAATTCTTCCCAATATAAATAACGTAGAAGGCATGATGAGTTCAGTTGGATGGAAGGATTAGTTATGGGAGACTTTTATAAGTTGTAAGGCTTTAAAAGATTTCATTTAAGGTTTTGTCTCTTCATCTGCAGGGAAGTTCACTTCTGGTATCTTGTCCCAGAAGAGGTTCAAGGCAAAATGCTCTTTAATGCATATAAGGATTTGATTTCTCCAGAAGAGCACATGCATGTTTTCGAAATGAAGGAGAAGCAGCTTCAGAAACAAGCCCTACTTGCTCGTGTCTTGGTGCGCACTAGTCTTGCAAGATGTAGGATTTGATGGATTTACCATTTTGCTTCTTTTCAATTCTCATTGCTTGTCTAGTAATTGCCTTGATTCCATGGTTTTCTTAAATTATGTTTGTATATCAGTTTCATGTGTGAAAGATAGTCTATAAGTTGAAGAATCGGAGTTACATCTACATTGGTGTTTGAGTGGCTCTGCAATCATCAGTCTTAAAAAATGTAGGACTTGATGGATTTACCATTTACTTCTTTTCTCTTTTCATTGCTTCTCTAGTAAGCATGTTGGATCCATGGATTTTTAATTTGTGTTTGAATATCAATTTCCTTGGGTGAAAGATAGTCCTGTAAGTTGGAAATTTGGGTTACCTCTACATATGTGCTTGAGTGGCTCTGCAATCACTAGCCTTGCAAGATGTTTGCATACCAATTTCCTTGGGCTGAAGATGGTCCTATTATTTGGCAAATCAGAGTTACATCTACATAGTGTCTGATATGCTCTGCAATAATTTGTCAAGTCAGAGCTGGATATCCAATCTCATCAAATCGCTCACAGAACACAATCCAGTATTGGCAGTTGTGACTCATAATGGTACAGTAATAAATAGGGTTGACCAAATGATGTACTTTTGGTTGGTGTAAAGCATTTGGACCAGCCAAATTGCTTTCAAATTATCATCAAGCAACTCCGTTCCTTCATCTCTGGCTGCTGCCCTCAAACACACTGTCCCAATATGGTCATATTATGGCCTAGTGTCTTTCACAGTGAGAAGGTCCTTTGCATACAGTGTTTGGTTTTTTTAATCTCGCAACATATTTTACTCCAACATTTTGTATTTGATATGTTGTGGATGTACACATTATGGTCTCTTATACCTCCATCTTTTATCAAGCTAATGGAATAACATGGGCTGTTATGCATATTCTTCCAATTGAATAAGTTTGAAAGCTAAAATTCTTGCATGGAGACCACCTTTATGTTTGATTTATGCAAGGTGTGCTTTATCCTATATGAGAAGGTTATCAACTTTCCAAATTTTCTTTTTGAACTCTCCTTTGTGTTAGAAAGTGTAACTAGGATCAGTCTTCATAATGACTATGTAATTATGAATTTATGAATGAAGAAGACAAGGATAATAAAATGTATTTTTGTATATTCTTGCTTCATGGGTTTCATGAGCAAGAAGTTTTATTATAGGTCAAAGACTTATTCTTGATGTCTTTTAGGGATTTGTCATCTTGTCATAAATGTATAATCAAGAGTCATAAATATGAAGTATTGTCACACTTGCAAAGGACAGTTATTGATGTATATGTATGCCTCAAGACCTCGTCAAAAATTATTGTAATATTCCCTTTTTTGGTGTCACCTATGACAGGGCTAGGATGGACTTCCAAAGTTAGGAGCACACTGGTCACAGGTACAGATTGGTGTCATCAGCGGGCCCAGGGGCTTTTTGGAGGAGTTTTGAGGAGTTTCTATGCGGTTGGATGGCATTCGCTTGATATATTCCATCATCTGAGTAGTTTGGCTTTCGTTCCAGTGCATTCCGAGAACTTTTGGAAATTTGAGTTATTTCTGGACTTAACTCAGCTGATTATGCTCAAGGTGGCATTCTGGGAGGAATACATGATGGAACACCTTAGTGTAATAACTCATTGGAACCGGGACGAGGATACCTATATGGTGGGATGGTTGGACACGAGTTTCAGTGACTGGAGGAGGCGTGGTAGCCGATTTACTCTTTTCTGCATTAAAAATGAATATTTTAATAAGAGGGAAAAGTGCACCATGAATAAAATAATAATAAAATAATACTCTAGAAGGCTCCAAGAGATCTATAAAAGAAAGGGAGGAGGCCATTGAGGGATAGCTTTGGATCATATCATTTTCTTATATGAGAGGTTTGAGACGTGGTTCTCTACTTCTGCCGTAGCCTAAGGACGGAAACCCTCGGGTGATTTGTGAGTGTTGGACGAAAACCCAACTCTCTTGAGGAGACTTCACTCAGAAGTTTCGCAGAGCTTCAGGGATTGGTGTGAGGATCATTCAAATCTTCAACTTGTGCTTCATCATCTTCAGTGGGTTCAGTGATAGCTGTTGCCGGAGGGAGAGTGCAGCAGTTCAGTTTTGAGGCCAGCGCAGTGCAGTAGCTCATCTTGGTGGCCAGTTCTCTGTCCTAGCTCTTTCTTTGGGTCAGATGTATTTGTAACCCCGGTTATTATCTATAATAAAATGCTGAGATTCTTCCTATTTGATGTGTTGATAGATTGCAGTGCTTATGTGTTTATTTTACATGGCAATCTTCTGTTGAGTAAATAGTGATTTTACTGCATATTGTGGAGTTTAGTTATTTTTCTGCATTTTTAATTAAAATATCGCATCCGAGATATTACAATTCTCCAGAAGATGGCTAAAAGTTGACGCATATTCTCCTTGTTGAAGTCGGCCTCAGACAGAGAATGAACACTCAAGTCGGCTCAAGTAAAGTCACATCTGTTCACAGGTTATGTTGGCTTATTATTGGTGGCATCAACTATATAAAGGAACCTCGGCTACCACAGAAACAAAAGAATTTCGGTCAAACTCTGTGATTGAATGCGAAGTTCAGGTCTGTGTTTTAGTGCGAGAAAAGGAAGGACATTCCAGCGTGGAAAAGTAATATGTTTGGGTTAAAGAAAATGATATATGTGCCACACCTACCTCGTATACCTCAGGTAAGCCAAAGGCTACCTCTGTACTAAGAAGTCTGCAATTAAGGTGTGGGTAAAGGTGACTGTGCAGTGAAGAAGGGAAGACCATATGGAGTGCAAGTAAGAAGCTTCAATCTTAGGCTAACATATTCTAGATATCCCTGAAGGAGACTATAGTATACACAACGTTAAGGAGGGATATTCCAGCAAGTGCAAGAGCTCTGTCTTGGGTGTCATAACGTACAGATAAAAGGCTAAGGAAGAACTACGTGAAGGATGAAAGGTAAAAGATAGAAGCACATTACTAGGATAGGGACCGAGTCTCCCTAGTGTTGGTGCAGAATGGTGCAGAAA
Source organism: Pinus albicaulis (assembly GCA_034641835.2). Classification (NCBI taxonomy): domain Eukaryota; kingdom Viridiplantae; phylum Streptophyta; class Pinopsida; order Pinales; family Pinaceae; genus Pinus; species Pinus albicaulis. Next base: position 932,977,543 of record CM076571.1, on the reverse strand, counting down.
GGGTAAAATAGCATAAGGAGCCAAGAAAGAGCAGTGACAAGGTCTTGGAGGCATATTGGTGTCAAGATTCTATGTCATGGTCATGGTACTTGTCAATTGAAGGTCTATAAGAAGAATTACTTTCGGGTTTTCCTCTCCATGAGGGAGAGGTTTTGGCCCTGGCTTGAAGAGCCAAAATCTTGTGTATTTTGTGTTTTGATAACTGACTTGATGAAAGACCCAATAAGCTAATTATCAAGTAGAGAAATTAGTTCACAAGTAATTATCAAGTAGAGAATTGAATTAAACTACGCCCTACCAAATTCTCAACATGGTATCAGAGCTAAGGTGCTAAAAAGGATCAGATTTCATGGAAGGCATCAAAGCAAGGTGAAAGATTGAAGAATCAGTACCAAAGAAGGAAGTCTACACAACAGCTAGGATCTTTGTATCAATGAACAACATTGGATCACAGTATACAAAGCAAGGATTTGATTAGAAGAAAGGTCAGTTTTCCAGAGTGAAAGAAATAAGACAGTTTGGCATTAAAGATAGTATTATAATACCATCTTAAATGTGTCAGCAGTTCATTGCCATCTCAAATTATTGCCATCAAAAGCTTCAAGGCAAGTTACCTATCATCCTTGATCATTCAAGGAAGTAGCAAAACATCCTCATCAATCACCATCAAAAGGGAAGCCAGATCTAAAAGCTTTGACATCATAAAAGGAGAAAGAAGCAAGAGCCTTTGACATCACCATAGGGAATCATGGAAGATAAGAAGAACAAAGTTCATGACAATCAAATATGGAAAACATAGCTCTAACCTCATCGAAGAAGTCATCCAGGATGAGGCTCATCATACATCAAAAGGAAACATTTGCCAAAATAAGGATATTCAATATCCTCAAAATTCTTTGATAGAATCCTCATTGAAGGATTCACCAATCTAGAGAAGTAGCAAGCGTTTCATCAGGAACTTGAACTTGTGAAGTTCATGGAATGATGATGACATAAGAGATGAAGCAGATCAAGGGATTGAAGACAGTTCAATCAAGGAAATTGCTGAAAGAATACTAGATGACCTGAAGGTAAATGAGGTATGTATGCTTGTATTTAATATTATAATGTCATGTCGTATGGTTGCAGGTAACATGGATCACTAATCCTATCCCGAGGAGCATGATCAAAGGAAAGGAATCTCCTCTAAAAGATGTCGAAAGGCATGGTTCACCTTGTCAAATATTCTCCACACGATGGCTAAAAGATGATGCATATTCTCCTTGTTGAAGTCGACCTCAAACAGAGAATGAACACTCAAGTTGGCTCAAGTAAAGTCACATCTGTTCACATGTTATGTAGGCTTATTATTGGTGGCATCAACTATATAAAGGAACCTCGGGTACCACAGAAAAAAAAAGAAAGAATTTTGGACAAGTTCTTTGATTGAATGTGAAGTTTAGTTCTGTGTTTTAGTGCGAGAAAAGGAAGGACATTCCAGCGTGGAAAAGTACTATGTTTGGGTTAAAGAAAAAGAGATATGTGCCACACCTACCCTCGTATACCTCAGGTAAACCGAAGGCTACCTTTGTAATAAGAAGTCTACAATTAAGGTGTAGGTAAAGGTGACTGTACAATGAAGAAGGGAAGACCGTAAGGAGTGCAAATAAGAAGCTTTAGTCTTAGGCTAACATATTCCAGATATCCCTGAAGGAGATTATAGTATACACAACGTTAAGGAGGGATATTCTAGTAAGTGCAAGAGCTCGGTCTTGGGTGTTATAAGGTACAAATAAAAGGCTAATGAAGAACTACTTGAAGGACGAAAGGTAAAATATAGAAGCACATTACTGAGATAGGGACCAAATCTCACTAGTGTTGGTGCAGAACGGTGCAGAAAAGGTAGAACAACATAAGGAACCAAGAAAGAGCAGTGACAAGGTCTTGGAGGCATACTGGTGTCAAGAGTCTGTGTCATGGTCATGGTACTTGTCAATTGAAGGTCTATAAGAAGAATTACTTTCGGGTTTTCCTCTCCATGAGGGAGAAGTTTTGGCCCTGGCTTGAAGAGCCAAAATCTTGTGTCTTTTGTGTTGTGATAATTGACTTGATAAAAGACCCAATAAGCTCATGAAAAGAAGATCTAAGTAAGAGAAATAAGTTCACAAGTAATTATCAAGTAGAGAATTGAATTAAACTATGCCCTACCAAATTCTCAACACTTTGTTCTTGCATTGTGATACTCATATGATGGTTCACTTAAGTTGATTGATGCTCTCCACATCATGGAAGCACAAATAAGTTGGAATTTTTGAACAAAGAATGTTAGATGTAACGACTTTGATGTAAGGACCATATCATTTGGCCTTTAGCTTGTAATGTTGTTTTTGCTTAACATTCGTTTTGTCCAAATCGATTCGTGTTTGGATGAGCAGAACATTTATTTTGTCTTCTGTTGATCTATTATTGTGTTCTATCAACATTTTACTTTCATGTTTATGTGATTGCTGTTGTGTATCGGGCCTAAGAAAGATTGAAGTAAAATTGCATCAAGCATAGAACACCATGGCTATCTAAATTTAACAAAGCAATAATGGCGATGAATTCCTTTTGGAAAAATAGGGATTTTTGATTTAGACAATGTGGGTATTAGATGTCCATGATCATCCATGCTAGGAAAAAATGAGAGAAGGGAAATACTTGCATCGTAGAGTCTAAGAGGTTTTCCGTTTACTGCCCTCTAGAATTCTAGTACCTTAATTGCACCTCTAGTTATCGTGGTTGAAAAGAAAACTAGCATCTTAGTTATCATTGAGACTATAGTGTAATTCAAATGAATTATACTGCAAAACCTGAGAACACAAGAAAACGGAGAGATAAACCCTAAGATGTTTTGATAGTAGAAAATAGAGAGCTATGTTCACTTGCCTCTTCAAGGGGGCAACCTCCAAGAGTGATGCTCTAGATACAATAACAATTCTTGACAAAACTTACAAAACCTTCTATTGTATATATAGCTATCCATAGAGAATCTCAACTACCTATGGGCCCTTTCTAATGTGGGTTGATCAACTAATTTGGGTCTTATTAATAAAAGAGACCCTTTTTTACAGCAAATGAGAAATAACTAACTATTTAATGGGCCTTATTCAAGGAAGTTGACCTTATACATTAATAAAGTATCTAAATAAGGGGGTTAGGGTATGACCCTAACATGCCCCCCCCCTTCAAAAACAATATTGTCCTCAAGGCTGATGTTGAGGAGATCATTGGAGAATCGTTCTTGGTTCCCATGTGACATCTTCTGGTTGCATATATTTCCATTGAATCAATACTTTTCCCATGTGACATCTTCTGGTTGCATATATTTCCATTGAGTCAATACTTTATTGATTGTGTTCCTATACAATTGGTGCTCTATGGTATCCAATACTAATTTGGGTAGGATCCAAATAGAACATTCTTCATCAAGTTCTAGTAAGTTGGTTTGTACTTTGCAATTTGATCCCACAACCTTCTTCAAACAAGACACATGAAAGACTAGAGGAATCTCAGAGTGGGCTAGAAGAGCCAACTTGTAAGGGACCTGATCAATGTTTTGTATTATCTGATAGGGATCATAGAACGTAGGAGCTAGCTATTGGGGAACATTATCTTTAAGTGATGTTTGTTTATAAGTTTGTAAGCGAAGGAACACTTGATCCCTGTTATCAAAAAATCTGGCACCCTAGTGTAAATCCTCACTAAGCACTGCAAGTTAAGGGTAATAATCAGATCAACCACCACTATCACCTTAGTAACTGTTCCCTTGTTGTATTGTGGATGGATACTATCCCAACAAGGGAGTCTTCCCTAGTGGATCTTGGAGATTAGATAACCTTAGGATTCCTAGGCTAGATGCCCTTCTAAGGTTCCACTAAATAAAACACCTAAGGATAATGTTCAATAAAGAAAGGCTTTGAGTGAGATAAGGTAACAAGTTCAGAGAACACATGGCTAAATGTAGAGGGCTTCTATAGTCTTGGAGAGGCTCAAATAGATCCCAAACACATGTTGCCTTTAATTATCAAATTGCTATGACAAATTAGGGTTTTAGACTATACAATTTACAGCATGCAAAATTTATGACAACAATTATGTAAAAACCTATAATTGATGATAAACGATAAATAAGCAAAGGCTGTTGAATGAGTAAATAAGGAAATAACTTGCAACAAATTTTCAATGACTGAAAATGCATAAAACAACTACAAATTCCTAGATGTCAGCCCTAAGAAGGTGGCTGAAAAATGTATAAAAATGACATATATATATATATATATATATATTCAATTTAGAAGATGCAAAAATCCTAACCCTAAGACTATGAGGTCCAAGATATTTTACGCTATTAAATGTAGATTTTGCCGATGGCCATATTGTTCAAAGCCCCTACATATTTCAATAATAGATGCATGACCTTTAGATCTCACTCAGACAATTTTAGATTGGTTGTCATTGCCTTTGTGTTGAAACCAACCACCACTTCATTTGAGGGGATAGAATATGCTAGCTTTGACATCTTCATGAGATCAAGACAAAGGAGCACTTCATCTTCATGTGCCCCATCTACTATGAAATTAGAGGACGACTTTACTACCTCTTTAGTGAGTCTTAAAACTCTTTATCCATGTTTTTTTTAGTTGGATCAAAGATACTTGACATTATACATGAGGGAGGCCCTTGGGTTTAGATCTTGCTCACTCTGCCCACTCTAGACCAAACTTGACCTCATTTGGATTATTATAAATTTCTTCTTGGTACTTCTGGCAAACAGAGGTACTTAGAGGCAGACAAAGAACAATACTATAATAGCCATAAGATTTGTGAGACCTTGGGAGGCCCTCTGTGCTTGATTAGTGAGACCCTTATAGACATATGTCTTAGTTCTTGTGACAATTCATGCCCCACCAACAATCAAGAGACTTCCTCAAAAGTGTGGACACAGGGTGTTGCATTTGGACAATGCAACATACCTTATACCATATCTTCTTGCTCCCCCAGGTCCTTTGACCTTTGACCAATTATTTCGAAGGAGTTTCTTCTCTTTGGTCTTTAATGCTTGGGGACATAACATTAGGGGATGTGGATTGCCCCATAGGTGAGACATCTCCCCTAGAGTTTCATTGTCTTTGGTCTTTGGTTCTCCATAATACTTGCAGGTAGTTGCATTATTGCTCTATTTCCTTGATCTATGTTGTTAAGTTTTAGACTTTAGATCTACTCAACATTGGATAGATTTGATTTTATCGTGTTTTTCTAGGAGCAATATATTGGGCCCTTGTTTTGTATTCTATTACTAATGAACTTAATAGTTGTTGAAAAGTGTAGCAAGAGAAGGCCTTCACTAGTGCATGCCTTAGCCAGAAAGACTATGAGTTTTCTTTCCTTTACCATGGAGCGAGTTCATGGAGATGGTGAGCTTATCTTGCAGTTTGTGGGATGAAGTTCATAAGTTCAAGCGTACTACGTAGTGTTGGAGGATCATTTACGCGAATACTTCTTTATTTAACTACATGATAGATCGTACTGCGATCTTAGAAAAAGATGAGTTGGGAACTTCAATCTTTAATTGAAGGAGGACGTGTTATAACTCCAAGTGATGATTGGAGAAGAGAATCAGTTAGACTCAGTTAACTAGTCAGTCACAACTCAACTACCAAATTTGTAACTTGCCTATTATAACATAGACAAAATCTATAAAGGAAGGACGAAAGGCACAGAGTTTATTCATTGTTGTTTTCTGCACGAAGGATTGTGGCAAGACAAAGCTCACGAGATTGTGAGAGAAAGCACAATTTTGTGTGAGATCTCTTTGGCTGTGGTGTGCGTGGCCTTGGGGAGAAAGCATGCACTGGTTTGGTGAGCAGACTTGCACTAAGAAATAGGAGTTGTGTCCTAGGAAATAGTAGTCCCTTTGCGCTAGGAAATAGGAGACCTATGAGCAAGGAATTCGGCCCAAGCAATGGAGACTTGTGCATGAGGAATTCAGGCTAGGTCGAGAGCAAGGAACCAGGAGCTGAGTTAGCATAATTGCAGGGTGGTTCAAGCTAGTATAGAAGAGAACAATTGTGTTCTCAATTGAATGATTTGCCTTGTAATTGATTCAATTGCCCAGTCAATAAAAGACCACATCAAAGAAGAGGGTTTTCCCTGTTGGGTTTCCCAAGAAAATAATTGTGTTAATTTGTGTGCTATGTTTTTATCTCTTTGTGTCCATTTCACTGTTTATCTCTTGTTAAGAAATTCTATATCTTGGTGAAAAGTAAACTAGTTTAGTTGTCATAAAATTTTCTAAGCAGTTGCAAAGTTTTGTGGAAAATTAACATGGTATCAGAGCATGATCAGTATAAAGGCCAACATCAAGTTGATCTGTGAGGCTAGAGCACAAATTAATCAGGAAGTGCACAGAGTAGAGACATGAGGGCGGAGGAGAGAAGAGCTCTAAGGGAGTCCTTAGAGCGAGAGCAGTTTAGAGCTCCCAAGAAGGAGCCTCAATCAATATTATAGTTTGAGTCTCGACTAGTTGGCAAGTGGAATGACCTGCAGGATGATGAGGAGAAGAGACCAGGGCCAATAGAGACAACAACTCAGTCAGAGGCTCCCATTACAGGGAGAGTTCGAGCCAGGTGGGCAAACGAGTTGTTTCGGGGGGATCAAGAGAGAGTTGGATCCCCTAGTACCACATTAAGGCAAAGTAAGCAACCACAGAGATACACGAGTATATGGCACTTATGTCTAAGGTGATAGACTTGGATCATAGGAGCATGGTTGGAAAGAATAGGTCTTTAGATCATATTCTGCAACAGGAAGAAGGGAAGTCTTCTACTATAGAGGGAGTAGCTGTAGTAGCGGATAACGTGGTGGTGTTGAAGACAGAGCCAAGTGGACGAGGTTCTTCCAGAAGTACTTCCCTCACTAAGAGGGAGTGTTAAAAAGTGTAGTGAGAGAAGGTCTTCACTGGTGTGTGCCTTAGCCAAAAAGACCACAACTTGTCTTTCCTTTACCATGGAGAGAGTTCATGGAGATGGTGAGCTTATCTTCTAGTTTGCGGGATGAAGTTCACAAGTTCATGCGTAGTGTTGGAGGATCAATGACATGGATCCTTCTTCAGTTAACTACAGGATGGATGTCAATTCAAGTTTAGAAAAAGGTGAGTTGACTAGTGTATTGAAGGAGGATGAGTTGTAAATCCTAGTGATGATTGGAGAAGAGAACAACTAGTCAGTCACAACTCAACTTCCAAGAATCTATAAAAGAAGGACGAAAGGCACAAGTCTATTTGTCGTTTGTTTGTGCACGAAGGATTGTGGCAAGACATAGCTCACGAGATTGTGAGAGAGAGCATAGTTTTGTGTGAGATCTCATTGGCTATGGTGTGCCTAGCCTTGAGGAGCATGCATGCACTGGTTTGGTAAGCAGATTTGTGTTAAGAAATAGGAGCCGCGTCCTAGGAAATAGGAGGCCCTTTCCACTAGGGAATAAGAGACTTGTGCGCAAGGAATTTGGGTCAGGAAGTGGAGACTTGTGCGTAAGGAATCCAGGCCAGGTAAAGAGCAAGGAAGCAGAAGTTGAGTCAACATAATTGCAGGGTGGTTCAGGCTAGTATAACAGAGAACAAGTGTGTTCTCAGGTGAACAATTTGCCTTGTAATTGATTCAATTGCTCAGTCAATAAAAGACTACATCAAAGAAGATGGTTTTCCTAGTTGGGTCTCCCAAGAAAATAATTATGTTAATTTGTGTGTTGTGTTTAACTTTTTATCTCTATGTCTATTCCGTTGCTTATCTCTTGTTAAGAAATTCCGTATCTTGGTGAAAAGTAAATTAGTTCAGTTTTCAAAAAACATCTAAGTAGTTGTAGAATTTCGTGGAAAATTAACAGTAGTCCAATTAAACTATTTATGGTCATTTGTTGGACATTAATAAATTAGCTTATGTTCTCTTATAATTTAGTTAGGTGTTCCCATTGATTATTTGAGAGGGTGTACTTGATTTCGAAATGGAGCCCTTCAAATATCCATGCCTAGGAAAGAGTACCTAACTATTGTTGAAACCCTCTTCGTTGTTTGTACTTGTGGTGACTATTGCGTAAGATCTAGCAGGCCCGATGCAAAGCCTCATTGGGGGAGGGACTAGACCTTATGGCAACAATGAGGAAGGATTACCACTATCACCTCAAAAACCTTCCTCCTGCTCCTTAGTGGAATTTAAACCACAAGGGAGGCTTCCCGAAATCACCTATAATGATGTTCTAATACCAAGGCTCAAGATGACGAATTTTTGAAGGTCTAAAGGTTGATAGAGAGCTTGGTAGGGCCAAAGATGACCTAGATTTTCAATACTAATGTTCAAGCACTCTAAAGTTGACCACTAAATGGGAAGCTATATGTTAGGGTTTGAATGATCTTCATAATGTGGCGTTCAATGTCATATAGCAACCAAAGAAAAGACCTTAAAATGATCTTCAACAAGAATGGAACCAAGTCTTCTAATAGAGACTAGGGCTTAACTAGGGTTAGTTGTTTTTAAACAACAAGAATAAAAGGTGACAATCAACCCTTCTAGGGTATGCAAGGCCATCCACTATGCTATATTCTACTTGTATATGATTTATAGAGATAACCCTCACTTATAAGCCACCCTTGTGTAATAAAACAAGTTTATGCACAAATTAGCCCCAAAACCCTAGCGGCTACTCTAGCCATCTAGGAGAGAGAGAAATAATAAGGTTTTTATTTAGTTTTAAGGTGATCAACACACTTTTGGACCACTACCTTGTCCTACAAGGGTTAATGGAGTCTTTATGGCACAAATTTCGAAGGAAGAATTTTGGAGTAAGGGAGGATGCTCTAAGGCATCCACTTCTAAAACCCTGATTGTTGCTCTTGTTGTTGATTTTTGTAGCATCAGAAAGTGATCTAAGTCTCCAATTTCGTGAGGAGGCTTAGACACCAGTATTCCAAAGAACCCAAAAACTGTTTGTGGAAATTTCACTCGGTTCATGTTTTATTAAAATAATTAATTATTTTAATAGAGACCCTAAGTCTAAACTTCGGGAAATTAAATAATTAATGGGTATTAATAAAACAGAGTGTGAATCTTCTAGAGATTGAAGATCAAGTCAAGTTTTAATCTTAGCCATTGATTAAACTTCTAATCTGGGCCGTTGATTCTTCAATGAGAAGATTATAAAAGAAGGCTTGAGGGTCAATTGGAAGGCAAGCCTGGCAAGTGTTCAGTAACCCTATGGAAGTCGATTATGAAGTAATAGAATTCGATTTCAGAGGGAGATTTACAAGGGCGGAGGAAGCAAAGCGCATCAACAGTGTCAGGGCACGATGGAAGTAGGAATCAGAGAAGCAAAAAGGATGCACTTAGGAGCAACGTAGAGGCCTCACGTAGTAGTGACGTAGGCCTATGCTGGCTCTGCGCAGAGAGGTATGCAGGAGGTACGCAGAGTGACGTAGGGAGGGCCAGTGAACCCCTCAGCTGTTAGAAATTCTTCGGAGGATTGAAGAAGAATTATCTCAAGTGTATCTCGAGAAATTTTCTCAGTTATTTCTGCTCGACTTTTCTTGTAAAGATTTCATTGCTGAAGATTAATATATAAACCCTCGTCTGCTACACCGATTTTCCCACATTGGGTTTTTCCGGGGACAATTGTCCAAAAATAACTGTGTCTATGTGTTTGATTCTTATGCTTGTATTTTTTACTTTTCTGTTCTCTGCATATACTTGAGTGATACTGCAGTAGTGTTTATTTCAAAATTTACTGGAAGAATTCTGTAAATAACTTATTGGAAGAAATAAATCTATCACTGCAGTAGTATTTCAGGATTGAAATTTTCACACTTGTTAGGGGAGAAGTTAAGTATAAGGTTTGCACATTAGAGTTTCCTTACATACTTTGAATAGGACACTTTTACATGCAATTAGAAGTAAAATATCAACAATGATAGGACATTTAATCATGGTATGAATGAAACCCTACTTCAAACATTGAAGCATGCAAAATATCAATAATAAACAAGAAAATTACATCAATCCTCCACAAAAACACTTCTTTTAATCCTAGAACAATGCCTCTAAGAAAAAATCACTTCCACTAGCAAGTCACATCCATAAACCTCACATTTTACCCAATGCATAGAAAAAGAGACTAGTCATACTCTCTTATAGAGAAGTCGAATTGCATGTGTGATGATCAAAAGAGAAAATGAGGGGAGGCTCTATTTATATGAGCCTTCTCCCACTCATTATTACAATAATTCAACTAAAAATGCATATTGGCAAGTTACTTTAACTGTTCCACAAAGAAACAGGTTACAAGCCAATCTCATAGCTCAAGAATGTAACAAAAGTGCCATAAAAGCCCACATGTGTGGAAGAAAATGCTCCTATAGCATGATGTCATCCTTCAAATGAGCTCGATAAGCTACCAAAAGGTGTGATAAGGGCTAATGAGTGCTCAATACTCCAAAATGCATCTCAAGGATCATGTGCAAGCCTCCAAATTCACTCCATGCCAACATGTCATGCCCATGGTGCCATATGTCACCCTAAAAGAAGCAAGAGGGGTGATGTGGCACTCAGAACTCTATAAGTCAAGCATTGGGGCTTCAAGGTGGTGTACAAGCCCTCCCTTGTCATATCAATGATGACCATCACATCTAGGCTCTTGAACAAGTGATGCCCATCAAATTGTGTCAAGGCCAACTTGGGGGCATTCTAGGGGTTCCTTAGGGTGTCAAGCATCATGTGTGGTCATCAAATAGCCCAATGCTCTTTTCAGGATAGGAAATGTTGCATCATCAAGGTTAGTCTCTCTCTCTCTCTCTCTCTCTCTCTCTGCAATGGATGGTACAACCTTTACTGCTTTGCTGAGAAAGGTGGGGAAATCACCTTAAGAAGCCATCTATTGTTGTGATGAGAACCACCTGACAAAACCCTCTCAAGATGAAGTGCAAATTAACACTCATTAGGTAACAAAAACCATGGATGCATCATAGTGAACTGTTGAATGGTGTTGTCATTGATGCCAACGTTAATCTTTGAATGCTCTTAGCATTTGTCTATGGATTTTATTGATTGGCAGCTACAATGGTTGAGAAGCCTTGGAAAGATGAGAAGCTCCTATGGTGTGTTCATGATGCCTCACTTTTGATGAAGAATTTGGATGAGAAGATCTTTGAAGTTGCAAGCAAGACCATCATAAAATGATAAAGCTCGTCATGCCGATTTCAACAAGAGGTGGTGTTGATTTGGGTAGCATCGGATATGCTCCAAGTCTCAAATTTGGCAGACAGACTTAGACACATGTATTCCAGAGAACCCAGAAATCGTTTTGGGAAATTCCACTTGGATTGTATTTATTAAAAGAATTAATTATTTTAAAAGGACCCTAAGTCTAAACTTAGGAAAATAAAATAATTAAAGTGAATTAATAGAATATGGGTGTGAATGTTCTAGAAAAAGTGGATCAATTCAAAATTTAATCTTAGCCATTGATTAGAGATTTAATCTCGATCGTTGAATTTTCAATGAGAAGATTATAAGAAGGGCTTGAAGGGTCATTTGGAAAAAACACAGTACGGATTAAGAGATCAAATTTCTGAAGTGAGTAGTGCTCAGAGGAAATATCAATCAAGAGATTCTTTGTAGAGAAGGGCAGGGATAGTATTTGAAGAGAAATCTTTCTTGGTCAGAGAATCATCAGCAGAGAAGGCAGAGAGAGATCCAGCAGAGGCAACGCAAAGCTAGAGAGGTTGACGTAGAGCTACGCAGAAGCCAAGAGGGAATCCAAAAATTTGCTGAAGGAATCGATTGCAGAAGTCGGGATCTGGGTTGTGAGACCAGGAGGTTGAAATCGAAGTTCCTGGGCAACAAATCGATCAACCAAATGGGTGACGCTATACCCAGGAGGGTTGACGTTGGGATTGCGCAGAGGCAGCACAAAGGCTGTTAGGGGTAGCTCATTGAGTGGCTGGATCAGCCAGGATTTCCTGTGATAGTGTGAGGTAACCTCACTAATCTCTGTGTTAGTGATATTCTCTGTAACTGGATTTCCAGGAGAGGCATCCAGAGATTATATTCAGAAATTACTATTGCTTAATAATAAAACACTAAGTTGCTGCACTGGTTTTCCCGTATTGAGTTTTTCCGGGGACATTAGTCCAAAAATAACTGTGTCAGATGTGTCTATGATTTACTCTTGTTCAGTTTTTGTTTATGCACTTGTATTTTTCCGCAATTTATTTAGTGAAGGTTGTCGTGTGTTTAATTCGATGTTGCCGTAGCAATAAACTGAATAATTAATTTATTAGTTAGAAGAATTAATACCAGTTGTTGCAATAGGATTCCATATTTAAGGAATTTTCACATGGTATCAGATCTTGTATAGCTGAGTGCTGGAGGAACGAAAGAACATATTCGTAGATCCAACAGTGGTGAAGTCGAGATCAAAGAGTTGCTTAAGCAGCAGATTGATCTCCTGAGTGATTGCACAGTCTAAGCCAGGAGGGCTAGTCCCTACAAGGAAATCTCTCTTTGAGTGAGTCGACAGAGAGGTACGATTTTCCAGTTTGCAGAGGCGGAGGGAGAAGTGCAGATCAATAGCCGGAGGGACGCAGTTTTATGCGTAGCAGTGATTGCTGGTGCAAAAAGCACCAAAAAAGAGATCTGTAGACACTTTGAGGGAATTTTTTTCTTCAGGGAATTCCTTGCTGGGGAATTCTAATTTTCGAGACTTGAGCAGTAGTATTGAGTGACAAATCTACCATCTCTAGTAGGGAGTGCGTAGGCCATGCCAGAGATGCACAAAGGAGAGAGAGGGAGCTAGTTCGACATATTTTTTTAGTCGGCAGAGATGGCAACAAGCAGGCTGAGAGATCAAGATCGGTTGGAGGGAGCCTCCAACTATGTGATCTGACAGGTAAGGATCAAATGCCTATGCGCATGATCTCAAACTCTTCATCGAAGGTGTGGTGGCTGTTCCAGTAGATGCAGATCCTTTGAAGGAATACAAGAAGAATATGGCTAAGGCAAAGCGCTTGATCCTCGACGAAGTGAGGGATCATGTCATGTGTCACAGAGCTAGCAAAACGATAGCTAGAGAAATGTGGCAGGCCTTGGAGAAGATATATCAAGGATCTTCCGAGCAACGAAAGATGTATCTCGAGGAGAAGATGCAGACTACTAGGATGCAGAAAGGTGAGCGCATTGATTCGTTCCTAGTTAGACTTCAAGAAAACCGAGATCAACTCCTTAAGCCACAAAAATGGTTAGATTGGGCCTCGACTCAGTGTCTGAAGACTATCAGGTCTTGTCCAAAGCATCCTGGGCAGAGAGAATTTGCCAGACTGGGAGTTAATGTGGGAAAATCTTCAGCAAGAAGAGATGAGGAGGGACTTACTCAAGTGTCAACTTGAGGGCAGCAACAACAGTGGGAGGAAGACAAAGGAGGAGGAGGATAATGTGGCGCTTGCATCAAAGGGGCAACAGGAGCAGCGCAGGAGGAAGAAGGTGTTGAGATTTTGTGTATTTGGGGTAGCATCAGTTGTGCTCTAGGTCCCAAATTTTGAGGAAGGACTAGAGTTCACCTAATCTACAAGACCCAGAAATGAATTTGGGAAATTTCATCTGGTTTAGGAGATATTAAATTAATTAATTGTTTTAATGTATTTCCTAAGTTAAAACTTAGGAAAATAAAATAATTAAAGTGAATTTAATTAAACAAGTGATGAAATTGTCTTAAGTCACACGGATCAAGCTTTCTTTTAATCTTAGCCATTGATTAAAGATTTAATCTTGGCCGTTGATTTGTCAACGAGAAAAGTATAAAGGAAAGGCTTGGGGTCATTTGTAAAATACACCGAGACAAAGCACTGAAGCTAAGCTAAGATTCTAGGGCAGGGTTGCTAAGAATTCTCAGAAGTGTTTCAATTGCAGAGAGGGGAATTTAGACCAAGGGGATGATCTGATCCCGGGGTCTAGAATACACAAGAAGCAGAGAAGAGATCAGGAAAGATAGCGCAGAGGAAGGCAGCAGCAGACGGTAGCAACAGTAGTAGCAGATGGCAGCAGCTGTATCAACAAGGACAACGTGATTTTCAAGAAACCCTTCAGGGGTTACGCAGAGACCCTTAGGGGCAACGTAGTGACTGCATCACCCAGTCTGGGGTAACGCAGTCCCTTCCAGTGACAACGCTGAGCATTTGGAGGCCTTCAGAGGCTGACGTAGTGTCTTTCAGGGGCAGATTTGGGGTTTCTAGGCCTAGATCTGGGTGAGTTCTGTAAATCCCATTTGAGGGTGTGGATCAGTCAGTATTGTTGGTCTTAGATCAGCCAGGTGCTGCAGGTCTAGAGTTTTCTCTGTAGGGTTTTCCAGATTTGGAACCCAGAGTTGTGTATTCAGAAATATTCTTAATAATAGAGCCCTCCAGCAACCAGAGACCGGTTTTCCCACATTGGGTTTTTCCAGGGACATTTTGTCCAGAAATAACTATGTCACTTTGTCTATGTGTGCATGTGCTTATTCTAGATCTGAATTGGTAGATATCTGTTATGTGTTTTGCTTTGATGTTAACTTGAATTTATTTAGTTGATAACTCTGTAAGTAGGAGAAGCTTAACTAGATTAACATAAATAATTTATGCATAAGAATTAAGATTAAGAAATTTCTACATGGTATCAGAGGGATTGCAGATCTAGAATGGTCACGAGCTGAAGAATCTGAAGGATCTAGCTGCAGAAAGCTGCTCGAAAAGCAATAGAGAAGTAGATCTGAAGGGACAACACAGTTTTCAGGAGGAGATTCACGCAGAGGGAAGGGTGACGCTGTCCAATGTTGTGTCCTAGCAAGCCCACGCAATTAATGCGCAGAGGCAGCTCAGAAACAACGTTGGTTGGGTCTGAAGCCGACCAGTGTGATTCAGATCCAGAAAAAGGCTGCAGAAAAGTTGCAGAAATTCAGAAGAGCTGGTGGGGTTAAACTTCTGAAGTTTTCAGATTTTTAACCTTAGCACAAGTGACAAAGTTTGGGAAGAGATCAACTTCTCACAGAGTTTCTTACCAAAGGAAACTTGCAGTTTGGTCAGAGGATCAAAGAAGAAGTTGAATCATAGTTGATTTGGTAGATTTCCAAGGAGGGAAATGAAGTGTCAGAGGGAGCAGAGGGTGCCCAGTTCGAAAAAGACCCTAGATCCAGATCTCTAGCATAGAGAAGAGGAGCTCTAACACATTCTGAGTAGATGGCTCCTCATGGACTGCGTGATTAGGATAGGCTAGAGAGCCTCTCAAACTTTTCGGTGTGGAAAGCAAGGATCCTGATTGTCCTTGAGGTATACAGTTTAAGAGACCATGCAGAGCAGACATTGGCCACACCGACAGATGCGAATCTCCTACGAAAGCATAGAGAAGTTGCTAGGCATGCCAAGCGACTGATAATGGATAGTATCAAGGATAATATTGTGCCACACATAGCTGAGAAGAGGAAAACTAATGAGATGTGGAAGGTCTTGACTTCCCTATATGAGGGAAAATCAGTCCAAAGAAAAATACTTTTGGAGGCCCAAATGAGATCATTCATGATGACCTAGGGAGAAGACATCGAGCATTTCCTCTTCAAATTGCAGTCAATCAGGGATCAACTAATTGCAACAGGTGCAACCGTAGATGATGCAGTGATAGTCAGGACTGCCCTCAATGCAGTCACGGATGAGTGGGAAACCTTTGTCCAAAGTATCTTGGGTAGAGCGGACCTCCCAGATTGGGATAGCTTGTGGTCCATCCTGCGGCAAGAAGAACTACGAAGGTTCAACAAGAAGCAACACAACCCTACGTTGAGCAAGGTTAAGAAGGAAGAGGAGGAAGATGCAGCCTTGGCATCAAAGAAGCAACCGAAGAAGAAGAAGGATCTTTCAAAGATCAACTGCTTCCAGTGTGGCGAAATGGGACATTTTGCTAGCCATTTTCCAAAAAAGAAGAAGGACAAGGAAGCATCTTCTTCCAAAGCAGCGGTGGCAGATGATGGGTTCGGAGAGGAGTAGCCATGAGTGCTCATGAACCATGAAGGTGGGGTGACATGGACATGTAGAGGAACTACATGGAAGTGAGGCGGGATCCTTGAGCAACTCATCTCTTGGATCACAAGCGAGCTACGACAACCTTAAGATAGTAGCGGGACAAGTGGAGCAGTGGGTGCATAGATCACAGATGAGGCATAAGTAGAGGCAGATCTGGAGGCTGGGAGGAGCAGCGCAAAGCATAGCAGCAACAGCATAGAAGCAGTAGCAACGCAGAGGCTGATGTGACTTTAGCAGCGCAGTGCAGTACTGCTTATGCAGTGCAGAGCTAAAACAACGCAGAGAGCTTCAGAGGGACAATGCAGTGCAACAGCAATGTGATAGATTTCAACACAAGGAGCTAATGTGACTTCAGTAGTGCAGAGGGAGTTTGATTATGCTAGCAGAGTTGTAGCTGTGCATCGTTCTTTAGATGCCAGCACAGATCTGTAGCCTATGGAGCTCCAGTGATGAGGATGCAGCCCATCTGACTTCTCTGTCAAAGATTGGGCAGGAGATTCAGTTGTTTCTCTCAACAACTGAAGTTACAGTGCAACAGATCAACAGTAGTAGTGCTATGAGCAACACAGACGCAACATATTGAGAGGGAGCTGCAGTATAATGGTTGCAGTGGCAGTGGCAATGGCAGAGTAATGGGCAGCAGTAGTGCAGAGTTGAGTGGTGACAAGAGGCCAAGCTTCAACAACACAGAACCAGTGCCCAAAATCTTGTAATGCATACGTGTGATATATTGCTAGAGCACACCCTTGATGCCAAGAGGGAGTGTTGAGATTTTGTGTATTTGGGATAGCATCATTTGAGGTAGGACTAGAGTTCACCTGATCTACAAGACCCTGAAATGGATTTGGTAAATTTCATCTGGTTTAGGAGATATTAAATTAATTAATTAATTTAATGTATTCCTAAGTTAAAACTTAGGAAAATAAAATAATTAAAGTGAATTTAATTAAACATGTAATGAAATTGTCTTAAGTCACACTGATCAAGCTTTCTTTTAATCTTAGCCATTGATTAAAGATTTAATCTTGGCCGTTGATTTGTCAACGAGAAAAGTATAAAGGAAAGGCTTGGGGTCATTTGTAAAACACAGAGGCAGAGCACTGAAGCTAAGTTGAGATTCTAGGGTGGGGTTGCTAAGAATTCTCAGAAGTGTTTCAGTTGCAAAGAGGGGGATTTAGACCAAGGGGATGATCTGATCCCGGGGTCTAGAATACACAAGAAGCAGAGAAGAGATTAGGAAAGACAGCGCAGAGGAAGGCAGCAGCAGCAGCAGACGACAACAGCAATAGCAGCAGACAGCAGCAGCAGCGGCAGTAGACGGCAATAGTAGCAACAGTAGACGACAACAATAGTAGCAGCAGCAACAAGGACAACGTGATTTTCAGGAAACCCTTCAGGGGTTATGCAGAGACCCTTAGGGGCAGCATAGTGACTGCGTCACCCAATCTGGGGTAACACAGTCCCTTCCAGTGACGGCGCTGAGCATTTGGAGGCCTTAAGAGGTTGACACAGTGTCTTTCATTAAGAGGTTGACACAGTGTCTTTCAGGGGCAAATCTGAGGTTTCTAGGTCTAGATTTGGCTGAGTTCTGTAAATCCCATTTGAGGGTGTGGATCAGTCAGTATTGTTGGTCTTAGATCAGCCAGGTGCTGCAGATCTAGAGTTTTCTCTTTAGGGTTTTCTAGATATGGAACCCAGAGTTGTGTATTTAGAAATATTCTTAATAATAGAGCCCTCCAGCAGCCAGAGATCGGTTTTCCCACATTGGGTTTTTTCGGGGATAGTTTGTCCAGAAATAACTGTGTCACTTTGTCTAT
Source organism: Pinus albicaulis (assembly GCA_034641835.2). NCBI lineage: Eukaryota > Viridiplantae > Streptophyta > Pinopsida > Pinales > Pinaceae > Pinus > Pinus albicaulis. The sequence continues at coordinate 932,959,624 of CM076571.1, read as the reverse complement.
GTGTGCATGTGCTTATTCTAGATCTGAATTGGTAGAGATTTGTTATGTGTTTTGCTTTGATGTTAACTTGATTTTATTCAGTTGATAACTTGTATAAGTAGGAGAAGCTTAACCGGATTAACAGAAATAATTTCTACATAAGAATTAAGATTATAGAAATTTCTACAGAAGAACCTTTCCAAGATCAAATGCTTCTAGTGTGGCAAGATGGGTCCTTATGCCACACAATGTCCTCTCAAGAAGAGAGACAAAGATAAGAAACATGATCCGCAAGCCATACCTGCTAGGATCGATGACGAGGAGTTCACCATGATAGCCCATATACCTTTAGGAAGGAGGTGGGGTGATTTGGAGCTGTAGACCCATAGATCTACAAGATGGGTAGAATCCTTGAGGAGTCCACCTCTCAGATCAATACCTTGCTACGAGAGCCCAAATCAGATGTAGCAGGATGGACGAGTGCCAGTTGGTGTAGAGGAGTGTAGAAGTGACGGTGCAGTGGTTAGCAACACCAGACTTTGAGCAGCGCAGAGCAAATTTGGCAGCGATGCAAGAAGGCACAATGTAGAAGTCAGTAGCAACACAACAACTTCAGAGGGACAACACATAGGCTAGCAACTGTTAGATCTTGAGTACTGAGATGCATCACGCTGAACACTTGTTCAGTTTTGGATGTTTTTTAGTTGTAGTAAGAAACAATATTGCAGTGCAGTAGTAGTTGGCAGTGGCAGAGTCAACAACATCACAGATGCAAAATTTGAGAGGGAGTTGCAGTACGAATGCGGTGTTGATAGCGGCAGTGTCAACAATAGTACAGATGCAACGTTTGCACAGATTTGGTCGACAGCAGTGTCAGAAATCAGCAACGCAAAGGGAGATGTTGTAGAATCATAGCAGTACTCAGCAGGGGTTATTGCTAGAGCAAATTCCTCACTAAGAGGGAGTGTTGATTTGGGTAGCATCGGATGTGCTCTAAGTCTCAAATTTGGCAAGGAGACTTAGACACATGTATTCCAGAGAACCCAAAAATCGTTTTGGGAAATTCCACCCGGATTGTATTTTATTAAAATAATTGATTATTTTAAAAGGACCTTAAGTCTAAACTTAGGAAAATAAAATATTAAAGTGAATTAATAGAATATGGATGTGAATGTTCTAGAAAAAGAGGATCAAGACAAAATTTAATTTAGCTGTTTATTAGAGATTTAATCTCGGCCGTTGAAGTTTCAAAGAGAATATTATAAGAAGGGCTTGAAGGGTCATTTGGAAAAAACATAGTTATTATCTAGGAATTGAATTTATGAAGTGAGCAGTGCTCAAAAGAAATATCGATCAAGAGATTCTTTGTAGAGTGGGGCAAGGATTGTATCCGAAGAGAAATCTTTCTCGGTCGGAGAATCATCAACAGAGAAGGCAGAGAGAGATCCAGCAGAGGCACCACATAACCAAAGAGGTTGACGTAGAGCCATGCAGGGCTATGCAAAAGCCAAGAGGGAATCTGGAAATTTGCTGAAGGAATCGATTGCAGAAGCTGGTGTGTGAGACTGGGAGGCTGAAATCAAAGTTCCTGCGCAACAAATCGATCAACAGAAGGGGTGACACTGTACCTAGGAGGTTTGACGCTGGGACTGCGCAGAGGCTTTCAGGGGCAACTCATTGAGTGGCTAGATCAGCCAGGATTTCTTGTGATAGTGTGAGGTAACCTCACTAATCTCTCCCTCAGTGATATTCTATGTAACTGGATTTCCAGGAGAGGCATCCAGAGATTGTATTCAAAAATTACTACTGTTTAATAATAAAACCCTCAGCTCTTGCACCAGTTTTCCCGCATTGGGTTTTTCCAGGGACATTAGTCCAAAAATAATTGTGTCAGATGTGTCTATGATTTACTCTTGTTTAGTTTTTGTTTCTGCACTTGTATTTTTCCGCAATTTATTTAGTGAAGGTTACAGTGTGTTTAATTCGATGTTGCTGTATCAATAAAATGAATAATTAATTTATCAGTTAGAAGAATTAATACCAGTTGCTGCAATAGGATTCTAGATTTAAGGAATTTTCACAAGTGGCATGCCACATAACTCCTCATGGTTGAGGTGATATGTCCTGTCAAAGTTGGAGCCCCATTATTTGATCAAGGAGCCCCAAAAAAAGATGCTAAGGTTGCTTGATGTTTTGTTAAATATTGGCATTTATATTCTAGGAAATTTTGTGGGTTTTGGTTTGACAAATCAACCCTCCAAATGAGGAATTTTCTTGTTCAAAATAGGCTAGCAAAGGAATCAAATCAGTCCTCTAAAAATAGATTTTGTTGGAGCTCAGGTCGGCCTATGAAAAAGTTAAATTTATCTTATTAAATTTCAATATTGTTTAGGTCGGCTCCATGACCCCGCTCTTTAGGCCCTCTGGCTAGTATAATTTAGGAGGCTTGGTTGTTTGAAAATCATCAAATCAAAGACTCATTGATATAAAACTATTCTAAGGCCTGGACAATATGTTACATCAAAAGGAGGCCAAATTTATTTAAGGGCTATCTTGGGTTCAAATGTTTTCTTTTGGTTGATGGTTTTCCATTTAGACAGGGACCCTTTCTAAAGTTGGACGAGGTTTGAACAAAGATTTCCAAAAGTGTTTTTGGAACTGTCTTGAGGGTTATTTTTGTGTGCTTACTTCAGCTCCCTTCAAGCCTATTCAAGTGTGAATTTTTTAAGGCAAACTAGGACTGTTCTGAGGCTAAATTTTGTGCTGGATTTGTTACATTTGGGGCTACCTCAAAAGTTGAATTTCGGCTCCCTCTAAGGTCAGATTCTGAGACAGGGATGCAGGTCTTGAGTGTGAAGTTTTTACGAATGCAATAACTGGATATATATCTTCTAACTAATGCAGTTTATTTGTCTTCAAAAATATTATGGCAAATAACGATAAATTCACTACTATAGTTCTTCACAAAAGTAAATATTGTAATTGAGAAAATAATGCACACACATAAAATCACACACTATTATTTTTTATAATCATCCCTGGAAAAACCCTAATGTGAGGAAAACAAGTGCAGCAGATGACGATTTTTAATTATTATTAATCTTCAACAATTTGAGAATACAACTGCTTGCCTATTCACTAACAAAGGTTTCGGAAAATTTATCTCAACTAGAAAAGAACTGGGAAATCACTTTTCCCTCCAGCAAGTCAATTCAGTCTTCTCCTAGCCAACTTGCACTCCCTTTGGCTATTCGTACTGCCTACCAGAAATGCGTAGTGGTGATGCTGGAAAATTCACACAACCTCTGGAAACTCTCTTTGGAACTCGCATTGCTTGCTGTTGCTCACTGAGACAACTTGCACTTCCTCTAAATCACTTCCTTGGACTAAAAATCAAACTAATGCCTCTGAAGCACACATTGGCTGACTGGCTAACTCGCACTGGCAATTCACACTGCCTGCTTAGGCTTCCTTTCCCGGAAATCTCGGCCAACCCTCACATTGGAATACTGGAAACCTCTCGAGAATTTCTTCGGAAATTCTCACTACTGAAAACCCCACTGCTAGTGTCTCCCTCTGCTTCAACTATGCCTTTGCTAAATCATCGCAACTGGGTATGTTGAACTGCTTGAATGTTTTTTTGTGCTCTTTGTCTTCTCCAAACCCATCAACTTGCTCTTTATAATCTCTCGTTGAGCAATCAACGACCACGATCTAATCACAACCGATGGCTAAGATCATCTTGATCCCATCAAGTGACTCTTTAGGAAGTCTCCCAAGCAAAATTGATTTTCCTCAAATAATATGATTTAATTAACCAGTTTTCCTAAGTCAGACTTAGGAAATACTTAATTATTGGTCAATTAATCTAATTGAGTTGTTTCTAAGGCGTTTTTTGCGAAACCTTTTCTCGGTTTTGGAGATCTTGTGTTCCTTAGCCTCCTATACAACATAGAGATTAGAACACCTGTCCAATGCTACCAAAAACTAACACTCCCTCTTAGCGAGGAAGGTGTTCTCCACTACTCCCAACTTAACCTTGAAGTATACAAACTTTGCCTTACCCAAGGCCTTCGTGAGTATATCTGCAACCTGTAGACTTGTAGGAGCATGATGTACCTGAACTGATCCACATTGCACACAATCTATGCTGAAGTGGTACCTTGTGTCAATATGCTTCGACCTATCATGAAACACCGGATTCTTAGAGAGCCTGATGCAACTTTGATTATCATAGTAGATATTGGTCGAGTCCAATCATTGACCACATAAACCCACTAGCGGCTTCCGAAGCCAAATAGCTTCGCATGTAGCTATGTTTGTTGCCATGTATTTTGCCTCTGCAATACTCAGTGCCACAGACTTCTGCTTCCTGTTGCACCAAGAGACAACCCTTGATCCAATACTGAAGCAACACCTTGAAGTGATTTTCCGATCCATTGAACTGCCTGCCCAATCTGCATCTGTATATCTACATAAACTGACACCATCACCTCAAGTATATCTTAGTCCATACTCGACTGTGCCGTGCAGGTACCTCAAAATGTGTCTCGCTACTGTCCAATGCACCCTCTTTGGTTCCACCATGAATTGACTAGGAGTGTTGACCCGAAACAAATGTCTGGGCTTGTGTTGACTAGATACATGAGTGAACCGATGAGTTGCCTATACAAGGTTGGGTCCACATCTGTGTCCTTCGATTCGTCTATCTTCCTCCAATTAGTAATCACAGGCATGGAAATGGGTCTATAGTTCTGCTTCCTGAACCTCTTTAGGATCTCCATAGCATATCTCCCTTGACCAAGGAAGGTCTCCCCGTCTGTCTGCCATACTTGCAGCTTTAGGAAGTAATCCATCAACCCCAAATCCTTCATCTCAAATTCAGCTGCCAAGTCCCTCTTGTAGTCCTTTATGAGCTCTGATGACCCTGTCAAGAAGAGATTGTCCACATACAAAAATAGGATGAGCGGCTCACCTCCAACCATTAGATAATAAAGATTGGAGTTTGCTATGCTTTTTAGGAAGCCCATCTACTGTAGGTAGCTATCAGTCCAACCATGCCATGCCATGGGAGACTGTTTGAGCCTATATAGTGCTCTCTTCAGTGTGCACACATGTGTGCCTGTCTCATGCATTTTGAAACCCTCCAGTTGTTTGATATAAAGGTCCTCCTCTATCACCACGTTCAAGAATACAGTCTTGACATCCATCTAGTGAATTTGCCATCCCGTTTGTGCTGTTAGAGAGATCACTGCTTGGATAGAGGTATACTTGGCCACTAGTCCGAAGGTCTCCTCATAGTCAATGCCTTCCGTCTACGCATACACCTTGGCCACAAACCTAGCCTTGTACTTCTCTGTACTACCATTTGCAGTGGACTTGATCTTGTTTATCCATCTAGAGCCAACAAATTCCCTGTCCACTGGTCTAAGCACAACCTCCCATACATCGTTTGTCATGATGGAGCTGTACTCCTCCACCATGGCATCTTGCCACATATGATGCTATGCAACCTCCTCATAATTGGAAGGTTCTCTGTCAATGACCTCTGTCACCAATGCCTTATACCTGTTTGGTTGTCTACGCTCCGTCTTGCCCGTCCTAGGAGTTCCCACAAACTCCTACGCAAACTTCAACGTCTAACAAACTTCTATATTGGTTCTACCATTGGTGAAGGGTGGAGCTTCCAACTCCTTTTCCTGCCCTTGCTGCTCCATTTACTGTGAACTCGCAGGTATTATGTGCACTTGAGCTAGTGCTCATACTGGTAATTGTACTCGTGCTTTGTTGTCCCCATGACTATCCCTACTCCTATTGCTACTTAGACCTTGGAGCTTCTGCTGGCTCACTCTAATCACTTGTTGGCAACTCGTGAGATCTTCTAAAGGCTTTCTCCTCCTGAACTTCACGTCTCGTCTCATGATGATTCTTCTGCTACTCGGAACATAGATCATGTATTGTCTTGGATGTTTTGTTGTACCCAACGAAATATCCTTTCTCTGCAGTTTGGTTCAGTTTGATGCGTTTGTCATCCAACACATGATAATATGCTATGCTACCAAAGATTCTGAAGTGACCGACCTTTGGTTTCTTCCTTATGAAGACCTCCTCTAGTGTTATCTTCCCAAATGCTCTATGATGAACCTTGTTTTGTATGTACACTGTTGTGCTACATTCCTCTGCCCAGAAGAACTTGGGCATATCCTGGTCATACAACATAGTCTTTGCTGCCCCAACAATCGTCTTGTTCTTCTGCTCCGCTACTCCATTTTTCTGTGGATTCTATGGAATTGTCCACTCCCTCTTGATGCCCTCCTTCGCATAGAACCCCATGAAGTCACTATCTGTGTACTCTCCTCCATTGTCTATATGGAGCACCTTAATCATTTTTCTTGTCATGTTCTTCACAAGAGCCTTGAACTCTTAGAAGCGACTGAAGAATTCATCCTTCGTCTTCAAAATGTAGATCCAAGTCTTCCTGGAGTAGTCATTTATGAAGGTCACGAATTACTTGTATGCTTTGAGAGATCTGGTGGACATCGAGCGACAAAATTTTGAATGTACAAGTTGCAACACACCATCTACTCTACTATCACTTCTTGGGAATGTTGCCTTAGCGAACTTCCCAAGCATGCATCCCTTGAATACATCATTGTGTTCTATGCTTAATTCTAGAACGCCAAAGCATCTTGAGTGCTTCATGGTGTAAATTTCCCATTCTCCTATGCCACAATTCTCCCAAATCTCTAACACTGCTACTATTGCTACTAACTAGTGCCTTTGGAGAATCGAGTTGCAACCTGTAAAGCTTGTTGCTTTGAACCCCAATCTGCTTCACCTTCTTCTAACTCTGATGTTTAATGAACAACTTTTGCCCTATGAAGTAGGCATCGTATCCCTTATCTCGTAGTGCAGAAAATGAAATCTGGTTCATGCCCAATCCTAACACGTGCAACACATCTGTAACACTGGTGTTCTTCCCTGGTTCCCTTTGAATACTGATGGTAAATCTCCCAACTAAAGTACACTTTGTCTTGTTACCTATTTTTATCTGGAAGTCCATATTTTCCTCCCTGTAGCTAAAGAAGTAGTCTCTAACCCTCGTCATATGTGTTGACACTCCACTGTCTATGTACCAGACACTTGTGGACGTGGAGCTAGAGAGGCAATGTTAAAATTGGACAACTAGGTCCAAACTCCAAGTTGTGCTGCTCAGATGACGATCCCAATATTTTATTGGATTCCTCTTTCGGAGAGGTGTAAGATTGATCTAAAGATCATCTCGATCGGATGAGCAGAACATGTACTTTGAATTTATTCCACTTATGTGCTAGGTCGGCCTGGAATAAAATATTGACTTAAATGTCTTAAATGACGTGTCACACACCCCCAAAGATTCCTATATATTGGAGAGACTTAGAGTTCATTTGACACATATTGGGGTGGAGGAATTCTCTCTCTCTTGATGGCGTTGGAGTTGCGTATTCTTTGTTTGGGTTGTTCTGGGGTTATGTGTGACACGCTTGGCTGAATGACCTATTGAAGACTTTGCTGGTAGAAGCATCCTGCTGATCGCCGTAACGCCACCACTCTTCATCTCAGTTTTGGCTTGTCTTCTATCGATCTATTAAGCATGTTCTATCTTCTTCAGTATTATGCCCTAATCTGAAATGGCATAGAACATAGGCATAAATTAACATGGTATCAGAGCGTAAGGAGAAGACAATGCCCAAATTTGTGTTGGAAATCTGTTGATCCATCAAGTGCATCGGGTATCAGAACACTGATTTCCGAAGCTCACGAGGTTAAACGTTGCAGAATTCGTTGAGTTTTAGCAGTTCAGATTTTTTTTGAAGTGGAAATTTAATGTACATACCGCATTATGTCATGTGATGAGTTCGCAATTTGTGCTTGAAGAGTGCGCTTTAATGTTTGTGCCGCAACAAAAAAAAGGGGGGATCCTTTTATCCGACGTTTGGAAATCCCTAGTGGTTTGCATTTAGCAGAGTGAGCTTCTTTGTAACAGATGGGCACACCTGATGAGGCCGATCAGATCTCAATTGATTCCGATGAGAGGACGTTCAGTGGCCATCAAACGGCTTCTGCGGAGTCGCATGAGCTTGGGGAACAAGAAACGGAAGATCAAGGTTTGCGAAGAGTCGAAATGGCAAATGCAGCAATGGAGAAAATTGATGGTGATAATGATGGCAGTGCTTTGAATTTGAGGTCGGATTCGATGCCGAATCGTCCCGGCTCGTCGGGTAATAAAATGGGAACGAGTGAAAACGGGGAGGCATCTTCGATAACAATTGCCCATGCCGAGCGGGATGGTCTCATCAGTTTTTGGATGCCGGGCAGGTAGCAGAGGGTCGAATTTATGGACCCGCAAAACCAAATTTAATCTAACGCACGCGAAAAGAAGCCGTCTAAAACCATTGAGCCGTCTTCTCAGAATATCGGGCTCACGACTGTGATTTTTTTCTCGATCCCTGTTCCGGCCCAACCAGATTTCCGCCCGTCCGTTGATTTGTGGGTTTGGTCACACCATCGATTCCAACTTCTCGTCTTCTTATGATATTGGTTCGATGTTATGTCGTTTTTTTTGTTTTCTGTTTTTACACAGAATGGAAGACCCCGGGAAAATTACAGTTTTAGCAACTTTGCCGGCAAAGAAAGTTTCCTGTTGAGATACTGAGCAGAAGCAATTGAAGTTTTTTTTTGGAAATTGTCAATTCACGGGTCTGTATTATACACTGCTGCTTGTGATATTGCACGGAAATTTTAGAGTATTGCTGGTTGCAAATTGTTTGGAGTGCCTCTTTGGAGCTTGTTTATATCTGGAAATCGGGATGGCTTCCGATTTATGTCGATGGGAGGTCGATCCTTTCTTTGCAGCCGCGGAAGATGTGCAGGACTCAGCTAGACAGAGATCAGTGGAGGAGCCACGAATCCTCAAAACAAAATCGTCACTGCTCCAGGAGCATATCAATCCGCAGGAAGGGGCCGAGGCCCGAGATTACCCAGAACAACGTTATGAAACGGAGCCGCAGTTGACGTGCATGAATGGTATCGTGATCGACCACTGATTTGTTGATAGCGTGTATCAATGGATACGACACATAGCTGATGACCCACTGTTGTTGGATGCGATGTCATACTTGTATGCATACAAGACAAATGATAATTCCTGATCAACCAACATTGAAACAGGGTGCGATTGACTCAAATATATGTTGAGCGATGGGCGTGACCTTTTGGAGCTGTCAGAAATTTGTGGAATTAACACATACTGCAGAATGCTTTAAAAGCCATGTCAAATGCCACTTTTAGTTGCTGTGTCGGTTTTGTATATTGAGCAGTGCCAATATGCGTGTGATGACAAAAGGCAAAGAACGATATATTGGGCAGACGTGCGCGCATAATATTACAGTGCTTTGTGTGATTTAGAGCAGACATATGCCCCTGTAGCAAGTTGCAAGTCAAATCGTGGCAGATATTGATGCTGTGTGTGGCCTGTGCGTGGCGAGTTCTGGTAAAGAGTGTTAACAGATCATTGGATTAGAAACAAAGTTATAAATTGGAGCTTCCCACAGATTGATCTATGTAGTAGCACCATTGGGTTCGAGTTTGCTCAGTGACAGAGTTTATGATGCTTGGTCATATTCTTGCTGATAGTGTGCTGCATAGATGCTTTACACTGATGTCATACATTGCCATATGTTCTTAAAGTCCTGTATACTCCTGTAGCTTGTATGGCTCGTATATTGGGATAGCAGGACTGTGGAATAGGGGTGTAGGGGTGATTCAAGGAACACCTCAAAAGGAAATGTTTTTCCTCACACAGAAGCCATATATGCCAATTGTATGACAACGGTGAATATGATAGCGATGTGTATATCATGGCAACACTGTACTAAATAATATGACAGTGTATGATACCTGTCAAAATGTATGACAGAAGTATGACAATATATGGCTATGATACCTGTATGGATATAATTCCATAAAATAAGTTTTGATCTATAAGACTACGGCATGGGACCCCTCTCCTAGGTAAGCCGCATTCCATGGCTACCTATCTCAGGCAGACCGCAAGCATTAACTTGCTAATCAGAGGACTGTGACAGTTGTTATCTGCTCAGGTAGAATAAAGACTTGTTTTGATAAGGGCAGAGTTTGTTTGAGGGCTGAAACGAAAAACAATCGCAGCAAAAGGAAGCTACAATAGACCTCCTCAGAATAACAGGACTTCTAACACAAGCTAAGGTTTGTTGATATATTCTCCCTATTGGACAGTGACATAGATAGTCACCTATGTAGCAATTAGCATGAGACAATTGCAGTCTCACTCTGGAGCGTAATGGTAAAATGTGTTTCGGCAGCTTTCAGACACATTTTTTTTTGGAATCTTGAACCATGATCAACAAAGCCTGTTGGATGGCGTTGTCTATAAGAGATTAAGTCACCTTTCGAAGTTGGTATCTGGGATGCCCTCATTTAATAGATATCTTCTCTCGAGAGAGAAGCTAGCATTTAAGAGGGAGAATACATCTGTATATGCTCCTGAGCGGATACCTTTGTTGAACGAAAGAAGATCCTCATGGTTCAGGGTCATATGGCTTCAAAGGGGGAAATTCCGAAGGAAAACCAAGAAGCCATATAAATACCAGGGTATCTAGCGGCCATGAGTACTATTGTACAATCTGACCTTGGATCCTTTGAGGAAGCCGTAAAGCATCAAGTTTGGAAGGATGCTATGCACAAAGAGTATGAGTCCATTATGAAGAATGATGTCTGGGATGTGGTTCCAAGACCATAGGACAAAGCAGTTGTCACCTCAAAATGGCTCTACAGGATCAAGCATGGATCTGATGGAAGTGCTGAAAAGTTCAAGGCAAGATTCGTTGCCTATGAGGAAGGTATAGACTATGATGACATATTTGCACCTGTGCCATTCGATCTATTATAGCCCTTGCTGCTACGCAAGGATGGAGTCTTGATTAGATGATGTGAAGACTGCATTTTCTGCATGGTGTGATAAAGGAAGAGATATATGTGGAGCAACCTCTGGGGTTGGAAGTCCAGGATCGAGACACCCATGTCTGCAGGTTGAAGAAAGCCTTCTATGGGCTGAAACAAGCACCCTGAGCTTGGTACGAGAGGATAGATAGCCCCCTGATGAAGCTGGGCTTCACTCGTAGTATTGCTAATCTGAACCTTCACTGCAAGGTTAGTAGAAAGAAGCCTCTCACTCTGGTGCTATATGTGGATGACCTCTTCCTGACAGGTGCTGACCCTCTCATTCATCAGTGCAAGAGGGAGCTCGCTGCTAAGAGCGAGATGAAGGACTAGTACACTACTTCCTAGGCCTGGAGGTCTAGCAGAGACCTGGCGAGATTTTCCTTTCTCAAGGAAAATACACTATAAAGCTTCTGGTATGATGGACTGTAAGTCCATATCGACACCGATGGATCTCAACTTTAAGAAGTTGAGTGGCAGTGCTGCTGGGCCCGTCCTACTGAGTATCGTCAACTCATAGGGACCTTGATGTTCTTAGGGAACATCCATCTGGACGTATGTTGTGCAGTGAACACTTTGAGTCAACACATGGTTGATCATAACATTCACTGGGTTGGTGCCAAGAAACTTTTGAGATATCTCTGAGGCACGATAGACCATGGGCTGAGATACACTGTCGGGAGTATGACACTCCATGGATGTACTGATGCCGATTGGGTTGGCAGTGTGGTGGATCGCAAGAGCACATCTGGATGCTACTTCACATGTAGATTTGCTTCGGGCAGGAAACTAAAGTCGGTAGCCGTGAGCACCGCTGAGGCCGAATACTTTGTAACATGTATGGCCTATTGTGAAGTCACTTGGTTGCGAAAGCTCTTCTGTGAGCTGTTCGAGCATGTGCTAGATGCCACCGTTATCCTTTGTGATAACCAGAGGGGGATTCATTTGTCATAGAATCCCAGGTTCCACGATTGATCCAAGCATGTTGATGGTTGGTACGACTTTATCTGGGATATGGTACAGCGAGGCGCCGTAAGGCTCGATCATATAGGAAGTGATGAGCAGGTTGTGGATATTCTCACAATGCCCTTGGGGAAGGTCATGTTCATAACCTTCCGTGAGAATCTTGGTATCATGGAATGATCCTATTCTGAGGGTTCTGTTGGACGATGAGCTCTGGGAGCTCTGGGGGGCTTTGGGGACAGCTTCTCGGAGCTATGAGCAACCACAAGGCTAGGCTTGCCGAACCTTATTGATGTGCTTGGACCCCACCGTTATGATTATTGAGTTGGTTTACCTCTCATTATCTATGCCCCGTATGCATCCTACCCATTGAGTTCAGGGCTCATGGGAAGTACCTCTCATTTGGCCAATGAGATGGGAAAGGCTAGAGACTAGTAGCAAAGATTGATGGACGCATCAGAATTTGCCGTACTCTCTATCTAGGATGGCACGGTCCAACCACTTGATCTGGGATCAAGTCTTGTGAGGTCTTGGACCTCCGCCTAACTTCGGGTCAGATGAACCAACTTTGGGTTGGTTGGAGACTCTTTGCGAGTCCGATAGAGGTTTTGACCTCTGGGCTGAATCTGTCAGCTGGGAATGATGTCTTTGTGACTGACCCACTTCTGTTTTGAAATAAAGAGGCTAGCAAAGCAAGTTACAGCGGGATGACGCACGATGTTTGGATTGCACTAGTGGACGGAGTTCTCCCTAGTTGAGAGGGAGTGTTAAAATTGGACAACTAGGTCCAAACTCCGAGTTGTGCTGCTCAGATGACGATCCCAATATTTTATTGGATTCCTCTTTCGGAGAGGTGTAAGATTGATCTAAAGATCATCTCGATCGGATGAGCAGAACATGTACTTTGAATTTATTCCACTTATGTGCTAGGTCAGCCTGGAATAAAATATTGACTTAAATGTCTTAAGGGATGTGTCACACACCCCCAAAGATTCCTATATATTGGAGAGACTTAGAGTTCATTTGACACATATTGGGGTGGAGGAATTCTCTCTCTCTTGATGGCGTTGGAGCTGCGTATTCTTTGTTTGGGTTGTTCTGGGGTTATGTGTGACGCGCTTGGCTGAATGACCTATTGAAGACTTTGCTGGTAGAAGCATCCTGCTGATCGCCGTAATGCCACCACTCTTCATCTCAGTTTTGGCTTGTCTTCTATTGATCTATTAAGCATGTTCTATCTTCTTCAGTATTATGCCCTAATCTGAAATGGCATAGAACATAGGCATAAATTAACAAGCAAGCTATGAGATCAACCTCACCTTTGAACCTGGAAGGCAAATGCAAATTGTCTTGATCTCTGAATCTTGTTGCGACCATCTCTGGAAAATATACGGACTCAAATACACTAGAGAAATTAATAAACTGGGTTATAAAACCTCGTGTGCTTTCTCTTCAAGGCTCTGCGCTAATTTACTCCTACAAAACCTTGTTATGGCAAACCCTCTGTGCTAGATCTACTCTGATACCATGTGAAATTTCCACAAATTAGTAACTTGATATTTATCTTCTAACTTATGTAGTTTCTTTGTCTTTAGAAATATTATGACAAATAATGATAAATTCAATACTGCATTTTTTCACAAAATTAAATATTAGATCTGAGAAAATAATGCACACACATAAAATTGGACACGAATATTTTTGGACAATCGTCGCTGTAAAGACCCCAATGTGGGGAAAACTAGTGCAGCAGATGAGGCTTTTTTTTATTATTAATCTTCAACAATTTGCGAATACAACTGCTTATTCACTGACAAAGATTTTGATAAAATTATCTCAATTGGAAAAATAATTGCGAAATCACTTTTCCCTCTAGCAAATCAATGCGACTTTCTCCTAGTCAACTCACACTCCCTGTGGCTCTTTGCTCTGCCTGCCAGAAATGTGCATTGGTGGCTCTTGAAAATTTGCACAACCTTTGGGAACCCTCTCAGGAACTCGCACTGCCTGTTGCTGCTCACTCAGACAACTCACACTTTCTATTGCTGCTGACTGAGACAAGTCACACTTCCTCCAAATCACCTCCCTGGACTGGAAATTGAATTGCTACCTCTGAAGCACACCCGATGATGTGCCCCAAGTAGAGCATCTCGGTCAGCCCAAACTCGCATTTGGAGAGCTTAGCATAAAACTGATGCTCTTCCAAAATGCGTAATATAGCCTCTATATGTTGGAGGTGCTCCTCCCATGTCCTACTGTAGATCAAAATGTCGTCAAAAAACACTAACACACACTTCCTCAAGTGACTGCGGAAGATGTGATTCATGCATGACTGAAAAGTGGCCGGGGCGTTGGTTAGCCCAAAGGGCATCACCAAAAACTCAAAATGGCCGTAATGACACCGGAAAGTGGTCTTGGGAATGTCCTGCTCCCTCATGCGAATCTGATGGTACTCGAATCTCAAATCAATCTTTGAGAAGAACTTGGCCCACCTTAGCTCATCCATCAACTCATCGATCCGTGGGATGGGGTACCGGTTCTTCATGGTCTTCTTATTCAGGGCCCTGTAATCAATGCACATCCTCAACGTGTCGTCCTGCTTCTTCACCATCACTATCGAAGAAGCAAAGGGGCTAGTGCTAGGACGGATGTGTCCAAGAGTTAAGAGCTCATGGATAGCCCTCTCAATCTCATCCCGATAGGCTTTGGGGTGCCTATAGGGTGTAGTGACGACAGCCTGGATACCCTGCTCCAGCTCAATAGTGTGCTCAAACCCCCGATCTGGTGGCTGTCCTGGTGGTATCTCCCCAAATACTGTAGCATACCTGTCGAGAATGGACTGCACATCTAGGTGTATGGCCTGCCCTGTAGATCCTGCCTCCGACACACGCAACTCCACTGCCCACTCTATGTCCCCCTTCTGGAAATCGACCTCCATCCTGTGTGCTGAAACTGTCTATGGTGGGTAGGTGTGCATCCCCTGAATCTTCTCATGCCTCCCAGTCTTCTTATCCGTCCACTCCATCTCCAAGGTCTCCCAGTCAATGGTGACCTTTCCCAGCGTGATCAGCCACTATACGCCCAATATCACGTTGGTGTCTGGAATGCCCACCACAAAAAAATGATCTGTCAGGGTGTACGTCCCCATGGTCATCGCCAAGGCTGGCACACTGCATAGTCCAATCCCCCGGAACCAGTATCGAAAACCCATCAAAGTTCTCTGTCGGTATGCCCCTTCGCTCTACCAGCTGGGCATCAATGAAGTTGCGGGTGGGCCCACTGTCTACTAACAGTGAGACACGCTTCCCTTGTACTGTGCCTCGGACATGCAGTGTCAAATAATTAGGAACTCCACGCAAAGCTGCAAGGGCTCCCCCGGTGGGTGCAAAAGCTGCACCTCCCGCTCTCGGCGGTGGAGGTGGCAAATGATCCGCCCTCTGCACTGTACTACTGCCTCTAGCCTCGATCTCCTCATACTCCTCTTCTTCCCTGCCGCTATCGGAGAAGACCTCGATGTAGTGTACCTTCCTTGCGACACAATAGTGTCCTGGTGCCCATGGCTCCTGGCACGTGAAGCATAACCTCCTTCGCTTCAGATCTCTCCTGGTCTCATCGTCTCCAGGCCCTCTACCCTAGTTCCCCCTAGGAGGTGGGACCCTCTCGTCCTTTCCCTTCGGTTGGAATGTCGGTCTCTGGGGAAAAGGAGCTCTAGTCCTGGGTAGTGCATCCTGTAAATCCTGAGCCCTCTCAACCAATGTTTTAAAAAACGGAATCGGTCAGCTACCAGGTCGAGGTAATGACTCGGTAATGACTCGGAATCGGTAATGACTCGGTCGACCAGGTTTCAATGACTCGGTTTTTGTAAAAAATACATTAAATATTAATTTTTTTGTACAAAAACATAAATTTAAAGATTTTTATTCATGTTTCCAAACACAAAGCTAGAAGAAGTTCATTTCATGGTTGACGTTATCTTTACAATTTGTTGATGACGAATGTTATTTGTTGAAACTTGAAGGTTGATGTTATGGTTGATCATTTGATGACAATGTTATAAGTTCTAACTAGTAGATGAATGATGTTAGATTTGCACCAAATGATCAATGCTTTAGTGATCTTCATTCATCTAATAGTGAAATTTTATTTTTCATGTTTTCTGCAACTAATTTGGCACCTGTTTTTTTTTGGTGAAATATATATGCATTGAAATATATTAAAATGAATTTATATAAAAAATACTACTGGAACGGTCCACTCCTGGAAGCTTTTGAAAATTGTTGCCTCCCACTTCCAGGTTCCACCTCTCTTTCCTATGAAAATTTAGAATGGATCTGGCGAAATTTTCAACAACAATGGCAACAAGCGGTTGAGCTAATCCCTTCAGCTTAACTTTTTACATGAACTTATGTCTATGTTGTATAATCTAATTTTATGGATTTTTCATGAAACATAAATTCCTTGATTTTTCTTTTGAAATTTTGAATATTAATGTGTTTTCTAATATGATGAGTTACTGTTGAGTTTTGCTGGGTGGTCAAGTTTCTCTAGTTAATGTTTTTCTGAGTCGTTTCGGAGTCTGATTAATGTGGCTTGCCTTAAAATTTGCATAACCATGGACAGTTACTACCAAGTATTACGACATGTTAAGAAAGGTCCATACTTGTAATCATCACCATTGTGTTGGATGTTGGCAATCGTTCTATGTATTTGATGTACAACCTGTTTTAGGAATGTTTTTATTTATTTCTAGTCTCTTGTATACCGTTTTATCTTTTTCATGAGATAAAATACTTAAACTGTGTTGATTTAACTCTTTAAAACAATCATGGAGGACAACCTTAGAAGTCCCACAAGAAAGTTCCTTCAGGAAAACTTGTATATTCCTTGTAATACTTTGATAATTTAAATTAATTGATAATTTACCAATTACTGCTAGAAGAAGTTCTTGAGTTACACAAGTTTGATCATTTAAGGTGCTGTTCACAGAGTACATTTCATACAGACTTCTAAGCAGAGGACTGAACCCTTTTGTTCGCTGACTGTCTGTCTTAGTTTTCCTTCTATTATATTGGAATATTTTGGAGTCATGTTGGAAGTTTATTTTATTTTATCCATTCTGAGATACTCTTCAGACGCCTCAAATTTTGAAGGACTCCGAAATTTAGCACATAAGTTTATAAGCTTTCGAAACACCGGCCGGCTGTTATGACCAGCCCTGGTTGAATCGGGCTCGGCCGGTTTATTACCGAGCCGGCCGAGCCATTACAAAAACCGACCGGCTCGGTAATAAACCGGCTAGCCTGGCTGGTTTTCTAACTGGTCGGACCGGCCGCCCTACCGGCTCGGTCGACCAGGCCTGGTCGGTTTCGGTCAGGCCGTTTTTTAAAACAGAGCTCTCAACTGCATCGTGGAGTGTCACTGGTCTCGTTGATTTGACTAATCCCCGTATAGGCTCTGCCGATCCATCTATGAACATATAGATCATCCGGGCTGTGGATAAATCAGGTACCATCACGGAGAGTCTCAAAAACTCTGATATGTACGTGTCTGGCCTCCCGGTCTGCTTGAGCTTTGTTAGCTCAACAAAATGCTCCTCCGGATCTCTCCGATCAAAACGCTCTACCAACCTCCGCGTAAACTCGGCATATGCTGTCACTTTCGAGTGCCCCAGCGTAACCATCTCATGAAACCACCAATCCTGGGCCTCGCCCTCTAGGTGCAACGCTGCCACCTTGATGGTCTCTAGCTCTGCCATCTGATTAAGTTGGAAATATATATCCAACTTCTCCACCCAAGCTTTTGCCGAACACTTGGACGATCCGTCAAATGTCGATAGGTGGAATCTGCCCACCATGCGCTGTAAGTCCCCGTCATGTGAATGCCTGTTCCCCCTGTGATGGTTGCAGGGTCTGCTATCCCGCTTGAGCTGAACAAAATCATGGAAAGTGAGGGCATCTCTGAACTCCTGACCGTATGACTAGTACTTAGCAAAGTAATCTCCCATTTGTGTCGGCTCCTGCTCCTGCTGTGCTTCTGCCCCAATGTCTGCGGCAAGAAATGTAGGCATCGTGGAACGGGGAGGTGTGTGTGATGCCATCTGCTGCGCTGTGAGATGCTCCTGTAAATGATGAGATGTGCCTGAGCCCTCTCCAACATGGAAACCCATTGGGGTCTCACGCTGTCTAGACTCTGCCGTGAACCTTTGCCCCATCTCTTCTATCCGCCTCGACAAATCCTGCACTGATTTGAGGAGGAGTTCCCTGAACCTCCTTCCCGGCATCTCTTTCCTCCGCCATTGGTTCCTCTTCCTCTGCATCGACCACCGGAACGCTGTCACCTTTCCCGAAAGTGAGCTCTAACATCCGTTCTTGGTCTCTATACTTTCTTCCCCAATAAGTAATGTATGGTTTTCTTGCTGGTGTCATAGACAATCTGCTCCACAGGCTGAGCCAAGTCTATGAGCTCTGATACCAGTGTAATATTCCAAGTAGAAATAAACAGCAATATAAAGCACATAAACAAAGACAAACAACTTGAGAGATATCACACAAACAATAACCAATATGGAAAACGCTGAGCCATTTTATTAATACTGAAAGATAGAAATGAGTACAAAGGTGATCAGAATGATGGCACCTTGGCTTGCACTAGGCAAGCGTAGAAATACTCTCAGATTATGACTTGGAATGGCTGCTAACTCAAGACTGCGTAATCTCTAGTGCTGTCGGTGCTGTTGCTGCTACTACTGGAATGAAAAGATGATTTGGGGCTGTTCCCCTCGGAAAATTATGAAACTCCGAAAATGGCCTCTCCACACAACCCAGAAAAGCCCAGAGAGCTTTCTGAAAATGGATTACCCTTGAAAATACCTCCCTTGAGGCACTATGCTATCCCCAAAGGAGAAACGCTGCCCCTGAGTGCTCTGATGCAAATGATGGCCTCCAACTTTGTGGAAATGCTAGAAAATGGAAGCGCTGATCCCTCTCCAACTCCTCCGGGCAAGATCCCATGATAAACCCTCAATCCGAAACTCCCTCTATCCAAGACTGCGTCCTCCTTGTCACTGACTGCGTTGTCTCTTCCAAAGAATGCTCTCAACTGTGGATGCTGCTATCCTCTTCGGCAAAACAATGTGGAACTCCTCACCCGAGCAAGCACTCGAAGTCTCTCGGGTCTGAGGTTGGGATCTCCGAACGGAGACACCCGATGTATTGAACAGTACGTGCAGACTTTGCTAAACAGCGAGCGTGCTTAATGTCAAATGACAAATCTCAAAGATGCATAATCAGAATGAATGAGAATGAGGAGACCCTCCCTCCTTTTATGCTTGGTGAGCCTTTCCCTCACCTAGGCCCCACCAATCTCTGCGCTGTCCCCTTGAGCCATGCTATCCATCTCTCTCTGCGCTGGCTTGGCCCCACGCTGTTTACGTTGCCCCTTTTCCCACGATGCCACTTGACCACTAGGCCCCACTTTGCTAAATAGACATGTCTTTTAAGTGACTTTAGGAAATACTTTTTATCCTAAGTGTCTTCTTCACTCACTTTATTTATAATTTAACTTTATAAAGGCAAAATAGTCAAAATTAATATTTCCAATTAGCTATTGCTAATTGGGAATATTACAATGACCATGATCTAATCACAATCGATGGCTAAGATCAAGTGATTTTTCCGGAAGTGTCCAAAGCAAAATCGATTTTCCTCAATTAATCTCATTTAATTTTCTAGTTTTCCTAAGTTATACGTAGGAAATATTTAATTATTCGTCAATTAATCTAATTGAGGTGTTTCTAAGGCATTTCTTGTGAAACCTTTTATAGGTTTTGGAGATCTTGTGTTCCTTGTTGATTTTTGTAGCATCAGAAAGTAATCTAAGTCTCAAAATTTGTGAGGGGGCTTGGACATCAACATTCTAAAGAACCCAGAAATCGTTTGTGGAAATTCCACTCAGTCTACGTTTTATTGAAATAATTAATTATTTTAATGAGGACCATAAGTCTAAACTTAGGGAAATTAAATAATTAATGGGCATTAATAAAACAAAGTGTCAATCTTCTAGAGAACGAAGATCAAGTCAAGATTTAATCTTAGCCATCGATTAGACTTCTAATTTGGGTCATCGATTTGTCAATGAGAAGATTATAAAAGAAGACTTGAGGGTCATTTGGAAGACAAGCCAGGCATACACTCGGTAACCCGAGGGAAGTCGATTATGAAGGAATAGAATTCAATTTTAGAGGGAGAGCTGCAGGGCAGAGGAAGCAGAGGGCATCAACAGTGTCAGGGCTCGAGGGAAGAAGGAAACAAAAGGGCAGAGAGGCAGCACAGAGGAGCAACGCAGAGGGCTCACGCAGTAGTGACACAGTCTCACGCAGGCTCTACGCAGAGAGACACATAGGGGTGATGCAGTGAGGGCCAGTGAGCCCCTCAAGTGTTGGAAATTCTCTAGAGGTCGGGAGAAAATTATCTCAGGTGTTTTTTGAAGAAGTTTCTCTATTTTTCTACCATTTTTTCCTTGTAAAGAATTTGCTGCTGAATATTAATATATATAAACCCTCATCTGCTGCACCGGTTTTCACACATTGGGTTTTTTCAGGGACAATTGTCCAAAAATAATTGTGTCATTGTGATTGATTCTTGTGCTTGCATTTTATTGTTCTTTTCTCTATATGTACTTGGTGATAACTGTAGTAGTGTTTATTTCGAAATTTACTGGAAGGGTTTTATAAATAACTTATTGTGAAAATAAGTAGAAGAAATAAATCTATCAGTGCAGTATAATTTCAGACGTGAAATTTTCACATGGTATCAGAGTTGAGATTGAGTAACAGGAGTAGAGACCTTGCAATGAAACGAAGTCCAAAAGCTGCTGCAGCTGCAACTTGGAAGGGTTCACGTAGTTCTCCAAAGAAAGGCATGACAGAACAAATGGATCATGACATATCTGTATTGGATTCCAGATTGGAAGAAGAGTTTGCTTGCGTATGAAACTATGCCTCTCCAGAAGTTTGGTATATTGATAGTGGAGCTTCTGCTCACATGACGGGAGTACGAGAATGTTTCTCAAGCTACCGAGAAGAGAAAATGAACTTTTAGATCACCATGGGCAATAAGGCGAAGTGTACTCCTGTGGGAACAAGTACCGTAGTATTTCAAACTGACGCTGGCAATAAGCTTCGGGCCACTAATGTGTTACATGTGCCTGGTTTGGGGATGAACTTACTCTCGGTGTCTCAGCTTCAAAACAAGGGCTATGATGTTTACTTCATTGGCAAAAGAGTATATGTCAAACACCCGAGTTGGAAGAAGAAGGTACAAATCGGACTGAGGAGCAATAAATTGTATAAGTTGCAGCTTGAATCTCCAATGGCACTGATCGACAACAATGATGAGAATGATTTGAATGAACTATGGCATAGGAGAATGGGGCACTTACACCATGGGGCTTTGAGAATTCTCAAGAAGACCGTCACAGGAGTTCCAGTTTTGAGCAAACCAATGCCCACTAGAGCTCTTAGTGGTGTCGAATATTTCGTCACCTTCATTGATGACCATTCTAGGAAAACTTGGATCTTCTTTTTGAAGACCAAGGATGAAGTCTTTGATCAATTCAAGGAGTTTAAAGCTCTAGTTGAGAATCCGACAGGGAAGTAGATTAAGATACTGCAATCAGACAATGGTGAAGAATACATTGATAAAGATTTCATAGAGTTCTGCGCAAGGGAAGGCATCAGAAGAGAGTGGACTGCTCCGTATAATCTGGAGCAAAATGGAATCGTAGAAAGGAAGAACAGAACTATTGTGGAGGCTTTAAGGGCAATGTTGTATTATTAAGACATGCCCAAATTTCTGTGGGCTGAAGCTTGTAATACAATTGTATATGTTCAGAACAGGATTCCTCACAGTGCATTGGGTAAGATCATTCTAGAAAGTGTCTTCACTGGCAGGAAGCCAGAAGTAAGCCACTTCAGGATCTTTGGCAGTGTGTCATACTGCCATGTGCCGAAGAGAAGAGGAAGAAATTGGATAATGTAGAAATTATACAAACAATATGTATATCATGGATTCATTCCGATCTAACAATGTACTAAAGCTAGATACTAAATCGCTTCTACAAATCAATTGCAGAATTTAAAACACAATCGCCAATCACATGAAGCAAAGAAGAATCAATCAAACCACAACACAGATAATTTCCCGGGGAAAGCTTGCTGGTCAAAACCCCTCTATCATATATTATATATTCCACAAGGAATCATGAAACAATTACAATGCACTCTTCTCACAAGAGTCTCCTGCAATCTGCCTATTGTCTCACACTGATCCAGAAAAAATCGGGCCAACACTTGGCTAATTCTCAGCCTGTCTTCAACCTGCCTTGCTCACACAATTCATAAGGAATGCAATCCCTATTCCTTAGGAATTTCAGCCTTTCTCAACTGCGCTGAGTATCATGGGCATCCTGTGGTGTTTTAACTACACTGGGCAACTTGCTAATATCACAACTGATAGTCACACTTCCCTTTAACCTTTGTCTCAACTGAAACTCCACTGGAACTGACATGCATGCAGCTAGTAATAGTAAATCATCAATTACATGTTAGACCACTGATTGTGAATTAAATAATATTTAATTCACTTGATCTCTCACTAGTGCAACAAACAGCTACAACTAGCACAACTGACTTTAACTCACTTAACTGAGTTAACTAATAACACATGCTTTAAATTAATGCACCACTGCACATCGAACTCTGTTACAACTAGAATTACTCTGCATGCCTCACCAACTACCCTCAACTCGAAATTCATGAGCTAACTGAGTTTATCACCCTCAGTTAACTATTACAAGTGATTATGAGATAAGATTACATTTTATTGTCCATTTTAATTAAGGGAAAATTAAAATAGACACTACACCAAGTTTAGCCCACACCAGTGTAGGTGCTGGTAAGACCTATTGGTCCCACACTAGTATAGGTGCTGCTAGGACCTATTGGTCCCACACTAGTGTAGGTGCTGTCCTGTTGTTCATGGATGCCACTTTCACTGTTTCTTGTTGCAAACTTCAACACTCCCTCTCAACAAGAAAGGAATGTCCTTGCATGTGACACTTCTCTAGTGTTTCTTGCACATGCAACTCTTGTATGCAACACTTCTCTAGTGTTTCTCGCACATGCAACTTTTGCATGCAACACTTCCGAAACTAAATGGCCTCCAAACAACTGAATCAATATAATGCATCTATCATCAGAGTCTTCTGACTGTTGGTACTTGTTGCACATGTCTACTGGACTCTCTCCGTTGTTGACATCTGCATCCATACATTCTGCACTGCTGCCAACTCTGATCTGCGCTCCAGTATCCAATACCTGTCACTCTGATTTTTGTCCTCCTGACATCTGACTGCATCAATCTAACTGATCCTGCTACTATTGTACTGTGGGCTCCTCGTAGCCAGGTTCAATCCATGAGACGCACCATCTCTAGTACCCTGCCCAAATTTCTTTTTGGGATTAATCTTGCACGTCGCCCCACCTCACACCTGAAGGCATGGCTGCATGCATTCCCTTTGCCCATCTGGCTCGAAATTTCTCTGCTTAAGTGGTTTCTGCCACTCCATAATCTTCTGCATGTGGCTGCTCCACATCTTGAGGTTCATTCTTTGGAACCAAGAGTTCCTCATCTGCATGCAAATCAAGCTCCCTCTCAAGGGACAATTGCATGGCTTTCTCACACTTCCCCATGGTTGGAAGCTCTGTAGAAATCACATCTACATCAAGTCTATAGAGATTCTTCACACGAATCCCAATCTTCTTGGTTTGTCCTGTTGCTTTGTGTCGAAGGAAAGCTTTTCCTTCACTGAAAACAACATCATAGCCTCTATCCTCCAACATTAGGACTGAAACTAAATTTTTCTTCAAGCCTGGTACATGCATTACATCTTTTAATAAAAATGGTTTACTTGACTGTCTCTGGAAAGTAACTGTACCAATCTCGGTAGCGCTATACCTTCCGTCGTCACCCATTTCGATATGCATCTGGAGGTCCTCCTCCAAGCTACTGAAAAGTTTTTTGTTTCCCGTCATGTGGAAAGATGCACCAATATCCAAGTACCACCCTGCTAATCACACTTGATAATGGCCATGCATGCGATTAGCGAGAAGTCAAGCTCAAATTGTGAGGCCAAAGCCTCACTAGCTGCAGATCCTAAAACCTTCTTGTTCTTCTTCTTTTGTGGACAATTAGTGGCATAATGTCCATGCTCGTGACAGTGAAAACACTTCACTCTGGACATGTCATGCTCCTTACCTTCTTCACCGGACTCAGATTTGGAATGAAATTTCTTTCCTTTCCCCTTCTTCGCCTTGGCAGCCAAAGCACAATCTTCTTCATCTTCATTCTTAGAGGAAGATCCATCTCTGGTATTCCGTATGAACTCTTCTTGCACCAAATCCGACCAAAGTTGTTCCCAATCTGGCAGCTTTTCCCTTCCATTGACAGAGTCCTGATAACTATGCCAACTCTCGGGAAGTCTTAGAAGAGCTAGGCTCACCAAATCATCGTCCGCGATAGTAATTCATACACTCCCAAGCTCATCCCGACATTGGACAAACTTTGTTAAGTATACCGGAATAGTGTCATTCTTCTCCACCTTGATCTTCCTGAGTTTATCTTTTAGTGCCAATTTCCTATGATCACTACTGCTCTGAAATAGATCTGTCAAAGCCTTCCACATTGCATATGGAGTCGCTTTGCCATGGAGACTTGAGACAATTTGGTCTCGTACTCCCTCCAGTAAGATCCTCCTTGCTCTTGCAACTTTCTTTTGCCATGCATCAAGATTTGCAGCATCTGTCACAACGGGTTTGTGAACATCATTGTCAATGAATTTCTTCAATCCATTGTCCTCAAGTACTGCCTCCATCTTGTCTTTCCAAGAAATATAGTTAGAGCTGTCCTTGAGTGCATACTGCAATCTCAAGCCCTTGAAAGCCATTTCGATCCTGAATCACCTGTAGCACCAAGAAAGTCTTCTGCAAATTCGACTTCTATTCAGTCAGAAACTCAGCTCCTCTACTATTGTGATTTTCTGCGCTTTGATACCATCTAGAAATTATACAAACAATATGTATATCATGGATTCAATCCAATCTAACAATGTACTAAAGCTAGATACTGATTCACTTCTACAAATCAATTGCGGAATTTAAAACACAATCACCAATCACATGAAGCAAAGAAGAATCAATCAAACCACAACATAGATAATTTCCTAGGGAAATCTTGCTGCTCAAAACCCCTCTATCATATATTGTATATTCCACAAGGAATCATGAAATAATTACAATGCACTCTTCTCACAAGAGTCTCCTACACTCTGCCTATTGTCTCACACTGATCTAGAAAAAATCGGGCCAACACTTAGCCAATTCTCAGCTTGTCTTCAGCCTGCCTTGCTCACGCAATCCATGACGAATGCAATCCCTATTCCTTAGGAATTTCACCCTTTCTCAACTACGCTGAGTATCATGGGCATCCTGTGGTGTTTTAACTGCACTTGGGCAGCCTGCTAATATCACAACTGATAGTCACACTTCCCTTTAACCTTTGTCTCAACTGGGTCTCCACTGGAACTGACATACATGCATCTAATAATAGTAAATCATCAGTTGCATGTTAGACCATTGATTGTGAATTAAATAATATTTAATTCACTTGATCTCTCACTAGTGCAACAAACAATTACAACTAGCACAACTGACTTTAACTCACTTAACTGAGTTAACTGATTACACATGCATTAAACTAATGCACCACTACACTTCGAACTCTGTTACAACTAGAATTACTCTGCATGCCTCAACAACTACCTTCAGCTCTAAATTCATGAGCTAACTGAGTTTATCACACTCAGTTAACTATTACAAGTGATTATGAGATAAGATTACATTTTATTGTCCATTTTAATTAAGGGAAAATTAAAATAGACCTGCACCAAATTTAGCCCACACCAGTGTAGGTGGTGCTAGGACCTGTGGTCCCACCCTACTGTAGGCGCTACTTGGACCTCCTGGTCCCACACTAGTGTAGGTGCTATCATGCTGTTTCCAGATGCCAATTTCACTGTTTCTTATTGCAAAATTCAACAGATAAAACTATGGAAAAGGAATATTTGGTGGGATATAGCGAGAATGATAAGGCGTGCAAAATCTACATTCCTAATAGCAGGGAGATTATAGTGCGGTGGGATGTAAAGTTCATGGAGGAAAGAGCTTTCAGAAAATCCTGGGAGATGCCTTCCGCAATGCAGTCTGAAGATGATCCGCTGGTCCAGCCACTACGACTAGCAGAGGCTAGCACAAGTGCTTCTCTAAGGCACAAGGATCCAAGGGGTTAATCTCTAGAAGATTCGCAGGAGGAGGAGCAGGTAGATCCACCCACTACCAGTGGTAGGATGAGCAGGGAATTACGACAAACTTTGAGGGACGTAGAAGAGTTTGTCGGAGCTCCTAGAAATGAGAAGAGGCAGTAGGCAACCAGACAGATACCAAGCCTTGGTAGCCCGGGTTGGGGAACCCTCGAGCTTTTAGGAGGCAACTCAACATCAGGTGTGGGTAGATGCAATGGTGGAAGAGTACAACTCCATGACGAATGATGTTTGGGAAGTGGTTCCTAGGCCTCAGTACAGCTCAATTGTGGGTTCAAGATGGATATACAAGATCAAATATGCTACAGATGGAAGTGTAGAAAAATATAAATCCAAGTTCATGGTTAAGGGTATGCTCAGAAGGAGGGGATAGACTATGAAGAGACCTCTGCCCTAGTAGCCAGATATACTTCTATTAGATCCGTGATATCCCTTGTTGCGCAGAGGGGGTGGGAGATTCACCAGATGGATGTCAAGACTGCGTTCTTAAATGGGGTGATAGAAGAAGAAGTATATATCGAACAACCAGAGGGCTTTGAGATGCATGAGCAGAAGACTCATGTGTGTAGGCTTAAGAAAGCCTTGTATGGACTTAAGCAATCCCCTAGAGCTTGGTATGGTTGAATTGATGTACTTGCAAAGGATGGGATTCATCAAGAGCGACGCAGATCCCAATCTCTACTATCTGAAAGTAGGGAATGCACCTCTAATACTGGTGTTGTACGTAGATGATCTATCCTGACAGGATCATCTAGGCTCATCAAGGACTGCAAGGAGAACCTAGTTGCAAAATTTGACATGAAGAACCTAGGGTTGATGCATTATTTTTTAAGGTTGGAAGTTTGGCAGCAGAAGGGTGAAATCTTCCTTGGTCAAGGGAGATATGCTACATAAATCTTGAAGAGATTCAAGATGCAGGACTGTAGACCTATGGCTACTCCAGTGATCACCAATTGGAAGAAGATTGATACGTTTGAAGATGATGAGGCCGATCCTACCTTGTATAGACAACTCATAGGGTCCCTGATGTATCTGGTCAACACTAGGCCTATTTCAGAGGCACAAATCTGTCCCCATCTGTGATACTTATCCGTAGTGTTTGGCTTCCGTAAAGCCTGGACCAGGACCATACTCAACGACCTAATCAAGGCTTTATTGAAGGTTTTCTCCTGAAGTTAATCCGATTTTTTCAAGCATGACCTAAAGATTACAAAGTTTTTTTAGTGCACATTCTTGGCATATCTTTCAGACTGGTTGCATAGTCAATTTAAGGCTAATGGGATGCTGATCAAAGTCAATTTAGGGTAGAGTATGAAGTAATTTCAAGGTGTATCTCAAGCCCTTCTTGAGGTGGAATTGTGGTGCAATATATTAGACTCTAGATAAAATGTTTTTCGGATTAATCACATTATTATGATTTGGTCGACACTTTGAACCAGCTAATGTGGTTCATCCTTGGGACAAGGTGGAGAAACTAATCGATCTTGATGAATAAATAGTGGAGATGCATCATTGCCCGGAAATAGCCGTTATGACTTGTGTTGCGAAAATTGCGATTTTTTCCACATGACAATTAAATTGAAAATGAAAAAATCGCAAAAAAATCGTAAAATCGCCAAAAAATCGTAAAAATCTTGAAAAAATCGCCAAGATTTTTTCCAAAATGAAAAAATCGCGATAAAAATTGTAAAATTTGCGATAAAATCGTAAAAATCGACAAAAAAATCGTCAAAAATCGTGGATGCTTTAAATACTTAAAAATTTGAAAGAAAAATTATTTTTTTAATGTTTCCGATCTTTTGCCGATTTTTATTGATTTTTTCCCGATTTTTACGATTTTTTCATTTTTTGGACCCTTGTCGATTTTTTCCCGATCGCGATTTTCGCAACATTGGTTAAGACTAGCTATTATAATTAGCCGTTAGAAAGTTAGTTAAGAATTAAAATTAAATAATAAATTACTTAATTAAATTAATTTTTTTTTATTAAAAATGGGTTAAGAAATTTTTATAAATTATTATTTAATTAAATTAAATAGGAAATAGAGAGGGGTAAAATTTTTAATTTAATAAATAAATAATGAAATAAATAAATAGCATAAAATAAATAAATTAATGAAATAAATAAATTAATAAATGGTATATATATATATATATATATAACTAAATACATAGAAATATAAATAAATACATAAATAAAAACAAAATTACCTAGTGAGAGCCGAGGTCAACCGTCATCACGGTTGAGATTCTTAGCATGTTGTTCAATTTCAATCGCCTCCCTTCATTTCCTATGGTGGAAGTGATCTACTTTGGCACCGGCTTTGGAGTCTTCAATACAAACATGGTGACATAATTTTTCCACATGCTCAGCAAGACTTGAGGTACGAGACTGGTTATATCTAATATCCACAACATGCTCTCGGATTCTCTGCCTAATGGATCAACTTGTTTCTCCAATATAGGGAGTTCCACATGAATAAGGAATCATGTAAACCCCTTTCATGTCCTTAGGGTCGATAGGGTCCTTAACAGAACCAAGAGAATTTCTAATAGTGTAGAGAGGTTTGAAAGAAGCAGAGACATTATTTCTTCTAAGGACATGGGTAATTTTGTCCATTGTCCCCTGGATAAACGGAAGATGGACCTTGGAAATAGGATCCACCCGAGTAGATTTTCCACTCAACCCTTTATATGCCTTCCGAAAGGCTTAAAGACCTTGAGATCTGCTGTAACCAATATTTTCAAAAATGTCAAGAATATGGGACTTCTTTGATTCCAAGGAGTTGTCGTCAGAGATTCTAAGAGCATGAGTCGCAAGAGTACACAGGACACCAAATTTCTGAGCAGGAAAATGATGTGAACCAACATGGAGGTACTATTTTGTGTGAGTTTTCTTGCGAAAAACTGGGTGAGAAATGGAACCATCCTCATTCCTTGAGAGAAGGATATCAAGGAAGGGGATGCAACCATCCACCTCCACTTCCATTGTGAATTTGATGGAATCAGATAGCGAGTTTGGTTGCCCAAGGAACAGATCTAATTTCTCCCGACCATGGGGCCAGATGACACAAGTATCATCCAAGAACCTATTCCACTTCCTAGGGCGGAATTTAGCAGAGGCCATGGCCTTTGATTCAAAATTCTCCATAAATAAGTTAGCAACTATGGGGGAAAGAGGAGAGCCCATCTCAACACCACAAGTTTGCTCATAAAACTCACCTTGAAAACTGAAGAAAGTCGAGGTGAGGCAGATGCTAATCAATTTTGAGGTGTCCTCATCAGAAATCTGTTTAATGACATCAACGACCTCCTGGATGGGGATTTTGGTGAATAAGGACACAACATCAAAGCTAACTAAAAGCTCACCAGGTTGTAGCTTGATGTTCTTCCACTCCTTGATAAGGGAAGTCGAGTCCTTAACAAACGAATCAGTTTGACCTACAAGGGGTTTAAGCTTATGGGCTAAGAATTTAGCTAGATGATAAGAAGGACCACCTATTGTGTCAACAATAGGTGTTAATAGGGCCCTTGGTTTATGAATCTTTGGGAGACCATAGATCCGGGGGGTAAGGGGATTGCTCTCAATAAGCTTCCTAGAGAGAGGATTAAGAGAAGAATCCGACTTAATGGCCAAGGCAACATCCTTACAAACCGATTTAAGGAGATTCTTTTTAGCTTAACATAACTACCACTATTGAACGATGGTCAACCATCTTGT
The DNA here is from genome assembly GCA_034641835.2 of Pinus albicaulis. Taxonomy (NCBI): domain Eukaryota; kingdom Viridiplantae; phylum Streptophyta; class Pinopsida; order Pinales; family Pinaceae; genus Pinus; species Pinus albicaulis. The sequence continues at coordinate 932,929,510 of CM076571.1, read as the reverse complement.
TTACATAGTCAGATTTATCCATAATGACTATGAGCCCACCCTTGTCCACCTTAAGGATGACAATGTCAGGCTTGTCCCTTAGGGTTTTGAGGGCGAGAAACTCAGGCTTACTCAAGTTTCTTTTGTTGAAAATGCAACAAGACGATGGAGCTTAGTGAAATGAAGTCGCCTTCACTAAGTGGGCCCGCAGGCTATTTTTGGCGCAAAGTCTATTTTTAGACTATGTCTATTTTTAGACATATGGATCATGGTCTATGAGTTGCAGGATGCTATTTATGGATGATTGGTTGAGTTGGTAAAAATAGATGGACCTCTATTTTTAGACATTGGGTGGTTTCTATTTTTAGACTGCCGGGCTAAAAATAGAACAGTCAAATATTATTAACCCTTAATAATATTTAAACTATAAACATTATCTTTTCCTCTTGGAGCACTTCAGTTTGATGCTTGGATGTGGCACATGCAGCTGACAGAAGGAAATACGCTTTTCCTATGGGTTAGTTGAGCTATTGCATGGTTGACTTCAATTAGAACTCAAGTGGCGGAGTTTGGTGGAGTTGATGAGACAGTTGGTGGAGTTGTGTTCGGTTTAACTTAGTTGAACTAGTTGTATTTAGTCTAAATGACAAATACACTAGTGATGAGTGGTGTGAATTAATTATTAATTAATTCACTAATTATTAACTCATAAATCAACTAAAGAACACATCAGTTAACTGCAATGCATGGACAGTTCAGTGGAGACCAGTGTTAGAGGTGGGTGAAAGGGTGAGTCTACTATCAGTTGTGACTATTGGCTGTGCATGAGATTTGCACACACATTGATGGAGATTGCCAATGAGTATTGCGCAGTTGGAGCTAGTGGGATTCGAACTTGGATCTCATCATTAATCAACTTGGATTGCGCAATAGAGGCAGGCAGACTTGTGGAGGAGATTTGAACCTGTGACTTGTTCATCTTCATAACTAGTTTTGTGTGTAGCATTGAGATAGTGCTGAGAGATGTGAGAGCTTTGTGCTATGTATTGTTACATGTTCTCTATCATTATAATATACAGATAGTTGGGGGTTTTCAGCTGTATGCTTTCCCCATTACATCCTGTGTTATATGTGTGCTTGATTATGTTTTAATGTGCGCATGCGACTGCTTCTATTTCCGCAAATTGATGATCAATTGTAGAAGAGGTTATGTATTATGCATGAAGCTTAAATAGTGTGTAATCAGGATAATCTTGGTGAATAATTCAGCTATTATTCAAATTTCTACATGGTATCAGAGCTAGAATTGATCATTGGATCTATTACAGTGATTACAATTTATTTCGATAGACAGAGTCTGTAATCGGGCCAGGTAGCCTCTGGATCCATCCTTTCCTTGAAAGGTGATATATCCAGTAAATGCCCCTACAGTCGATGTATGTTATATAAATACTTTTTTCTCACGGGTTTTAGATCGAGAAGCAGTTGGAGTTTTGAGCTTGGAATTCGAATTTTGCAGCAGTTTGTTTTCTTGGTGCCGGAGTTGAAATGTCTTTCAACGGTTTGCGACTGGAATATGCCCTTGAGGGCAGTTCGAATTATGTTGCATGGAAGGACAGAATGGAGGCGGTATTAGATGATAACGGGTTGAAGGAGTTCATAGATGCTGAGGTCCCAAAGCCTACTGATGCTGCTCAAGTTGAGGCTTGGCAAAAGAAGATGGCGAAATGTCGAAGGATTCTGTTGGAGGGCGTGAAGGATCACATTGTATCCAGCCTGCATGGAAAAGCTTCTCCATATTTGATGTGGAAAGCGTTGACAAATCTATTCCAGAGTAAGAGCGACCAAAGGAAGCTGGCGCTCAAGGATAAGCTCAGAAACATTAAGATGGAGAAAGGCGACAGTATCACCAAGTACCTCACGAAGTTCACTCAATGCAGAGATGAGCTGGGAAGTGTGGGGGTGACTGTCGATGATGAGGACTTGGTGGACCTGGCTCTCCTTGGTCTTCCGAAGAGTTGGCATTCCTATCAGGACTCTGTCAATGGTCGGGAGAAGTTGCCGGGATGGGAGCAACTTTGGTCGGATCTCATGCAAGAGGAGATAAGGCGGACTACCAGGGACGGATCTTCATCGAAGGCATCTGATGAAGAAAATTGCGCTTTGGCTGCCAAAGCAAAGAAGGGGAAGAGAAAGAAAGCTTCTCAGTCTGGTGCGAAAGGCAAGAAGCAAGACATGTCCAAGGTGAAGTGCTTTCACTGTCACCAACACGGACATTATGCCACAAATTGTCCGCAGAAGAAGAAAAATAAGAAGGTTGTTGGATCTGCAGCGGGAGAGGCCTTAGCCTCACAGTTTGAGCTAGATTTTTCACTGATCGCATGCTTGGTCTCAAGTGTGATGGGATCAGTATGGTTCTTGGATAGTGGTGCGTCATTTCACATGACTGGAGATCGGGATTTGTTTTCAGATCTGGAGGAGAAAGATCTTGGAGTGCACATCGAGATGGGCGATGATGGTAGATACAGTGCGACCGGTATCGGTACCATTTCCTTTGAGAGGGAGTTTGGTAAACCCTTCGTATTGAAGGAAGTGATGCATGTTCCAGGATTGAAGAAGAATCTGATCTCTGTGGCGATGTTAGAAGACAAGGGGTATGATGTTGTCTTCAGCGAAGGAAAGGCTTTCCTGCGCAGTAAGACAACTGGAGAAACCCGAAAGATAGGGGTTCGAGTCAAGAACCTTTATCAGCTGCAAGTAGATGGCTGCGCAGTAATGGCATGCAAGGTGGAAGGAGTGGTGAGCCGGCATGATGGCGAGCTGTGGCACCGGAGATTGGGCCACCTTCACCATGGAGCTTTGAAGATACTGCAGCAGATTTCTACTGGGCTTCCTAAGGGCACTCTTGCGCAGTCAGATCAGTGCAAAGGGTGTACCTTGGGAAAATTTGTGAAAGCCACCTTTCACGAGAAGGATAGTCGCGCCACGACGAAGGATAGTCGTGCTTTGACGTCCTTGAGAGAATTCACACATACTTGTGTGGACCTTTCTCGATTGCTTCAACAGAAAAGCACAGGTATTATATGATATTTGTTGATGACTTTTCTCGTAAGTGCTGGATCTTCTTCATGCAGAAGAAGAGTGAGACATACTCAAAGTTACGACAAGTTCAAAGGCGGTTGAAGGAATCGGGAAGCATGTGAAGGCTCTTAGGAGCGTCAATGGTGGGTGAATTCATCTGTAGCTTTGAATTCAAGGACTTTTGCGACGCGAAGGGATTCGGAGAGAGCTCATTGCACCCGCAACCCATGACGAACGCGCGGGGTTCTTGAGCGGAAGAAACGCGAACGATCGTGGGTGCGCACGGGCGATGTTGCATGATCAGGGCCTACCCATACACTTGTGGGTTGAGGCATGCAATACTGTAGTATATGTGCAGAACCGTTGTCCTCACATGATACTTGGCATGAGTACACCAGAGGAGGTGTTTTCTGGTAAGAAGCTTGATATTTTCCATTTGAGGATTTTTGGTTCACTTGTTTACATTCATGTGACGAAGGATGCTAGGAAGAAGCTGGAGCCGAAAGCAGAGGTTGGGATATTTGTGGGGTACACTGATACGCCCCATAACTATCGTGTTGTATTTTCCAGACAGTCACAAGACTGTTGTGCGACGGGATATCAAATTTCGTGAGGAGAAAGCCATGAGTGTTCGTTTGAGAGGGAGCCACACTTGCATGCAGATGAGGAGCTATTAGTTCCTAAGGATGAGCTTCAGGATGTGGATCAGCCACATGAGGAAGTTCATGGAGTGGAAAGATCCATTCTTGACTTAACCATCAAAGGGCGCAAGCGCACTACAGAAGCTGAGCGACTGGCTTGAGATGCAGAGAAGGTTGTAGGACCACCTACAGCACAGCGCAGACAGAGACAGTCACCAGACCAGTACACTGGATACATGGCTCTTATGAGCAAATGTGTCGTGACAGAGCCATCCTCTTTTGAGGAAGATGTGGAGGATCTCGCATGGGTAAATTCCATGGTGGAAGAGTATGATTCTATTGTCAGAAACAGTGCATGGGAGATTGTCCCGCGACCGGAGGGAAAATCAGTGGTGGGTTTGCGATGGATCTACAAAGTGAAGCAGGCGGCTGACGGGAGTGTGGAGAAGTACAAGGCAAGATTTGTTTCCCGTGGCTTCTCACAGATCGAGGGGATCGATTATGAGGAGACCTTTGCACCTGTCGCAAGGTACTCTTCCATATGGACGATCCTAGCTCTCTCGGCGCAGATGGGGTGGCACATCCATCAGATGGATGTGAACAGCTGCGTTCCTTAACGGAGTCATTGAGGAGGAGGGTGTACATAGAGCCGGCCGAAGGTTTCGAGATTCTTCGGCGATTAATTCGCATGTGTGCGGACTCAAAGAGAGCACTATACGGGTTGAAGCAAGCACCTCGTGCTTGGTACACACAGGATAGACAGTTAATTTCCATGGGACTTGGATTCTCCAAGTGAAGGATCCTTCCCCTAACATTGCTGCAGTTGTCTTAGAGGGAAGTTGCGTCATCGTGCTGTATGTAGATGGTCGGTTTTGATGGGTGATGAGCTGTTGATACTTTCATGCAAGGAGGATCTTGCAAGAGAGTTTGAGATGAAGGACTTGGGCCTCCTTCATTATTTCCTGGGATTGGAAATTTGGCAGTGCAGTGATGGACTATTTGTTTCTCGGGGTAAGTATGCCCGGGAGATATTGGAGAAGTTCAACATGCATGGCTGCAAGCCTGTTGATACTTCTCTTCCTGAAGGTTGGAGGAAGGAGGATGCTACTTTGGCGGAGGTAGTGGATGCCACTGTTTATCGACAGTTGATGGGGTCGCTTATGTATCTGGTCAATACACGACCCGATATATGCTATGCTGTTAACTAGCTTTCACAAGCTATGGTTAAGCCAACCAAGCTCTTCTGGAAGGCAGGCAAGCATGTATTGCGTTATCTTAGAGGCACATCGGGATATGGCTTGTAGTAGAACGGGGGAGGATGAGGTGAAGCTATGTGGCTTCACGCGGATGCGGAATTAGGCGAGGGGAGCCCAACGGACGAAAGAGCACATCTAGAGGGATCTTCGGTGTCGGGTCGACGACGGTTTCTTGGTACGGCGGGGAAAGCGAGAGATCGGGTGGCTTTCGGTTCAACGGGGGCGGTATATGGCGGCAAGCTTGGCTGCATGCGAGGCCATATGGATGAGGAAGATCCTGGTCGGGTTGTTCGGGTCACACTTGGAGCCTACTGTGATTTATTGTGATAACCAGAGTTGCATTAAACTCTCGGCCAATCCAGTATTTCATGATAGATCCAAACACATCGACATCAGGTACCATCATATCAGAGATTGTGTGCAGCGGAGAATCATGTTACTTTCATATATTCCCACGGAGGATCAGGATGCTGACATCTTGACGAAGGCGCTAACCAGGAGCAAATTCGAATTCCACAGAGGCCGGATAGGGGTTGCAGATAATCCATATCTTGTTGAGAGGGAGTGTTGAAAATGCAACAAGATGATGGAGCTTAGTGAAGTGAAGTCGCCTTCACTAAGTGGGCCCGCAGGCTATTTTTGGCACAAAGTCTATTTTTAGACTATGTCTATTTTTAGACATATGGATCATGGTCTATGAGTTGTAGGATGCTATTTATGGATGATTGGTCGAGTTGGTAAAAATAGATGGACCTCTATTTTTAGACATTGGGTGGTTTCTATTTTTAGGCTGCCGGGCTAGAAATAGAATAGTCAAATATTATTAACCCTTAATAATATTTAGACTATAAACATTATCTTTTCCTCTTGGAGCACTTCAGTTTGATGCTTGGATGTAGCACATGCAGCTGAAAGAAGGAAATACGCTTTTCCTATGGGTTAGTTGAGCTATTTCATGGTTGAGTTCAGTTAGAACTCATGTGGCAGAGTTTGGTGGAGTTGATGAGACAGTTGGTGGAGTTGTGTTCGGTTTAACTTAGTTGAACTAGTTGTATTTAGTCTAACTGGAAAATACACTAGTGATGAGTGGTGTGAATTAATTAATAATTAATTCACTAATTATTAACTCATAATTCAACTAAAGAACACATCAGTTAATTGCAATGCATGGACAGTTCAGTGGAGACCAGTGTTAGAGGTGGGTGAAAGGGTGAGTCTACTATCAGTTGTGACTATTGGCTGTGCATGAGATTTGCACACACATTGATGGAGATTGCCAATGAGGATTGCGCAGTTGGAGCTAGTGGGATTCGAACTTGGATCTCATCATTAATCAACTTGGATTGCGTAGTAGAGGCAGGCAGACTTGTGGAGGAGATTTGAACCTGTGACTTGTTCATCTTCATAACTAGTTTGTGTGTAGCTTTTGGAGATAGTACTGAGTACTTGTGAGGAGTATTGTAATATGATTGTTACATGTTCTCTATCATTATAATATACAGATAGTTGGGGGTTTTCAGCTATTTGCTTTCCCCATTACATCCTGTGTTGATATGTGTGCTTGATTATGTTTTAATGAGCGCATGCGACTGCTTTCTATTTCCGCATATTAATGATCAATTGTAGAAGAGGTTATGTATTATGCATGACGCTTAAATAGTGTGTAATCAGGATAATCTCGGTGAATAATTCAGCTATTATTCAAATTTCTATATCTTTTGGGATGCTTAGCTTTCCTAAGAATAATGGAGCAATCCTGCCTAATGGTCTCCTTAACATTATCAGGGAGATCCCTAATGCCATATTCAATGTTACAAATAATGTCATCAGCGGGGATCTTCTTCGGGGCAAGGGAAAAATTAAGCCCTCTATTAAGAACACTGAATACAGAAGAATCAAAGGATAAACTAGAAAGGTTAATTACATTTTTATTATAGCTATTCATATTAGAATTATTATTAATGACATCATTCTTAATATTAATAGAATTTTCTTGGTTATTAAAAACCTCGCTAACATTATTATAATCTTAATTATAAGTAATATTATTATTGTTAATATCATAAATCTTAATTTTGTTTTTAATATTATTTAGGTTAATATTTAAGTTAGAGGTTATATTGTTATTAGCCATATTATGGTTATTAAAGAAACTATTATTACTAATATCGCTGTTTTTATTTAAAAATATATTACTATTATCAAAACGATTTTTAATATAATTACTATGGTTAAAGGGATTATTTTTATTAAAATGATTATTAATTGGGTTCAAGCGGTTAAAGAAATAACCGTTAAACAAATTGCTAGAAGGAATACCGTTAACGGAGGGCCCATACTTACCAGCAGAGGAAAGAGCATCCCCCAAGCCCAGAACGGAGCACGTGTTATTGACCAAGCTGCTGAAGGAGAGAGAGCTCGATGATGCGGTCGGGCTTATGGCTGCAGAGGAACATGGACGCAGCGTTGAAAGATCCCCAGAATGCTGGGCGCCCATGCCATAACCCGAGACTGACTTTACACTAATTGCTGCTGAAGAGGAAGCCGCACACAAACTGTCTACTCAATCTGAGGGATGCGACAAGGCTGAACAGCTAGTTCCTAGTAACTAGTTCTTAACGGCTATTTCCGGGCAATGATGCATCTCCACTATTTATTCATCAAGATCGATTAGTTTCTCCACCTTGTCTTGAGGATGAACCACATTAGCTGGTTCGAAACGTCAACCAAATCATAATGATGTGATTAATCCGAAAGACATTTTATCTACATTATGGATCACCAAAGTCTTAGATCTAATATTAGACTCTTTCAAAAGTCTAAGGTGTCCTAAAGACCCTCTCTGAGCTTGCTTAGAGATGCATTAGTGGCTGGTTATAGGGCTTTCGTAAGGCTGGATCAAGGAGCGTTCCAAGGACTGATAAGAAATAGTCCTTTTGGCCTTCCTGAGGCTGTCATTTGTCTGATTTAATGTAGGGTTACAGGTTGTATTCGGATTTCCCTATTGAGGATCATTTATGCCAAATTTTGAAGAGTTTTCTGAAGACGATTATCTCTGTGGTATGACCTATTGCAAATTTGTTGAGAGGCAGTTTTCTTTGCAAGACTGTTAGATTCTTGCATCACTGTTGAAAGCCAAAATGAGATGGTGTAGATCTTTTAGCTGAGTAATACCCTTCATGAGTTCTATTGTTTATATGCAAGTTTTCAGTAAAACTGAGTGTGGGTACTATACTGCAGTTGTGGCATGGTTGTGAAGGGCTTATGATATTGTTTTATAACAGAGATTTGAGATTAGGTTTTGCTGCTGAAGCATTGTACATCATTGTTGTTTTCACAAGTATACTAATATTGAATTGTAAGCTGATATACTGCCACAAGGAATTATATATTGCCATGAATGGATGATGTATTGATTAAACCTTAGATTCCGAGTACTAGTATATGAAGTGTTATATCGTTGATACATCCCAAGATATTACTGTTGTGTAATCAAAGTATGCTGTTGTTGGGCAAAGCTGCTGCTGATGATATTAGTATAGTATATTCTTGAGCAGAGCTGATGCCATTAGGGTTTTGACAATAGAATGTCTTGAGAAAATTGTTGAAGCTGAAGCTTACATTGCATAGAAGTAGTTGGCTTGGTATCTTATGATTGTGTGTCCCCTAAGGCAGAAGTTGAGACAGCATAAGGTTGGATACAGGACAGACTGGTGGCACATCAGATTGTGCATGTGGGCAAGAGTTAGCAGTGACAACACTAGCATTGACAATAGAATGTCTTGAGCAAATTGTTTAAGCTGAAGCTTACATTGCATAAAAGTATTTGGCTTGGTATCTTACGATTGTGTGCCCCCTAAGGCAGAAGTTGAGACAGCATAAGGTTGGATACAGGACAGACTGTTGGCACATCAGATTGTGCATGTGGGCAAGAGTTACCAGTGACAACACTAGCATTGACAATAGAATGTCTTGAGAAAATTGTTTAATCTGAAGCTTACATTGCATAAAAGTATTTGGCTTGGTATCTTATGATTGTGTGCCCCCTAAGGCAGAAGTTGAGACAGCATAAGGTTGGATACAGTACAGACTGGTGGCACATCAGATTGTGCATGTGGGCAAGAGTTAGCAGTGACAACACTAGCATTGACAACAATATTATGTCAAGTGTTGGGAAAGCAAGACTTGACTATTGGGCTATTGTAAAGGCAGTTCATTGACATTTGATCAGAGCAATGTCTCGTTATGGTTCTATATCTATGCTGCTAGGGTTTTCCATTGGATACACATGTTGAGAAACAATATATATGGTTGTTTGAGCAAAGAGCGCTGAGTGTTACTGGATTGTTCAGCTAGGGTTTTGATCCTTTTGAGAGAGTTAGTAATGCTGCTGACGACCTTGTGCCAGTATTGCAGATTGACAGAGCTGGCATATTGTTTTTGATATTTTTATGTTGATATTGAGCACAAGTGGATATGGTCCGAAAATATATGAAATGTGGTCCACTGTGATGAATTGAAGGTCAAAACCTTTAGGGAAACTGGTGGCTTGCTGAGTAGGGTGGCAGGGTGGTGCAAGGCGGAGATTGGAGTCTCTTTCAGGTTGGAACCTAAGAACACTTTAGGGTGGTTGGGTGGTGCTAGAGCAAGTTGGAGCTTGCAAGGTGTTGGAGCATCCTTTTAGTCGATGTTGATAAAACCAGGGTGTTGGAGCTGGTCAAATCAAGGAGTTGGAGCCTCCTTCCAATTGTTCCTAAAGAACTTGGAAGTTGGAGCTTCCTATTGATGTAATCCTTAAATTTATATTAAAAGCATTCAGTGGTTTTTCTCGCGAAAGAGATTCCACCTAAAATCTCGTGTACTATCTTTGATGTTGTGCATTGTAGAATGGTGTTGATTAATTGTTTGAAGTTTACATGTTATGATTAAATTGTTAAAAAGAGCCAAACACTGATTCACCCCCCTCTTAGTATTTCCAACATGAACCAAAATACCGATTCACCCCCCTCTCAGTATTTCCAACATGAAACATACTTAATGTTTAGGGGCACAACTATTACTTCACGCAAAGATCATCGTCAAATATCTAATTAGACCAAGTCCCGCATAAGTGTTCCCTCTCTTATGTTATGGATGGCTATGGATATCCATATTAGCTGCGCACAACCCCCAAGGGGAAGTGACAAGTCCCAAGCTAGCCCATTAATTCATAGGTGTATGTTAAGATGGTGGTAATAGAGTGGGCATGACTTTAGGGCAAGGTGCTATAGACACATTGTTATTGCTTGCCGCCTACACCTACCTACAGTTAGTGGGAAAAGCCTTCAACCCCACAGGTGTGGTTGGTGGCAAGGAACTCAGAGAAGGGGCTGTCACCTCTTCCCAACTCTCTCCGTTTAAGCTATCTCCTAGGTTAGCTAAGGGGGGTGGTCCCTAAAGGAAAACTAAGTTAAAGATGTGAGATTTCTAGGAGAATTGATTAGAAGGAATTACTTATCAAAGATGACTCGATTTCAATATGTAAACAAGCATATAAGTATATGAGCAATATTCAATGACGTGTTCAAAATATAGACCAGTGCTTTAAAGTAGATAACAAATGCTTGCTCAAAAAATGAAATTCAAGATATAATGACAATAATCCCACAAAGGAAGTGTTAGACCAAGAATTAAATTTGCAACACCAAATAAGGATATTTGCCAATGAAACGAGATATATCAATCATCCATAAGCATAATGATCATTAAAATGACAACATGCAATGAAGTTGTATGTAGAAGCAAATTTCCAAGTACCATAGAATTAAACTTGTTGCAAAATTTAAAGAATTAAAATGCTTGCATCCAAAGTGCTTCTTGAGATAATATTTGCATGTGAATTTTTAAACCATCAAGATAGCAAAAATTTGGGAACTTTGCAAGTAAATGTGATGAGATAGTGCTCTTGGTTTATTTTATTAATTAGTTCTACAACAAGGTTACAATTGAACTCTAATCCTTAGACCTCACCCTCGCCCAAATATTTGGATCTCACAGTGAGGAGTCCATAGAGGTAGAGGGTCCCTAAAACGTTTATTCAACCAACTTAAGTTGGCGGTAAATTTTAGAGATGCAAGTCTAGTATGAAAAGTGAAATGCCTAAATGATATAAAAGTGAGTTTGCAAGTGCTATTGAAAAGATGGAGATGATTCAATTAAATATGCTTCATAGTTAGAACAATAACTCAAGTTGCCATAAATTGAAAATGCTATGCTTCTTTACTAGTAGTATATTGTGAAACTTATCAAAATGAGAAATAGATCACAAAACATAAGTAAGTGATGGCAAATGAGATTGCAAATTAAGAAATTAAATGACTATGCGATTTGTGTTACTTTCCACTTAGAGCATGCATATGTGATGTGAAAAAAACGGAAACGTCAAAACCACTAAGTCAATCCATCTACAAATTCTCTCCTTTGGAATGGAGAGATAAGGATGCCAATGGGTAAAACCCACGCTCCCACAACAAAAACAGAAATTTTTATTAATTTTACAAGAATGAAATGACCATGAGGGCTTTTCTAAACCAAAGAAAGTCTTTACAAATAAAAATTGAGATCATAGACTTTTCCTCGGTGAGAATTTCTAAGAACTCAAAATAAATTCAGACTTTACAATAGGAGAAGAGAAGCTAAGCCTCTTCTATGCCCACAACCAAAGAAGAGAGAGTTATCTTTCTCATTTGAAATTCAGTCCAAAGGTCCTGCAACAACTTGTTAGTAATTTCTTGCAGTTGTCCACTCAAGCTGTCACAAGAAAAAATTCGAAAGAGGACTACAAAACCAATCAAATATTAGATAGATAAAATTACAAAATATTGCACAACAATTTACAAAGAGCTAAGCCAAAGAGTTCGAGTAAACTCTCCTCTTTGCTTAGTCATATTCAAGCTCTTAGATAGCAAATGAAAGCAATGAAGTATAATGTTTTAAAAGATATTCAAATTTAGAAGTATTTGGCTTGTATACAAGCTATGTCTCAAAACCCTTGCAAAACCACTTTGTAAGATAAGACTATGAAGGTTCAAAGAACAAATGAGAGCTCCTTTGAGAATGTATCAAGAGTGGGTTGGTCTCTCCAAAGACTTCCCCCAACACTAGATTCTTTGATCCCAACAAGATGTTCCCTCTACAAAACTTCAATCAAGAATTAGTTCCATATAGATCTAGCAATAAACAATGATAAGAAACTCTAGAAATTTATTTGAAACCAACTAGAGCATTCTATACCTAGAGCATACTCCTAAATCAAATGTCAATGTAAGATAGCTCTACATTAACAAATCTACAAGAGCATATAAAAACAAATTAGATCAAAGCATGAGTAAAAGGAATTATACCAATGATCAACAATTCATCACACTCCAAAAGGAGGAACACCTCATGAATGAAACCCCAAAGTCTTTATTGATATTTCTGAAAGTGTACAAGGCAGCAGCACTTCCGCAAGCACAATAGCTAGTAAACAATGATTACAATATGAGAGCCCATGGCTCTATTATATAGAAAGTTGGGAGCAAATCCCAATGAAGAACCATATGCCAAGTGGTGAAAGGGAGGAGATCTCAAGGCAAATTCGAATTTGGTAAGTGGAGCTCAATGCCAAGTGTAAAAATCGAATTCTTGCAAGTGGGCATCATTTTCTTCTTTCCTTATGTGCCAAATTCGAATTTTATGATGAAATGACATGTGTATATGGTTGGTAACCCATGTGGGGACAATTTCCCACCAAAATCTCCACCAAATATTCTCCCAAATCCTCCCAAATATGCATTAATTTCACAAATTCGAATTTCCAAGTAAGCAACTCTCATTTAATGCCGGAAATTCAATTTTATTTGAGCACATGTCTTTTCCTTGATTTTAGGAGTCCATATCACCTTGGGACTCCTCCATAATTTTCCACCTCATTTCCACCTCATTTAGCATGTGTGGATATTTATTTTTCTCCATTTATTTAATTTATGACTTAATTAATTGCCAGATTTCCCACTAAACTTAGGAAAAGTGGGTTTTGAGGGCTCAAAACACATTTTTAACCCCTCAAAGTGTGTCATAGTAGAAAGTTGAGCGTGAGGTGTAATTTTGATTACTCATACCCCATACAACTTCTCTAGATAACACTTATTACAATTCCATTACAATTTTTATTGCAATTTTCGACTTGCGGGAAATCTAAAAAATTAAAAAATCACTACCTAGACCTAACCAAATTCCACGAAAATTTTTGTGTAATCTAGTATGGTAATATACATTGACTCTAGACACTAGGAGTCACCCAAGGCCTCACCATCAAGCCGTACTCCGGCTTTGGAGTAAAATTGAAGGAAAAAACTCAATTAATTATTAACTCCTAGTAGGGAGATGATAATTAACCAAGTAAAAAAAACCTCCCAGAGTAATACTCACTTGTTGGAAAGGTCCCAGGCTACCTAGGCCTGTTACAGACTCAATACTGACTCAAAACTCATCATTACTAGCATCACTTATTACAATTTCCCGTAGGGCGTGGAATCTGGGTACAAGAGAAAATGATAAGAAGTAGAAATAGAGTTTAAAAACTCTGTTGAACTGATGATATCTGATGGTACAAATGTCTCTTGGTTCATCCTTGGGCATGGAGTCTTCTCATTATCATCAAGTGCCACTCTAGTGGTCAACAAGACCAAGTGACTAGCTAATGGTGGGCTGACATTCAGAGTTTATAGGTGTAAGGAGGGAGCAATTTTGGAGGCATGAGTTACCCCTTTCCTCAGCCTGCTTTTTCCACCCCTCTGGTGCTCCTTCTACTTCTTTATGATAATGCTTTGATTTGGGTTCGTAGCTTAGGAGCCCGCACTTGCTTTTAGAGATTTAGCATTTATTACCCCTTGATGATGAATCATTTTATCACTCATCAAGGTTGGGACAATACAAGGTTTCCTTTGTATGGATGGAGCATCATATGCTATAGGAACCGGGTGATGGTTGATGAGGGGGGTAGAGCTCATGCTATGATTTTGCTCATGTGCTAATTTTTGTCTCAACCATCTTTTGCATTTTAACTTTTTCTTTCATTGTGGCTTTATTTTTATTTTATCTTTCTTTTAGCAACATCAACCTCTAGGGCAATGTTTTCTATCCCAGACTCAAGGATGATGATAAGAAGTTACCAATCCCAAGACCAATGAGTTCCATCCCAAAGAATGTGAAAAATCGATAAAAATATTTCTTATTGCAATCAACTAGTAATTATCCAATGTATTTAATTCTGAACAAAATTAATATACTGCAAACACTAAATAAAAACATGATTGCAATATTCACAAAAATAAACTGCGGAAACTTTGATAAAAAACTAGTCATAAAATGGACGCAATATTTTCGAACAAAACATCCTTGTCAAAACCTTGAGGGGAAAACCAATTCTTCAGATGTGAGAGTTTTATTAATCTTCAACAAATTCTGCAATTGATGAATATTACAATACCGCTTGCGAAACCTCGGCAAAGCGCCAACAAAATATTTCTTCACTTCCACAAGTTGATATGACCACCGGAAGGTTCATGGGCTCCCTCTGTAACTTTACATGACCTCTCTTGGCAAATACGACATATACGACCTCACACGTGCAACTGCTTTGGCTCTCTGATGCTCACGGCTTTTGCAGAATTAGCCTCTTGGCTATGCTGGCAACTCATACGACCATCCTAGCAATCTATACGACCTCCTCCTGAAGATCTCGGTCTCCACAAGGAATCTCAACCTCTCTCAGAGAAAAATTGGCTCTCCTAGAACCCCATGACCTTAATAACTTAACCTCCTTGTCTGCAAAAAAAATGATGGGAGAATTCCTCTGAATTTTGGAAACTGGAAGAACACTGATAAAAGAAAACTCTGGAAATATTCACTACTTCAACTCCCACTGAAACCTTCACTATTGTAAAACCCCACGCTATCACTGCGTCCTCTTCACTGTAATGAATGATCTCCAAGACTGCCCATCGATTTTTTTCATAATCTCTTGTTGAGAAATCAACGACCAAGATCTAGATTTGAAATGATCTAATCGATGGCTAAGATCACTTAGAAACTTTACTAGAAGTCTCTAGAGGAAATCGACCATGTCCCAATTATTACTAATTAATTTTTCTATTTCCTTATGTTAAAAATTAGGAAAACAATTAAAAAATGATTAATTAATTTAAGACATTTCCATTCAAAATAATAACTTGGGCTTGGATATATTTTTAGCTCTTGTGTTCCTAGCCTCACTAACACCACCTGAGGCTAGAACACATGTCTGAGCTACATCAACCAACACTCCTTCTTAAAAAGCAAGGTGTTATACGTTCGACACCATTGTGCTCCATATTCATACCTGGAACACCTATCACCTTGAGTGTCTCATGGCCCATTCCACTATGTTCCAACTCTCTTAGGTTGTTGTTGCAAGTGATGAGTGCAAACTTATCCTTCATCTGACTAGAGGACTCATCTGCGACCGTCGCTGTCTGCTTCTTCCGCTTCTTGTTACCTTTCCTCGTGTCGGAAATTGCTACGATAATGGCCAAACTCGTGACAACCATAACACTTGATCTTCGACATGTCCTTCTTTTCCTCCTTGGAGTTGGACCCTTTACTAGATCCCTTCTTCGCTTTGCCCTTGCTCACAAGAGAAACATTCTCACTGTCATCTCCCTTTTGCTCGGAACTGCTGTTTGTACCATTGTTGCCTTTCACAAGGTTTAGTCGAAGCTCCTCCTATGTGAAGTCGTTCCACACGCGTTCCCAAGTAGCGAAATCAAATCTTCCACTAACCGCCTGCACGAGAACATCCCACTGCTTTTGAAACCCATTTAGGGATATTCTCACAAGTTCTTCGTCATCGACCTTCTCTCCAATGGCTGCTAACTCATCCCTGATTGTCCTGGTGCGGGTGAGATAACTATTAACGTTTTCTCCCTTATTTTGTCTAGTGCTTCTGAGCTTCTCTCTTAGGATCATTTTTCGATTCATATCTTTTATCATGCAAAAGTTTGTTGATGGCATCCCACATCTCCTTGGCTGTATCTGCTTTTGCTAAATGTGGAACTATGTGGTCCTTGACCCCATCTAGAATAATACGCTTGGCCTTGGCACCACCATTTCGGTACTCATGCAACATGATAGGATCTGTTGGTACAACATATTTGTTGTAGCAAATTTCTTCATCCCATGCTATTCTTAAATAAGAAGGCACCAAATTCTACAGACACCAAAGTTCGATGCACCATCCAAACTATCTTGATCCCTCAATCCTGATGAAGCCATTGCTGAAGCCCTTGAGAGAAAATAAAAATAAATCTCTTCTACCAAATAAAAAAAGTATTTGGAAAACCTTATGGTCTCGCTCTACAAGTGATCTCGGTTGCTACTGGGAAACTCACACTTCCTCTGTGAACTCACACTACCCACTGGAATTGGGCATTGGCCCTCCCAAAAACTCGCATTGCCTTTGGGAGATTACTTTGACAAATTTATTTGCCTCCAACAACTAGATAAACCTACTCGCACTGCCTCTAGAAAATCAATTTGACAACTGACAAATGAAACTGTGTCTAGCAACATGTACAGGTAAACTAGCAATTCACACTAGTTAATTCGACCTCCTCCTTGCAGAAAATAACACTAGTAAAATTGCTCCAAGTAAATCTAGAACAAACTAAAGAAACTGATCTAGGTACTAAACCCTTGGCTTTCTCTTCCAAACCCATCCATTGATCTACTATGTAAATCTCTGTGCTTCATATTTACTCTGATACCATGTGAAAAGTCGATAAAAATATCGCTTATTGCAATCAACTGATAATTATCCAATGTATTTAATTTGGAGCAAAATTAATATACCACAACTATTGAATAAAAAAAAGATTTCAACATTCACACAAATAAACTTCGGAAACTCTGGTAGAAAACCAATCACAACATGGACACAATATTTTTGGACCAAACGTCCCTAGAAAAACCCCGAAGGAAAAACTAGTTCTTCAGTAATGAGAGTTTTATTAGTCTTCAACAAATTTTGCAATTGACGAATATTACAATACTATCCAAACCCCAACAAAGCTCTAGCAAAATATTTCTTCACCTTCACAAGTCAATCTGACCACTAGAAGGCTCACGATGTTAATTTTCCAGAGTCCTATGCTTAGCATAATCACTTATTCCAATTCTTCTTCAATTAGCAATCACTTCATCCAATAAATTCAATCTTCCAATAACAATGATCAATTGTAGATGGAACAGTAAATCCAATGCACAATAGAAGACAACCAAGAACAATAACGAGAGTCACAAGATTTGGTCAAATACAAGGGAAAAACCCCACAAGGGGGAAAACACTTTCAAAAATTCTTCTATTAGATTTTCATCAAATGTTCAGTAGAGAGATACAGTGTTCCAATTCATCAACAAAGAGTCGAAGTCAAAAATTTGATTTAGCCAACAATCAACTAACTGATAGCCAAGAGATGAGCCCAAAAATCAAATCTAGTCAACAAGTCAAATATGCAATTGTCAAAGTCAACAATAGCAAATGATGCCCTAACTAATCCAAAAGTCAATGGTCAACAATCCTCCGAATGAGCTCGGTCAACAGTAAAAAAACTTGGCCTTCTTTGCTGGTCAAACCTTCAAAACAATCCTCAAAAGTTTGGTCAAAGGAGAGAGAATGCCTGTAGTTAAACTTCATAAATTTGCTGTTAAACTTCAATCAAAGGCCTGTAGTCAACCAAGTCAAACTGCCCAAAAAAAGTCAGCTTCTTCACCAGTCAATTTGGCCTTCCAAAATTAGATTTTTACAAGTCAAAACATCAAGTAAAAGTTGGTCAATGGCTGGTCAAACTGTCTAAAACAGAAAGTCAACACAAAAATTAGAAGGAGCCTTCTTCCCTTCGCACCTGTGAGCTCGGACCTCCTTATTTAAGACCTGTACGAACCAATAAATAATATTTTTCTTCGTCCAAATTAAATTCTTCGAAGGGTTAGGAGGGGTCTTTCTTGATGAGAAAGGTTGTCCAAAGGAGGGAATTTGACCCTGAGCTACCAAATTAACACTCCCTCTCAATGAGGGAGAAATTTTCGACTGCATCATGAATCTCATCTCAAAAATTTCGTCATAATCATCACTGAACCAAGTCATATCTTGTCTCTGCTCATCTCTGTTCATCTATTGAACACACTCGAATCTAAAGAAGAAAAAGAATCATCATAGGGGAGCTCTAGTTACCACCCTATATCCAAGGACAATAGGCAAGATCCACTTACCGCAAGGGTAAGGATCACACTCTATCCTATTGACCTGTGATAATAGGTAGATCTACTTACCATGAGAGGTAGGGATCACACTCTGCCTTCTTGTCAACTGATCCTTCCAACCTGGACCCTCAAGAGTCAAGTTGTAGAACACCTACATCACTTCACTTGGGTAGGGTACCACTTACCATGAATGGTAAGGATCACAACTATCCCAAGTTTCCCCACCCATTGGACAAATGGGTAGTAATCCCAACAAACCCAACTTGTGGGTAGGATGCCAACTGGGGTATACTCTGTCAAGTTCCTGGTGTAACAATAGGTAGGATACTACTTTCTGTGAGAGGTAAAGATCACAACTATCCTATTGCCATACAATAGGCAAGATACTACTTATCGTAAGGTAAGGATCACAACTATCCTATTTCCTAGAGTTCCCTCAACCCTAGGACTCTCCAACTCAATTCCTCTCCCTGGGAGCTCAGACAGGGGGGAAGAGCATAGCTAAGTGTCCTCGATCAGCCAGGACCCTTACTTGGGAGGGTCACATCCACCAATCCAAGTTGCTCTTTGAAGACCAAGAACTTCCCTTTCAGCAAAGTCTTGGTAAGAATGTCTGTTATTTACTCATATGTCGAAATTTGATGGAGTCTTATTGCTCATCTTTGCACCATGTCTTGAATATAGAGATACTTGATCTCACTATGCTTGGACTTGTCGTGAAACACAAGATTTTTTGCCAATCAGATCCCATTCTTGTTGTTGCAATATATCACTGTCTTATCCAGATCCTGCTCAAACACTCTCCAAAGAGCTTCCTCAATCATACAACCTCGCAACTTGCCATGTTGGCAACAATATATTCAGTTTTGGCAGTACTAAGGGCAACAAACTTTTGTTTCCTGCTCATCCAAGATATCATGACAAATCCAAGGCTAGAAAAAATCCAGTGTGCTAAACCTATCAATAGCATTTTAGGCCATGTTACCCACCACCTGTGGGTAGTGTATATAGGATAATTTTAATTTCTCCTAGATGGTCCTCAGCTGGTAGCCAACAACCCCTTGCAACCACCAAATAGCTCAATGTGCCATCTTCTCCGCCACCTAAGCCAACCATGTGGTCCCTCGACCACTTGTCATGAATGTATGTTTGAAGATGGGCCTCCCGACCCCAAAGGTATGGCTTTTCATTGGTATAGTTGAGTAATTTTCCTTACTTGTCATGGGCACTTTTGGGCATGGATTAGTGGGGGGATTCGACAGAAAGAGTGGGTTAGGCTTGTATTCTTGTCTCCACTGCCTGATTTCGTGGTTACCCTTGTATCCTAGTCCTGTGGGATCTCCTTTACTGACCATTTGGTTTTTGGTTTGGCACAACATGGGAAACCCCAATTTTGGTTGCATGGTCTTGTTTCTTGATACCACTTACATCACTCCCCTTCCACTCATTTGAGCCCCATTCATCTTTTTTCCCATCCGGGTCCACATGTGTCCATTGGGTCCACATAGGGTTAGCCTCCCCACCCCCTTGTCCACACCTTGGGTCAGGCCTAGAACGATGCCCTGGAGGTTGATGCAGCTAAAACGAAAAGAAAAAGCATAATTTGGCCACTCTCAATAGAAAATGTACCACAAAATGCAAAAGATGGTCGAGACATATATATTTAGCACGTGGGTAAATGCAAAAAATGAGCTCTACCCCTTATCCATGGCCATCACCCTGGTTACTATGGGCCCTAGATGAGCCCCCTCTATCATTAAGGAACCCATGATTGTCCCAACCCCTAGTGGGCGATGAATAGCCCCACCTGAAGGGGGTATTCATTGCTACATATTACACATCATGCTCTCATCCCCTGGAACCTATAACAATTATAAAGAAAAATCAATAAAAGGCAAAAGGCATATGAAGAAGGGTGGAAAAACAAAGGTCGGGGTAACTCATGTACCGTGATTTTCTCCCTCCTACACTCACATAACCAGGTGTGGGCTTCTCTTATTGCAGATACCCATGAACCAGGGCATTTGGTTTGGATGATTTCCCCTAACTCCCACTTTGCTTCATTATTATATCATTTGCCACCTACCATTTGAGGGATGTACCATGAACATGTCACCCCCTCTAAAGGTTGAAACCAGTTAATAGAATCCTTGACTAACCCCCTATTGAGCTTGGAGACACTTGTACATGCCAAAGCCCACTATGGAAGGGCATGCCACCATGAAGTACTCCATTGATTCCATGATTTGTAAGTTTTTTTACATTTTTACTTAATTATTCTAATGATTTGTTGTATTGGAGGTCAAGGGATGCATTGGATCTTATGTAGGATTGCAGTTGGATCTCCATTTGGGGCTTGGTATCCCTCTATAGGGTCCTAGCCCTCCAAAGGGCCACATTGGCACTTGCAGAGTGAGCATTGAGAGCCATGGGCCTCCACCATACCCGAGATTACTTCATGGATCCCAATAACGTTCGTTGATAGCTCATGTTACGCCTTTTGGATGAGGATGATGCATCTAGTTCACCATGCCCAACCGGCTCCACAGATGCACCATACAATTAACAGATATTCCAAGGTCCAGAGGATGTCTCCAGTTGTAGAGGGAGGGCCTATGACATCATCCTGGCTCCTATAGATGGTCTACAGGCATATTCGATCCATTTGGAGACCCATGAGGTTGCCCTTGTGCCCACACACCCACTTGGGAGCACTGTGAAAATTCCTAACTCCCGGAATCGTATTGCAACAAATGATATTATTTCTCCTACTTGATAAATTATACAAGTTATTTATTGTGTTCTACAAGTAAATACTGAGGCAAATACACTGCAACCTTCACTAAATAAACTGCGGAAACAAGATCTAAGCAAGAAAATCAAACACACAAGACACCGTTATTTTTGGACTAATGTCCCTGGAAAAACCCAATGAGGAAAAATCGGTGCAGTAACTGAGGGTTTGTATTATTAGGCAAAAGTTTTTGAATACAAATGGATTCCCAAATCTGGCTATTCACAAAGAATCTAATTGAAAGAGAATTATTGAGGATTACCTCACACTTAACACTGGAGATCCGACACTGACACAACAATGAATTGGACAGCCCCACGCTGTCTCTGCGCAGATCTGTGTCACTCTGGCTGGGGACTGCGTCAACTCCTTCTGCTGGTCGTTCTGCTGGCTGGACGCTGATCTTTTTCCCCTTTGTCTCACACCCCAACACTCCGACACTGGATCTGAATGATCCTCAGAAAAACTTAGGATCTCCTCAAGGCTTCAACACTGTCTCTGCGTGGAACTGCGCTGCCCAGAATAGACCCTACGCTGCCTCTTCTGCGTCCTCTTCTCTGCCTTCTCTGTGATGTATTCTCGACTGAGGAAAAGATCTTCCAACCAGAACTATCACTGCCCCTCACTGCAATCGAATCAACTTGATGATCTTCTCTGGCTGCTCTGCGTTGCTCACTTGAGAAAATCGATCTTTAGACTCACTCGGTGTATTTTCCAAATGCCCATTGAAGTCCTTCTTATAATCTTCTCGTTGGATAACCAATGGTCCAGATTAAAACATAATTAACGACTTAGATCATATTGACTCAATCTTTGCCTTTTTCTAGAAGTTTCACACCCAGTTCTATTAATATGTTTTAATTATTTTAATTCCCTAAGTTTAGACCTAGGTTCCTGTTATCGCTTGCCGCCTACACCTACCTACAGTTAGTGGGAAAAGGCTTCAACCCCACAGGTGTGGTTGGTGGCAAGGAACTCAGAGAAGGGGTTGTCACCTATTCCCGACTCTCTCCGTTTAAGCTATCACCTAAGTTGGCTAAGGGGGGTGGTCCATAAAGGCAAACTAAATCAAAGATGTGAGGCTTCTAGGAGAATTTATTTAGAAGGAATTACTTATCAAAGATGACTAAATTCCTAGATGTAAACAAGCATATAAGTATATGAGCAATATTCAATGATGTGTTCAAATATAGATCAGTGCTTTAAAGTAAATGACAAGTGCTTGCTCAAAAATGAAATTCAAGATACAATGACAATAATCCTACAAAGGAAGTGTTAGACCAAGATTAACATATAAGCATCACTTGCAATAAATGAATAAGTACTTGTAAAAAAGTGCACAAGTAACAAAGAATAATGACATTTAAATATTCATGAGCTAAATAACCACCAAAGTAACAAGTATATGAAATAGAAAAATTGCGAGTAAATTTGTGATGTGAAGGTGCTCTTGGTTTATTTTATTAGTAGAATTCTAAAACAATTTTTAATTTAACTCTTGTCCCTAGACCTCACCCTCGCCCAAAATCCGGGTCTCACAATGAGGAGTCAATAGGGGTGGAGGGTCCCTAATGTCTATTTAACCAACTTAAGTTGGAGGTTAATTTTTAGAGATGCAAGTCTAGTATGAAAAATGAAGTGCCTAAATGATATGAAAGTGAGTTTGCAAGTGCTATGTAAAAGATGGAGATGATTCAATTAAATATGCTTCATAGCTAGAACAATATCTCAAGTTGCCATAAATTGAAAGTGCTATGCTTCTTTACTTGTAGTATATTGTGAAACTTATCCAAATGAGAGATAGATCACAAAACATAAGTAAGTGATGGCAAATGAGATTGCAAATGAAGAAATTAAAGAACAATGTGATTTGTGTTACTTCCCAATTAGAGCATGCATATGTGATGTGAAAGAAAATGGAAATGTCAAAACCACTAAGTCAATCCATCTACAAATTCTCTCCTTTGAAATGGAGAGATAGGGATGCCAATGGGTAAAACCCACGCTCCCACAACAAAAACATAAATTTTTATTAATTTTACGACAAGGAAATGACCATGAGGCCTTTTCTAAACCAAGGAAAGTCTTTACAAATAAAAATTGAGACCATAGACTTTTCCTCGATGAGAATTTCTAAAAACTCCAAAGAATTCAGACTTTACAATAGGAGAAGAGAAGCTAAGCCTCTTCTATGCCCACAACCAAAGAAGAGAGAGAGTTATTTTCCTCATTTGAAATTCAGAGCCCAAAAGTCCTGCAACTTGTTAGTAATTTCTTGTAGTTGTCCACTCAAGCTGTCACAAGAAAAAGTTCAGAAAGAGGGCTACAAAACCAATCAAATATTAGACAGATAAAATTACAAAATATTGCCCAACAATTTACAAAGGGCTAAGCCAAAGAGTTTGAGTAAACTCTCCTATTTTCTTAGTCATGTTCAAACTCTTAGATAGCAAATGAAAGCAATGAAGTATAATGTTTTAAAAGATATTCAAATTTAGAAGTATTCGGCTTGTATACAAGCTATGTCCCAAATCCCCTGCAAAACCACTCTGTAAGATAAGACTATGAAGGTTCAAAGAACAAATGAGAGCTCCTTTGAGAATGTATCAAGAGTGGGTTGGTCTCTCCAAAGACTTCCCCCTACACTTGATTCTTTGATCCCAACAAGATGTTCCCTCCACAAAACTTCAATCAAGAATTAGTTCCATATAGATCTAACAATAAACAATTAAAAGAAATTATAGAGATTTATTTGAAACCTACTAGAGCATTCTATACCTAGAACATACTCCTAAATCAAATGTCAATGTAAGATAGCTCTACATTAACAAATCTACAAGAGCATATGGAAACAAATTAGATCAAAGCATGAGTAAAAGGAATTATACCAATGATCAACAATTCATCACACTCCAAAAGGAGGAACACCTCATGAATGAAACCTCTAAGTCTTGATTGATATTTCTGAAAGTGTAGAAGGCAACAACGCTTCCACAAGCAGAATAGCTAGTAAAAAACATGAATATAATGAGAGCCCAAGACTCATTTAAATAGAACTATGGAAGCAAATCCCAATGAAAGATCAAATGACAAGTGTAGCAATGGTGAAGATCTCAATGCTTAAACAAATTTCCAAGTGGTTGCTTGATTGCTGTAGGTGGCTTCCAAACACTTCTAACTGTTCATTAAATATCCTCAAATATCTTGTACATATGCTCTTGAGAAACATGTGTGAGAAGAGTGGAAGTAAGTGGAAGCAATATCCCATGAAATGTGCAACCCCAAATTACCATGTCATGGTCCCAAAATACTGTATCTTCATTACTTGCGTTGAACCAGAAATCAACACTCCCTCTTAGCGAGGAATGTGCTCTAGTAATGCATCCCGCTGAATCACTACACTGACTCCGTAACATCTCCCTCTGTGTTGCTAATGCGTAACATTGCTACCCATAAACTAATGAGTTGCTGCATTTATGATGTTGTTGACCCTGCATACTGTTGCCAACTGCATCTGCACTGCAACTCTGTTGTTGCTACTGCAATAGAAAAACATCCAAAATTACTGAACTAAGTGTTCAACATGATGCATTTGATACTAAAGATCTGACTGCTGCTAGTCTCTGCGTCGTGCCTTGTTGCACTGTTGCCAACTCTGCTTTGCGCTGCTCAAACTCTGGCGCTTTCTAGCCACTGTGTTGTCACTCCGGTACTCCTCTGCACTAACTGACATTGTTCCATCCTACTACTTCTGATATGGGCTCCCATAGCAAGGTATTGATCCAAGAGGTGGAATCCTCAAGGATCTTTCCCATCTGCAATTCTTTCGAACTACAGTTCTAGATCACCCCAATCATGGCGAACTCCTCCTCCTTGACCCTTGTAGTTGCAACTCGTGGATCATGTTTCTCGTCCTTGTCCTTCTTCTTGAGAGGACACTGAGTAGTGTAGTAACTCATCTCACCACACCGGAAACACTTGCTCTTTGAGATGCCCTTCTTCCTCCTCCGCTGCTCCTGCTGCCCCTTAGAGGCAAGGGTTGCATTCTCTTCCTCCTCCTTGGGCTTCGACCCACTGCTGCTGCTGCCATCCAGTTTACACTTGATCATATCTCGCCTCATCTCTTCCTACTGAAGAGCGACCCACATCTGTTCCCAATTAGGCAACCTTTCTCTGCCCAGGATGCTCTGGACAAAGACTTGCCATTCATCTGATACAGAGTTCAAGGCTAATCTAACCATCTCTATGGCCTGAGGTGCTGATCTGAAAGCTGCCAACTGATCTCTGGTTTTCCGAAGCTTTGCAAGGAATGCATCAATGCGTTCTCCCATCTGCATCCTCATAGATAACATCTTCTCCTGTAAGTATATCTTCTGTTGCTCGGAAGATCCTTGATACAACGTCACTAAGGCATCTCACATCTCCTTGGCAATCCCTTTGCCAGCGATGTGACATACTACATGATCCCTCACTCCGTTCAGGATCAAACGCTTAGCCTTCGCCATAGTCTTCTTGTAGGCTTTCAACGGATATGCATCTACGGAGACAACTACCACATTCTCGATAAAGGCCTTAGGATCATTCTCATCTAATAGACAAGTGATCCTTTCCTGCCAAATCACATAGTTGGAGGCTCCCTCCAACTGACCTTGATCTCTCAGCCCATTTGCTGCCATCTTTGTCGCCTGAATGATGTCGAACTGCTCCCTCTCTCTCCTCTGCACAATTTTTAGGCTGGCCTATGCACTCTTTGCTAGAGTATGTAGATCTGCTCCTTGCTACTGGTGCTCTGTAACTGAGAAATGGAATTCCTTAGCTTGGAATTCCCCGAGGAAGAAAATTCCCTCAAAAAGTGACTTCTTCCTTCTTCTGGCACTTTTCTGCCCACAAAAATGCTGCAAAAAATTGCGTCCCACAGAATACTGCTCTGTGCTGAAGTTTCTGCTGCACTGCTCCCTCTGACACTGACAAATCACGAACTGGAAATCTTATCTCTTTGTCAACTCACTCAGAGAGAGATTTTCCTTGAGAATCTTTTCCTCCTAGCCTAGACTGCGCAATCCCTTGGGGATTCGATCTGCTGCCTATGTAGCTATTCGATCTCCCTCTTTCTCTTCAGTGCTGAGTTCTTCCGATCTACCCTCTGGCTTCACCTGCACTACTCTAATACCATGTGAAAATTCCTAACTCTGGGAATCCTATTGCAGCAACTGATATTACTTCTCCTACTTGATAAATTATACAAGTTATTCACTGTGTTCTACAAGTAAATATTGAAGCAAATACACTGCAACCTTCCCTAAATAAATTGTAGAAATTAAATGCAGAAACAAGATCTGAGCAAGAAAATCAAACACACATGACACCGTTATTTTTGGACTAATGTCCCCGGAAAAACCCAATGCGGGAAAACCGGTGCAACAACTGAGGGTTTGTATTATTAAGTAGAAGTTTCCGAATACAACTGGATGCCCAAATATGGCTATCCACATAGAATCTGATGGACAGAGAATTAGTGAGGATTACCTCACACTTAGCACTAGAGATCCGACACTGACCCAACACTAAACTGGACAACCCCACGTTGCCTCTACGTTGCCTTTGCATAGCCTCTGTGCAGATCTGCGTCACTTTGGTCGGGGATTGTGTCAGCTCCTTCTGCTTCTGCTGGCTGGATGCTGATCTTCCACCCCTCCAGTCTCACCCCCCGACACTCCAGCATTGGATCTGACTGATCCTCAGCGAAACTTCGGATCTCCTCAAGGCTTCAGTGTTGCCTCTGCATGGCACTGCGCTGCCCAGTGTAGCCCCTACGCTGCCTCTTCTGCATCCTCTTCTCTGCCTTCTCTGCGATGTATTCTTGACTCAGGCAAAGATCTTCTAGCCAGAACTATCACTACCTCTCACATCAATTGAATCAACTCGATGATTTTCTCTGGATGCTCTGCACTGCTCACTTGAGAAAATCGATCTCTAGACTCACTCGGTGTATTTTCCAAATGCCTATCGAAGTCCTCCTTATAATCTTCTCGTTGGATAACCAACGGCCCAAATTAAAACATAATCAACGACTTAGATCATATTGACTCGATCTTTGTCTTTTTCTAGAAGTTTCACACCCAGGTCTATCAATATACTTTAATTATTTTAATTCCCTAAGTTTAGACTTAGGCTCCCATTAAAAATAATTAATTATTCTAATAAAACCCCATCCAGGTATAATTTCCCAAACGCTTTCTGGGTATTTTGGAATACAAGTGTCTAAGCTTCCCTGCAAAGTTTGACTTAGAGCACATCTGATGCTACCAGAAATCAACAAGCACCACAGGTTCTTGCTTGAAAAACAAGGGGCCAACCCCTTGTCCACTATGTTGGGAGTCCATTTCTATATCATGTTACCCTTTAGACTTCAATAGGCCTCCTCAAAGGCCCAATTACTCACTTTGTTGATCATTAGACCCTCTTGAGAGGCTTATTCATGTATTATTGAGCTACTTGGTGGGCTTGTCACCAAAAGTTATTGTTATTATGCACATTATTTTATTTTGGGGGATAAGTTAGGCCAAATTAGCTAAATCGAACTCATTAGACATTGTATAAATAGATGAGAGTTGATTCATTCTTTTGTCATCGCTTGGATTGGATCTTCCTCTCTTGTGAGATTTTCGCTATCCTTCTTGAAGGACGAATTTGGATGAATGGATGAATTTTGATGTTTGGATCTCTTTCATTTTTGTCTTGGAGCTTCACTATTGGCATATAATGATGATTGGATATACTCTTTCTTACATGTAAGTACTCTTTCAATGCTATTCTTGTTATTTTCTTATGTCACATGCATGTTGTTGGGGATTTTCGCTATACTAGGTTGAAATTAACTTCTTTTCTTATGTGAAATTATAGAAATTTGTTTTTTTATAGTGTTGCATCATGTCATGGGCCATTTATGAATGAGTGAATATTCCTAGAGATGTTTTATCGAAATTTTGTCTCAATAAGTCATCATATATTGCAAATCGAAGTGTAAAGACCTTGAAGCAATTGTTCTCATGCCATAATGCCATGCGAAATTGTTCTAGAGGCCTCCTTGACTAAGTGAATCCATTCCAAGCATTGGAATCTCCTTGACTCCATCTCTCCCAAATGATTAGGCACTGATCCTCCATTGGTTATCACTCAAAAACATATTTTTCTCACTTTTCTCTCTTCTTTCTAGGCCTAGCTTCTATAGGAGACCTAGGGCATCAATTTTCTCACAATTCATCCACCCAAAAAGTTCAATATCTTGCCCTCTACTGCGCTAGTGTGTCCCCTAGGTTCCCTCCAAATTTCATGAAATTTTGATGGCGGGATCTCGAGATATTTCAAGCCCTAGCTCCGACACTGATTCTTGCCCTTGGTTTCTTTTGGTTAGTAGCCTCATAGGGATCATTGCATCAAAACCAGTGATAATTTCTCCTTTGATCCCTTTCTCCTCCTAAACTAGGTCAATCGTACCCTTGATTGATCAATTCTATCCCCTTGACCTAATTTTGGGTCCACTTGGCCTTGTGTGGTCCCACTTTTTATCAAAGCCGATTCTTCAAAGACCATTAAGAAACCAACTTTGCACAAGGATTTTGAGGTCTAGGAATCTTCTTTGTAAGTCATACCTTCAAACCCTAGCCCTTGAAATCCTCCCAGCCCTTCATAGAGAGCCTTTCACTTTGTTTTCAAGCAAGCAAGCCATATATTTGAGCCTCTCTTGTGAATAGGCTTTTAGGATCACCTTTCATCCTATCATTGGTACATTCATTATCGTGATTCTTATTATACTGGGTCTCCTCCCATCAGTGAAAGTCTGTAAAGAGTAGGGAGCCTTAGTTGAGGTGACAGTGATCTATCGCTCCATTGTTTCCCTTGATCTCATAGCTGCCCTATAGGATCCCCTCCTAGGACCCCTGCTAGTTTGAGCGATAACAAGCCCAATCAGCATCAGTGTACCCATGAAGTCTCACATCTTCGGTAGTATATCTTAGGCCAAGATTAATCGTCCCATGCAAATATCTCAACACATGCTTGGCAACAACCAACTGTGCATGAAGAGTCTCAATCATGAATTGAATCTAGTGTTAACCGCAAAACATATGTCTAGATGGGTGTTCACAAGGAACATCGATGCCCCAATCAACTGTCGATACTTAGAGGGATTCCCCAAGTCAGGTCCTACAACATATCCACATAAATTCTTGAAGGTCATCTTCATCGGTGTGGCCATGGACTTGCATTCTACCATTTCAAATCTTTCCAATAGTTTCACAACATATTTTCCTTGAGAAAGGAAAATCTCACTGGGTCTTTGCCACACCTCTAAGCCCAGGAAGTAGTGCATCAATCCAAGGTCTTTCATTTCAAATTTAGAGGCCAACTCCCTCTTGCACTTGAGCATTAAAGGCTCACTACCTATCAAGAATAAATCATCAACATATAAATCCAAAATAAGGGGCATACCTTGAACCACTTTGAAGTAGAGGTTCGGGTCGACATTGCTTCTTGTAAATCCAAGTTTTACCAGGTAGTTATCAATACGGGCATACTAAGCTCTGGAGGCTTGCTTCAATCCATAAAGTGCCTTCTTTAGTCTGCAAACGTGATTCTTCTTGTCATCTACTTCAAAACCCTGTGGTTTCTCAACACATGCTTTTTCTTGGAGTATGCCATGAAGAAACACAATCTCCACATCCATCTGGTGAAGAGTCTGTTGACCACTTTGTGTCAACTACCCTATAGCAACATACAAATTTTCAAAGCATTCTATCGTGTTCGAGTAGTCAAACATCCAAAGATCATCATCAACTTTCAACGGTTTTGTCAAAATTGTAATTCCAAATTTTGCAGCCCTATGGGCCATATGTAAAAATGTTTCTGGTATGTTTATAAAGCCATGTAAAACACCTAGGTAAGCTTAAGATTTTTAGCAAAGAGTTTCACTCTAGGGATTTTTTTTTACCCTCCGCTAAATATTCGTGTTTTGTAAACTCTTATAATTGGCAGAGTTTTTGTCCCAAACATACCCCAAAGCTAGAGTGGGTCTCGATGGCGATTTCTTAGGTGAGTCCTAGTGTCTAGAGTCTTTGTAAATTATCATACTAGATCATGTCTTGAGTCTCACAAAATTTGGTAAAGTCTAAGTGTGTAATTTTAATTATTAAAATTTCCCATTGCTTGGGATTTTAATAATTATTTTGATGTAAAATGTAAAATGTAATGTCTATAAAAGTTGATGGGGGTAGAGTACTCATAATTAGAACCTTTACACCTCAACTCTCTATTTAGACAATTTTTTGAGGGTTGAAATCATGTCTATCCCCTTACATTATTTTTAATTTTTTCTTGGCAAAAAATTGGCAAAAAAATAGCTAGAAAATGGTCAAAAAATTAAAAATGAGAGGAAATAAATTTACTCTATCCAAGTGGAAAAATAATTTTTTGGAGAAAGTGGACTTTCCAGAGGAAGATTAAATTTGAAGGACTCATTTCCAAGACTAGAAACATTCCGCAAAAAATCCTTTGGACCAAAAAAAATTATTTCTCAAGGAAATTTGATTTTTTTGGTCCAGGTGGTTAAACTGAATGAGGGAATTTCGAGGAAAGAAATTGGAAAATATTTTAAAGGAACTTTGTCAAAGGAAAAATTTTATTTTTTAAGAAAAAACAAACTTTTCAACCATGGTGGTTAATTGAAGGGGGATTTTTCAAGAAGAAAATTTTGAAAAAAATATTTTTTGGACTGGGATGAAAGCCTTCTTCAACAAATTCGAATTCCTTCTTCCAGATCAAGGGACAAGATTAAATTTTGGCATGGATCAAGCTTCAACTACCTGTTATTCTCTCGGATAAAGTCAAATTTGTGCACTTCGTTGGACCTAGCCATTTTCCAATTATAGAGGAATCTAGATCTCTCAATTTTCTATAAATTGAGCCTAAGGCCCCTCATTGTAAACAACTTTGGATGGTGTAATTGGTTCTGGAAGCTCTGTAATATTTTCTCTGAGGTCTTCAAGGTCTGAAAAAGACCATTCAGTTGCACGATTTTGGGGAGGCTTAAAGCCTTGGAATCATAACGAATTCCCTTAATAATTTTTGACAAAATTTAACTAAAAAATTGACTGATTTTGAAGCTGGCCGTGTGCATTATAAGCCCATTTCTCTTCGGGCCTTTGGTATTTTTTATCACTGTTATAAGGTGTTTCCAAGATCTAACCTTATTGTTTGTGTTGAGATTTTGTGTATTTGGGGTAGCATCAGTTGTGCTCTAGGTCCTAAATTTTTAGGAAGGACTAGAGTTCACCTGATCTACAAGACCCAGAAATGGATTTGGGAAATCTCATCTTGTTTAGGAGATATTAAATTAATTAATTATTTTAATGTATTTCCTAAGTTAAAACTTAGGAAAATAAAATACTTAAAGTGAATTTAATAATACATGTGATGAAATTGTCTTAAGTCATACAGATCAAGCTTTCTTTTAATCTTAGCCATTGATTAAAGATTTAATCTTGGCCATTGATTTTTCAACGAGAAAAGCATAAAGGAAAGGCTTAGGGTCATTTGTAAGACACACAGAGGCAGAGCACTGAAGCTAAGTTGAGATTCTAGGGCGGGGTTGCTAAGAATTCTCAAGTGTTTCAGTTGCAGAGAGGGGAATTTAGACCAAGGGGATGATCTGATCCCGGGGTCTAGAATACACAAGAAGCAGAGAAGAGATTAGGAAAGACAACGCAGAGGAAGGCAGCAGCAGCAGCAACAGCAGATGGCAACAGTAGCAAGGACAATGTGATTTTCAGGAAACCCTTCAGGGGTTACGCAAAGACCCTTAGGGGCAGCGTAGTGACTGCGTCACCCAGTCTGGGGTAACGCAATCCCTTCTAGTGACAACATTGAGCATTTGGAGGCCTTCAGAGGCTGACACAATGTCTTTCAAGGGCAAATCTGGGGTTTCTAGGCCTAGATCTGGCTGAGTTTTGTAAATCCCGTTTGAGGGTGTAGATCAGTTAGTATTGTTGGTCTTAGATCAGCCAGGTGCTGCAGATCTAGAGTTTTCTCTGTAGGGTTTTCCAGATCTGGAACCCAGAGTTGTGTCTTCAGAAATATCTTAATAATAGAGCCCTCCAGCAGCCAGAGACTGGTTTTCACACATTGGGTTTTTCCGGGGATGGTTTGTCCAGAAATAACTGCCACTTTGTCTATGTGTGCATGTGCTTATTCTAGATCTGAATTGGTAGAGATTTGTTATGTGTTTTGCTTGGATGTTAACTTGAATTTATTCAGTTGATAACTTGTATAAGTAGGCGAAGCTTAACCGGATTAACAAAAATAATTTCTGCATAAGAATTAAGATTCAGAAATTTCTACACAGTATCGGAGGAATTGCAGATCTATAAGGGTCACCAGCTGAAGCATCTGAAGGATCTAGCTCCAGAAAGCAGCTGGAAAGGCAGTAGAAAAGCAGATCTGAAGGGACAACGCAGTTTTCAAGAGGAGATTCACGCAGAGGGAAGGGTGAGGTTGTCCAATGCTGTGTCCTAGCAAGCCGATGCAATTACTGTGCAGAGGTAGCTCAGAAACAACGCTGGTTAGGTCTGAAGCCAGCCAGTGTGATTCAGATTTGAATTTGTCAGATTCAGAAAAAGTTTGTAGAAAATTTGCAGAAATTCAGAAGAGCTGGTGGGGTTAAACTTCTGAAGTTTTCAGATTTTTAGCCTTAGCACAAGTGACAAAGTTTGGGAAGAGATCAGTTTCTTATAGAGTTTCTCGCTAAAGGAAACTTGTAGTTTGGTCAGAGGATCAAAGAAGAAGCTGAATCATAGTTGATTTGGTAGATTTCCAAGGAGGGAAATCAAGTGTCAGAGGGAGCAGAGGGTTCCCAGTTTGAAAAGGACCCTAGATCCAAGATCTCTAGCATAGAGAAGAGGAGCTCCGACACATTCTGAGCAGATGGCTCCTCATGGACTGCCTGATTTGGATAGGCTAGAGGGCCTCTCAAAACTTTCGGTCTGGAAAGCAAGGATCCTGATTTTCCTTGAGGCATACCGTCTACAAGACCATGCAGAGCAGACCCTAGCCACGCGACAGATGTGGATCTCCTACAGAAGCATAGAGAAGTTGCTGGGCATGCCAAGTGGCTGATAATGGACAGTATCAAGGATCATATTGTGCCACACATAGCTGAGAAGAGGTCAGCTAGTGAGATGTGGAAGGCCTTGACTTCCCTATATGAGGGAAAATCAGTCCAAACAAAGATGTTGTTGGATGCCCAAATGAGGTCATTCATGATGACCAAGGGAGAAGACATCGAGCATTTCCTCTTCAGATTGCAGTGAATCAGGGATCAACTTATTGCAACGGGTGCAACCGTAGATGATGCGGTGATAGTTAGGACTGCCCTCAATGCAGTCACAGATGAGTGGGAAACCTTTGTCCAAAGTATCTTGGGTAGAGCAGACCTCCCAGATTGGGACAGCTTATGGTCCGTCCAGTGGCAAGAAGAACTACAAAGGTTCACCAAGAAGCAGCACAACCCTGCGTTGACCAAGGTTAAGAAGGAAGAGGAGGAAGATGCAGCCTTGGCATCAAAGAAGCAGCCGAAGAAGAAGAAGGATCTTTCAAAGATCAAGTGCTTCCAGTGTGGCAAAATGGAACATTTTGCCAGCCATTGTCCAAAAAAGAAGAAGGACAAGGAAGCATCTTCTTCCAACTCAGCGGTGGCAGATGATGGGTCCGGAGATGATGTAGCCATGAGTGCTCATGAACCACGGAGGTGGGGTAACATGGACATGTAGAGTAGCTACATGGAAGTAAGGCGAGATCCTTGAGCAGCTCATCTCTTGGATCACAAGCAAGCTATGACAGCCTTAAGAGTGTAGCGGGACAAGTGGAGCAGTGGGTGCATGGATCACAGATGAGGCATAAGCAGAGGCGAATATGGAGGCTGGGAGGAGCAGCGCAGAGCATTGCAGCAACAGCGTAGAAGCAGTAGCAGCGCAGAGGCTGATGTGACTTCAACAGCGCAATGCAGTACTGCTTACACAGTGCAGAGCTGCAGCAGCGCAAAGAGCTTCAGAGGGACAGCGCAGTGCAACAACAACGTGATAGATTTCAGCACAAGGAGCTAATGTGACTTTAGTAGTGCAGAGGGAGTCTGATTACGCTAACAGAGCTGTAGCTGTGCATCGTTATTTAGATGCCAGCACAGATCTGTAGCCTATGGAGCTTCAGTGATGAGGATGCAGCCCATCTGACTTGTTTGTTAAAGATTGGGCAGGAGATTTAGTTGTTTCTCTCAACAATGGATATCAGGGGGGATTCTTGTCTGGGAGTAAATAGATGAATAAGTGGAGTCGCCACCCAAACAAGAAGCCAACCGAAATGTCTAGGTGCTAAAGATACGATGATGAAATGATTAGTGAGATGATGAAGAGATGAAGAGATGAAATGACGCCAGAAAATGCTATGCCTTGTGACAGGCTAATGAATGGCGAGGAAAGATTAGAAGATTAGAAAATGTCACTAAGACCAAGGACAGAAAAAACGCTGTCCCCGTCAACGGCCAAAAAATGTTGTCGCACAAAATGTCTAGGCACCATGACAACGGCTCAGGTCGGGGGCTGTCACTCTGATCCCCAATCTCTCTATCTAAGCTGTCTCCTTGCAAGCTAAGGGAGGTATACCCTAATAGAAATGAAGAAATAGAATTGGTTGCAAGTCAGCCAACTCAGGAGACACAGGTAAATAACCAAGTACTCGATGAGATTAATGAGATTTCACAGATCAATTATATTAAAACCAGTGCCTTATGGAGTTAAAATATCTCGCTATGCAATTAAAGCCAAGTAATTGATGTATAACTGCTGCTATGAAAACACAAATGACCACAATGATATTCAATAGAAAGCACCACAACCATTCATTAAAATACTTTGAACCCACAACAATAAATCATGAGATGACCATTAAATTAAAATGCCAGATCATTGCAATAATTCTGAATTTATGATGTTCCAATTTACTCCAATCCAGAAATTAAAATGCTCCTATATAGTCAAATTTCAGATAGAAAATTAAAAGCTCATTTGACTGAAGTTTTTTTTTTAGATATTTTTTAGAATTTTTGTTTTTGTTTTTGTAACCCCAAAGTCTTTATGCTTTATTCATCAAAAGGAATCACAAGAGCTTCCAAGAACAAGTGCACGATCCAAAGATCGGATGACTCAAGATTGACAAAGACCTCTAATTTATAAGACAAAAACTCCAACGGCTAGTTCGGTTGATCCATGTCAAAATAATCTCGACCGTTGAAAAGATTTGATCATCTTTTAATCTGGACCGTCGAAATTATAAATTTGGGGAAAAAACGAATTTATCATTTAAATCCATTTTAATTAACTCAAAAATACTATTTTTGAGTTAATTACCCCAAAATTTTGACTTTGACTTCACCACCTAGGCCCAAGGGTCCAAAATTTCTTAAAATTCTCAATATTCCCTTGGCCTGGGGCCTTTAAAAATTCATTTTTTTAAGGACCAATGAATTTTGCCTTTGAAGAATTTTATACTCACCTAGGACCTAAAATTAATTAAATTTCTGGCTTAGGATTTTTTATTTAATTTGGCCAGAAAATTTAATTAATTGATTGAGAGGGGATTTTAATTATTTTTTCCAACCCTCTTTACATAAGGTAAATACATTTAGACACATGAAGGGGGAATACCCATTCGTATATACCCTCAAATAGATACCCCATTCTGCGACTCAAAACATGATTTAGTAGACCAAGTAGCTTGTAATAAAATAATCTAGCCAAATAGCTAGGATTATTCCCAAACTACTTTTACAAGGACTCGATAGAAGACATTAGGACTCACTTAGCATGCTGATGACAAAATCCACCCTAGCTTTGGGGTGAGGCTGGAGGGGAAAACTCTGCTGATCACTTGTGTCGAAAAACACAAGTAAATTAGTGAGACAAAAAACCTCTTAAGATAGAAATTGTCACCAACATACTAGGCTTACCTAGGTTGTTACATACATGACGGTCTTACTTAGATCATTTACATCATAAACATGCAGAATGGGTTTACATTATTCATAAAACTGTCAATTGATGATGAAATCTGAATGGCACGACCACGTCGAACATGATGAATCCCATTTGAAAAAATGGGGGTGTACTGCTATGAGGTCGTTGAAAAAGTGTTGTCAACATCTGGCTCTACTTGGGGACACGTTGCTTCATCGGAGGAATGCGAGAATCCAAAATTTGTCTCCAAGCAACACACAAAATTACATAAGTAGCGTCCATCCAAATATCATCATATAACATTAAGCACATGAAAAATAGAAGCTCTTCTATCATTTATTATTCTACTTAACATGAAAAGTAAATCTACTCTAACTGCAAAATGAAATGCTGAAATAACAAGGTGTAAGGTTAGAGATACAATACAAAGGATGCCCTGCGGCATCAAATGTGCTCAGTATAGTGCATGCTGAGCATTTGCCTGCTTTCAGGCAAGTCTGTTGGCGGCTTTTCAGATGTGCCATGTCCAATCTTGCTAATTGTAGGACTTTGTCTTATCCGAATGTCAAGCTGCTCTCGGCAATCAAACGAATCAAACTGCTTACTTTCTTTTCTGCTTCTTTCTCTTCTTCTGAGGGGGCTGTGATGTCAACAATGAGACGACTATAGATTTCTTGTCTTTATCTTGAAAATGCTTGTACAAAACATCTGATGAACTTGTAGTGTGACCAATCTTATTTTGAATATACTCTGTCAATGGTGACACATAAGCTTGATCGTCCGTTGTAACCATAGATAATTTTTCCTTAATGGGAAAAGTGACCTCCGTGTGATGAGATGAAAATTGCTTCAGCAAACTGGGAGGCCTATGATTTGTTGACAAATCTGACTTGGGTTGGAAATTCTGCATGTGTGATCTTTCCATTTTTTCCAACTTATTTTGAATATCAGTCATCTGATTATAATGCTTAACATTAACAACATTCATTTCCTTCGCATAAATTTCTTCAATCATCAACAATTTTTGTTCCATGTTTTTTGTTGCTTCATCATTATCTGCTTTCATGGCCATGAAGATATTTTACATATAGTTCATCTCTTTCTCATGATTTGCTTCCATGATCGTCATATTTGCCTCTAAGGCCAATAACTTGCTCTGTATAGAACCAATTTCCCTAGCGTGATCCGCTATTATTTTTTCTTGATTAAGTTTTGTTGTCGCACAGATTGTCCAAGCACCGCGACAACGGCTCAGATTGGGGGCTGTCACCTTTATCCCCAATCTCTCTATTTAAGCTGTCTCCTTGCAAGCTAAGGGAGGTAGACCTTATTAGAAATGAAGGATAAATCCAGGAGACACAGCTAAAACATCAAATACTTGATAAAAATGAACGAGATTCCACGGATCTAAATTAGATTTCACGTTTAAGACCAGTGCCTTATGGAGTCAAACAAGATCCCGTTATGCAATTATAAACAAATAAGTGACGATTAACTGCTGCTTATTAAAACACGATTGCTCACAATGATATTTAATTGAAAATGCCACAACCATGAATAACAATAACATGAGAATGCCAGATTTCCGAAAAATAAGATATTCCAATTATAACCCAATTCGACAATCAAAATGTTCTATAGTCAAACTTTAGATAAAAATAAAATTAGCACATTTGACTATTGAAATTTTTTTATTTTTTTATATTTTTGTATTTTATATTTTTTTTAGGATTTTAAAATTTTTATATTTTTATATTTTTCTTTTATTTTATAAATCTAAAACAAATAAAAAATCTAAATCTAAACTCTAAATAAAACTAAAGTTAAAATTAAATTCTAAAACTAAAACAAACTAAAATTAAACTCTAAAGTTAAACTAAATTAAAACTAAGTTAAATCTAAACTAAGGTTAAATTAAAATTTAATATCTAAAATTTAAAATCTAAAGTTAGACTAAATCAAATCTAAACTAAAACCTAAGTTAGATCCTAAAAACAAACTAAATTAAAACTAGGAACTAAATAAAAAAAAAAAACTAAAACTAAGCTAAGACTTTAAAAATCCGAAATTAAAATCTAAAGTAAGATTAAATTAAAATCTAAAATCTAATCAAGTTAGAACTAAAAGCTAAGCTAAAAAAAATTGAGTTAAATAAAATTACACCCAAAATCTAACGCTAACTATGAAAACCAAAGAAATCAACGCATATACAATTTAAAACTAAAACGAATTAAACCCAAACGTTAACACAAAATTTTTCTAAACGCATATGTATATGTTTGATTTTCAATGCAAGCGTTTCTTTGTCGTTTTGTAGGTGCAGGTCGACGTGAATATGGGTCTGGACGACGCCTCGAGGAGTGCAGCTTGGACCGCTGACAATGGAAGGACGAGGGTTCGATAGAGAGGAAGCAGTTCAGGCGGCAGGGAAATAAACCCGATGGTGAGGAGCTTCGCTTGCAGAGAAAGGAAATCGAGGGTTAAGGAATGTGGTTGCAGGCAGCGTAAAGGAAGAATTGAATTACAGAAAACGAAGTGCAGAGAAGAACTGAGGTTCGAAGGCAGAATGAGAACGCAGGAGAAATGCATGCGCAGATAGGATCTGGCGGCAGAGAAATGGAATAGACGGCAAGGGAAGAAACGAAGGCAGAGATGAATCTGGGCTGCAATGAGGACGTTTTAGGAAGATTGATGGATTTCAACAGAAAACGGATGGAGCGCGAAGCATTGAAGACAGAAGCTGGGCAATTAGATGATGCCAGAAACAGATCAAAACCCAGTAAAACCCAGTACGCACAAATTTTCTCAGCAGATAAATTAAAATGTCTTCATTTAAGCTCAATTTATTATGCTCCCTGAATCAAATACTGCCCAGATTCGTCCACAGGAGGGATTTGAGGCCAGATCTGGCCTTTGGAGGTCAGATCTGCCTTCGATCTTTAAAAAAAAATTCTGAGTAAACCCTTAACCTGCAAAAGACAGCCAGATCTGAGGATATACACACCAAGAAATGATTAAAACCCTCACAATCCTAAAAAATTTACAAATTTACAACTAGTTTACAGATTTCAAACCCTCATGGTTAGATCTAAATCCGTCTTAGCACAATTTTCAGAGATTTAAAGTTTTAGTGAGAGGCACAAGCCTTCGAAACCCTGCAAAATCATAATATCGTAAGATAGACCCGGAATTTAACAAATAAAGAGCTTATCAGATTTATGTTTACTGAGAGTCGGCTGGTCCAACCGAAGACTTCCCCAGACGCCCAATCTTAAAAAAAAAAAAAAAATTCTCTGCACACTTAGATCTGAATCTTAGATCAATAGAGATTTAAGAAAACAACATGAGACCTTTACAGAAAAATCAGAATGTTATTTTATAAACCCAGAAAACTGCATAAGATACCTATATGCAGATTAATCCATGAAGGCCATCAACCATAAAATGCAAGAAACCAAGTAGCAGAGTTTAGAGACAATTCACCACATAGATCTGAGAAGGAACATCCAGATTTGTAACCCCAAAGTCTTTTGCTTTATTCCTCAAAAAGTTTACAAGAGCTTCTAAGAGCAAGTGCACGATTCTGAGATCGGATGACTCAAAAATGAAAAAGACCTCTAAATTTATAGGACAAGATCTCTAACGGCTAGTTTGGATGATCCTCGTCAAAATAATCTCAACCGTCCAAAAGATTTAATTATCTTTTAATCCGAAGCGTTGAAATTAAAATTTTGGGAAAAAAACGAATTTATCATTTAATTCAATTTTAATTAACTCAAAAATATTATTTTTGAGTTAATTACCCCAAAATTTTGACCTTGACTTAACCACCAAGGCCCAAAGGTCCAATATTTCTTAAAATTCTCAATATTCCCTTGGCCTGGGGTTGTCAAAATCATTTTCCAAGGACCCACAAATTTTGCCTTTAAAGATTTAATCCTAATTTAGGACCCTAAATTAATTAAATTTCTAGTTTAAGATTTTATTAATTAATTGACCAAAAAATTTAATTAATTGACTAAGAGGGGATTATAATTATTTTTCCAACCCTCTTTTACATGAGATAATACATTTACATACATGAAGGGGGAATACCCATTCGTATAGACCCTCAAATAAATACCCAATTCTGCGACTCAAAACATGATTTAGTAGACCAAGTAGTTGAAACTACTTTTACAAGGACTCGATAGAACACTAGAACTCACTTAGTATGCCGATGATAAAATCCACCCTAGCTTTGGGGTGAGGCTGGAGGGAAAAACTCTGCCGATCACTTACGTGAATCAGTGAGACAAAAAACCTCTTAGAATGGAAATTATCAACAACATACTAGGCTTACCTAGGTTGTTACATACATTGACAGTCTTACTTAGATCATTTACATCATTACAAGCAGAATGGGTTGATATCATTTATAAAAACTGTCGTCTATTGACTGATGATGGAATCTGAATGGCGCGACCACGTCGAACATGAAGAATCCCATTTGAAAAATGGGGGTGTACTGCTATGGGGTAGTTGACAAAGTGCGGTCAACAAGTTCCATATTCTTAATGATTTGAGCCTGGTTGGCCTCCATATTCTTGATTACCTAAGCTTGATTTAGCTGTATATCCTTAACCATCTGAATCAATTTGTTAACAAGATGCTTATCATTGTCAACACTAATTTGACAACTTGTTTCTGTTTCACCACTATCATGGGTTTGTGTTGTCATGGTACAAGTGGATTCATCCTGAGAATTGTCTGGAAATCTCCTGCTGATAGTTGAGTTCTCTACCATATCAATTTCATTATTTTGCATAACACTGGGAGCACAAGGCGAGTCATCTTGTTTTATATATTTATCTGTAAAAGCATTGATGATGTCTTGTAAACAATACTCTTTAGGACAATTTCGAAACCAATCGATAGCATCACCTTTTAAGGAATAGCCAAAGATACCTATCTTGACATCTTCATGATTATATTGTGAAGGAAGACAATATTTATATATAAAATAAGTGACCATCCTTAGATGTTGTAGATCACCTCCTGAGAAAAAAGGCAATTTAGAAATGATCTTTTCTGGAATGTCATGGCTTAAAATTTAAGAAATAGATCCGTGTTCAAGAATAGTCAAAAGGTCCTCAAGAAGCGAACTTTTTAGCAAGAACTCTTGTAAGAAATGAAAGAATTGGAGTCACCACTTGAATATGAAACTAATTATGAAATAGAAGAAATAATCGAGAATAACAGATGGATATCAGGGGGGATTCTTGTCTGGGAGTAAATAGATGAATAAGTGGAGTCGCCACCCAAACAAGAAGCCAACCGAAATGTCCAGGTGCTAAAGATACGATGATGAAATGATTAGTGAGATGATGAAAAGATGAAGAGATGAAGAGATGAAATGATGCTAGAAAATGCTATGCCTTGTGACAGGCTAATGAATGGCGAGGAAAGATTAGAAAATTAGAAAATGTCGCTAAGACCAAGGACAGAAAAACTTTGTCCCCAGCAACGGCGCCAGAAAATGTTGTCACACAAAATGTCTAGGGACCGCGACAATGGCTCAGATCGGGGGCTGTCACCCTGATCTCCAATCTCTCTATCTAAGCTATCTCCTTGCAAGCTAAGAGAGGTAGACCCTAATAGAAACAAAGAAATAGAATTGGTTGCAAGTCAACCAACTCAGGAGACAGTTAAATAACCAAGTACTTGATGAGATTAACGAAATTTCACAGATCAATTATATTAAAACCAGTGCCTTATGGAGTTAAAAGATCCCGCTATGCAATTAAAGCCAAGTAATTGATGTATAACTGCTGCTATGAAAACACAAATGACCACAATGATATTCAATAGAAAGCACCACAACCACTTATTAAAATACTTTGAACCCACAACAATAAATCATGAGATGACCATTAAATTAAAATGCCAGATCATTGCAATAATTCTGAATTTATGATGTTCCAATTTACTCCAATCCAGAAATTAAAATGCTCCTATATACTATATAGTCAAACTTCAGATAGAAAATTAAAAGCTCATTTGACTATAGGTTTTTTTTTTAGTTTTATTTATTTATTTTTTTATTTATTAGAATTTTTTTGTTTTGTTTGTAACCCCAACGTCTTTATGACTTATTCATCAAAAGGAAGCACAAGAGCTTCCAAGAACAAGTGCACGATCCAAAGATCGGATGACTCAAGACTGACAAAGACCTCTAATTTATAAGACAAAAACTCCAACAGCTAGTTCAGTTGATCCATGTCAAAATTATCTGGACCGTCGAAAAGATTTGATCATCTTTTAATCTGGACCATCGAAATTATAAATTTGGAGAAAAAAACGAATTTATCATTTAAATCCATTTTAATTAACTCAAAAATACTATTTTTGAGTTAATTACCCCAAAATTTTGACTTTGACTTAACCACCTAGGCCCAAGGGTCCAAAATTTCTTAAAATTCTTAATATTCCCTTGGCCTCGGGCCTTCAAAAATTCATCTTTTCAAGGACCAATGAATTTTGCCTTTGAAGAATTTTATACTCATGTAGGATCTAAAATTAATTAAATTTTTGGCTTAGGATTTTTTAATTAATTTGGGCAGAAAATTTAATTAATTGATTGAGAGGGGATTTTAGTTATTTTTTCTAACCCTCTTTACATAAGATAAATACATTTAGACACATGAAGGGGGAATATCCATTCGTATAGACCCTCAAATAGATACCCAATTCTGCGACTCAAAACATGATCTAGTAGACCAAGTAGCTTGTAATAAAATAATCTAACCAAATAGCTAGGATTATTCCCAAACTACTTTTACAAGGACTTGATAGAAAACACTAGGACTCACTTAGTATGCTGATGACAAAATCCACCCTAGC
This sequence comes from Pinus albicaulis, assembly GCA_034641835.2. NCBI lineage: Eukaryota > Viridiplantae > Streptophyta > Pinopsida > Pinales > Pinaceae > Pinus > Pinus albicaulis. Next base: position 932,886,498 of record CM076571.1, on the reverse strand, counting down.
TTTGGGTGAGGCTGGAGGGGAAAACTCTGCCGATCACTTGTGTCGAAAAACACAAGTAAATCAGTGAGACAAAAAACCTCCTAGGATAGAAATCGTCACCAACATACTAGGCTTACTTAGGTTGTTATATACATGACGGTCTTACTTAGATCATTTACATCATAAACATGCAGAATGGGTTTACATTATTCATAAAACTGTCGACTGATGATGGAATTTGAATGGCGCGACCATGTCGAACATGATGAATCCCATTTGAAAAATGGGGGTGTACTGCTATGGGGTCGTTGACAAAGTGTGGTCAACAGAGACAAAAGGCTTCATTAATTATTCCAAAAATCCAAAAAAAGTTACAAGCAAAGGTGTTGGTACCTTTAGCTATCAATTTACAGTTGTACTAGATAAGGTTGAACTAGTATCTAGGAAGATTGAACTGTTTTAGATTAGATTCAGTATATTTAGTCTTCAGTTGATAGATTTAGGGAAGATATTGTGTAATTAGGATTTTACCTAAATTAGGAGAATTCAATCCTCAAGAGGAGGTCGACTGTTATGTAAAACCTATAAAATGTAACCTCTGAGAAGGAGGAATTCGAGATTTGGGCCGTAGAAGATTGGATTGAGAGGGTTTTCCCTCTGTTTTAATAAAATTGCAGAATTTTAACTATCTGCTGTAAGCTTGGCAAATTCCCGGAGGGTTTCATCTCTCCGAAAATCTATTTGATATATATTTTCTGGGTAGAATTAACTTTTGTGTAAAGGAGTGGAAGAATTTGAAGGATTCTGGTTCTTTCGTTTGAAATTGGATATTCGATAAATGGTCTATGTTTATTGAATTCGTAGCGGAAATGGAGGGTTTCAAGAGGAACTGAAGTGAACACTGTAAACCAGCGAAAACCCGTGTTTAAACGCAATTTAAACAAAAGTTTGAGATTAAGCGGTTTTTGAAAAAACACTTATTGTTTTCGCACCGCTTTTGACATGCGAGCGGTTTTGTTCTATTTGAACGCGATCAAATCAAATGCCGATACGTCACGGAGGCGAAACCACCAGTTTCGCGTGACTTTTGAGTGATAAAGTGCGGGGGTTGATTGAACGCAATAGCCGTTCGATCTTTTGTGTTGGAGATCCGACAGCGTTCGCGTCGATAGTTGCGTAGAGGTTTAAAAAGGTATGGACCCGATGGACTTTATTCAATAAAGTTTTATTAAGAATTTTGAAATCCGAAACCCCATTTCCGAAAGTTTTACCCATTGTTTAAAGTGCATTATAATATTTCCGAAAGTCTAAACATTTCCGAAGGTTTTAAACATGGGTTATAATGTTTCCGAAGGGTTTTAAACATTGTTTAAAGTGCAAAAGGGACTTTTGATTCCGCATGTTAACTTTATTAAATTAATCAATCAAATTTGATAAAGTTTGATGACCGAGAATGGAAAAAAAGACCAGGAACTAATTCCTCTTGAATTAGAAGACATTGTAACAAAATTTGAACAACTCTCCTCAACGCCTGCACCCACACTGCCATCAGGTAGGCTTCCTTGTCGCCATAATTTTACATTCAATTTTTCTTGCCAACCTGAATGCCTTCTCCAATGAATCGGGTTCCCAAAGGCGAACCTCATGTTGGATGTTATCCTTTAAAGTCCCTATGAAGACATCAATCATGTGTTCCTCTTGAATATCATTTACCCTTGTATTCAATTTTTGGAAGTCCTCAATATGCTCCACCACTGAACCCTTTTGTTTGAGATTTATCAATTGGCTAAAGAAGGTGTTGCTCTTTGTATCCTCATAATGTGCTATCATTTCCTCCGTAAAAATTGACCAAGTGACAATTTTTGTACGGGAGCAAAGCCATTGATACCATACAAATGTATTTTGTTCGAAATATAAAGTTGCAATGTGTACCTTTTGTGTGTTTTGCACATTATTGAGATCAAAATATTGCTCCATCTGTATTATTCATGTTACGGGATCCTTGCCATCAAACTTCCTCACATTGATCTTTGGAATATGGTGGGTCTTCCATCCAACATTTAAGTTTATGAAATCAAGATTAATTTATTTTGTTCTCATCATGAGTTTCCTCTACTATCTTTTTGCCATTAGGAATCATTTCTTGTATCAAATTTTTCAAGCCTTCCATGTTTGCTTTTATATCATTCTTCTTTCTTCCATCTCTTCCATGCCATTCTTCAAACCATCCATCTTAGCTTCCATGCCCTTCTTCAAACCATCCATCTTACATTCCATGCCTTTCTTCGAAACTTCCATTCCATTTTTTGTTGCCCTTTGCAAGAGCGAAATTTGGTGCACTTGCTCTTGTAATTTTGATATATCATGTTGCACTTCTTCCTCTTCATGAGTCATAGTAGAGTATTATGAGGGCTTAATGGGTGTTGAATTCTTTTTAGGAGGCATTATAGAACCCAATACTGATATCTATGCTTCGATATACCCTTGGAATCACTTGAAACTGATTTTTCAAACAAGACTTATGCAATTTGAAAAACAAAACACACATTTTTCTTGCTTTTGAGGAGCTCGATATTAAAACTGAATTACCTCTGTGATTTCGAATCTTCAATATCTAAAATTTGGTCCTGTAGTAGCCCTCTAAATCTTCTTTCGAATGCCACATGTCTGACTTGATTTGGATGCTCCAAGACAAAGTTATACCCAATCTCCCACAATGACCTAATTATGGACTGGTTCAGTAGAGCGAACTTGTGCGGCGTGCCACGTGTCACTGTTTCCTCTTTCGGCTCTGAAATTGATACACAAGAAACTACAGTCCATGTACTTTCGGCCACTTTTTACAAAATTCCAATCCGATGCTCAGAGAGAGAGTTATGATGATTTTCCCAAGGTCACCTCTTTTAGATGAAATTTGGGAGCCTGAAAAAACCCTAACTTCCACAGATCATATCTCTAAAAATATTGTGAACCAAGATCTGAATTTTTGCACGAAGTTCCTCAGGATTTCAGCTTCGCGTGGTAAAAATTTCAGCTTTTGAACCTTCGTAGAAAAAAAGTTATAGAGAAAATGCCACAATGACCTGTTTGGAGCAGCGAAACCCTAGAATCCAAAGCTCTGATACCAAATGTTATGAAACCAGCTCCAAAAATAGAAGTTAAGAGAGATCAATGCCTTAGAATTCAGCCACTTTGAGGGGGCAACCTCCTTTACATTACATAAATGAACAATTCTTGGATGATACAAATGACAAAACCTCCTTCTATATATAGGAGTCCATGGGGTCACAATATAATCCTAGCCGACCTAGCAATAATAATGTAAGGGCACAATAATAACAATAAGGGGGCTACACTAACAACAATAAGGGACTACACTAGTAATACAGGGACCTAACAATAGGCTTTTAGGATCACCACTCATCCTATCATTGATCCATTCAATTTCATGATCCTTATTATATCGAGTCTCCTCCCATCGGTGAAAGTTCGTAAAGAGTAGGGAGCCATAGTCGAGGTGACAGTGGGATATTGCTCCATTGTTGCCCTTGATTTGGTAGTAGCCCTCCAAGGATCCCCTTTTAAGACCCCTGCTAGTTTGAGCGGTAACAGTCAACAAGTCAAATTTTCAATTTTGGTCAAAGTCAACAGTAGCAAATGATGCCCTAACTAATCCAAATGTGAACAGTCAACAATCCTCCAAGTGAGCTCAGTCAATAGTCCTCCAAATGAGTTCAGTCAAAAATCCTCCAAATGAGCTTAGTCAACAGTCAAACAACTCGACCTTCTTTGCCGGTCAAACCTCGGTCAAAACAGTTCTCAAAAGTTTAGTCAAAGGAGAGAAAATGCCTGTAGTTAAACTTCAGAAATCTGCTGTCAAACTTTAGTCAAAGCCCTGCGGTCAACCTGACTCAAATTGCCCAGAAAAACTCGGCTTCTTCACCAATCAATTCGGCCTTCCAAAATCAGAAATTTCCAAGTCAAAGCTGGTCAACGATTGGTCAAATTATCCCAAACAAACAATCAATGCAAAATCAAAAAGAGCCTTCTTCCCTTTGGACATGTGTGCTCAGACCTCCTTATTTCAGATTTGTATGAACCAATCAAAAGAAGAGAGAGAAGATGTGATGTGTGATGATGATGCTCCAAAGTGATGTGACATGAGGTGTATTTGTATGCATTGAAGGAGACCCAGCTTGACCTTTAGGTCGACCTGTAATTTTGTGCACTTTTATATTTCACCTTAAAAATAATATTTTTCCTTGATCAAATTAAATTCTTCCAAGGGCTAGGAGGGGTCTTTCTTGATGAGGAAGGTTGTCCAAAGGAGGGAATTTGTCCTTGAGCTACCAAATTAACACACGACCTTCCTCTTTATCCTGGCATAGCCTCTCCTGGCAAATACGACCTGTACGACATTACACGTGTGTCTCCTTTGGCACTTTGATGCTCACAACTTGGACGAATTAGCCTCTCGACTATGTTGGCAACTTGTACGACACTCCTGGCAATCTATATGGCCTCCTCTTCATAGTCTTGGCCTCTACAAGGAATGTCGACCTCTCTCAAAGAAAATTCGACCTCTCTTGGGATCCTCACGACTTCAATAACTTGACCTCCCTGTCTGCAAAAAAAACATTGGGAGAATTCCTAGTCTAGATCTCAAAAATTGGAAGAATACAGATGAAAGAAAACCCTGGAAATAGTCATTGCTTTAACCGTTGTTGAAACCCTCACTAACGTCAAACCCCACACCATCACTGCCTCTTGTTCACTATAATGAATTATCTCCAAGACTATCCATCAATTTCCTTTATAATCTCTGGTTGAGAAATCAACGACCAAGATTTTGATTTGAAATGATCTAATCGATGGCTAAGATCACTTAGAAACTTTACTAGAAGTCTATAGAGGAAAATCGATCATGTCTCAATTATTACTAATTAATTAATCTATTTCCCCAAGTTAAAACTTAGGAAAATAATTAAAAACTGATTAATTAATTTAATTAAGACATTTCCATTCAAAAGGCTAACTTGGGCTTGGAGATATATTATGCTATTGTGTTCCTAGTCTCACTAACACCACCTGAGACTAAAACACTTATCGAAGCTACTTCAACCAACAAAGAATGGAGATGAAATAATGGGAAGAATGGAAAGTGGTAAATATGGAATACCATGGGTGTGCCACTTTAATGAAAGCCTCCCCAGCAGTGTCCTTCCTATAACCCTAATCCCTCAAAGGAGGTCCTATTGGATTAGAGTCGAAGACTAACCTCCTAGGTCAAGTGAGGGAACAAAAATACAGTCAAGATTGGTCATTCATCTAGATCACCCCCTTATTCATATTAGTATGCCTCAAAACGTTGAGTAAAGGCACCTGATTACAAAATGGTTAAAGTACTTGCAAATGGATGACCCTCCTTCCTTCAAGAAGGAATGTTAGATGGGAGAAAGAAATATGACCGGAGCAATAGGTGGGGGATCTATGGCATGATGTCACTGATCAATAGGACTACTATTTGGCTGGTTTTCCAAGGAGGAGAAAAAATTCTCCTATGGGTTACCCTCTTTTTGATGGGTAACAACGACAAAAATTCTTATTCAGGTGAAGCTACAGGGAAATATATCAAATTTTGGAGACTTTTATTGAGGGAAATGTTGTCACTCTCAGACTCACCAAAGACGATTGGCCTGGGACTTGGCAAAACTTAATGACTTAGGAAAGACTCGATGAATACAAAAAAATCATAAAATATGGCAAATTTTGTGCATAAGCAATGTGGTGAGTTTGATAACAAGGTGGTGGTGAATGTTGGTGATTTTGTGGTGAGTGGTGAGTTTGTTGGCAAAGTATTGAAGCCCAAGAAGACTTAGCAAGACTTGTTTGTCTTGGTCGAGTCAAAATACATTGATTGAGGGGAAAACCCTCACCTTATTGGCTAAATCCTTTGATCCTATTGGACCCATCAAACAAAGGCTGCAACCCAAAATGGGGATCCTGGTGAACCAACAATGACCTTTGTATAAGGCTTAAGCAATTGGAAGTTTTTTGTTTGCTTTTAAATCATGGAGTTTGTAAAGATGCAATCCTCCCCTTGGTATTACGACTTTGTGGAGGTGTGGGGGGTAAAGTACACCCTCTTCCTCAAAGCCTTGCTCCTTTAAAGATGCGGTCAATTGTAAACCCTCATTAACTTCTTCGGCCCATACACATAGTATGGAATTTGTAGAAAAAATAGATAAAGCTCGTGTTGAAAATATTGGAGTAGGTGGTCCCCGAGCTACTCTCGCCTTATGCCTTTAATGCAGTGATATGCCATTTTAATGGATTCTGTCCTCCTACCTCTGATTTATTGCAATGCATCCATTCCACTTGGACACGTCACACAACACTACAATATATATGTATGTTCAAAGGGTGCTTTCCAATTGATGTAATGTTATATCATTAAACAAGGTCCACTCAGTAGTTAGCATTCAATAAATGTAATATGGCCTAATATTAATGTAGGGGCCACTATAAGTTAGGTTTAGGGAGTGCTAGAAGCTTTTTAAAGGAGTAAGGAACTATGTAATGTTGTAAAGTAATTGCATTGTATCTTAGCTCTGCTCTTTTGCAAAGTTGTCCTTGGGAAGTGCTACTGTAAACATTGCTATTAGTTCTAATATGAACAATTTTTTCTTCTCACAGGATCTATCATGTTTTTATTCTCATCTTCCTTAGATATTAGGAGAGACAGATATATAGAGGTTTATGACCTGAATGAGAGTAGTATTTCCTCCAGATGGGAAGGACTCCAAAGAAACTACAGGTTTATGACCTGAATGAGAGTAGTATTTCCTCCAGATGGGAAGGACTCCAAAGAAACTACAACTACAAAACTCCCAAATCCCTAATGGTAAGCTCAAATACCAATTGATATGTGCTCCAACTAACACATGGATAAGTAATGAAAATAGAATCCAAGAAGCAACCACACTGAGGAAGACACAAGTATTTTCCGACCATAAAACTATGCACTCTATCATTGATTATATGTATATACATAAGAACATGGGAACCAAAACTGGTATTTACAAGTTTAGCACAAGTGCCATGGATAGCCTACAAGGCTACACTCTATTCTTCTAAAATAAGAAAAGCCGTGTCATCCATAAAGGGAATACTTTGATGGGAAAAGGCTAAAAAAGGAAAGCTAACACAAGAAAAGCTAAAAGATTATGTTATACTATTTACAACCATTTCAAATACTACTATTCGAGTTCTCATCAAATTACTTTTTTGGAAGTGTATGTGCACAAATGTTCTTTTTAGTTATGACGCCATTCCTTTTTTATTCTACTCTTTGAAGAAACCAAGTCAAGTCAGTTTCCTTTAAGTTTGACTTGGCCTTGAGTCATACTTGGGATTTTGTCTCACTTGACTTAGACTTGCCAGCCAAATATGAGTCAGATTGACTTGATGATTCTCACTCGCAGAGTCGCAAGTCAGACTCAGTTGTTTGTCTACAAAAGACACTGAAAAAATTAAGAAACACACTCATCTTGCTCCTTTTTCTGAATCTATCTCACTGTAGACAGTGAACAAGCTTACAGTGAACAAGCTTGCTAACTTTCCAGAATCCACGGCATTTTGTAGTGTGTAATATCAGATATATACTTTGAAACAAATAATTATTGATATTAGCAGTATGTAGCCATTGTAAACTTACATACCAACAATTTTTGTTTCCCTTCAAATTTGTTGGAATTTTTAATATTTTTCATTTTCTGTTTCAACTCCTGATCTTTTCTACTGTCCAAGTCAACTTTTCCTCTTTGGCGTTGCTGAGTTATTCTCATAGAGTATGGTATCAGTTGGAGGGTCACGAAACATAGCTTTAAATAATCACATTATTTAAATCTCATGAGATGTGGTTCAGACATATATCACTATAAATTGACTATCAGTCAAGAGGTTGAGCCTATGTAGGCTTTTGTCTGCTTTTCCTTCCTAGATTGAGAGTTTTCTAAGTGTCATGTTATGGAGATCAGAAGGATGTGAATATGGCTATGTTTAGAAGAGGTGTTTGAGTGGTTAAATCAGTAATTTGCTTGGTTTTCTTTTCCAAGCAAATTGAAGTTAAATGATATTCTGTTCATGGAATTAGTTAGGAACTTAGGGGTCTTCGAAGTTGTTTTTAATACTGTAAAGGTGGAGAAGCTGTGGAAATGTTCTTCTTGTTTTTATGCACCTTTCAACTTCAGTACAGATGCACTGCAATGCTTTGATCTCTTTAAAATGTTTAACTACTACAGATATGACTAATTAAGCACCTTCTACATGTGAGGATAGTTTAATAATATGAATGTTTCTCAGAATGAAATTATTCTAATATAATATTCTCTGTTTTGCTTGTTTGGTCCCAATGTATTATTTTTATTTAATTTTGACATATTTCTGATGTTTCTGAAGCAGATACAGATGGAAAGATCAACCCAAAATCACTGAAGTTCAGGAAGAATACATTTGGGAAGCCAGAGGTGGTTTGATTACCAAATAGAAGTCTTTTTACAGATTGCTTTTGTGTAAAATATATTTTTTTGTGTAGCTTACATAAAAACACCAGTGTGTTGGATGTTCTCTGGTACAGGTAATATGGCCTTTTGAGAAACATGATGGAAATGAGTGGAAACCTCCTCCTTTATGTTTCAATCTTGCTCATACATCGTCACTAATTGCTTGTGGTGTCACAACAAAGTCTTCAGTAAGCTCAGATTGTTATTTACCTGTCATTTTTAGAACTACTTACAACCTGCTGCAAAGTTATGGTAAATACGTTTTTGTTAATGTATGTGGGTCACCGTTACCTTTTCTATGATCTGTGAGCTTGGTTGTTCTCAATATGAAAAGCTTCTAGATTAAGCATTTGGGATCATATTATGGGATTCTAGGCCCTTCAGCTAGTGTTTCATTTGCTGCCTGTTGCATGATAGGTGGGCATTGATGTGGAGGAAAAGGGACGAAGAATGAACAGTAATATACCAAAATTTGCCAGGCGCTATTTTTCTTTACCAGAGATTGCATGGTTAGAGGGGATCCCTGATCCTGAGAGGCAACGCCAGAAATTTGTACAACTCTGGACTCTCAAGGTTCAGTAAACCACTGTTTTTACTTCTCATCTCTCAGTTTTCTGTGAGCATATAAACTAATTATGTTTTTTTTTTGTTTGCTATAATTTGCAATGGCTTTTTCTTAGGTTGAGCCTGTTATTCTTTCTGCCTGTTGGATCAATTCTTCTTCATTTGGAAAAGGCATGGATGAACAAAATAAATAGATGTGGGAAACAAAACCACAGAAAAACATTTTTTCGGAGAAATTACCTAGTAGCTACAGTTGTTTAGAACACTAGTTAGAGTATAATGGACAGATTAGAATTCTAGTGTTTGATGACAAGTGGATCTTGTAAACAAGTCATGATATGAGTCTGTTAGAAGGTCCGAGATTCACTTTTTTTGGTTCAACCTTTCCAATATGGCTTAGCACTATGTATAGGTTGAAGATAGAAATGTCTGAAATACTTCGGCATACTATGGTAGAAAGTTACTGTACTAGCTGCATAAGGGAATGCTCTTACTTTCCTCCCTGCTTTGAAAAGTGAAGACATTATCTTAGAAATCACTAAGTTCTAAGAAAGTTATGATATGCAAGCTTTTTATCTGAAAGGGATATATATTTTTTTTAAATGGTGATATGATGCAGGAAGCCTATGTCAAAGCTTTGGGAAGAGGGATAAGTGGAGCTCCTCTCAAGGATTTCACTATCCATCTGAAAAATCTTTCAGACATTCAAGAGGACTCGTGCCAATGTGGAGGTGCTCCCTCCCTGGTATGCCATGAAAAATGCCATTTTCTTGCTAAAATTAAGGCTGCTTCTATTTTTGGATGGTGGTGGTAAAAATAAAAATTGTATAAATATACTACTCTTCAAGCAGGTGTATATGATGAGGGATTGTGAGAAAGAGGGTAGCATTAAAACAAACATAACTCATTGAATTATGTTACATTCATAGACATGAAAGAATATACTAGTAGTATGAGTGGTGTTAGTTTCCGTTTCCTTATTTTGAATAGTAGTAATCCTTTTCTATTTTTCCTTATATTATAGGCACAGACAATAACATTGGAGGTTTCCAGAAACAGTGATGCTATTACAAGTAACTGGCAGTTTCTCCTTTTTCAGCCTACAGATTTGCACTATGCTTCAGTTTGCATGGAACAAAATGAAAACCACTTAGATGGTAGGTTTCTATATTTTCTCAGAACAGTGAAGTAGCTTTGTCATGTAGGATAGCAATATATTCTTTGGATATTCTGCTTAAGGAATGGTTGTCCTTCATTTTAGTTTGCTTATATATTCGTAGATTTGGTAACGCGTTTCTTCTGTCAAATTACAATCACTCTTTGAAATGCTTGGTTACACATTTTCTTTATCTGAAAGAATGCTCAGAATTTTCTGTTGTTTTTGTTACAGAGGAGGGAAGGGATGAAAATAGCTGTTCTGGTATTAAGATGCAAATCTGGAGGACTGTCCCCCTAGTAAAGGATGAATCTTTCTCTGGGAAACAGGCAATTCTTGCTTGCAGTAATTCAGTCAGATTCTAATCATATAATTACTGTGAAAGTATGTGGAAATGGTGCCAGTGCTTCAGAGAGCCAAGTACATAACATTGTTTTGGGTTGTGATGGCTGAAGTTATCCCATGTTGGGATGACAGATTGAGGTGCCAATGGGCTATCTTGTGTTCTCTTGATTGTATTTTATGGGAATATCAGACAGACAGTTTGAGTCTGGAAATGCTCAGCAATTGTACATTTATGCCATTGCCATCATCCGTGGATGTTAAGATTTCTCTCTCTCTATCTTTCATAATCATCTTTCTAAGCAACAGTATCAGGGAAGTATCCTTGGTCTAAAAAGTCAGCCTATGTTGGAGGAAGAACCAAGTTTATTTTTTTAATTTCTTGTTGAAGAATATGTCTTTTAAAAAATTTTACAATTAGAAAACCAAAATATGGAAGGGTATATACAATGATTATCATAACTTCTTCCAAAGAACTACTAATGCAGAAACAAATGCAGAGTACTTAGTGTGATCCAAAGATTGGGCATCTTTGATGAGCAAAACATCTTTTGCAAACAACAGATGATGAACCTCATCCTTCGAAATTGAACTGAAGGCAGACAAGGGGCTAGGCTTATGCTCAAAAATAAATTTAAACTGCAGCTTTTATAAAACAAAAACCACCAATATCCTCAAATAATACCAAATCCCAGAAAAAGCATCATGAAGAAGAGTGCCGCCATCACCAAACAACACTGTACGCTGGTGAACCTTGTCTTGAAGAAACATTGAATGATGATCCTCAATACAAATCCAATCACCCCTGACAAATCAGTAGTCCTAGAAGATATGCCTATCTCTGGGAGCTGACAAACAGGATAGGCCATCCAACAGAGTCACAGACTAGTCTTGGCCAACTTGGCCTTAGACAAAAGCCCTTGATAAATGACAAGTCAACAAGCAGTTTTAACTTATAAGAAAGCTGTATAGTCTAAACACTCTGCATGCACCTTACTCAACACTCTGGATCCTTAGATACTCAGTGAGTGTTAAGGGGGAGAGGACATCTTGGATGAAGTGCTGAATTCAAATGGCGGGTATCATACTGCAGTGATGGCCAACCAAAACTCCACTCCTCTCTAGAAGGGCCCCGACATACCAATATTCATCTTAAATAAGGTGGACTTCGAAATGAGAGCACACAACTCCATGATTGAAAGATGATCAGAAGTAAGAAGCTTGTGTTCTCGAGTCTTGAGAATTATAGTTTGGACAAGAAATTAAGCACATGTTCAATGTGAACATGTGAGTAGTTCAAGGTATTCTCAAAAAGTAATCTATTTTTGGAAAAAATATTTTATTTTGTATTTCACTTTAGTAAAAAATTGTAAGTCTTATATTTAGAAGTTGAGTTAAAAATTGTATCTCGTGCATGACTTAACTAAACTAGGAGAAATCCTAAAAAAATAGATTTTCTGGTAACAACATAAAAAATAGGGCAAGGTAGAGACTTTCTATACACACACACACACACTTGATCAGTTGAGCAAAACATAGAGATAGTGCAGGTAGTCAGGGAAGAGGCATTCTTGGACAGCACACAGTTGAAGGTGGCAGTTTGTATAATTTGTACAGTCGTACAGACAAGTCTATACAGGCTGGCCTGCAGGTAATGCAACAGTTTTTGTTGTTTCTTGTTTTTCCAGCAGACTGTACAAGCTTAGTTTAGGGTTTTTTTGGTATCCATGCAATGTGCGGAGGTTTCCTTGTATTTTTTTTGAAGAAATGAATATCTGATTTGAAGGAGTAATTACCTATGTCACATGGTTGCTTGGGAGCGGGAGCGGGAGCGCCATTTTCAAAAGCTCCCAGTCTGGAGCATTTCGGGGAGCGGTTTTTTTAAATATATATATATATATATATATATATATTATATTTTGATGCATATATGTCAACAAAAGCATGTAGAATGATGAATTAGACAGAAAAAACATAAAAACATAGATTGAATCATATAACATCAATCATCTAGAAGTTATAGTCTTCATCAACCATGCCCACAAGTTGGAAACATACAACATATTGACTCTTGAGTCTCATGTATCATCAATCTGAAGGTTTCAAGCTTTCAAAATTCAATATATAACATTTATCATCATTGATTTCAAATTTCAATATATAACATTTATCATCATTGATATATATCATAATTCATTTATCATCATTGATTCATTGATTTCAAAATTCAATATATAACATTTATCATCATTGATATATAACATTTACCATCATTGATTTCAAATTTCAATATATAACATTTATCATCATTGATTTATTGATTTCAAAATTCAATATATAACATTTATCATCATTGATTCATTAATCACCATATAACTTTCATGAAGCATCATATTCATAATTCATAATGACTTATAAACTTATAAATGCCAACTTCAAAGTTTCACCTTTCATATTCAAACTTCAAACTTAAATTGTCATTAAATATGAAAGTGTCAAGTTTCAACTGTTCAAGAGTTATAAAAGGTAAAAACTACTAGAAAATAGAAAAGACTAGTAAACAACAAATCTATTTTATCTATTGGCTAGCCCCTTGCCACGCCCACGAGAAATGTCTAATTTGTGAGAACCACGAGGCAATGGTGGTCTTCTAGTACTCTCAGGAGTACCACGTCCACGACCATGACTAGAAGGCGGAGGGCAACGTGAGGATGTAGGTGGAGGCTGAATCTGCAAAGGAACAATAGTTGGATATTGAACACTAGCACTGGCACCCGCACTGCTACTGGATGGTGGGACTGGCCCTGTGTGTGGCGGTGCTGCTGATGCTTCATCATCATCCCTCAAAAGTTCTGCTTTCAATTCTTCCATATGTACAATGCCATCCTCCAAATTATCATCCTCTGGGTTGTTGTCCCATACTTTATATGATTGATCCTCATATGCCCGATCACAGAAATGACTCAACAACTTCAAGTTGGAATGCACATAAACCAGACTTTCAGCTCGTTTTTCATTCAGCCTGTTTCTTCTCACATTATGTATGAAGTTGTAGGTGCTCCAACACCTCTTTGCAGAAGAAGTATTCACAACTTGTGAGAGAACTTTTTTTGCCAACTTTGGCAAAAGTCCCATGCCGCCATATGCTTCCCACCATGTGAGAGCATCAAATCTGTCTTTGTCTTCCATTGCATGGAAAGAACCAAAGTTACCAGTGCAACTGAAGTATTTGCCTAATTCAAGGCGCAATCTAGCACACTCCTCCCTATCGGGGACCAACTTGTTTAATGCCTTCATGTACCCCTCTTGTACCTCTGGATCTGTGTGAGGTTTGATCCTAACCCCACCTCCAGGTGTAGGTTGGCCCAACCAAGATGGAGAGTAGTATTTTGGCATAAGGATATATGCCAAGGCATGTAGTGGAACATTGAGTTTATTCCACCGTGCACACACAGAGTCGTGAATCATTGCATACAAGTTGGGATCATTATCCTTAACAACATCTTTTATTTGGCCCAACATGCTATCCATCTGCTCATAAACCTCCCCAATCACTAGTTTATCTGTATCTGAAAAACGAATCATGTGATAAATGAGCTTGGTGAAATTCAAAATTTCCCTCACATGTGCCCAAAACAAAGGGTCAAGGGCGGTCTCCTCCACATGTTCAAAACCTTGCCTGTCAACTATTGTCGCTGCCCTATCCTTTAATACATGCGAGTGTGGACTTGATACCATTGCAACCAATGACTCTCTTACCTTCAAAAGGCACCTGAAGGTGAGGTAATAGCTAGCAAATCTAGTCTTTGCTATCTTCAACAACTCCAATTTGGAGTGAGTACGGAAAAGCCCATGGGTATTGCTATGATTTGTAATAAATCTTATCAATTTTTTACCTCTCTTGTACAAATCACCAAGCCATTTGAATTGAGGTTGTCTGTTTTTAATGATATCATGCATCAAAAGGTTCATTGTGTGAACCAAACACCCAGGCAAAAACATGTTGGGGTATTTATCCTCAATAATTGCTCCTGCTACCTTACAGTTAGCAGCATTATCAGTGATGACTTGGATGACATTGTATGGCCCAGTATTTTCAATTATTTCAAGTAATGGTTCTGCAATGTTAATGCCGGTCTTGAATTTGTCTTAATAATCATATGCTGAAAGGAATATTGCACCACTAACCGACACAGCCATAACACTTATCAATGGCTTTCCTTTTACATTGGTCCATCCATCAGATACAATGGACACCCCATGCTCATTCCAAGAATTTGTCATTCTAGCCAAAGAATTGTTTATTTTAGCTTTTTCATGATCAAGTCCCACGGTTCTGGCCTTGTCATACCCAGGGCTCCTGTATCCTTTGGGGGCATCATTAATGGCAGAAATCATTTCATGCCAATAAGGTGAGCGAAGAACATTGAATGGCACCCCACATGCATATAGAAACTGGAAAATTTTTGAATCCACATCATTCCTACACCCTTCGTCAAGGAAATCGGATATGGTTCTATGCCTTAAGGAGATGTTTGGTCCAGGAGTGCCTCCATATCCACTGCTATGGGTGGAAGTTGATGGACTTCTTTGTCCATGATGTGATGGACTTGATGGTATATAAGAATCAATGAAACTCCTAGATCTTTTAGATCTCTATAGGGCAGCCTCCTCTTCGTTTCTATATTTCTCTCTCTCTGTTGTTGGCACACTTACACAAATTTTGATTCCTATATTTTTCTCTCCATCCCCTGGCATTTTCCCACAAAGGTGCCTTCTGGCACGAGTGTATGAACCTATGTATTCTTTATTGCAATGGGGGCAAAGAAATTTAGTGGTTCCACCACCTTTCCCTCCTTCCTGCCTCTGAACATATTTCCACAAAGGTGTTTGACTTTGGTCTTGTCTAGTTGGGGTCTCTGTGGCCTCATGTTCTCCATTTCCCCTTCCTCCTCAGCATACTTCTCCTCCTCTTCAGGATTTTCATCAAATCCACTATAACCCACTTCTTCATCCTCCTCTTCTCTAATGAGCCTCTTTCTTCTACCTTCCAACACCATTATTACAAAGAAAGGAACAAACATGAAGAAAATCCCTAGCCATATAGCCATGATGTTTCAAGTTTCAAGTTTCTAGCCTGCAAAAACAATGGAAGAATGCCAAATGGGAATAGGAAATGCAACATAGGAAAAAAAACAATTCAATTTTTCACTTTTCAACACACTAAAATGCAACATTGAGAAAAAAAATCAAGTTTTCATTTTTGAACAACTTAAAATGATTCCTAAAAAATAAAAAACTAGATTAGAAGACCTACCTCTTTCTTGCAATCCTCCTCTTGCTCTCTTGTAGCTTGCTCCTTGCTCTCTCCTTGGCACTTCCACTCTCCAAACTCTCAAGCTCTCTTGCTCTCCAAATTGCTCTCCAACTCTTAAGCTCTTGCTCTCACTCTCTAACTCTTGCTCTCACCCTCAAACTAAAACAATAAAAACCAAATGAGGAGGGTGGGCTTTTATTTACCCAACCCCCCTCCCTCCCTCTCAAAAAAAAAATCGGAATTTGACGTCCAATTTTTTTTTCCTCACCGGGGAGCGTTCGGGAGCGAACGCTCCCCGACCGCTCCCCGCATTAAAAAAACGCTCCCGAATCGTTTTTTTAATGGGGGAAGCGCTCAGGGAGCATTCGCTCCCGAGCGCTCCCTAAAACGCTCCCAAAAAAACAAGGAGTGTTTTTTCAAGCTCGGAAGTGCACTCCCGAAAATGCACCCCTCAAGAAGTGTTTTTGGGAGCGCGCTCCCAAAGAGCTCCCGAACGGAGCGCGTTTTAGGAGCAGAATCGGGGGGGGAGAAGCTTCGCCGCAACCTTGCATGCGTATGTGTGAAATCAATTTTTATGCTTGACTGTTTAATTTCTAGTTATTGTGTGATTGATGCTAAGGTATGAAATTTGTTTTCAACATTAATTAAATTCAACAATCTACTTGTTTGATTGAGATCACAAGGACATTAGTCATGTAGGGATTGGAATTTTCACTTGGTACCAAAACTTGATTTTTGATTGAGATTCTTAGCGATTTGCAAAATAAATTTACTACAGGGAAGAAGGATCAGTGGTAAGAGCATTTTGAAGTTTGATTTGTTTGATTTGGGAGTTTATGTAATATATCTCAAAGATAGCAGAAGTGGGCTTCCAATTAGAGGACAGATTGGGTGGTCCATCAAACTCTTTAGCATGGAAAGTGAGGGTTGTGCTCTTGCTAAATGTTAGAATTCCCAAACTCAATGCCTGGTATTCGGTTCCTAACAATTATTAACAGAATGAATACATGACTAAGTTCCTAACCAAAAATATTGAGGCAAAGCAAACTTACTCGATTTGAGTCACATAGATAAACAAATTTCTGCACAATTAACAGTTCTTCATTAATAAATTTATCACAAAACTTAGTTAGGCTCCCGTCTTGGGATAATGGTCCAATTGGGAGCCCAACTGAGAAAATATAGATTACAAAGCTGATCACCGAACTCTTTGCACTCTCTCGGACCCAGCACATGCTCACTGAGAAACTTATCTCAATCTTGTGCTGCTATTTTGTAAGCCTCAACACTTAGGCTCAATTCATAACTTTCTTAAGCTAAGATTTACGGCCAAAATTAGCTCAAGTTAACTAAAGATAAATGACTTGACTTTGGTTAACTTTTCTATCTTTAACTTTCTTTACTTTAACACAAGTACAAGTCATAAATTTAGCTTGCTTTACATGCACATCTCATGCATGTCACATGCAACACATTTGCACGTGTGCAACTCACTTGCACACTCTGCATGTCACATGCAATCTCCTAAACAGACAAATCAAGGAACTTCTAGTCAAGACACAAGACTAGGAGTACCTTCCGAGCTACAAAAATAAACTCTCCCTCTTAGTGAGGGAGGTACTTATGGAAGAACCTCCACCTAGATCTATCTCCAACACCACCATGTCATCCGCTGTTGTAGTTGCTCACTCTGAACTAGAAGAATTCCTTGTTACCCGCTTCAGAATATGATTTGAAAACATGTTCTTTCCAACCATGCTCCTAGGATCTTGCTCCTGAGTGTCTAATAATGTCATATCATACCAGCTGAGGCTCTTGGAAGTACCTAAAGAATCACTTTTCCTCGCCACTTGCTCCCTCTCAATAACGAACATTGTTTTTGTATCCAAGATCTCCTCAGATATATCCACAGATTGCCCCAACAACTTGTATGACTGCCCCCGTTTGATGACAAGCACTACAATAGTCTGGGGGTCATAATGTTCTCATTTTTATTTCTTGGGCATTGATCACAGTATGCTACATATTTTGAATATCATTATTCATTCCCTTCCAAAAATATGATTTTCATGCATTGTAGTAGGTTTTACATAAACCTACATGTCCTATTGATAGTGAATCATGGGACTCCTTGAAAATTTTGAATGGAATTTGGGTTTAGGTAAATTCTTCCTTTATACCATGGAATATCGTTTTTCCTTTCAAATTTTGAATTATGAGGAGGATTATTGATTACAGCACACGTTTCTAGACCTTTTGCATACTCACTTCGAATTTCATTAAGCCATTCTGGAACTACAATTGAGACTGTAAGCAATGACTACTCTTCATCTTTTTTGGATAGAGAATTTGCTACTACGATGCCTTTCCCTTTCTTATGTAATATCTCTATGTCAAAGGCCACACCTTTTTCGATCCATTTTCGCTATTATGTAGAAAATGGTTTTTGCTGGAGAAGGTGTTGAAGACTATTATGGTTTGTTCGTATTAAAAGCTTATTTCCCAAAAGGTATTGTCTCGACTTGGATAATGCATGCATAATGGCGAGCATTTCTTGTTGTATGTAGATTTTAGACTTTCTCTTTTATTGAGTTTTCTGCTTTCAAATGCTATTGGATGACCATCGTGCATCAACACTGGTCCTATTCCAAAACCTGAAGTATCACATTGTAATGTCCCCAAATTAATTAATTTTGTTAAGAAGAATTTCCATTTTTTGCAATTTTTGCAATTGGGAGATATTTTGGCCCACAACTTAGGAGAATGGACAAAATCAAAGGAAGATTTGCTTTTGGGTAAAGAGAAGGACCCACTTTATAAAAAAGGGGGTAATCGTGGAGCTAGTGTAAGGCGGGGGTCACTTTGTTGTAACTTTTTTTGACCTTTAAAAGTTACAAATCTTTTAAGAAATTGCTAATTAATTTTATGGCTAAATTTGGAGGCA
Organism: Pinus albicaulis; assembly: GCA_034641835.2. Classification (NCBI taxonomy): domain Eukaryota; kingdom Viridiplantae; phylum Streptophyta; class Pinopsida; order Pinales; family Pinaceae; genus Pinus; species Pinus albicaulis. The sequence continues at coordinate 932,867,632 of CM076571.1, read as the reverse complement.
TATGCAAATTTTGGGGTAAAATCGTTATTATATGAATAGATGGGTTAAAAATTAATATTGTTTTTTTTTTTTTTAAATAAAATAAATTTAATAATAAATATATTTGTATATTTTTTATAAAAATGATTTATTTAAAATATTAAATATTAATTTTATATCTCTATTCCTATTCATGCCACATATAGCCACCAAGGATCAAAGTTCACCAACAGTGAAGCAATTAATGGCAAGTCAAATAGAAAAGTCAAATTAAACTTATGTCCCCACCCCACACTTCACACATTAAACCACCATAATCTAAATGCATCGAGATCTGTGAAATGTCAAATTGGTTTTTTGTGTGGTTGTGGGGGGCGCGGCTTCATATTTTACTTTTAACCTACTACCCCCTCTGAAAAGTTGTTTTACCTTTGTTGCTTTTTATAGCTGTCATCCTCTCGTTGATTTTAGACCCCCCCCCCCCCCCACCCCCCTTTGAAAAATTGTTTCACCTTTACTTTTTTTTACAGCTGTCATCCTCTCGTTGATTTCAAACTCCCCCTCCCCCCCTAAACGATTTATCATCCACTACCCCCTCCGAAAGAACGTTGTAAAACCACTATTTACATTGATTTGAATTTTATGAATATCAAGCGGGAAGGTCTACAAGGTATGCAAGCAAATTTATATATTATAAAGTCTATATGAAAGGAGATAATGGAGGGAAGACTTTCACAGTCATATTTTTATGAAATGAGCTTACGGGTGAAAGATTGAGGTAAAAGGAGGCCGAGTAAAATGAGGTAAAATGAGGATGGAGTTTCAATGTTAGAAAGAGATGTTTCTTCCTTATGGGATAATTTTACAGAGGTAAAAATGAAAGTTTACAGAGCAGAGAAATAATGTTTTATGCTTATGAATTTAAGAGGGGAAATAAATTATGAAGATGAAATGCACGGGAACATAACATTTGGATAAATTCTTATCCAAAGATTTTACAGGAGTGAAAACCGGAAACTAAAATATATTTTACCAATCATGACAAAACAAGACATGGTTTTCAAAACCATGGGAAGGAAATCAGTCGATGGTTTTATGAAATATGTTTATAAATTTTGTTTATTCATAAATATATAAATTGAGCGAAAAACAAAACATGGATTTCATTCAATAGATGGCTTTACAGGATGAAAATATTTGAGGAAATATTTTGAGATTTCATTTATGAAATTCATGAAAATAGAAAATTATGAATTTACAAGCTTAAGCAAAATATTTGGAAAATATTTTCTTCTCAAATATTTTACGACAAAGACTATGGGCAAAAAGATCAACATATAGTTTGGTTTAACTCCAAAATGAAAATAATTCCTTGGTCAACTAGGTGGAAAATATAAAAAGACATGTGAGATTATTTTCATATTTTAGACTTAAGAAATAACAAACAAAGGGACAACTAGTTGATATAGGTGGCAGAGATAACCAAGCTTGAAGGGAAGATAACAGATTTTGTGAAAACAAATTCAACCACTCCAGATTCCAAGGTAAAGGTCCAACATCAATGAACCAATTTCGAGATTTGGAGGCAGATGATTTTCCAGCAGTTCCAAATTCCCTGCAGTTTTTCAGAGATTCTTTTTTATTTTTACTTTATTGTTCATATTTTTATTCAAGAAAGCTAGACACTGTTAGCTTAATGTAATGTTCTATATATTGTTTCAATTGTAATGTAAAAGGGTTGCTTTTTGATGCAAAAACCCTGCCATTTTTGTAAAGATTTTTATTGTAGGAATTTTAATTAAAGTAGTCTAGCTCAAGTTCATGACAAAATTTGTTCTCTTTTGTATGTTTTTCCAATGAATTCATAATCTATTTTTTTGCACATGTTCAAGGTAATATAGGAGATCTGGGTAAGAATAGATTGAGTGTCAATTTCTCTGAAATCCCCTTGCAAAGTTATAATCATTTAAAGAGATTAATTAACTGAATTGTCTGTCTTGGATAATTCCTCTACATCTTTTAATTGTTGCCTTCTGTCATCTCTTGAATGTGTTCTGTTTGGTTGTAGAAGTCCTCTACATACATCTACTATATTTGGTTGATTAAGTATTCAGTATGGCTGCTTAATTATCATATATTCTCTTCTATTCAACCACCAAACTCTTTTAAGTTATGTCATTCTGTCAAAGATAGATGTTGGCAGATTGATTAAGTTTCTGCAAGAGAGGGCTTTATTTCTGAGCATAGATTTGACTAGCATCAATAACCACCCACAATAAATCATAGATCTGGCCATTGTGCTCCATAGGTTGTTGTCCAGTGACAGTGAACATCGTTAAAAAAGGCCTCATAACATTTGAGGGAGCCCCCTCTGGTTTAAGGGACAACTTGAACCTAAAGACTGGTCGAGTTGGTTTCTCGACGTAGTTTTGTAGCCAAGAACGTCCTTCGAGAAACAGATACAACACACTCCATGAGGGAATACACACCCTTGGAGAGCTCGACTTGGAGAGAGAAGGGAAAATGAAATTCGCTGGGTGGAGCCCACAAGGCAAGGGAAGTCACATAAATTATAAATGGAAATGGAGCACTCACTTGGGGACCTTCTGCTAATTTGACTTCTAAACTATTGTTGCTCAAGCTATTTAGCTAGGTCACAAAGTGTTGTTCAGCACCAGAGATTTCCAATGGGAAATCTCACTCCTCCTTCGGTGGACCTTGAGTGCCACCCTAGGGGATAATTACCATAAACATTAGAGGCCTCTCGAAGAAAATTACAGGGAAGTTGAGTTGCTCTGAGAAGCCATCTAGGTGTAGAAAAAGGAACCACGAATTCTTGTGGAGAGGTATTCTGGGATGAGCTAGTTCCGAGTTTTTGCAGGTTCAATCCTTGAGCATTCTATAACATATTCCAAGTGGATTTGTGGTTTGAGGGTGTGAATATTGCCCAGGTTGAAGTATTCTTACTGGGGCCTGTGTAAAGGGAGTTTTGGACTGTGCAGTTCTTTGTGGGGAAAACTTGGCTGAGGGTTTTGGAGTTGGCTTGTAAGGAGGTGCAAGAAGGGTTATTTAGGGCATTTTCTCAGCATTTTGTAGGGGTTATCGAGGTTGATTTCCTATAGGACGGATTTTATAGTCAGTGATGGAACTCACAAGAATTGGGGGTGATTTTGGAAGGTTGGAAAGAGGCCCAAATATTTCTTGGTTTTCATGGGTATTTGGAGGAGAGGTCTCGGTTAAATTTGTAGAATCTTTCGGGGAGTATACTATTGATTTGTGGTAGCATCAGAAGTGATCTAAGTCTCAAAATTTGCAGGGAGACGTAGACACATGTATTCCAAAGAACCCAAAAAGCATTTTGGGAAATTCCACTCAGATCACGTTTTATGAAAATAATTAATAATTTTTAATGAGACCCTAAGTCTAAACTTAGGAAATTAAAATAATTAAAGGATATTAATTAAAACAAAGTGTGAATATTCTAGAGAAGACAAAGATCAAGTCAAGTTAATCTTAGTCGTTGATTAACCATTTAATCTCTGTCGTTGAAATCTCAATGAGAAGATTATAAGAAGGACTTGATGGGGCATTTGGAAAACACATTGAGATGGAGAAATAATCCAGAGATCGAAATTCTTTAGTGAGCAGTGCTCACGGAGAAGATCGATCGAGAGGATTCTTGCAGAGGGGCAGGGATGATTTCTGCTCGGAAGATTTTCCTGATTCAGAGAGTGCAAAACAGTGGAGGCAGAAAGGCCACAGAGAGCAACGCAGAGCCAACCACACAGAGGCTACGCAGGGACTGTGTAGAGATTTAGAGGGAGTTCGATTTTTTGTTGAGGAAACTCTTGGGGTTCAGTGCCAGTCATTGGAGGGAGTTTCTGGAGGCCAGAAGGGCCTTGTTTCCAGTCAACAGATAGAGAGGGAAACTTCAGTTGTGACGCAGAGACTGTGTAGAGTGACGCAGTCACTGCATAAAGGCAGCGCAGAGAAGCTCATCTTGAGCTAAGGTCAATGCCGGATTCCCATGGCAGATTGAGATCTTCTTACGAGATTTATTTGTCAGTTTTCCTTTGTATGATTTAGCAATTTCGACAATCATAGACTTTTACTTAGAAAAATAGTGCGTAATACACAAACCCTCAGTTGTTGCATCAGTTTTCCCACATTGGGTTTTTCAGGGGACATTTGACCAAAAATAACTTTGTTAATGTGTTTATACTTGTGCTAGTATTTTTCCTTGCATTTTTACTTTCCGCAGAATTTTTATTGTGAGGACTACACTGTATTTTATTTCGATACACGATAAATAATTTTTTTAGTTAAACAAATAGAAGAAATATAATCAACTGCTACAGTAGGATTCCAGATAGCGGAATTTTCACATGGTATTAGAGCTACAAATCTAGAAGAGCCAATGTTGAACAGAAGAGGGAGATCGAGAGACTGCGCAGGCAGTGAATCAGATTCCCTAAAGGATTGCGCAATGCAGTCCAAGAGGACAAATTTTCGTGGAAAATCTCTCTCTAGGTGAGTTGACAAAGAGAGATTTTTGGATCAAAATTTGCCACTGATAGAGGGAGCTGCGCAACAGGTTGAGCACAGAGCAGTCTTCAGGAGGGACGCGGTTTTTGCTTGACCGCAAAAGCGTCAAAAATCGAAAGAAAAATAGCACAGATAAGTATGGAAAATTTAGATGTCTATGAATTATCTTCCAGATTGGAAGAATACTTCGCATGTTTGTCAAGTTCAGCATCTACAGGTGTTTGGTACATTGATAGTGGGGCTTCATCTCACATGATTGGAGTACGAGAATATTTCTCGAGCTATCAGGAAGAGCAGATGGACTTCCAGATCACTATGGGAAACATAACAAAATGCACTCCAACAGGGAGAGGCACCATAGTGTTTCAGACGAAGGCAGGAACCAACATCAAAGCTACCAATGTGTTGCATGTTCCAGGGCTAGGAATGAATCTGATTTCAGTGTCCCAATTACAGGACAAGGGATATGCGTATACTTCATTGGAAAGAAGGTATACTGTAGAAATTTTAAGACCCACTCCGGTTTTTAGTTTCTCCTTATTTCTCCCATATAGTTAAATGCCCATTCCCATAACCATACATTCAACAAGCTCGAAAAATAAATATTTTCTGAAAACACAAATTTTGGAAATTTCAGTGCTGAAAATGCAGAAATAAAACTCAAAAAAATAAATCAGCCACACACAGAAATTTGACACGTTGATTTTTGGTCAAGATGACCCTGGAAAAACCCCCTATAACTCTTGAGGAAAACCAGTTCGAAAGCTCTTCTTTATTTCTGAATATAGCTTTTACAGTGAGACAGAAATTACATAAAAAATTCCAGCAACTTAACAAATGTACTTATCTTAGTTTCCATGCTTATACCCTGCCTTGGAAAACGTGCCAAACAGTAAACAATCAAAAAAGAAATTTTTACAGCATTTATTATAGGATTAAATGCTGACTACCTTTCTCGATTTCTATGCCCAGTTGTATGGCTGTACGGATGTACAGAATGTACAGCAAAGCCTCCTCGATTTCTGTGCCTCTTTCTGCCTCGAAAACTGTGTTGAAGTTGTTGTATGGCTGCTGTACAAATTTCCTCGAAATCTGTGCCACCAAACAGCAGTCCCTCTCCTTGATTTTCGTGCCCAGAATCTTCCCAGAAAATCGTGTTGAAGCTACTGTACGGATTCCTAGAAAACTGTGCCTCCTTCCTCGAAAATTGTGCCACACGCCTGTTGTACGGATTTCTGCCTTGGGAACTGTACCTCTTTGCTGCTGTACGGATTTGTTGAAGTCTCATAGCTGCTGGCCTCCTCCTTCTCACTGCTCAGAAATTTCTCCCTTGCTTTCTCTTCTCTTCTCTCAATCTGCTCATGAAAGATTGAATGATCTTTTCTCTCCTTTTCCTCCTTTAACCTAACCCTAAGTGACTTTTTGGGGAATCCCTAAATCCAATGGCTGAGATAGCTTTAGATCTAGGGCTGAGATTAAATGCTCTTTAAATCTCACTTTCTATTTTTTAATTCACCCCACTTTAATAAAGACCCTCTTAGTCATTTATTTCCAAAGTCACTTTTCACTTTCTAATTTCACATTGACTTTATTAAAGTCACTTTAAAATTAGACTTAGTAACTTTATCACTTAAAGTCACTTTTAAATTAGATTTGACTTTATAACTTATAAAGTCACTTTAGGAGAAAAATTAAATTCTTTTGGACACTTTTCCCTAGGCCAAAGATCAAAGCCTTAGGGAAACACCTTTCCTCCGGTAACCAAATTTCAACACTCCCTCTTACCGAGGAAGGTGTTCCTCACCACACCCATCTTGTCTCTGAAGTAGACATGCTTGACCCGTGGTAAGGCTTTGGTAAGAATATCTGCAACCTGCTCATCAGTGGGAATATACTAAAGCTTCACAACTCCCTTCTGAACATAGTCTCTGATGAAATGATATTTGATCCTGATATGCTTTGACCTGTCATAAAATACTGGATTCTCCGTGAGTTTAATGTAACTCTGATTATCACAGTATATCACTGAAGGTCTCAACGGCTGACCAAATAAGCCAAACAACATCTTGCGAAGCCATATGGCCTCACTACTAGATAGACTGGTTGCCATGTACTCTGCTTCCGCTGAACTCAATGCTACTGACTGCTGTTTTCGGTTGAACCATGACACCACTGTCGAACCCAACCCAAAACAACACCTTGAAGTGCTCTTCCTATCAGAAGCACAACCTACCCAATCAGAATCAATGTAACCTGCCAATCTCACTCCATCTCCCTGCCTATAATCCAGACCACACTCCACTGTCCCCTATAAGTACCGCAAAATGTGTTTTGCAGCAACCCAGTGCACCCTCCTGGGCTCACACATGAACTGGCTCATCATGTTGACTACAAAACATATATCTGGTCTGGTGTTGACCAAATACATCAAGGAACCAATCAGCTATCTATACAATGTGGGATCCACCAACTCGGAATCTGAAGTGTGAAGCTTCTTCCAGTTGGTGATCATAGGTGTCGACATGGGTCTACAATCCTCCATGTGGAATCTGCTAAGGATGTCCACAATATACTTCCCTTGTCCCAGGAAGAAATGCCCCTCCTCCTGCCACATCTCCAAACCCAAAAAGTAATGCATCAAGCCAATGTCCTTCATCTCAAACTCCGATGCAAGATCTCTCTTGCAGCTCTCTATGAGTCTCTCTAAACCCGTAATGAACAATTCATCCACATACAGCACCGGAATGAGAGGCTCCTCACCTATCACAATAAAGTATAGGTTTGGATCTGCATCACTCTTTGTGAAACCCATCTCTTGCAAGTATGTATCAATCCTGGAGTACCAAGCTCTAGGAGCTTGCTTCAGGCCATAAAGGGCCTTCTTCAGTCTGCACACATGGGACTCCTTCCCATGCACCTCAAAGCCCTGTGGCTGCTCAATGTACACCTCCTCCTGTATGAAGCCATTGAGAAACGTGGTCTTCACATCCATCTGGTGGATCTTCCAACCCATCTCTGCTGCTATTGATATAATGGAGCGAATCGAAGTATATCGAGCCACGGGAGCGAAGGTCTCCTCATAATCTACTCCCTCTACCTGGGAGAACCCTCTAGCCACAAACCTTGCCTTGAATTTCTCAATGTTGCCATCTGCAGCATGTTTTACCTTGTAAAACCATCTAGAAGTAACCACGGATTTGCCCTCAGGCCTTGGCACCACCTCCCAAACATCATTCTTCATGATAGAAGAATACTCCTCCTGCATTGCCTCTCTCCAAACCTGCTGACTAGCTGCCTCCTCATAGCTAGAACGCTCAGAGTCAACGATGTTGGCAACTATTGCCATATAGCTACAGAACCACTCAAGTGGTCTACTCTCTCTGACTGACCTCTTCGGTCCAGCAACAGATGTGGCCTCTCTCAAGGTATCCTGAAGCCACTTGGGCTTCCTCTTCCCTGAGCACACTTCTCCCACCAGAGAATGAAACTCCTCCTCATCAAGAGCCTGAACTCCTGACTGTCTGTTTGCTGTCCTCCTGCCTGAACCTAAACCTGTAGATGCTGAAGTATCGTGTGAACTTTCCATCAGTGGACTACCTAGTGAACTGCTCTGCATGCTGCCCAAAGCACCACCCCTCTAACTCTCCGAGCCACTGCTCATTGATGGACCTGACAGAGTAATCGATGTACCTCTTGATCCCTGCCCACTGGATCCCTGTGACTGACTCAGCTGCTCCTGAGGGTCTCGCTGATCCAGATACTCTAACTCCCGTGACCTCCTGAAAGCCCTATCCTCCTCGATCTTCACATCTTGCCTGACAACAACTCTCCTCTGTGCAAGAATATAAATCCGAAAGGCTTTCGAGGTCTCACTATAGCCCACAAAGATACCCTTCTCTGCGGTGGGCTCTAGCTTGGTCCTCTTCTACTTGGGTACGTAGGAGTATGTAATACACCCAAAGATACGAAAATGACCAATATCAGACTTCTTCCCAGAAAAAGCCTCCTCCAGAGTCACATGCCCAAGGCACGATGTGGACTCCTGTTGTGCAAATAAACAGCAGTGTTGCAGGCCTCTGCCCACAAAAACAATGGTAACCCTTGATCATGTAGCATGGCTTTGGCAGCCACTCCGATAGATCTGTCCTTCCTCTTTGCAACCCCGTTCTGCTGGGGGTTGTAAGGAACTGTGAACTCCCTCCTAATGCCTGCCTCCACACAATAATCAACAAACTCACCAAGGGTGTACTCCCCTCCATTGTCCGACCTCAGGGACTTGATCTTCCAACCTATTTGAGTCTCCACAAGAGCTCTAAACTCTTGAAACTGCTTGAAGGCCTCACTCTTGGTCTTCAAGAAATAAATCCAAGTCTTCCTGGAGTAATTATCAATGAATAAAACATAGTTCTCATATCCACTCAAGGAAACATGGGACATCCGACCGCTCACATCGGTATGAATCAAATCAACTATCACAGTCGATCTGTTGTCACTGCTAGGAAAAGAGGATTTGGCAAACTTTCCCATTGCACATCCTCTGCATGTATCTAGGTGATCAGTACTAAAATTTGGCATGTAATATCCCTGCTCCCAGAGTTCTAGAATTTGTACCTATTTGAACTTCTGTTTGAGTAAAACAGATCTAATAAGACATTGTAATGGTATAATTGAAATTTCAGCTTGCATAATTAATCTATATGTAGAAGAATACCTGAAAATCAGCACAAACTTACGAATCCTGAAGCGGCTGAAGATTAGCTGGTGATGTCGTGAACATAACAGATTATTGGGACAATCGAATCCTCCCAGCCAAATCCGGGACTAATCCCAGACCCAGAGGATGTCTCCTCTGCCCCCGTGCCCAGATTTCCAAGAACAAGAGGCTCCTTCCCAAACACTGCAAGCCGGCATTTCCTTCTCACTTCAGCAGAAACCCTTTCTTTTTACTCCCAAAACATTCCCCCCTTTCTCCTCCATACCACCTCCTTTAAATAATCTCCTTCCACCGCCTCTAACTTCCCGAAGTCTTATCCTTATTAATGATGATATTTTATGTATTTAGGTGGTATACTTTTCATTATGTTTGGATATGAATATAATCTAAACAATCTTCCTCCACCGCCTCAAGCTTCCCGAGGCCTTACCCAACCTTATGTTTACATTAAATGTTGTTATGGTGGGTGATCCCCATTAATGTGCGTACGTATACACATTTATAAAGGTGGGATTTTATTTAAGTACCTTTTAATATAAATCTTTAATATTGCATGCTCATCGTAACTTAAAGATTCCTTAACTTAAGGATTTTAACTTTATTACTTCATTTCTTTTATTACCTTGTTTCATAAAATTTTATACTTAGTTGAATTTAATATAAAGTTTGAAATCTTAATATTAAGTTCCCAATCTATGAATTCTTGATATTAGTAGGTAGGTGTACTAGTGCGATGTGGGCGGTATAGGCAAGTGTAGCTATCAATTGCCTATATCGTTCACATGCTAATATCGTTTTGTATATACGTGGGAATGGGTCGTTACATACTTCCTCCCTTCAGAAAACTTCGTCCCGAAGTTTATGGTTTTATATATTCATAACAATATTGTGTTTTTAGAGATTAGGGTGTTTGTAGAATGCATGTATTTCAAGATTGAATTTTCGTTTAAATAAGTATGTATCCGTAATTTAATTGTTACTCCCCATCTTCACCGAATCTCCAAGCTATTCTAAAATCATCCTATCCTTCCTAATCTCTTCCACTCCCATCCTATCCGTCCTTTACAGGAATATGCCATGGCATCAGTTTTACTGATCCATTCATAGACCTCAATGATGTCAGAGTCGATTACGTCGACCTGACATGCTTGTAGGCATCCGACAGTCATCATCACACGTCTAGGGGAGCGTGACTCGCACAGTCCTCCCATGACTCCAGGTATTGGAGGATAAACAGTGGGCAACACCTCCACTCCTCCCAGCAGGACCAGGGTCAACACCCTATCGTGGGATCACATGGAGTCTCAATTGTTCTTGGAAATCTGTCATCACGTAGATTGTTCCAGTAATCTGTTTTTCTGCATGATACTCACTGATACATAATCTGCAATGTAAACACTCGTACACATATTACAGCATATGCATCTATATTGTTCATAACCAATTGTTACCCATATAACAACCTCTACACATTCAAAATACTTTGATATGTATGATATCAATCCTAGAATTTATAAAAAGAAAATTTGTTCACATAGGTATCAATATGTTCAATAAAATTTCTCATTTCAGATGCTGCTTCGGTTTAGTCTATTCATGTTCTATTTATGACGCACTGCTTTAACCATTTTCACTCTATATACCCCTATTTTTACTTTTCATATTCACAATGTAGTTACACTTTTATTCCCTTTCCTTGAATCATACTTGAAATGCAATGAAATAATTCGATAGATATTTTCATCTATAATGTCTAATCTATAATTTCACCTTCCTGCAATGTTAATTTAAATGCCATATTGTATTCTGGTGTCCATGCCTTAGTAAATTTAAACAAACAGCATATATCTTATATCACTAAATTGAAGTAGCATTCTATCTCTATGGGTATCCATGTATCAGTGAGTAAAATTCATTCTTACGAGATAATTCAAAATAAATTTTATAATTTCATGGATAAGCTATGACCACTCTTTATACATGACCAGTAAGCTGTGTGATTATGATTACAAAGCGGTAAGTTAGGTTAGTATGTGATTATGTCATACTCTTCATAGCTAATAAAATCAATGGGAATCAGTGAAGATAGTGATATGTTAATGAAGAACATTGAACCTTTACCCTTGACTCTATATTAGTACAATACTACCTTGTTTATTATGTAACATGGTGAGAGATGAACCTCTATACTAAAAGAGCTTTTATTACCGTTACAACAGGTTAACCAGTGTGAATCCATTGAATAGTATAGCTTATATAATACTGACCTTACGAACATGTAGACTACTAGAATCTTATAGCAAGGCCGAGTATCACCATGTGAAATAGGTGAAGCAAGAAGGTCTCTCTTATATACGAGTAGATGCTATATCAGATAGGGTTCAACCTTTATCAAGCCTATGATTGCCAATACTTCTATCCTTATTCCTACTTAACTAGAGAATGGTACACTCAGTAAGCTATGAAGATCATATGGTTCACTGTCACTCAAATCTTGCCCTTATTCTGATTATGGTTATACACTCCTTGTTATTACTAAGTATACGTGTTATTTTAAGCATATTGATCACTATTTATTATGGATTCTTATTAATTATAACTATTGTTATAATCACAACTGTAATTAACAGAGTCAAGTAGATCACAATTTTTGTACTAGTAATAAGCAGATATGTATGTTATTAGAATACCTGTATTTCAGATAATGAGTGCCATTTGTGAGTCTTCATCCTATCGCTTCCCATTTGTTCCCTTAGATATGGAATCACAGTTAATTTCAAAATGGCACTGGACAAATGGGCAGATAGTATAACCACCAAGTAATGGAAATGATTATGTTATCCCAATCTTATCACTTATATATATGTAGTAGTAAACCCATTACACCATTATGATAAGCTCTATTATGAGAAAATCCCGTGAAATCATAATTACTATGCGCTTATTATCCATACATGCTTAATTACTCCTATATGAGCATAGTGAATGTTCCTTTACCTCATCTATAAGCATAGAATCGTTCGATCAATCTGTGAAATGGAACTCGGTCAATGGTAGAGATAGGTAGTACTAAGGTCATTAAGAGAATAGAGTCACCACTATTCCAGGAGCATGAGCTTATACCAAATGTAATATCCCTGCTCCCAGAGTTCTAGAATTTGTACCTATTTGAACTTCTGTTTGAGTAAAACAGATCTAATAAGACATTGTAATGGTATAATTGAAATTTCAGCTTGCATAATTAATCTATATGTAGAAGAATACCTGAAAATCAGCACAAACTTACGAATCCTGAAGCGGCTGAAGATTAGCTGGTGATGTCGTGAACATAACAGATTATTGGAACAATCGAATCCTCCCAGCCAAATCCGGGACTAATCCCAGACCCAGAGGATGTCTCCTCTGCCCCCGTGCCCAGATTTCCAAGAACAAGAGACTCCTTCCCAAACACTGCAAGCCGGCATTTCCTTCTCACTTCAGCAGAAACCCTTTCTTTTTACTCCCAAAACATTCCCCCCTTTCTCCTCCATACCACCTCCTTTAAATAATCTCCTTCCACCGCCTCTAACTTCCCGAAGTCTTATCCTTATTAATGATGATATTTTATGTATTTATGGTGGTATACTTTTCATTATGTTTGGATATGAATATAATCTAAACAATCTTCCTCCACCGCCTCAAACTTCCCGAGGCCTTACCCAACCTTATGTTTACATTAAATGTTGTTATGGTGGGGTGATCCCATTAATGTGCGTACATATACACATTTATAAAGGTGGGATTTTATTTAAGTACCTTTTAATATAAATCTTTAATATTGCATTCTCATTTTTAACTTAAAGATTCATTAACTTAAGGATTTTAACTTTATTACTTCATTTCTTTTATTACCTTGTTTCATAAAATTTTATACTTAGTTGAAGTTAATATAGAATCTGAAATCTTAATATTAAGTTCCCAATCTATGAATTCTTGATATTAGTAGGTAGGTGTACTAGTGCGATGTGGGCGGTATAGGCAAGTGTAGCTATCAAGTGCCTATATCGTTCACATGCTAATATCGTTTTGTATATACGTGGGAATGGGTCGTTACATACTTCCTCCCTTCAGAAAACTTCGTCCCGAAGTTTATGGTTTTATATATTCATAACAATATTGTGTTTTTAGAGATTAGGGTGATTGTAGAATGCATGTATTTCAAGATTGAATTTTCGTTTAAATAAGTATGTATCCATAATTTAATTGTTACTCCCCATCTTCACCGAATCTCCAAGCTATTCTAAAATCATCCTATCCTTCCTAATCTCTTCCACTCCCATCCTATCCGTCCTCTACAGGAATATGCCATGGCATCAGTTTTACTGATCCATTCATAGACCTCAATGACGTCAGAGTCGATTACGTCGACCTGACATGCTTGTAGGCATTCGGCAGTCATCATCACACGTCTAGGGGAGCGTGACTCGCACAGTCCTCCCATGACTCCAGGTATTGGAGGATAAACAGTGGGCAACACTTCCACTCCTCCCAGCAGGACCAGGGTCAACACCCTATCTTGGGGTCTCATGGAGTCTAAATTGTTCTTGGAAATCTGTCATCACGTAGATTGTTCCAGTAATCTGTTTTTCTGCATGATACTCACTGGTACATAATCTGCAATGTAAACACTCGAACACATATTACAGCATATGCATTTATATTGCTCATAACCAATTGTTACCCATATAACAACTTCTACACATTCAAAATACTTTGATACGTATGATATCAATCCTAGACTTTATAAAAGAAAATTTGTTCACATAGATATCAATATGTTCAATAAAATTTCTCATTTCAGATGCTGCTTCGGTTTAGTTTATTTATGTTCTATTTATGATGCACTGCTTTAACCATTTTCATCCTATATACCCCTATTTTTCACTTTTCATATTCACAATGTAGTTACACTTTTATTCCCTTTCCTTGAATTATATTTGAAATGCAATGAAATAATTCGATAGATATTTTCATCTATAATGTCTAATCTATAATTTCACATTCTTGCAATGTTAATTAAAATGCCATATTGCATACTGGTGTCCATGCCCTAGTAAATTTAAACAAACAACATATATCCTGTATCACGAAAGTGAAGTAGCATTCTATCTTTATGGGTATCCATGTATCAGTGAGTAAAATTCATTCTTACGAGATAATTAAAATAAATTTTATAATTTCATGGATAAGCTATGACCACTCTTTATACATGACCAGTAAGCTGTGTGATTATGATTACAAAGCGGTAAGTTAGGTTAGTATGTGATTATGTCATACTCTTCATAGCTAATAAAATCAATGGGAAATAGTGATATGTTAATAAAGAATATTGAACCTTTACCCTTAACTCCATATTAGTACAATACTATCTTGTTTATTATGTATTATGGTGAGAGATGAACCTCGATACTAAAAGAGCTTTTATTACCGTTACAACAGGTTAACCAGTGTGAATCCATTGAAATAGTATAGCTTATATAATACTGACCTTACGAACATGTAGACTACTAGAATCTTATAGCAAGGCCGAGTATCACTATGTGAAATAGGTGAAGCAAGAAGGTCTCTCTTATATACGAGTAGATGCTATATCAGATAGGGTTCAACCTTTATCAAGCCTATGATTGCCAATACTTCTATCCTTATTCCTACTTAACTAGAGAATGGTACACTCAGTAAGCTATGAAGATCATATGGTTCACTGTCACTCAAATCTTGCCCTTATTCTGATTATGGTTATACACTCCTTGTTATTACTAAGTATACGTGTTACTTTAAGCTTATTGATCACTATTTATTATGGATTCTTATTAATTATAACTATTGTTATAATCACAACTGTAATTAACAGAGTCAAGTAGATCACAATTTTTGTACTAGTAATAAGCAGATATGTATGTTATTAGAATACCTGTATTTCAGATAATGAGTGCCATTTGTGAGTATCCATCCTATCGCTTCCTTTTTGTTCCCATAGACATGGAATCATAGTTAATTTCATAATGGTACTGGACAAATGGGCAGATAGTATACCCACCAAGTAATGGAAATGACTATGTTATCCCAATCTTATCACTTATATATATGTAGTAGTAACCCATTACACCGTTATGATAAGCTCTATTATGAGAAAATCCCATGAAATCATAATTACTATGCACTTAGTATCCATACATGCCTACTACTCCTATATGAGCATAGTGAATGTTCCTTTACCTCATCTATAAGCATAGAATCGTTCGATCAATCTGTGATATGGAACTCGGTCAATGGTAGAGATAGGTAGTACTAAGGTCATTAAGATAATAGAGTCACCACTATTCCAGGAGCATGAGCTATACCCAAAATGTAATAACCCTACTCCCTAAGTTCTAGAATTTGTACCTATTTGAACTTCTGTTTAAGTAACACAGATCTAATAAGACATTGTAATGATATAAATTGAGATTTCAGCTTGCATAATTAATCTATATGTAGAAGAATACCTGAAAATCAGTACAAACTTACGAATCCTGAAGCGGCTGAAGATTAGCTGGTGATGTCGTGAACAGAACAGATTACTGGGGCAATCGAATCCTCCCAGCCAAATCCGGGACTAATCCCAGACCCAGAGGATGTCCCCTCTGTCCCCCGTGCCCAGATTTCCAAGAACAAGAGACTCCTCCCAACACTGCAAGCCGGCATTTCCTTCCTTCTCCTTTCAGCAGAAACCATTTCTTCTCCTCCAAGAAAACATTCCCCCCCTTCTCGTCCATACCACCTCCTTTAAATAATCTCCTTCCACCGCCTCTAACTTCCCCAAGTCTTATCCTTATTAATGATGATATTTTAGGTGTTTATGGTGGTATACTTTTCATTATGTTTGGATATGAATATAATCTAAACAATCTTCCTCCACCGCCTCAAACTTCCCGAGGCCTTACCCAACCTTAAGTTTACATTAAATGTTGTTATGGTGGGTGATCCCCATTAATGTGCTTACGTATACATATTTATAAAGGTGGGATTTTATTTAAGTACCTTTAATATCGCATACTCATTTTAACTTAAAGATTCATTAACTTAAGGATTTTAACTTTATTACTTCATTTCTTTTATCACCTTGTTTCATAAAATTTTATACTTAGTTGAATTTGATATAAAGTCTGAAATCTTAATATTAAGTTCCCAATCTATGAATTCTTGATATTAGTAGGTAGGTGTACTAGTGCGATGTGGGCGGTATAGGCAAGTGTAGCTATCAATTGCCTATATCGTTCACATGCTAATATCGTTTTGGTATATACGTGGGAATGGGTCGTTACATGGCACACTTGTAGTGATCTCTCGCAATATCCTCAAGGCTCCATGATACATGTGCCCCATCCTGCGATGCCAAATCTCGCACAGCTCTGAACTGCTAGCTCTGTTGTCGGTACCACTGCTCAATGCCAAAAGGCGCTAAAATGCAAACTTGTACACCTTTGCATGGCGTACACCAATCACTTTAGTTGACTCAGTTGGAGTGCCCCTGGGATATATAAGCACCTGTCCTCTACTGAACAATACCTCATACCCTCTATTCTCCAATGCTGAGACGGATATAAGGTTCTTCCTCATCCCTGGCACATATAGAACATCTGACACCTTCAAGGGAGGTTTGGGTTCCCTATCAAATGTCAATGTCCCCACACCGACTGCTCTAACAATGTTGTCGTCTTCGAGTACTACCTCTATATCAGTGCCACTCTCTGAAAGCTCGAGAAGTACTCACGGACTCCTGTCATATGACATGAAGCCCCACTGTCAACATACCAAATACCTAAAGATGCTCCGCTAGTGGAGGGAAATGCACACTCCCTCTCACCCTCCGTGGCAGGTGATCTTGCACTAGTGGACTCACAAGCAATGAACCCAAACTCCCGGTCAAAGCTTTTCCAAAAGTCCTCTATCTCTGTTGATGTTGCCATAGCCTTGTTCTTCCCCTTCTTTTTCTTCTCCAGACACACAACTACATAGTGTCCCATCCTCTGACAATTCCAACACTTCACCTTGGAATAGTCCTTCTCCTTGTTCAGCTGCTTACCTTTACCTTTGCCTTTGCCCCCACCACCACTTATGGATGCTTGCTTCTTTCCTTTGCCTTTCTTACCTCCTGCTAACAGTGCTACATCCTCATCCTGCTCAACTGGTTTGACTACCCCAAGCTGGTTCTTTTTTATTTCATTCTGTATGGAATCATCCCAGAACCTCTCCCAAGTGGGAAGGGTCTCATGTGCAAAAATCCCATCAGCAAAGTTCAGCCATGACCTGGGAAGGCCATTCACTGCAATTCGCACCAACTCAGTGGGTGGAATGACCTCTCCAACTGCTGTCAACTCATCTCTCACATTAGTGATCTTTGTGAGGTATGCAGTAGCACTATCTGTCTTTGCCATCTTAATGGCCTTCAGCTTGTCCCTTAGGACCATTTTCCTGTTTTCATTGGTACTCTGGTAGAGATTGGTCAAGGCTGTCCACATCTCATGAGCAAGTCTCTTTCCTCTCACATGAAGAATACAATGGTCTTTAATACCATCCAGAATCAGTCTCTTATCCTTTTTATTCTTCTTATTAAAGTCTACCAACTGAACAAGGTCAGTAGGCACATTAATAGGGCGCTGTTGGGTACTCACCACTATACTCCAGACTTCTTCCTCCTCAAAAATGCTCTACATTATTTCCTTCCATACATTGTAGTTGCTATGCCCATCCAACCTATCCTCCACCCTCAAGCCCAAAGACATGCTTGTTGTCCTAATAAACTGAAAATAACACTACTATAGTAAAGGTTCTGATTTTTGTGTGTAAAATTAGCTTGCTATAATTTTTCTTCTTGCTGTCCCAAACTGCACTTTTCAGCAAACTACCTCTGATACCATGTAGAAATTTTAAGACCCACTCCGGTTTTCAGTTTCTCCTTATTTCTCCCATATAGTTAAATGCCCATTCCCATAACCATACATTCAACACGCTGTAAAAATAAATATTTTCTAAAAACACAAATTTTGAAAATTTTACAGTGCTGAAAATGCAGAAATAAAACTCAGAAAAATAAATCAGCCACACATATAAATTTGACACATTGATTTTTGGTCAAGATGACCCTAGAAAAACCCCCTACAACTCTTGGGGAAAACCAATTCGAAAGCTCTTCTTTATTTCTGAATATAGCTTTTACAGTGAGATAGAAATTCCAACAACTTAACAAATGTACTTATCTCAGTGTCTGTGCTTATACCCCGCCTTGGAAAATGTGCCGAACAGTGAACAATCAAAACAGAAATTTTTACAGCATTTATTACAGCATTAAATGCTGACTGCCTTTCCCGATTTTTGTGCCAAGTTGTATGGCCATACGACTGTATGGACTGTACATAATGTACAGTAAAGCCTCCTCGATTTTTGTGCCCCTTCTGCCTCGAAAATTGTGTTAAAGCTGCTATACGGCTACTATATGGATTTCCTCGAAATCTATACCACCAAATAGCAGTCCCTCTCCTCGATTTTCGTGCCTAGAATCTACCCAGAAAACTGTGCTAAAGCTTCTGTATGGATTCCTAGATAACTGTGCCTCCTTCCTCGAAAATTGTGCCACTCCTGCTATATGGATTTCTGCGTTGGGAACTGTGCCTCTTTGTCGTTGTATGGATTTGCTAAAGTCTCTAGCTATTGCTCTCCTTCTCCTCACTGCTCAGAAATTTCTCCCTTGCTTTCTCTTCTCTTCTCTCAATTTGCTCATGAAAGACTGAATGATCTTTTCTCTCCTTTTCCTCCTTTAACCTAACCCTAAGTGACTTTTTGGGGAATCCCTAAATCCAATGGCTGAGATAGCTTTAGATCTAGAGCTGAGATTAAATGCTCATTTAAATCTCACTTTCTATTTTTTAATTCACCCCACTGTAATAAAGACCCTCTAAGTCATTTATTTCCAAAGTCACTTTTCACTTTCTAATTTCACATTGACTTTATTAAAGTCACTTTAAATTTAGACTTAGTAACTTTATCACTTAAAGTCACTTTCAAACTAGATTTGACTTTATAAATTATAAAGTCACTTTAGGAGAAAAATTAAATTATTTTGAACACTTTTCCCTAGGCCAAAGATCAAAGCCTTAGGGAACCACCTGTCCTCCGGTAACCAAATTTCAACATATACATCAAACATCTGAGATGGAAGAAGAAGAGGCAAATTGGAGCTCGAAGCAAGAGACTATACAAATTGGAGCTCGAGTCTCCAATGGCACTGATAGGCAACAATCTTGATGGTGAAAGAGATCTTAATGCACTATGGCATAGGTGAATGGGACATTTACACCATGGAGCACTAAGGATACTCAGAGAGACTGTCACTGGAGTACCAGTACTTAGTATAGAACATGATGACATATGCAGAGGATGCGTACTAGGAAAGTACGCTAAGGGGCATTTCCTAAAGGTGAAAACCAAGCATAAGGCATATTAGGATTGATACACTCAAACATTTGTGGCCCAATGTCCACTAGAGCTCTCAGTAGTGGCGAATACTTTGTCACCTTCATTGATGATTACTCTAGAAAAACCTGGATCTACTTCCTAAAGACCAAGGATGAGGTGTTTGATCGGTTTAGAGAGTTCAAAGCTGTCGTGGAGAACATGACAAGGAAGAAAGTAAAGATATTGCGCTTAGATAACGGTGGAGAATATATGGACAAAGACCTAACAGATTTTTGCGCAAAGTGTTGAGATTTTGTGTATTTGGGGTAGCATCAGTTGTGCTCTAGCTCCCAAACCTTGTGGAGGGACTAGAGTGCACTGGATCTACAGGACCCATAAATGGATTTGGGAAATTTCATCTGGTTTAGGAGATATTAAATTAATTAATTATTTTAATGTATTTTCTAAGTTAAAACTTAGGAAAATAAAATAATTAAAGTGAATTTAATTAAACATGTGATGAAATTGTCTTAAGTCACACAGATGAAGCTTTCTTTTAATCTTAGCCATTGATTAAAGATTTAATCTTGACCATTGATTTGTCAACGAGAAAAGTATAACGGAAAGGCTTGGGGTCATTTGTAAGACACACAGAGGCAGAGCACTGAAGCTAAGTTGAGATTCTAGGGCGGGGTTGCTAAGAATTCTCAGAAATGTTTCAGTTGCAGAGAAGGGGATTTAGACCAAGGGGATGATCTGATCCCAAGGTCAAGAATACACAAGAAACAGAGAAGAGATCAGGAAAGACAGCGCAGAGGAAGGCAGTAGCAGCAGCAGCAAGGACAGCGTGATTTTCAGGAAACCCTTCAGGGGTTACGTAGAGACCCTTAGGGGCAACATAGTTACTGCATCACCCAATCTGGGGTAACGCAGTCCCTTCCTATGACAGCGCTGAGCATTTGGAGGCCTTCAGAGGCTGATGCAGTGTCTTTCAGGGGCAGATCCGGGGTTTCTAGGCCTAGATCTGGCTGAGTTCTGTAAATCCCGTTTGACGGTGTGGATCAGTTAGTATTTTTGGTCTTAGATCAACCTGAAGTTGTAGATCTAGAGTTTTCTCTGTAAGGTTTTCCAGATCTGGAACCCAGAGTTGTGTATTCAGAAATATTCTTAATAATAGAGCCCTCCAGTAGCCAGAGACTGGTTTTACCACATTGGGTTTTTCTGGGGACAGTTTGTCTAGAAATAACTGTCAATTTGTCTATGTGTGCATGTGCTTATTCTAGATCTGAATTGGTAGAGACCTATTATGTGTTTTGCTTTGATGTTAACTTGAATTTATTTAGTTGATTACTTGTATAAGTAGGAGAAGCTTAACCGGATTAACAGATAATTTCTGCATAAGAATTAAGTGTTGAAATTTGGTTACCGGAGGACAGGTGGTTCCCCAAGGCTTTGATCTTTGGCCTAGGGAAAAGTGTCCAAAAGAATTTAATTTTTCTCCTAAAGTGACTTTATAATTTTATAAAGTCAAATCTAATTTAAAAGTGACTTTAAGTGATAAAGTTACTAAAGTCTAATTTTAAAGTGACTTTAATAAAGTCAATGTAAAATTAGTAAGGAAAAGTGAAGAATGATGTTTGGGAGGTGGTGCCGAGGCCTGAGGGCAAATCCATGGTTACTTCCAGATGGCTTTACAAGGTAAAGCATGCTGCAGATAGCAACATTGAGAAATTCAAAGCGAGGTTTGTGGCTAGAGGGTTCTCTCAGGTAGAGGGAGTTGATTATGAGGAGACCTTCGCTCCCGTGGCTCGATATACTTCGATTCGCTCCATTATATCGATAGCAGCAGAGATGGGTTGGAAGATCCACCAGATGGATGTGAAGACCGCATTTCTCAATGGCTTCATACAAGAGGAGGTGTACATTGAGCAGCCACAGGGCTTTGAGGTGCATGGGAAGGAGTCCCATGTGTGCAGACTGAAGAAGACCCTTTATGGCCTAAAGCAAGCTCCCAGAGCTTGGTACTCCAGGATAGATACATACTTGCAGGAGATGGGTTTCACAAAGAGTGAGGCAGATCCGAACCTTTACTACATTGTGATAGGTGAGGAGCCTCTCATTCTGGTGTTGTATGTGGATGACTTGGTCATTACAGGTGCAGAGAGACTCATAGAGCACTGCAAGAGAGATCTTGCGGCGGAGTTTGAGATGAAGGACATCGGTTTGATGCATTACTTTTTGGGTTTGGAGGTGTGGCAGGAGGAGGGGCATTTCTTCCTGGGACAGGGGAAGTATATTGTGGACATCCTTGGCAGATTCCACATGGAGGATTGTAGACCCATGTCGACACCGATGATCACCAACCGGAAGAAGCTTCATGCTTCGGATTCCGAGTTGGTGGATCCCACATTGTACAGACAGCTGATTGGTTCCTTGATGTATTTGGTCAACACTAGACCAGATATTTGTTTTGCAGTCAACACGATGAGTCAGTTTATGTGTGAGCCTAGAAAGGTTCACTGGGTGGCTGCAAAACACATTTTGCGGTACTTGCAGGGGACAGTGGATTATGGTCTGGACTACAGGCAGGGGGATGGAGTGAGATTGGTAGGTTACACTGATTCTGATTGGGCAGGTTGTGCTTCTGATAGGAAGAGCACTTCAGGGTGCTGTTTTGGGTTGGGTTCGGCAGTTGTGTCATGGTTCAGCCGAAAGCAGCAGTCAGTAGCATTGAGTTCATCGGAAGCAGAGTATATGGCAGCCAGTCTAGCTAGTTGTGAGGCCATCTGGCTTCGCAAGATGTTGTTTGGCTTATTTGGTCAGCCGTTGAGACCTTCAGTGATTTACTGTGATAATCAGTGTTGCATTAAACTCACGGAGAATCCAGTATTTCATGACAGGTCAAAGCATATCGGGATCAAATATCATTTCATCAGAGACTATGTTCAGAAAGGAGCTGTGAAGCTTGAGTATATTCCCACTGATGAGCAGGTTGCAGATATTCTTACCAAAGCCTTACCATGGGGCAAGCATGTCTACTTTAGAGACAAGATGGGTGTGGTGAGGAACACCTTCCTCAGTAAGAGGGAGTGTTGAAATTTGGTTACCGGAGGACAGGTGGTTCCCTAAGGCTTTGATCTTTGGCCTAGGGAAAAGTGTTCAAAAGAATTTAATTTTTCTCCTAAAGTGACTTTATAACTTTATAAAGTCAAATCTAATTTAAAAGTGACTTTAAGTGATAAAGTTACTAAAGTCTAATTTTAAAGTGACTTTAAGTAATAAAGTTACTAAAGTCTAATTTTAAAGTGACTTTAATAAGTCAATGTAAAATTAGAAAGGAAAAGTGACTTTGGAAATAAATGAATAAGTGGGTCTTTATTAAAGTGGGGTGAATTAAAAAGTAGAAAGTGAGATTTAAATGAGCATTTAATCTCAGCCCTAGATCTAAATCTGTTTCAACCATTGGATTTAGGGATTCCCCAAAAGTCACTTAGGGTTAGGTTAAAGGAAGAAAAGGAGGAAAAGGTCATTCATTCTTTCATGAGCAGATTGGGAGAAGGAGAGCAAGAGAGCAAGGGAGATTTCTGGGCAGTGAGGAGGCAACAGCTTGGCACACATTCCAAGGCAGTGTTTCAGCAAGTCCGTACAGCAGAGTTAGCACACAGTGAAAGGCAGATTTTGGGCACGATTTTCTAGAAAATCTGTATAGCAGTTTTGGCTCAGTTTCCAAGAGGGCCGTACATCAAGTTGGCACGAAAATCGAGGAGTAGAGAAGCTGGTTTTGCTGGCACGTTTTTTGAGGGAGGTCGTACAGCAAGTGGTTGTACCCTTGCACAGATTTCGAGGCAAAAATCCATACAGCAGCACTGTTGTTTTTCTGCATGAAAATCGAGAAAAACAGTGCAGCAGCATTTATGGCAGCTTGCACGCTTTTCTAGACAGTCCGTACAGTAGCATTTAAGGCTACAAATTTGGGCACGAAAATCGAGGCCATACAACATTTATTGCTGTTCTGTTTTGCTGTTTACAAGTTTTTCCAGTTGGCTGTGAGGCACGGAAAACGAGATAAGTTGTAAAAGTTTACTTGCTGATTTTTCTGAGTTTTTCTCTTACTGTAAAAAGCATTTTCCCAGAAATAAGAAGGAGCTTTCGAACTGGTTTTCCCCAAGAGTTGTAGGGGGGTTTTCCAGGGTCATGTTGACCAAAAATCTCAGTGTTTAAATGTGTTGAATGGCTGTTTTGAGCTTGCTGATTTTTATTTCTACATTTTCCAGCATTTTGTAAATTTTCCAGAATTTGTGTTTTTAGCAAAAAATTATTTTCCTGTTGTTGAATGTAAGGATATGGGAAAGGGCATTTAACTAAAAGGAGAAATAAGGTGAAACTGAAAACCGGGGTGGGAAAACAAGAAATTTCTACATTAAGATTCAGAAATTTATACATGGTATCAGAGGAATTGCAGATCTAGAAGGGTCACCAGCTGAAACATCTAAAGTATCTAGCTGCAGAAAGCAGCGAGAAAGGCAGCAAATAAGCAGATCTAAAGGGACAATGCAGTTTTCAGGAGGAGATTCATGCAGAGGGAACGTTGTCCAGCGTTGTGTCCTAGCAAGCCCACACAATTACTACGCAGAGGCAACTCAAAAACATCATTGGTTGGGTCTGAAGCTAGCCAGTGTGATTCAGATCTAAACCTGTTAGATCCAGAAAAAGTCTGCAGAAAAGTTGCAGAAATTCAGAAGCGCTGGTGGGGTTAAAATTTTCAAGTTTTCAGATTTTTAACCTTAGCACGAGTGACAAAGTTTGGGAAGAGATCAGCTTCTCAGAGAGTTTCTTGCCAAAGGAAACTTGCAGTTTGGTCAGAGGATCAAAGAAGAAGCTAAATCATAGTTGATTTGATAGATTTCCAAGGAGGGAAATCAAGTGTCAGAGGGAGCAAAGGGTTCCCAGTTCGAAAAGGACCCTAGATCCAAGATCTCTAGCATAGAGAAGAGGAGCTCCGACACATTCTGAGCAGATGGCTCCTCATGGACTGCGTGATCAGGATAGGCTGGAGGGCCTCTCAAACTTTTCAGTGTGGAAAGCTAGGATCCTGATTGTCCTTGAGGCATATGGTCTAAAAGACCATGCAGAGCAGACCCTAGCCACGCCGACAGATGCGGATCTCCTAAGGAAGCATAGAGAAGCTGCTGGGCATGCCAAGCGACTGATAATGGACAGTATCAAGGATCATATTGTGCCACACATAGCTGAGAAGAGGACAGCTAATGAGATGTGGAAGGCCTTGACTTACCTATATGAGGGAAAATCAGTCCAAAGAAAGATGTTGTTGGAAGCCCAAATGAGGTCATTCATGATAACCAAGGGAGAAGACATCGAGCATTTCCTCTTCAAATTGCAGTCAATCAGGGATCAACTGACTGCAACCGTAAATGATGCAGTACTAGTCAGGATTGCCCTTAATGCAGTCACGAATGAGTGGGAAACCTTTGACCAAAGTATCTTGGGCAGAGCGGACCTCCCAGATTGGAACAGCTTGTGGTCGATCCTGAGGCAAGAAGAACTACGAAGGTTCACCAAGAAGCAGCACAACCCTGTGTTGAGCAAAGTAAAGAAGGAAGAGGAGGAAGATGCCGCCTTGGCATCAAAGAAGCAGCCGAAGAAGAAGAAGGATCTTTCAAAGATCAAGTGCTTCTAGTGTGGCGAAATGGGACATTTTGCCAGCCATTGCCCAGAAAAGAACGAAAAGGAAGCATTTTCTTCCAAAGCAGCGATGGCAGATGATGGTTCTGGAGATGATGTGGCCATGAGTGCTCATGAACCACGGAGGTGGGGTGACATGGATGTTTAGAGGAGCTACATGGAAGCGAGGCAGGATCCTTGAGCAGCTCATCTCTTGGATCACAAGCGAGCTACGGCAGCCTTAAGACAGTAACTGGACAAGTGGAGCAGTGGGTGCATAGATCACAGATGAGGCATAAGCAGAGGCAGATCTGGAGGCTGGGAGGAGCAGCGCAGAGCATAGCAGCAGCAGCATAGAAGCAGTAGCAGCACAGAGGCTGATGTGACTTCAGCAGTGCAGTGCAGAGCTGAAGCAGCACAGAGAGCTTCAGAGGGATAGCACAATGCAGCAGCAGCGTGATAGATTTCAACACAAGGAGCTGTTGTGACTTCAGTAGTGCAAAGGGAGTTTGATTACGCAAGCAAAATTGTAGTTGTGCATCGTTCTTTAGATGCCAGTACAGATTTGTAGCCTATGGAGCTTCAGTGATGAGGATGCAGCCCATCAAACTTGTTTGTCAAAGATTGGGCAGGAGATTTAGTTGCTTCTCTCAACAACTTAAGTTGCAATGCAGCAGATCAACAGTGGCAGTGCTATGAGCAGCACAGATGCAGCATATTGAGAGAGAGCTGCAGTATAATGGTTGCAGTGGCATTGGCAGAGTCATGGGCAGTAGTATAGAATGGCAGCAGCAATGCAGAGTTAAATGGTAGGAGGCCAAACTTCAACAGCACAGAACCAGTGCCTAAAATCATGTAATGCATGAGTGTGATGTATTGTTAGAGCACACCCTTGATGCTAAGAGGGAGTGTTGAGATTTTGTGTATTTTGAGTAGCATCATTTGTGCTCTAGCTCCCAAACCTTGTGGAGGGACTAGAGTACACTGGATCTACAAGACCCAGAAATGGATTTGGGAAATTTCATCTGGTTTAGGAGATATTAAATTAATTAATTATTTTAATGTATTTCCTAAGTTAAAACTTAGGAAAATAAAATAATTTAAGTGAATTTAATTAAACATGTGATGAAATTGTCTTAAGTCACACGGATCAAGCTTTCTTTTAATTTTAGCCATTGATTAAAGATTTAATCTTAGCCATTGATTTGTCAATGATAAAAGTATAAAAGAAAGGCTTGGGGTCATTTATAAGACACATAGAGGCAGAGCATTGAAGCTAAGCTGAGATTCTAGCCCGGGGTTGCTAAGAATTCTCAAGTGTTTCAGTTGCAGAAAGGGGAATTTAGACCAAGGGGATGATCTAATCCCAGGGTCTAGAATACACAAGAATCAGAGAAGAGATCATGAAAGAAAGCGCAGAGGAAGGCAGCAGCAAAAGCAACAAGGACAGCATGATTTTCAGGAAACCCTTCAGGGTTTACGTAGAGGCCCTTAGGGGCAGCGTAGTGACTCCGTCACCCAATCTGGGGTAATGCAGTCCCTTCCAGTGACAGCGTTGAGCATTTGGAGGCCTTCAGAGGCCTTTGGAGTGTTTTTCAGGGGCAGATCTGGGGTTTCTAGGCCTAGATTTGACTGAGTTCTGTAAATCCTGTTTGAGGGTGTGGATTAGTCAGTATTTTTGGTCTTAGATCAGCCAGAAGCTGTAGATCTAGAGTTTTCTCGGTAGGGTTTTCCAAATCTGGAACCCAGAGTTGTGTATTCAGAAATATTCTTAATAATAGAGCTCTCCAGCAGCCAGAGAATAGTTTTCTCACATTGGGTTTTTTCAGGGATAGTTTGTCCATAAATAACTGTGTCACTTTGTCTATGTGTGCATGTGCTTATTCTAGATCTGAATTGGTAAAGATCTGTTATGTGTTTCGCTTTGATGTTAACTTGAATTTATTCAGTTGATAACTTGTATAAGTAGGAGAAGCTTAACCGGATTAACAAAAATAATTTCTGCATAAGAATTAAGATTCATAAATTTCTACACAAAGGAGGGCATCAAGAGAGAGTGGACAACTCCATAAAATCCACAGCAGAATGGTGTCGCAGAGCGGAAGAATAGAACTATTGTTGGGGCAACAAAGGGCATGTTATATGACATAGAGTAGCCTAGATTCTTATGGGTAGAGAGGCATGTAACACAACTATGTATATTCAGAATAGAACCCCTCACAGAGCACTGGGGAAGAAAACGCTTGAAGGAGTTTTCACAAGGAGGAAGTCGGAAGTGAGTCACCTTTAGATATTCGGGAGTCTGGCATATTGTCATGTACAAGATGAGAAGCATAGTAAACTAGACCAGACTGTAGAAAATAGGTATCTCATAGTATATAGCAAGACCTCAAAAGCATACAAAATCTACATTCCTAGCAGCAGGAAAATTGTAGTAAGGCGAGATGCTAAGTTCATGGAAGATAGATCTTTCAGGAAATCACGTGAGATGCCAGCAGGGGATCAGTCAACAGAAGTTCCTTTAGCCCAATAGCAGTAGGGAGGACAGGCAGGAGGACAGACACTAGGATCGAGTACAATGACTTGTACCAGCATTTCCATAGGAGGAGAAGATTTTGGCAGTTCTCAACAGATGGAACAGCAGGAACAGGAGGATGAATTGAGAGAACCTCCTACCACCAGTGGTAGAACTAGTAGGGAGGCAGGACTGACACTGAGGGATGCAAAGGAGTTCATTGGAGCTCCTAGAATCGAGAAGAGACGTCATAGACAACCTAACAGGTACCAAGCATTGGTAGCACACATAGAAGAACTCTCCAGTTTTCAAGAATTCGTACATCACCAAGTATGGGTGGATTCCGTGGTAGAAGAGTACAGTTCTATCATGACGAATCATGTTTGGGAGTTTGTACCTAGACTTGACGACAAATCAGTTGTAGGATCGAGATGGTTCTACAAGATCAAGTACGTTGCAGATGTAGAAATTTTTGAATCTTGATTCTTATGCAGAAATTATTACTGTTAATCCGGTTAAGCTTCTCCTACTTATACAAGTTATCAACTGAATAAATTTAAGTTAACATTAAAGCAAAACACATAACAAATCTCTACCAATTCAGATCTAGAATAAGCACATGCACACATAGACAAAGTGACAGTTATTTCTGGACAAACTTTCCCCGGAAAAACCCAATGTGGGAAAACCGATCTCTGGCTGTTGGAGGGCTCTATTATTAAGAATATTTCTGAATACACA
Organism: Pinus albicaulis; assembly: GCA_034641835.2. Classification (NCBI taxonomy): domain Eukaryota; kingdom Viridiplantae; phylum Streptophyta; class Pinopsida; order Pinales; family Pinaceae; genus Pinus; species Pinus albicaulis. The sequence goes on along the minus strand of CM076571.1, from coordinate 932,838,983 downwards.
ACTCTGGGTTCCAGATCTGGAAAACCTTATAGAGAAAACTCTAGATCTGCAACACCTAGCTGATCTAAGACCAAAAATACTGACTGATCCACACTCTCAAACAGGATTTACAGAACTCAGTCAAATCTAGGCCTAGAAACCCCATATCTACCCTTGAAAGACATTGTGTCAGCCTCTGAAGGCCTCCAAATGCTCAGTGCTGTCACTAGAAGGGATTGCGTTACTCCAAACTGGGTGACGCAGTTGCTGCCCATAAGAGTCTCTGCGTAACCCCTGAAGGGTTTCCTGAAAATCACGTTGTCATTGTTGCTGTTGCTACTGCTGTCGTCTGCTGCTGCCTTCCTCTACGCTGTCTTTCCTGATCTCTTCTCTGTTTCTTGTGTATTCTAGACCCCGGGATCAGATCATCCCCTTGGTCTAAATTCCCCTCTCTACAACTGAAACACTTGAGAATTCTTAGCAACCCTACCCTAGAATCTCAACTTAGCTTCAATGCTCTGCCTCTGTGTGTCTTACAAATGACCCCAAGCCTCTCCTTTATACTTTTCTCGTTGGAAAATCAACGGCCAAGATTAAATCTTTAATCAATGGCTAAGATTAAAAGAAAGCTTGATCCGTGTGACTTGAGACAATTTCATTACATGTTTAATTAAATTCACTTTAATTATTTTATTTTCCTAAGTTTTAACTTAGGAAATACTTTAAAATAATTAATTAATTTAATATCTCCTAAACCAGATGAAATTTCCCAAATCCATTTCTTGGTCTTGTAGATCAGGTGAACTCTAGTCCTTCCTCAAAATTTGGGACCTAGAGCACAACTGATGCTACCCCAAATACACAAAATCTCAACACTCCCTCTTAGCATCAAGGGTTTGCTCTAGCAATACATCACACTTATGCATTACAAGATTTTGGGCACTGGTTCTGTGCTGCTGAAGCTTAGCCTCCTGCCACTCAACTCTGCACTGCTGCTGCCCATGACTTTGCGACTGCCACTGCAACCACTGTACTACAGCTCCCTCTCAATATGTTGCATCTGTGCTGCTCATAGCACTGCCACTGTTGATCTGTTGCATTGCAACTTCAATTGTTGAGAGAAACAACTGAATCTCCTGTCCAATCTTTGACAGACAAGTCAGATGGGCTGCATCCTTATCACTGAAGCTCCATAGGCTACAGATCTGTGCTGGCATCTAAAGAACGATGCACAGCTACAACTCTACCTGCGTAATCAGACTCCCTCTGCACTACTGAAGTCACATCAACTCCTTGTGCTGAAATCTATCACACTATTGTTGTTTTGCACTGTCCCTCTTAAGCTCTCTGTGTTGCTGCAGCTCTGCACTACGTAAGCAGTACTGCACTGCGTTGGTGAAGTCACATCAGCCTCTGCGCTTCTACGCTGCTGCTGCTATGCTCTGCGCTGCTCCTCCCAACCTCCAGATCTACCGCTGCCTCATTTATGCACCCACTACTCTACTTGTCCCGCTACTGTCTTAAGGTTGTCGTAGCTAGCTTGTGATCCAAGAGATGAGTTGCTCAAGGATTTCGCCTTACTTCCATGTAGCTCCTCTACATGTCCATGTCACCCCACCTCTGTGGTTCATGAGCACTCATGGCCACATCATCTCCGGACCCATCATCTGCCACCGCTGCTTTGGAAGAAGATGCTTCTTTGTCCTTCTTCTTTTCTGGACAATGGCTGGCAAAATGTCCCATTTCGCCACACTGGAAGCACTTGATCTTTGAAAGATCCTTCTTCTTCTTCGACTGCAGTCCATGAGGAGCTATCTGCTCAGAATGTGTCGGAGCTCCTCTTCTCTATGCTAGAGATCTTGAATCTAGGGTCCTTTACGAACTGGGCACCCTCTGCTCCCTTTGACACTTGATTTCCCTCTTTGGAAATCTACCAAATCAACTAGGATTCAACGTCTTCTTTGATCCTCTGATCAAACTGCAAATTTCCTTTGGCAAGAAACTCTCTGAGAAACTGATCTCTTCCCAAACTTTGTCACTTGTGCTAAGGTTAAAAATCTGAAAACTTCAGAAGTTTAACTCCACCAGCTCCTCTGAATTTCTGCAACTTTTCTGCAGAACTTTTATGGATCTGACAGATTCAGATCTGAATCACACTGGCTAGCTTCAGACCTAACCAGCATTGTTTCTGAGCTTCCTCTGCGCAGTAATTGTGTGGGCTTGCTAGGACACAGCGCTAGACAGCGTCACCCTTTCCTCTGCGTGAATCTCCTCCTGAAAACTGCGTTGTCCCTTCAGATCTGCTTTTTTGCTGCATTTCCAGCTACTTTCTGCAGTTAGATTCTTCAGATTCTTCAGCTGGTGACCCTTCTAGATTTGCAATTCCTCTAATACCATGTAGAAATTTTTGAATATTGATTCTTATGCAGAAATTATTATTGTTAATCCTGTTAAGCTTCTCCTACTTATACAAGTTATCAACTGAATAAATTCAAGTTAACATCAAAGAAAAACACCTAACAGATCTCTACCAATTCCGATCTAGAATAAATACATGCACACATAGACAAAGTGACACAGTTATTTCTAGACAAACTGTCTCGAGAAAAACCCAATATGGGAAAACCGGTCTCTGGCTGCTGGAGGGCTCTATTATTAAGAATATTTCTAAATACACAACTCTGGGTTCCAAATCTGGAAAACCCTACAAAGAAAACTCTAGATCTGCAGCACCTGGCTGATCTAAGACCAAAAATACTGACTGATCCACACCCTCAAACGAGATTTACAGAACTCAGCCAGATCTAGGCCTAGAAAGCCAGATCTTCCCCTGAAAGACATCGTGTCAGCCTCTAAAGGCCTCCAAATGCTCAGCGCTATCACTGGAAGGGACTACGTTACCCCAGACTGGGTGATGCAATCACTACGCTACCCCTAAAGGTCTCTGCATAAACCCTGAAGGGTTTCCTGAAAATCACGTTGTCCTTGCCGTCGTCGCTGCCTCACGTTGTTGTCATATCCACATTCATACTGCTCTTCCATCTTACAATCGCTTCTGTTGAGGTACTACCCTGACTCCATCATCCCTATATCTAATTCCCTCCGTAACCGAAATACTTGAGATTTCTACACCCGCCCTAGAATCTCAGCTTAGCTTCAGTGCTCTGCCTCTGTGTATCTTACAAATGACCCCAAGCCTTTCCTTTATACTTTTCTCGTTGACAAATAAACGGCCAAGATTAAATCTTTAATCAATGGCTAAGATTAAAAGAAAGCTTGATCTGTGTGACTTAAGACAATTTCATCACATGTTTAATTAAATTCACTTTAATTATTTTATTTTCCTAAGTTTTAACTTAGGAAATACATTAAAATAATTAATTAATTTAATATCTCCTAAATCAAATGAAATTTCCCAAATCCATTTCTGGGTCTTGTAGATCAAGTGAACTCTAGTCCTTCCTCAAAATTTGGGACCTAGAGCACAACTGATGCTACCCCAAATACACAAAATCTCAACAACAGATGGTAGCGTGGAGAAGTACAAGGCCAGGTTCATGGAAAAGGGGTATGCGCAGAAGGAAGAAATTAACTATGAGGAGACCTTCACCCCTGTAGCCAGAATCACCTTCATCAGATCTGTTATATCCCTATTAGCTCAGATGGGATGGGAGATTCACCAGATGGAATTCAAGACAACATTCTTGAATGTGGTGATAGAAGAGGAGGCGTACATAGAACAACCTGAAGGCCTCGAAATCCATTAGAAGAGAACTCATGTATTCAAATTGAATAAAGCCTTGTATGGGCTCTAGCAGACACCCAGAGCTTGGTATGGTCGAATTGATGGCTACTTGCAGTGGTTGGGATTTGTCAAGAGTGATGTAAATCCCAATCTCTACTATTTAATGGCGGAGAATGAGCCACTAATTATGGTTTTATATGTAGATGATCTATTTCTTACAGGGTCATCTAGGCTCATAAAGGACTACATGAAGAATCTTGAAGCAGAATTCGACATGGAGGATATGGGGTTGATGCATTATTTTCTAGGGTTGGAAGTGTGGCAGAAAAATGGAGAGATCTTCCTAGGGAAAGGAAGATATGCGACGAAAAGTCTGAAAAGGTTCAGAATGCAGGATTGGGGATCCATGGCGACATCTATGATCACCAACTGGAAGAAAATAGGTGCATCCAGGGACAAGGAAGTGGACCCCACCTTGTACAGACAACTCATTGGGTCACTCATGTATCTGGTCAACACCAGGCCAGATATTTGTTTTGCTGTCAACACCCTTAGTCAATTCATGGTGGAACCGAAAAGGGTACATTGGGCAGCAACTAGTCACATTCTCATATATGTGTGGGGAACAATCGGATATGGGTTGAAATACACCCGAGGAGATGATGTCAGATTGAGCAGATTCACAGATGCAGACTGGGCAGGAATTTCAACAGACCGAAAGAGTACCTCTGGGTATTGTTTCAGTGTTGGATCATGAATGATCTCTTGGTGCAGCAGGAAGCAGAAATCGGTAGCACTAAGCTTAGCCGAAGCAGAATATATGGCAGCTAGCACAAGAACATGCGAAGCCATATGGCTTAGGAAGCTTCTCGTGAGTTTGTTTCGGAAGAGGATGGAATCGACTAGTGTTTACTGTGATAATCAGAGTTGTATCAAGCTCTCTGAGAATCCTGTATTTCATGATCAGTCAAAACACATTGATATCAAATGTCATTTTATTAGACACTGTGTTCAACGTGGGGTAGTACATCTGTAGTTTTTTCCCACAGGATATCAGGTAGCAAATGTACTCATAAAGGCTCTAGGAAGAGTTAAGTTCATTCAGTTCAGGGAGCAGATGGGTATGGTAGAGAACCCGTTTTAGTAGCAGATGGGTCCTCAATTACAACAACAACAGATAACAAAGAGTTGTAGTGCAGTCACAGTTGGCAACAATACTCAGGGTCAGCAGCGGCACAGATGCAACAGCGCAGTGTTGGTGGGCGCAACAGTTTTAGACATCAGCAGCGCAGAGGGATATGTTGCAGAATTAGAGAAATACTTCAGCTGGATGTATTGCTAAAGTGCATTCCTCGCTAAGAGGGAGTGTTGATTTGCGGTAGCATCGGAAGTGCTCTAAGTCTCAAAATTTGTAGGGAGTCTTAGGCACATGTATTCTAAAGAACCCATAAAGCGTTTTGGGAAATTCCACCCATACCATGTTTTATGAAAATAATTAATTATTTTTTATGGGACCCTAAGTCTAAACTTAGGAAATTAAAATAACTAATGGGTATTAAATAAAACAGTGTGAATCTTCTAGAGAAGATAGAGATCAAGTCAATTTAATCTTAGTTGTTGATTAACGATTTAATCTCGGTCGTTAAAGTCTCAACGAGAAGATTATAAGAAGGACTTGATGGGGCATTTAGAAAACACATCGAGACGAAGAAAGAATCCAGATATCGAAATTCTTTAGTGAGCAGTGCTTAGGGAGAAGATCAATCGAAAGGATTCTCGTAGAGAGGGGCAGCGATAATTTCCACTTGGAAGAGTTTCCTGATCCGGAGAGTGCAAAACAGTGGAGGTAGTAAAGGCCAAAAGAGTAGCGTAGAGCCAGCCACGCAGAGGCTACGTAGGGATTGCGCAGAGATTCAGAGGGAGTTCGATTTTCTGTTGAGGAAACAGTGGGGGCTCAGTGCCAGTCACTGGAAGGAGTTTCCAGAGGCTAGAAGGGCCTTGTTTCCAGTCAGTAGAGAGATCCAGCGCAGAGAGAGAGGGAAGCTTCAGTTTTGACACAGATACTGCACAGAGGCAGTGCAAAGCAGCTCATCTTGAGTTAAGGTCAGTGTCTGATTCTCTTGGCAGAGTGAGATCTTCTCACGAGGTTTTATTTGTCAGTTTGCCTCTATATGACTTGTACTCAGAAAATTTACTACATAATAAACAAACCCTCAGTTGCTGCACCAGTTTTCCTGCGTTGGGTTTTTCCGAGGACATTTGTCCAAAAATAACTGTGTTAATGTGTTTATACTTGTGCTAGTATTTTTACTTGCATTTACATTCCACAGAATTTTTATTGTGAAGACTGCAGTGTATTTTATTTCGATATTTACCGTAGCACACAATAAATAATTTGTTCAGTTCAACAAATTGAAGAAATCTAATCAGTTGTTGTAGTAGGATTTTGGATAGCATAATTTTCACATATTCAAGCCATAAATTCCCTTTTGTTCAGAAGTGTGTTTTACTACTTAGCTGGTAATTTGCACCATTTTGTGGGTTTTCCGGTGTGAAGGATTGGGACCAATTCTTTTCTGGGTCCTGTGGGGAAAATTAAGAGGAGGCTACAACAACAATTTCAAACCATTCTTGGCATCCCAGTGGGAGATTCAAGCATTCTCTAGCAACAACAACAACTAATTTCCTGGTTCAATGCAGAGGCCATTTAGGGTCAAAGTTTCTACTCATTGGAGACATCTATCTCATCTGGGTTTGGTTCAGCTTGCTTATGCAAACCCAGGTGCACTTATTCCCTTCTATTGTACTCCAATATATTCCATATTTTAATAAAATGGCTCAGATGTTGTTATGAAATTGTGTGTGGTGTATGTGCCTTGAGTTGTATAATATCTCTGCTATTGTCTAGTGCATGCTTCTGTTTACACTCAATATTTCCATTTAGGAATATTACAGTGGTATCAAAGCATGATCTTGGCTGGTTGTGGGGTCACCAACAAGATCATGGAAGATTTGGGTGTGTATGCATTGCGATGGGTGAACCATAGATATACCCATGGCTCATGTTGAGAAATCATAGGTGGTCGCAGTTAATAAATTTCTCTTATTATGACATTATCTTGTGATTTTATCATTTTTATTATTTGTTCTTTCAATTTATCTTTTCTTATCATCAAGACTAATGACAATCAACAAATATAAGATGACAAGATATAGGTACACTACCAGGGCAAAACCCCCCTCTTTGGGGAAAACCCGGTCAAAGTTCTTCCTTCATTAGATTCAAGATGAGACAACCAAGACCTAGACTAGAGACTCCCTCCATCAAGTCATCCTTGTTTGTTCTTTCTTTCACTGTGTTGGCATCGATATGTCATCATTGTCATGGCACCGAGATCTCTTCATTGTGATTCCATCGAAACCTCAACACTGTGATCGACCTTGATTGTAGTAGCATCGAATTCGTTGACTATAGCACGGAGACTATATAGAAATCATGATTAAGATAGCGTTGAGATTTTGTGTATTTGGGGTTGCATCAGTTGTGCTCTAGCTCCCAAATTTTGTGGAGGGACTAGAGTACACTAGATTTACAAGACCCAGAAAGGGATTTGGGAAATTTCATCTGGTTTGGGAGATATTTAATTAATTAATTATTTTAATGTATTTCCTAAGTCTAAACTTAGGAAAATGAAATAACTAAAGTTAATTAAATTAAACATGTGATGAAATTGTCTTAAGTCACACGGATCAAGCTTTCTTTTAATCTTTTCCATTGATTCAAGATCTAATCATGGTCGTTGGTTTCCCAACGAAAAAATTATAAAGGAAAGGCTTGGGGTCATTTGTAAAGACACACAGGAGCAGAGCACTGAAGCTAAGTTGAGATTCTAGGGCGGGTTTGCTAAGAATTCTCAAAAGTGTTTCAGCTGCAGAGAGGGGAGTTTAGTCCAAGGGGATGATCTGATCCCATGGTCTAGAATTAGCAAGAAATAGAGATCAGCGCAGAGAAGTGGGAGAAGCAGAAGCAGAGAGGGCAGCAACTGTGCAGCATAGGTGCAGCTTCAGCTACACAGTTATTGCGCAATCCCTCCCAGGGCAGCGTGATTCAGCTGGAAACCCTCAGGGGTTACACAGAGACCCTAAGGGGCAGCGCGAGGACTGTGTCACCCAGTCTGGGGTAACACAGCCCTTTCCAAGCTAGCGCTAAGGGACACAGGGGCTTTAGAGGCTGACACAGGTGCTTCAGGGGCAGCGCTGGGGTTTCTAGGGCCTAATTTTGGCGGAGTTATGAAAAATCCCATATGAGGATGTGGATCAGCCATTATTTTGACTTCAGAACAGCGGGTGAGTTGCAGATCTATTTTATCTCTATCGGGTTTTCCAGATTTGGAACCCAGATTTGTTGTATTCAGAAAACTCTTAATAATAAAACCCTCCAGCAGCCAATAGACCAGTTTTCCCGCATTAGGTTTTTTTCGAGGATTATTTGTCCATAAAATCACTGTGTCACTTTGTCTGTGTGCATGTACTTTTTCTAGATATGAATTGGTGAAAGTCTGTTATTTTTTTTGTTTCGATATTAATCTGAAATTTTCAGTTAATAACTTAATTAAGTAAGAGGAGCATAACCAGATCTAACAGTAGATTTCTGCATAAGAGTAACATCCAGAAATTTTCACAGATAGCACCAAGACTGTATAGGCATCATGTCTAAGATAGCACCGACACTGTATAGGCTTCATGACTGAGATGGCACCGAGACTGTATAGGCATCATGACTGTGTTGACATAACACCGAGACTGTGGTATGTTGGCACCGAAATCTGTAGTATCATATGGGCATCGAACCTGTGGTAGTACTGAACCAAAGATAGCACCGAAACTGTGGTTTTCTGCTGAACTATAATGACACATGGTCATTGAGGTGACACCGAACCTGTGAAAGCACTGAGATTTATTTTCTAGGACAACATTGAAGTTTTGTACCCTTATCCAAGCTCCTTCACCAAAATAATACTCTGTAATTAACATCTGAACTTGTCTCTGCAATTTATTCGAAATTCTGTGGTGGTGTAATGTGAAATCCTCAGTTTGGTATATATAGTGCTTCGTCCATTATAAATGAGCCGACATGCAATATTGAAGAGGTGTGTCATTTTATTAGTCCGACATGTATTCTTTGGGGGAAGCTAACTTGAAGGAGACTTGTTTGAGGCCAACATGTAGACTTTGCTGAAGGGGATGACTTGAAGAGTTTGCTGAAGAGGATGACTTGATGGAGGAGTCTTTGACCATTCAATAATATACTTAGACAACAACCTAAATCCTACAATGGAGGCTTGATCTATAATTGACAATCATGAAACCCATGCTTTAATAAGTCAATAAAATAATAATAAATTCTTTTGACAAATACATTAATAATGAAGACCGAACCTAGTTACATTCTTCAACAACTCAAGGGAGAGTGACTAGCATTGAGGGGAAAATGATCCTCACCCACTTTGATGGCTCAGCTAGGAGTTTTGTCAGAAAATGGGTAAAAGAACTGGACACATATTTCTGGCTAAACCCCATGAGGGAGGTAGATGCTATTAGACATGCCACTTTACACTTGGATGGATATGCTATGGAGTGGTGGTACCAATGGTTGATCCCTTTGGGTAATGCATGTATCACATCCTACACAGAGTTCACACAGATGCTTGTGGAGAAATTCGACCGAAAGGACACCATACCCCCTCAAAGGGAGTGGGAAGGACAAGGACAGTTAGAGGGTGAGGCTAAGGGGTGTTTTTGCTGGGGGAAATCGGGATTTAGATGTCAGGGACTTGAGGAGGATGTTGAGCAGGAGGACATGTAGGATGGTGAGGGGCACATCGATATACACAATGTGGTGCAAGAGTCACCATTGTTGGAGACCTTTTTTATAGCTTCGGTTGACACCTTGGTTGAGGGAATAGAGCATACACTCGAAGGGCCATTTGTTGATGAGGTGTCGACAATTGATGACGTACCTAGTGCTATGACTGAGTTTCTAGAAAATGGTCGCTCCCAACAGATTGATCAAGCACCTAGAGGCATACTTGTCGTTCATGAGGTACTAGAAGAGACAAAGGGGTTCAGAGTTGTGACTGATTTTACAAATTATAGTCGCCCTCAATAGTTTCATCAATTCCGGACCAACCTTCTAGCATTGAGAAAGAAAGCCACGATAGTGCGAGAGGCCATTTTGCAACAGAATGAGGAGTTGGAGGGCTTGAGAGTGGTTTGTGTCGAGTCATCGGCCAAACTAGCTCGCATTGGGGAATGGTTGGGTTCCCTAATGGTTCAGCTGGAATGTACATTGGAGCGATGAAGCAACCCTACTCAAACATACATAGATGAGGCTGGTAGCACTAGTAGGTTTCCTTTGCACATTGGAGAGGGAGAGGCAGGGTCACCTCAACAAATTTTATGTATTGACCGGGATGGTGAGATGAGGCGACATGAGTTGTGCAGGGTGCAACGTTTGCAGGATGGAGGGCTTATTTTGTGTATGGGAGTTCATACATTCGATCCCTCTCTTAGGGTTGGATGGCGAGATATTTTTGAGTTGGCACCTAATGGAGTGGGATATGGAGATGGTAGTAGACTGAGGTGAATCTCAGCAAAAGCTTGCAAGTAGTGGGGATACTGGAACCCCAAACTGGCATTGGGATTCGAGTGGTATCTATCATTTCTTAGATATGTCGGTTGACTACATCATTGGTGGTATAGTTGATGTAGTGGTTGAGCGAACACATTACCTAGGGGAGTTTCAGTCAACACCAATGGCCAACCAGTTTATGGACAAACTCCTTGGGTTTTTTGGGTATGATGGTTGTACAGAGGATCACAAGATGACAAAAATACTCTGGCAAGAGTTTGTCGAAGGAGCTGGCATTGGTGCCACCAGAAAGTACCTTGTATGGCGCTGAGGCTTGTCCCCAGTTATGTGGGGCACAGTGGTCACGGAGGAGCAACAAAGTGGTGACATTTCCACTAGTACATAGGGGGTTCACCTCATGTCTCTCGAAGAGAAATTGGAGGCGAGGCCCATGCATCAGAGGGAATGGTGATGCCAGCGGAGGTGGTGATACCATTAGGGTGCGGGCTAATGCGTGTTGTCTCAGCTTTAGATCATGGCATCCAACAACGGGTAGGGGCATACAACGTTGGGCAGTGGCTTAGAGGTGAGCACCAAGGTGCATGGTGGTGTGATGTTGAATGGGTTCACACCATGGAGTAGGGGTAGTGACTCACACCACATTGGATTTTTTAGTGGGGTGACAAATGCGTTGGTGCATATGGGACACTTGATGGTACAGGGTGATACAACAGCAGACAGGGTGATCCATTGGTGAACAAGGTCAGGTTGCGGTGTATAATGGCATGTCGAGGAGTGCGGTGATACTTGGTGGTATGCAATGGCAAAAAATGCGACACAACGGGATCTTGGAGCATCGCCTCTAAGGAGACTTATGGACAAGGAAATTAGGTGTACCATTAGATGCAACTCACCTAGGATCGATGAGGATATTATTGAGCATCTCGGGACACCATGTTTAGTGGAGACTGGTCTTCAAGGCGGTTATTAGTAGATGTGAGATAGAGAGAGGGTTGTCCATAGGATTACTCTTCAACACCCCTGCAGTCTCTTGATCATACACTTGGGGAACTGCCCAACCTTTATCCTTTAGTGTTGCTTACATTCGCAAAGCGTTTGGTTGTTGCCCCTCAATGCTCTTCATTCAGGAAACAGGACATGGGAGGCCGACCATACGCAGTTGGATGAGACACCGCATGTTATGGGCAGGGAGGAGACTCTCTAGTTGAGACATTTGGTGGATGCACGAGTTGACGGATACATGCTTAGGGATAGCGTCGTTTATTTCCGAGGTGGCATATGCTCCACCCCTAGGCTCACACATGGGGAGGTGATTGCGAGGGAGCTGCATTATGCACTTTGGGCGAGACAACCTAAGGCATTACATGAGCCTGACAGAAAGTGGATGGTAGACTTCGTCTACAGGAGGGTGTCCAGAATCCGAGCAGTGTCCAGGCATATCATCAGGAGTTGGGATAGCAGATTTCATTGTATGGGATGGCAGGAGAAGGGCATATTGGCATGCTTGGGACAAATTCTTGATACTTGGTGTCCACCTATGGTATACATATTGGGGTTAGAGATGAGGGTCGGGTGGGCTCTAGAGAGTAGTAATGCTTTGTAGTTGTAGCTCGTGAGGAGTGGAAGTTGTGAGCTCCCAGTATGGTTGGGGGATCCAAGGACTCGGTTGGCGAGTGGATCACTCCACTTATCGATGGGCAGGGTTGCGATGGAGGTCCCAGGCTGACACATGGGGAGTCACTAAGACCTTCATCATATGGCGAGGTAGGTTGCTGCAATGGATCGATGTTAACCATGAAGTAGTGGACTTGAGCATTGTTAAGTTTCCCTTGCAAGTTGGGCATATCGTTGATCGTGATAGATATAATGGCGAGCATTATCGGAGAGGAGGATCTAGTATGAGCATGTTGAGCAGTCGGGCATGACCGGGGTGTAACGATGTCAACAGGATATCTTCACTCTGCGAAGGGCAAGGGATTTTGGCATAACATGGCTTAGCAGTTTAGCTACCCATAGAGGTGAGTTGGTTTCTACAAGGGAAGGTCATCCAAATCTTCCATCGGGTTTTAGTGAATCGTTGATGGTGTGGGGAAATTCACCATTGTGGCAGGGTGATTAGTAGGAGAAGATTAGGGGAAGCTTAGGCAGACGAGGGTTCAATCCCATAGGGATTGGATTGCATTTTTAGGAGTCCACTTCTGAGGTACATGAGAGGGACTATTCGATAGCGCAGTTTCATGAGGAGATGATCAGAATTTTATACTACCATGATACTCTACTTAGTGGTGGTATGTAGAGGGCGTCTGGTGCTTATGCTGAGCTAGATAGCAAGGGGAGCAAGGGATGCCTCATGCCGATCGGGATGGCTTGGGATCCTGGTAGGACAAGGTAGAGACTAGGGATGATTGGGTGGTACATTTGGGACCCTGGTACTGTGTGCAGTGACTGTTTGGGTTCGTTGATCGAGAGGGTGCTTATTCAGGCATTGCTTGAGGACAAACAATTTTTGGTGGGGAGGACCATAATCTCCCCAAATTAATTTTGTTAAGAATAATTCCCATTTTTTTGCAATTTTGGCAATTGGGGGATATTTTGGCCCGCAACTTAGGAAAATGGATAAATCAAAGGAAGATTTGCTTTTTGGGTAAAGAGAAGGACTCACTTTAGAAAAAGGGGGAAAATCATGGACCTAGTGGAACGTGGGGGCCACTCCATGAGGGAATATGCACCCTTCCAGAGAGAAGAAGGGAAAAGGAAATTCGATGGGTGGAGCCCACAAGGCAAGAGAAGGGGAAGAAATTATAAATGGAAGATGGAGCACTCACTTGGGGACCTTTTGCTAATTTGACTTCTAAAATATTGTTGCTCAAGTTGTTTAGCTGTGCCACAAAGTGTTGTTCAACACCAGAGATTTCTGAGGGGAAATCTCACTCCTTCGGTGGACCTTGAGTTCCACCCTAGGGGAGAATTACCATAAACATTGGAGGCCTCCTGGAGAGAATTACAAGGAAATCAAGCTGCTCTGAGGAGCCATCTAGGCATAGAAAAAGGGACCACGAATTCTTGTGGAGAGGTATTCCAGGCTGAGCTAGTTCCGGGTTTTTGTAGGTCCAATCCTTGAGCATTCTACAACAAATTTCAAGTGGATTTGTGGGCTAAGGGTGTGAATACTGCCTAGGTTGAAATATTCTTCCGGGGGCCTGTGCAGAGGGAGTTCTGGACTGTGTAGTTCTTTGTGGGGGTTGATTGTGGGGAAGACTAGGCTGAGGGTTTTGGAGCTGGCTTGTTAGGAGGTGCAGGAAGGGTTATTGAGGACATTTTCTCAACATTTTGGAGGGGTTATCGAGGCTGGTTTCCTGTAGGACAAATTTTCCAGTTAGTGGAGGAGCACACAAGAATTGGGGGTGATTTGGGAAGGTGGGAACAAGGCCCAAATATTTTTGGGTTTTTATGGGTATTTGGAGGAGAGGTCCCAATTAAATTTGCAAAATTTTCCAGGAAGTATTCAGGACAAAAATATCGTTTTGTTCAGCAGTGCATTTTACTACTGGACTAACAATTTGCACCATTTTGTGGGTTTTCCATTGTGAAGGATTGGGACCAATTCCTTTCTGGGTCTTGTGGGGAAAATTAAGAGGAGGCTACAACAACAATTTCAGACCATTCTGGGCATCCCAATGGGAGATTCGAGCTATTCTCTAGCAGCAGCAACAACTAATTTCCTGGTTCAACATATAGGCCATCTAGGGTCAAAGTTTCTACTCATTGAATACATCTATCTCACCTGGGTTTGCTTCAACTTGATTATGCAAGCCCGAGTGCATTTATTCCTTGCTATTGTACTCCAATATATTCCAGATTTTAATAAAATGGTTGAGTTGTTGTTCTAAAATTCTCTACTATTATCTACTGCATGCTTTTGTTTAGACTCAATATTTCCATTTAGGAATGTTACACACATACAATTACAAAAGGCTTTGAAAAGTATGGAGTTGCTAATATAGGTGCATTGGATATAATTTCCTTTAAGGTTTCAAAACACTTGTTTTCCTTATCATCCCATTGAAACGAGTTCTTTTTTAAAAGGTTGGTTAGGGGTGCGGTCGCATGAACATAATTTCAGATAAACCTTCGATAGGACCCAGTTAACCCTAAAAATCCTCTTCATTTGGTGATGTTAATTTTTTTGGGCCATTTTTTTATTGCCTTTATCTTATTAGGTTCTATCTTTACTCCTTCCTTGGATATTATATGTTCTAAGTACTCTACTTCTTTCCCAAAGGTGCATTTGGACATATTTGCATAAAATTGATGTTCTTCTAATATGTTGAGAACTTGTTCTAGGTGTATATATATCTTCCTTCCATGTTTTATTGTAGATTAGAATATCATCAAAGAAAACTAACACAAATTTTCTTAAATATGGCCAGAATACATCAGTCATGGTAACCTAGAAGGTTGGTGGAGCATTAGTTAACCCAAAAGGAATTACCTTAAACTCGTAATTACCTTCATGACTTCGAAAGATGGTCTTCGTTATGTATTCTAATCTTATTCTGATTTGGTAGTATCCAAATCTCATGTCCAATTTTGAAAAGTATTTGGCTCCATGAAGTTCATCTAGCATTTCGTCTATAAAGGGAATATGGAACTTGTTCTTAACCATTATCTTGTTCAATCCTATATAATCTATGCATAGTCTAAACAATCCATCCTTCTTTCAGGCTAGAACCACCGGAGCAGCACAAGGACTTCTACTTTGTGTGATGATACCACACTTCAAAAGATCCTAGACTAATCTTTTGATTTCAGTTTTTTGATGATGTGGATTTCTATATGTCTTGATGTTGAATAGATTTGGTCCTCATTTGACTTCGATTATGTGTTCAATTTCCCTTTCAGGTGGCATATGTAGTAGAATATCTTGGAATACCTTCTTGTGTTTTTGAATTAACTCCTGAATTTCATGTGGTTCTTTGCTAATCAATTTTGAAGCCAACATTTACATATGATGACACTGCACTATATACGCCAGTACTCCTTTTCGAATCAGCTTCATCATCTGGTAGGATGATACAATTTGATTCTAAGCTGGTTTAAAACCATATAGATTATATTTTTGTCCTTCCCATCTAAATTTTATAAATTGCTTTTGATGGTTGGCGGAGTAAGTGCCTAAGGTTTGCAACCTTGGATACCTAGGACCACATCCACTCCTCCAAGCAATACAATCTAAAATAAGGACTCTAGATTGTGTTGGAAATACTGAGAGGGGGGTGAATTAGTATTTCTTTTCAATTGTTAATTTTACCAATTAGATCACTTATATTTAGAACACAAAATGAACAATGGTGGAATAGATACTTTTATTAATTTCTTTTTTACAATAAGTAAAGTACAATAGGGCTCCAACCCTAGATGAAGACTCCAATCTTCCAGGCTCCAGCCTCCAACCTGTATTGCCTTCTCCAAATCACTTCATCAATGACAACCTTGTCTTCTCAATAGGTGTCACCACTGCTCTTCATCTCACCCAAACACTTTCTCCAAGGTCACTTGATGATGACTTCAGTACATCATGGTCTCCAAGGGTAACTCCAAGATCAGCTAAGGATTCTCAACAAGGTGTCTTCTATAGGCTGCTCAAATGAAGGTCAAATTAATACTCCTCAAGGTGTGCTCCAAAGAAACCTCCAAAGTTAGCTTTAAGTGCAAAGTCTTCACAAACAAATCTTCAAGGTCACTTCACAAGTGATCCAAGTGTCTTCAAAAACTAATCTTCCAAATATGAGGTTCCAAGATAGAAATGTCACCAATTCTGAGTCAATGTTCACTGTTCCTGAGCCTTCAATTCTTTACTGTCCACAGGTCCTCAAGTTCTTAATTTGTCCAAGCCTCCACCACTTCAACTCTTGTGTGTTAACTATTTATTCCTCCATTAGATGTCCACAACAAACTTTGATGATGACAAACCACAAATATGAATCTCCACAAGTATATTACACCGAGTCGTCCACAAAAGTGTTCTATCCGACCTCCAAAATACTTCAAGTATTGTTCTGATCGAGTTCAAGAGATACACCACCCAACAGACTTGCTTAACACCAACACCAAGCTCACAGGTGAAGGATCTATCTCATATTAAAGGAGAGATCTATCCGAGTTTTTTATTATAAGGACAGTCTAAGGTCCTGTAGCAGTATTCTGGCCAGAGACTACAATACAGAGGTCCGACCTGTTATATAACTGAGCCAACTGTAGAGTAGTTCAGTCCTTAAAAAGATCTGAACTGACAGTGATAAGATGGTGGCACAGTTGTGTGAGGTATAAGGTTCTCCACTCAACAGATTCTAGGCATGTAATCCGAGCCTTTACAGTCTTGTCTAAGGCTGTAATAATCTTATGATCCAAGCTCTAAAATCTGAGTTACCACAACAAGAATTGCCCAAAACATGATGACATCACAAGGTAGCTGTCCACAGGTCAAGCTTACAGGTATGAGGTTATTTAATGTTGGATTGTGGTTCTGTCAGCATTAATAACATCGAGCTACAGGTAGTTTAGATCAGATATACCCCAAGCAATTAATCCTTCAATCCCTTCTCGGTGTCCTTAAATTTGCTTACTACATTATGCTCTGAAATTTGCTTACTGTGTTATGTTCTGGAATTATCTCCACCGAAAATGATTATGAAAAGGAGTATTGGACGTCATATTTATATAGGTTTTGACCTATGATGAATAGACAAGTCGGTTGAGTGAAGGAGTATGAGCCTACACAAGTCAGCTCAAGTCGGCTAGGCAAAAAATATATATTTTCAACTTAAAAATTCAATTTCTCACAAACTATTGGGAGTTTGAGGGCAAGTAAGGGCTCGTTAGAAAGAGGAAAAATTCCTCTTTAAGATGGTGTAGGATTCATTTGGAAAGGATGCCTCCAAGCTGTCCAAATTTATTTTTCTTTGTGACTGCTTCTGAAATCTTTAGTGCAGAAGATGATTAGGACAGCAAGAGATCATTAGGACTTGATGATTAGGACAGCAAGAGGTTATTAGTGTGTTTCCAAGTTCTTCATCATAGTGTCATCGTAAATTATCCATGTCATCATGACATCATGTAATAGTGCAGTGATATGTCATCAACCATAGTGCAGCATTTATTAATTTGTTATCAAGAGAGCTTCAAGGTAGTCTTCCAACGACCATCAAGACCTTCATCAAGTGCTATCACGTATGATCATCAAGTGTGGCGATTCATGTATAGTCCTTCAATAGTGCAGTATCCATCAAGGGTAAGGACATCATCCGGGTTCTAGGCTTCTTCATCAAGAGCAAGGATACATGAGGTTATGACATCACAAGAATATTTGTCATCCCAATAATGTTATATTGACATCAATGACAACTTTGATTAACAATCTCCCCCTTTGTCATTGACGGCATTATTCTTGCCCTTCAACATTTTCTCCCCCTTTGACATCAATGGCAAACGGGGTGCCCAAGTACTCGCCCTATCAAGCTGCTTCTCTTTATCATATTTTCTTTATCAATAATAGTTCCTCATAAGTACGATCCTCCCCTTGTCATGGTGCTCTTTTTTCTAGCAATGGTGTCCATGATAGATGTGTTTATATTTCTTCATGTGATGAATCAACTCACCCTGCTTGCATAAACTCCTTTAGCTCAAGACAGATTGCTTGCCTTGTGATCAAGTGGAAGACATCTTCAATAATGGTCCATTGGATGAGTGAAGGATTATGTTCTTCAATGGAGTCGCTCCCTAGAGATGATCTATCAAAAGATGATTGTCCATGTGTGACTCATCAAGGATTTCATAGGGCCCACTCACAAATCACTTTCTACAAGAATACTCAAGAAACACAAAGCTCCCCCTAAAAGTATGCAGGGTCTTCTTTCAGGCAAACTCTTGTCATCAAATACCTATAATATCAAGGATGACTTTATCAAGTCAACAACATGTGTTGTTGGTTGGAGTGTTCAAGAGACTTCCGGATTCAACTTGCTTCCTTCTCCATACAAGTGTAACTTTTTTCTTTGGCATGGTTCTAGCTTGTGTAGAGGCCGACTTCAAGTTACAACCACGTGCCATATGTCCAATGTTATGGCAATTGAAGCACTCTATCTTGTTCATGAATAAGAAATCTTGACTTCTTGCAAAATTGCTTCTACGAGATTGATGGGGACCATTATAATTGTCTTTGTGATATGCCCTACAATCTTTTGCCATGTGCCCAAAGTTTGTACAAGAATAGCAATAACCAAAAAATATACTTTGGTACTTGGAGGATGGAGTTTGCTTTGATGTACTTCCAAAATCATTTTGTCTGAGGATCCTTTGATCAAATTTATTTCCTCTTGCATTCTTGACACCATCTGCATATCTTCTTGGAGTAGGGTTTCTTCTAATGTCATCTTGACTCTTGCCTTTGTTGGAACTGGAATCATCAACATCTCTTTTTGGCTTCCTCACATCCTTATTATTTGAAGCATTATCATTCTTGCTTAAGGGTTCACCTGCATAGCCAAGACCCGACTTATCAAGGGGAGACCTTTGATGACTTAGGATGTCATCTAGGGTTTGAGAGCTTTTCAAGTTCTTATTCAGTGAGACAACTTCCTTTTTAAGAGTGACAATTTCTCCTTTCAATTTTTCACAATCTTCATCTTTCATGACTAGTTCCTCGGGTTAGCTCAGACTTAAGTAACTATTTAAAGCTCGTTGAAGGCTCAAAATTTGGACAACATTTGTGGTAGTCTATGGGTTCATAATAGTGTTGTGGAGAGGTGTCTATTTGAGGACAGATCTGTGGGCAGTTCATATCAGTGCATAAAACATTACAGACCTGTGATACATAGTTTGGAGTTTTTTTTGGCACCACTGAAGCTTTTGAGCATTGTTCTTGAGATCTTTTGAGAGCAGCTTATTGGGCACTGTTTAGAACATACATGGAGTAGATGTTAAGTGTTTTTTGAAGACAATTCTAGGGGTTGTTTTCTGAAAGTATATGAAGTTGTATTTGAAGCAATTTATAAAGCACAATTAAGAGACATTTTTGTCTACTTTTGAAGCAGTTGGTGAAGACATTCTTTGGAGCAGTGTATTGCAGACTAGAAGCAAACTTGAGGGACATTTTTGGAAGCCATTTCTTGTGCAAGACTTGTGAAGACTAGAACCAGAATTTGAAGAAATCTTTGGAAACAATTTTTGGAGGCTTGGATCACTGCCTAGAAAATCGAGCAGTCCTCTACCTTGTCTCTAAGGGATTATAAAGGAATTGAAAGACATATTCTTGAAGTGTTGAAGACTTAGAGTTGATCTTGGAGCCATTTGAGAACATCTTGAAGACATGAAGCCTTGCTGAAGTAACTTGTTAAGGATTTAGTGTTCATACCTATTAAAGACACTTGTAGAAGCAGATTGTGGAGACATTCTTGAGGACATTGGTTGACCTTGTAATGCATGTGTAAACCCCTCATGGAATGACCTTGAAGAAGGTTCCAAATTGAAGATATTTTGTTCAAAAGCCTTGAGTGATCTTGGAAGACAATGATGCATTGATGAAGCCATCATGAGGTAACTTGGAGAAATTGTTTGGGTACGATGAAGAGCAATGGTGACACCTTCTAAGAAGGAAAGGTTGTCATTAATGATGTGACATGGAGACTAAGTGTGACAGGGCTTGTTGAAGAAGACTTTGGGAGCTGTGAAGTATAAGCAAACATATTTTGATGAAGTGAAGATAGAGTTGGAGTCCTCAAGAAACCAGGTTGGAGCCTGTACCAGAGATAGGGTTGGAACCCTAGAGGTTGGAGCCTTGGAAAGACCAACTTGGTGCTTGGCACAATACAGGTTGGAGCCTGGAAAATTGGAGTCTTCATCTAGGGTTGGAGCCCTATATCATTATTGTACTTTACTTATTGTAAAGAAGAAATTAATAAAAGTATCTATTCCATCATTGTTCATTTTCTGTTCTAAATATAAGTGATCTAATTGGTAAAATTAACAATTGAAAAAAAATATCGATTCACCCCCCTCTCAGTATTTCCAACAATTGGTATCAAAGCGTAGTTCACGAGTTTGATACACACTCGGCTCATGTTGGGGGGAGATTGTTGGACATTGGATAAACCAACGCTCCTTGTGTGTTTCGTGACATGGACTAACCGCCTCTCGTGGATCCTTATCTCTGGCGACACGACCATTGACTAACACCTGCGGGTTTTGGTCTAACGGCAATTGTGTTTCCAACCAATCAAGCATCATTTTGTAGGTATTTGATATTCATTTTGCTGACCCCACACATGTTTTGTGTGAGGTATCATCTCCTATTTTCAAATTTCATGTCAAGTTGCATGTTAATTAGTAAAGAAATATGGCACCATGGGAATTGCATGAATTATACCTCTTTTGGATATTAAGAATTTTATAAGATAACCAAATAAGCTCTCCCCAAAAAAGGGAGAAAAATATTCCAAAGTATAATGTAATGATATTTTTTATATTTGATATGTCACGTCATCTGTGAAATGTGTTTCAAAGCTCAGTGAAAGACATGAAGATGTCTTAATAAGATTATTTGTACTCTATTTGGAAGAAGATCAGTGAATATATGTTAAGTATTGTAGTGGCCTAATAAAATAACTTATATTGCATGTTGGATCCAAGTTTTCCTCAAATGTTGGTGTCCTCAATCTCAAGAGTATGACGAGATCCTCGAAGAACATGCGGCAGCCCTACATGAATATGAAGAAGTACCCCATGGTCATATGAAGTATCGATCACATCAAAGAGCACATTGATGATGAACTTTCTCATGTTCCCATGCTAAAGCAAGTACTACACCAAAACTCCATTGAAGAGCCAAAGCATAAAAAAGAATTTGATGCTGAGAGTCATTAAGCATTTGAAGAAGCGCTTTATGTTGAAGTTAAAGTCCATGAAGAAAACATTATTGGAAATAACATCCCTTCTCATGAAGGTGGGAACTTGCTAAGCCTTAGATATTCTCAAAACTTTGAATTTGATGATCTTTATTACTATAATTGTGAGAAGATGATCTTTATTATTATGATTGTGAGAAGATTGAATTTGAAGAAAAACCCTCTAGTGATAATGAGTTTGAGAAAGTGTTTGCTTCTCCATTTAATGGAGATGACAGCATACACATTTTCATCTCTCCTTTACATCAAGACAAAGGTTTGGTGAGTTGTACTCATTTCCAAGTTTTTGAGTTTTATGATGCATCATTTGATGAATTGGAACAAAAAGATGTTGTAGAGAGACCTCTAGATTTGGTCAATTTCTAATTTGATGAAGAAAATGATAACCATGATATTGAAAATGTTAATCTTCTACATATGGAGAAGTATAAAAGGAATGTGAGTTGTTTTCATTTTGATGGGGATCTTTCTATGATATTAATGATGTTTCTAGAGCCAAGATTCTATAATTGTTGCCTTTGCAACAACTGTCATTTTCAAAAAAATAAAACGGCATCACCTCCAACTGTATATATACACTAATGATGCAGAATTTTGGTAATATGAAGAGGATATTTTTACAGATTTGTTTCAACTATCTAGGCATGATAATTGTTGCCTTTGCAACAACCATCATTTAAAAAATAAAAAACATCATCACTTCCAACTGTATATATACACTAATGATGCAGAATTTTGGTAATATGAAAAGGATATTTTTACAGATTTGTTTCAACTATCTAGGGATGATTTGCAGAAACCTTGTCATATAATTTCCAGCCATATTCTATGAGGTATGAATATGATACATATTCTTTTGAGTACTCGATGATTTTTTATAAAGATATAAATTTGGAAATTTTTCAGCCACCCTAAGCTCAGATTTCAATGAATTCTCATGTGTCAAATCAGCATTAAAGCATTCTTACGGGGTTGTCATTCACACAGGTAACAAGTATTTCATAGCAGAACTTTCCACCATCTTTTTCATCATATTGTCCTTATTATGTCAATGGAGATACACTTGGAATTGTGTTTTTGTGCTAAAACATCTATTTGAAAAAATCGTTTTCAACATATGGTTTGTCACAAGAATTTCCAACCACATACAGAAGTGCAACAAATATTAAGTTGGAAGCAAAATTTTCTTATAAGATCTGAATTTACACCCCATTTTTCATCCACGTTTTTTTTGGGAAATCATGACGTATTTTTCAAACTTCTTATGGTTCCATCTCAAGTCTTGGGGAGTGACATCGTACATGAAAGTATAGATGGCCATCTCTTAAAGTATGTGGATCAGCATTATGAGATGCAAGGGTTGCATCACAAAGGCCTTGCTTGGAGCAAGGATGATCCATCGTTGTTATGATATAAACCCATTCAAAGATGGATAGAACAAGCTCGTAGATGCATATGCCAATCTTGGCATGATTTTTTTACTCTTATTAGTTCTTATGAGTCTGATTTTATGTTTGACCATATAATGTTAACCAGCGCATAATCACGTTGTAGTTGCAATATTCTTGTGTTGGTTCATAAACAAGCATAGAGGTGGAATTTTGGACCTTGATAAGATGTTAGGGCGGTTTCATTGGTTGTATGACCAGTATAGATCCATCTTAAGCACGAATCTAATGTGAGTCGAGAGAGATCAAATTTATTTAGGTGCAAAATACAATGTGTAATTTTTCATTGTAAATTGTCTTTTTGAATGTTATATAGAATACATATCTTAAACTTGTAATTACCAAAAGTATTTCCTGGATTTCCACTAAAAAAACATATACCTAAAAAAATACCAATTGTAAAATACTAAGACCATTTCAAATGTTTTAACCATAAAATATTTTACATATCAGCACACATTAAAATGGTTTTTTGTTATTAATATATTTTTAAGTATATGTCAATATAAATTCGTATTAAAATATTTTATTGATAACCCACATTGAATATTTTATTATATGAAACATTAAAATATTTTCTTTTAACATTATATACACATACACAAAGTTGATAGTGATAGATAGTGATACACACACACACATATATATACATGAAGTTGATAGTGATAGATAGTGATACACACACACATATATATACATGAAGTTGATAGTAACATAAATGTTAGAAAATCAGAAAGGCGGAAAGATCCTCTTGTTCTTGATTATTTACTTGTGATCTTCTTTCTTTCTTATTGTGTTCTTCTTATCTTTGTTCTCATTAGTTCATCAAGCAAATATCAAAGTAAATACACATAGATCAAGGACACCAAATGTAGGCCAGCAACTAGGGCAAAACCCCACTCTTGGGGAAAACCCAATCAGTAATTCTTCCTTCAATAGTGATTCTTGAGACTCTAGACCTTCACCCAGACTTCCTCCACACCAAGTCAGTCTTCCTTGTGATCCTTCCTGAATCTGGCAACAGTAGTAGCAGTATGATGTAGTTTCTTTGACCTGGAACTTCGACCTTGCTTCTTGAGACTTCGATCTGTGCAACTTTCAGATCTGAAAATTATTACTGAAGTTATTGATTTATTTCTCCTACTTATTAGATAAGTTATTTACAGATGTTTCATTAAATTTTGAAATAAACACAATTGCATTACTTCACTCTAACCAAAAGCAGGAGAACAGAAATTACACAAGTAGCACAATAGAAACAACCATATGAACACAGTTATTTTTGGACAATTGTCCCCGGAAAAACCTAATGTGGGAAAACTAGTGCAGCAGATGAGGGTTTGTATTTATCTTCAGCAATGAAAAGTTCTTTTACAAAATTCCTGGTGAGCAAATTAAAATTAGCATACAGCTGGCATGAATTTTCCAGAAATACCGGAAGTATTTTCGACCCTCAGGGTGACCTCCTACACCCTCTGCGTCATCAAGCATATATGCTCTGCGTAGCCCGTCCCTGGACTACATAACTCTGCATGGAAGGGATGGTGCTTCTGCTCAGCACACCCTTCCCTTCACCCTTTTGTATTCTCCTTCTCTGTCAACTGATTTCTCCCTCCTTTTGCCTCTGCAATCTCGCCTCGACAAACTCACCCACTGAAATCGAATTCTCTTACTTCAAAATCGATTTCCTTCGGGTACTGAGAATGTCCCCGGCTTGATTTTTATAATCTTCTCATTGATGAATCAACGACCCGGATTAGAAGTCTAATCAATGGCTAAGGTTAAAACTCGACTTGATCTTCATTTTCTAGAATATTCACACTATGTTTTATTAATTCCCTTTAATTATTTAATTTCCCTAAGTCTAAACTTAGGGTCTGCATTAAAATAATTAATTATTTTAATAAAGCAAGATCCAAGTGGAATTTCCACAAACGATTTTTGGGTTCTCTGGATAACTGTTGTCCAAACCTCTCCACCAAATTTGAGACTTGGAACAATTCTCGATGCTATAAAATCAACATGATCTATATTCAAAGACTTCAATTTAGGCTCAATACAACTTCTCCAAACAACAACATTCAGCAAAACAAACTTCAACTTATTCTTCTCTTGGTAGTAGCACCTTGGCAGAACCTAATGCAACAACTGTTGCATTAAAACTTTGAGAACTTTGATCCCCCAAAATATTGCTCGAAATGCAGAGAGAGTGGTGCCAAAATTTCGATTTTCTTCAACTCTATAAGTGTACTCAAACCGAATCCAGAAAGTCATTCTCCTTCACTTCACAAATTTCTCTTGTTGCAGCTTCCAGATCGAATTTATGTGATGCAGTAAGATGGCTCCAAGTGAGTTCGATTCCACTATATATATAGGCTTGAGACGAGCTTGAATTCCTGGGCTTGAGGCCGACTTGATCACCTTAAGGCCGACTTGGTGTGGAGGCTTCATAAATCATAGTTTACTCAATACTTGACTTATTTGCATGATTGAAAAACCCAATATAGATCAATTTAAATCTGCAATATATTCCTATAGACTCAGAATAAAACCTAGACGTCCTGACCTAAAATAAATATGACCCAAGCATGAAACCCATGCTTTAATAAGTCATTTAATAATAATATTAAAATATTTTATTTATTCTTTTAACAAGTACAATAAATATTGACTCATGTATAATTTATGAAGACTGAACCTAGTTACTTTCTTCAACACTCCCTCTTAACCAGGGAGGTATTCATGACTCAATAGCACTAGGTAGATATCAACTATATGAACTATGAAGAATCTTTAGACACTTAAATGTCATGGACTATATTACTGGCCGGGGAACTATATTCATTGGTCACTCAAAAGTTTAGGCACTGCAATGCCATGGACTAGATTTCTGACCAAGGCAATCTATCCAAGTGGGACTACGATGGACTAAATCTTTTAGCCTCTATAGTTACCATCAAGCTTACTTACTAACCATCAACCCAGGGAACTAGGTGCACATCCACCTTATGCCACCCTCCCAACCAGACATCAACACAAAGTGTCGACCCGATGTCTTTCCAAGCAATTCTTCACTCACAAAGCCTCATCACACCTTGATCCAACAAATCAAGAATAACCAATCTCTCCCAATCAAACTAATTGGTAACCAACATGTTATCAAAACCTTCGAGAGATTCACCTGTACAAACACAACCCCAATCAGTAATAATATTCAAGTATATAATCAATGCAAACCTACGGGGTTTCGATGTTTCTCTTCAGCTAATTTCGGTAGGACTATAAGTTGAATCTTTGAGAGAATACTCCTCATACACTTTCCTTTCCTACTTTTCATGTAGCAACATATTATTCAATCGGATCTTGCTTTCCTTCTTATAGCAGAACCAAATCATCCTCCAATCATGACTATGATTCTTACTCATGGTCTTCACTAAGACTTACAGTGGTCAGTCCTGGTCTAGTGCATGACACATGAGATAGAGAACCTTAACCATTTCTTCTTTTATTCAAGCTCCCTCTTAATCTAGGGAGATAAACTTCTTCTTTTAGGTGTTGGAGAATATTTCATGGCTTCCATCCTTCTCGTCATACTTATCAACTTCTCATCTTTATGATGTACATGTACAGCTTTAGAAAGCAAGCACAACCAAAACTTTAGAAACATAAAGTTAGCCATATCAGAATCACGGAATCTTTTTCAATTTTATACATATTAGATACCCAAACAGGACACATATACTCTTCAACATTTTTACTAGGGACTTTTATCATAAACCCTAGACTATTTCACAATGTCTTTCATTCTATCTATGGTTTCAATGTTTCTTTCAAAGTTATAATATACGTTGCTACAATATTTAGTAAACTCTAGAACCAATATATATTTACAAGATATCTAACAACCTTTAGAATTCACATGTTAGACTTTCCACTGGAGATTCATACAAATCCTAAATTTCATACAAAAGAATCAATCAAGATTTGTTACAACTCAAACATAGTATTTCACTAGAGTTACTTGCATACCCTAGATTTCAAATCAATTATCAAAACATATCATAAAGAGCTTCTACTAGGGTTTAATGTAAATTCTAGAATTCATTAAACACATTGTGAGTAACTTCTATTAGGGTTTGATGTAAACCCTAGATTTTCCATCTATAAATTCTCAACATACATTATATAAATTCAAATGAACATACATACTAGAGAATTTAACCATTACAAATATTCATTTATAGACCCTAGATTTTTCAATCATCATCCTAGATCTTCCAAACTTTGACTAAGGTTTTTTTCCAAACCATAGATTCTTAGGACCATTAGAAAATAGGTCAACACACATATCTAGGAGATCTCCATTATAAGCACATCATATGTTACTCAACATTAATACATTATATATATATAGGCCTTGCCAAACCCATGATCTTGCATATATAATGCTCTTCAACTTTAAAGGCCTAAACAAATCTCAATATGGAATAATCCTAACTCTGGATATTTTTTTCATTTCATGGCCTAAGGTCTAAAAATCCACTTTGACATTTCCTATTCTGACTTGACTTTGGTGCAGATCCAATCAATAAACCTTTGTAGGCAAAAACATTTTTTTTTGTATAACCCTATGGCTGAATCCATATCATAAACCCACTTCATAAATATATCGAATCCATGTTGGTTAAAAAACCAAAGTAAATCTTTGCCAACACATACATTATTTTAATACCTTCGATATACTTTTGAAGTAGAAATAAACCTTGTTTAACCACAACTGGACTTCGTTAAAACCCAAGGCATTAATCACACATTTAAGGTTTTAAACCCAATGCAGATGTTTCATTTATTCAAAGTCCGACTTTGAATTAAACCAGAAATAAGATGGCACACAGCTCAATAAACTCTCTCCTCATATGTTCGAATCACAACATAACAAAACTTCGACCTTGGTTAGAAAGCCAAGCACCATATATAATAACATTTTGGTCACAACACTTACCAATGATACGGCCCACGGCATTTTTAACTTCATTTATCAAATAAACATTGACCATTGTAAATACACTGGCCATACCTCATTTAACTTCCGCGTAGCTTTGAAGGCGAACATCATTGGATTTCTTGCCCTTAAGATCGAACGCAAATCGCGTTTCTTTTATCACAGAACCTTAACACGCAAAAGTTGCGCGAAATGAGCAGTTTTCAAATGATGATGTGTCCAAAATGTATTGGATCGCGTTCTAATTTGAAAAACCACTTCTCAGCACAAGAGCCACGCGATACCGGTGGTATACTCACAAAAAACCGCTCTTTGGAAAATCTGGTATTGAACTATGGTTTAAGTTTTAATCTACTCCCTTTAAACTCAGCTTTCCTTGCGTTAATATTGTGAATCGACCTCACTGCTGTCGATTTAAACAATGCTATGAATTTAGCTTTACACGACCAGAATTTTGATTCCAACTTAACAGAGTTTAATGCAATCAATGCCACTTAAGTGAGCAGAGATTTTCAACGCCAATTCATCACCGTTGTAATCAATCTCAATTGAATGGAATTGCGATTCCAGCAACGGATCGATGCAGATTTCAACGTGTTCAATAATTAGACACTGATATCTTGATGCATCCTTCATAAAAGACCTCAATCCATCGAATTTCTGTATTGAACCCTTTTTACAAAGATTAACACGTAGGTGACTTATAAACAGAGATCATGTATTCAAAATACATTCAGTTCTGTATGTAATGCTACCGCCCTCTCTTTTGTTAAGACCCAACAAAATAAATTGACTCAATCGACCTCAATCAACAAAGGAACAGGATCAATGCCACACCTTTTATACAGAGCCTTAATATGTTTCACAAACAGAGATTTGTTATTGCATATGCCCAATTTACAGAATCGACCTTCTGAAAAGAAATTCCATCAAATTCACAAGAATTCGATTTTACAAAAACTGATCTCAATTTCAGATTCATAGCAATATACCACAAAGCCATATAGATACCCAAATTGTATAATTCCACACTGTTTTTGTATTTTTCCATAAAATATTTACACTGGAAATACATTCAAATTAACTACTATCCAAATCTCCTCTATGAAGCCCAGCTACTAGTTTTGAACCATTAGCTTTGCCTCCATCCAATCTTTCGTTCCTCTGTCTCTATATCATAATTGCCCGAAAGCTTACAATTTATATAAGAAACGATTTATGAACTGAATTATTTCAAATTCCAGAAATCTCTCACTATTCCCTAGATTACCTATTCAACTCCTCTCTTCACTCAACAGAATCTTAGATTAGTTTTCTGTTCAATCTATCAAATTCTATCATAATCAAACAATCTAAATCTATGGCTTGATCTCCACGCAGGGAGGATCACTTGCCACATACCCCTTTTCAAACTCAAAATTTGACAACAAATAATTTTTTTTTTTTTCTGAATTGGACTAATTCTATTAAGTGAAAATATGGTACATGAGAAAGTACATTCAAGAGAGACAAAAACACGGCCAACCGGAAATGATAAAATATCAACTTCGGTCCCCGGATAGAGAGATGAGACAAACGAGGAGCAGCAATAAACAACTAAAAAACAGAAAGGAACCGACTTCTACCCAGAATTGGTAGAGTTTTCCACACGGAATTTCTTCCCTTTCTTTTTGTTGACTTTGACCCATACATCCTGGTGAGTATGTGCTGGGACAATTTGAAGACTGTGGTTCTCCAGAAGAGGGGTCTCCTTATCTGAGTCGGAGGAGGCGGACTCATGACTACGCTTCTGAGTGACTGTAGTATCAGGGGGATGCTTGGGAGCATCACTGGACAGTTTCTGAGTCTGAGGAACAAGGTCTGAATCTGCCTCACGCCCATCATCATCAGAGCTCGAGGAAGTATAGTTTGCAGCAGGCGGCGGGGTACAGGGAGTCCATTTTTTGGATTTGGACTTTGTATAATCTCCTTTAGTCTTTGTTTCTGCTAGAGTGGGGCATGAGTTCTGCAGATGCCCTGTCTGGTTGCAGTGGCGGCAACGGAATGCAGTGTTCTCATAGTCTAAGTACTGAGTCCAAACATGATCACCGACCTTGAGGATAATTTGTTCGGGCAAGCCTTTGCTGATGTCAACCTCCACGCACATTCTGGCATATGTGTAGAGGCCGTGAAGTGGCCTATCATAATCTACATCGAGAAAGCGCCCCAAGGTATCGCCCATTCGCCTGAACACTGCCAGCTGCCATAGATGGACAGGAAGGTTGGGCAGTCTGACCCAAATAGGGGTCTTGCTGATGGTAGCTGTAGCAGGGTCGAAATCTGGGAACCATGGGGTTAAGAAGAGCCCAGCATTTCCAAAAAACCAGGGACCTTTCTGTAAGGCCTGTTCATAATGCTTTGCCTAATCAAACAGTACTATGAAGAACCCTCGTGAGCAGCAGCTAACGAGGCACTTGCTGGTCCAGCTTTCGTATATCCAATCAAAGAGTTCCTTGGTTCGCGGCCAAAGCCCATTAAATCTGCAAATGATAGCTCTCTCTGCATATTTTTGAAGATCTTCTGCGACAGATGGAAGAGAGACCTCAACAGAAGGTGCTTCATCCAGCTTGTCAACCAGAAAAGGCTGGGGTTTGGAGGCAGCAGATGGTTTGGAGGCAGCAGAGGGTTTGGGGTTCTGAGAGTGAACAGCTTCTTTATAGGAGAAGATAGGGGTTGAAGAAGACTGTCCTACAACACCACCTCTCAAGCGAAGGGTAAGAACAATGGAATCATTTCTGTTAATGTTATAAGCAGAAAGGGGAAGAAAATCCTCAAGATGTTTACCTTGGAAAAGAAGTCTTTGGTGAATCGATGGGACTCCCGTCCGTTGTTCCAGGTTAAGCTTAAGCTTCTGAATAAGATCTGAAGAAGAAGCCCAAAGAAAAATAGTTTTTCCAGAGAGTAACCGGAGTTGGATCTGAAAAGAGGCAGGGTTCTTTTTGGATTCAGGATCAGCGCGGCAATGAAGGGCGTCCCTGCTTTTGCCTGCGACTCCAAGCCTCTGCTGAGACAGGCCGTGAGGGCGGGAAACGCCTATAGACCAACTCCTGAGCCCAAAAATGAAGCCTCGGGGGTTTGCGGCCAGAGTCCCTTTTAGTGCTGCGGTTGAAAGTTTTGCTGCAGGGCTCGTATTAGCCAAACTCGCCGAGTTGAAGACAGCCCCAAAGAGGCAAGACTCAGGTGACCCTAGCTGGACTCTAAAGAGCGTTGCCCTCAAGTTTATCCCCTGCATCCAAAAACTGACTCTTGAAACAACTTCCGCGGGAGCCCTGGCGCGATAGCACTGAAGACCTGCAGAGGGTAGTTGAGCTGGAACCTGACCAGGACTTGCTGATACATTAACAGCTGCGTAGCCGCTGAACAAAGCCCTATTATCGATCACTGGCTCCTCTCAGCTGAGGTGAAGACAGTCGTGGTGAAGCCGCAGGATCGGAACCTCATTCCAGGCGTGGATTGCAGTGTTCCGTCCTGCTAGATCGAGGGAGAGAGCGATTAGTTGAGGCCTGGCGATTACCGAATGTGAGGTTGGTAGTTTCGCAGTCCTCTGTATGCAGAAATCTCCAGAGCTTGGCGGCGGCTCTACCGCTTCGGCGAACAGGGGAGCAGAAGAGTTTAGTCTAGGGTTCATTTTGCCTCCGAACTACCTCCTTGATGAAGAATATGACAACAAATAATTACATATACACAATTAATTAATTAAAATTCAACTTAAGCACTTGTCTTCTAATCCTTAGTCAGCCACAACATGTGATCAACCCATCACATTGCTAGCTGGTCTAAATGCTCTTGCATTAGACTCCCCAAGTTGAAAAAAATTCATGGACTCCTGTTCATGAATCACTCAACTGTTGTTGCTGTAAACTTCATCAAATTTCATCTTCAAATTGACTGTCTATCCTCTTTCAAATGCAAATGCATTTGTTGCCTTGTCTCTTTCTCCTGGATGCCAAATTATGTGTTGTGAATGTTCTTTTACTCTGCTGTCATAACCATCTCTTTTGCATAATATTTGGATGCTGATATCCTGTATAAACAATTTCTCAACCAAAATAAATTGCTGCTCCCAAATCTGTTGTTGTCTTGCCATTACCTTAATAAAATTGAGTTTCAACCTTATGTATTTCCTCCCGCCCTGTATCTGACTTATCATTTTTTAAATTTTCAACATCCACTTATCCAATGACTTAAGTAGCATTCTCTCAATCTTAAAAGAAGATTGTTTCTTGTTTGCTACAAGAACAAATAGCCCTTCAACCTCATACTGACCATCAGCTGCAAATAATTCAGTTATTGAACTGGGTTCAAATACCTCCATATCTACATAAAATATGACTAAATTGTTCATCCAAATTCTAACTTTCAAACTCAAGATAAAATATTGAAATTCAAACCTCCTTTGAATTAAAAACAAAACCTGTCTGTGGACTGTACTTTCAAATCTTCTGCAGCCTTCTTTTTCTTCTGCAATGATTTGCTTAAGAGCTATGCCAACTCTCCTTCCTTCATCCTGAACTTTTAAATCAATCAGTTGCTTACTATTACTTGTTTGTTTCCACAAGGAAATTTGGCTTTCTGCATCTTCAGAATTTACATATTCCTTCATGTTTTCATAAACAAACATATTCCCAAGGGCAGTTTGTCCTTCATCCTGGAAAACACATCCAACAATTAATAATTCAAAATCAAGAAATGCATTATATTTTCCAGCAATTCCACTCCATAATTTCTCTGAATTGACTTCTTCTTGATGTGCATATGACATATCAAAATTGTCATATCTTCCTCCATATTTTCTTGTTCTGAACAAGCTTGCTTTGTCTTCACTTTGCTCTGAATGTTGCCTAATTTCACAACTCTGTTCTTTGCTCTTCTCTTTAGCCTTCCTTCCTTTCACACTTCTCCCCATTCTTCCTTCTTCTTCCTTACAAATCTGTAAGTCACTAAATTTTCTTTTCCATGCCTCTTCCTTTTCAATCAAAATCTGCCAATCTCTCATCCTCCCTGTTTCTGGACATGATACAAAATCATACACAACAGAGTTTTCCTCTCCTGATAAAGTTTCTTTAAAAATAAAAATCACTACTAACACCATCAATATCAGTTTCCATTGAAACCCTTTACTACTCACTGTAGATGCATCATTCATGAAAGCATCCTTACCTTCACCTTCTGAGATTGCTTGCCTTTCACCAGTTTGTAGATTACAATTACCTTCATTCTTTTTGCAACTTATACAAGTAATATTGTCCTCAAATTTATGTTGTAGCTCAACCTTTGCCAACTGATCCTTATGTTCTGGACTGTCTTATTTTCCTCTCTTCTTCATAGCCTTTCCAAGATTAGCTATATCTCTTTGGATTGAATTCATCTTGTAAACCTCTGTTATACTATCTTCCACAGTATAATCTTTAGTAAGATCTTTCTCCATTAATATTCCATTATGTTCTTTCAAGAAAATTTCTTGTCCATTAGTTATCAACACAAGTCCATAATTTTTGAGTAAAAAGGAAAGAGATAATCCCATTTCCTCAAATGGCTTCATTGTACACATACTTTTGGTTGTTTCTTCCACAAGGCTATCTTCATACCTCTCTTCAACTTCTTTTGCAATATGCAATCTCCTTTTGTCTTCAAACTGGTTGTCATTCTTTTGCCAGATCTCACTAGATTCATCACCTCCAGCTTCCATGATAGCTGTCAACATTTGCCTTTCTTTAGTATCCTTGAACACATGTTCAATCAAGAACTGTTCCATGACGATCACTTCTTCCAACATCTTCATTTCTTCAGTAACTTGCATAAACACATCTTGTAAAGATTGTTCATCACCTGCATACATACAAAAATCATCAGTTTCAAAAATACTAGGCTCCTCTTTCTATGATGTCTTAATCATCACATCTCTCTGCTGATCCAAACTTGTCCAACAGTTCAGAAATTCATCAATGATTCCTTCCTCAGCAAGGAAATCTTCTTGCTCAGCTCTATAATAGTCACTTTCCATTTCTAACTCAACTGTTTTGAGTTCCTCTCTTAATCTGAGATACATTCTTCTGTTTTTCTGGTTTTGCAACAGCTTCCACTTTATCTTCTTTTTCCTCATAGTCCAACCATAACTTTGGTCCTTCATACTCTTTTCAAGCAGCACTATTATTGCATTAACACTTGCCTTCAATTCTACAATTTCTTTGTCAAACACTTCTTAACTCATTCCCTTTCCTCTGCCATTTTCCTTGGCACCTTTCTTTCTTCTGTTGTGGCTTCTCTCTAAACCCTTACTATTACTATCAGTAGTCACTTTCTTCTCCATCTCTATGAGTTCCTCACTCACTATGAGCTATACTAAGCCTCTGCAACAGCAAGTCCTCCTTACTGCCACTTACCTCACCAATTCCCTCTCTGGATTTGGTCTTTTAGTAGGCTCTGGTTCTCTAACTCAAGAACCTCTTGAGCATTCTTCTTCTGCTCTTTCTAGGCTTACATCCTCCGCTCACCTTCTCTTTGAGAACACTGCAGTTGTTCTCCCTGTCCAACTTTTCGCTGGAATACTTAGGTTCACTGCCACTAATACAATTCTTCTCTCTCTTTACACAACCTTCTACTGTGTGTTGCTGCTATTACTTACAAAAACAATTCAAATGAAACCAAAATCAGAATATGGCTCATACCTGAGAGATCTCCAAATGATTGATCTCTTTGAGCTTCCACTAGCTTGGACAATACACATGCTGCTTTTCTTTCCACTGTCTGCACTTCAATTCTTCTGTCAACTGAATTTTCCTTTTGCTGAGTACATTCATTATCTCTGTTGCAACTTCCTCATTCATTTCTTTGTCACAGCTACTTTGGTTGAAACTTTTGTTGCTGCATTCATCACATATCATTAAAATTCTGCAAAGTTTTTACTTGATCCTGTCTTCCTCAAATCTTTTTCACAATCTTCCTTTGCTAAAATGCTGAAGGTATCATTTTCTGCAATATTTCAGAATCCCTCTTTTCATACAATATCTTGTATCCTGTTCTTTCTTTGTATTGGATTCAACAAAATGTCAATCATGCTATGAATAAAATACAACCTTGTCAATCAATTTCTTCATACCATTAGACCAGCTCTGATACCACCTGATGGCAGCCCAAGCTGCCAAACCCATGAGCTTGCATATATAATGCTCTTCAACTTTAAAGGCCCAAACAAATCTCAATATGGAATAATCCTAACTCTAGATATTTTTTTCATATCATGGCCTAAGGTCTAAAATCCCACTTTGACATTTCCTATTATGACTTGACTTTGGTGCAGATCCAATCAATAAACCTTTGTAGGCAAAAACATTTTTTTTTTGTATAACCCTATGGCTAAATCCATATCATAAACCCACTTCATAAATATATCGAATCCATGTTGGTTTAAAAACCAAAGTAAATCTTTGCCAACACATACATTATTTTAATACCTTTGATATACTTTTGAAGTAGAAATAAACCTCGTTTAACCACAACTAGACTTCGTTAAAACCCAAGGCATTAATCACAAATTTAAGGTTTTAAACCCAATGCAGATGTTTCATTTATTCAAAGTCCGACTTTGAATTAAACCAGAAATAAGATGGCCCACAGCTCAATAAACTCTCTCCTCATATGTTCGAATCACAACATAACAAAACTTCGACCTTGGTTAAAAAGCCAAGCACCATATATAATAACGTTTTGGTCACAACACTTACCAATGATACGGCCCACGGCATTTTTAACTTCATTTATCAAATAAACATTGACCATTGTAAATACACTGGCCATACCTCATTTAACTTCCTCGTAGCTTTGAAGGCGAACATCATTGGATTTCTTGCCCTTAAGATCGAATGCAAATTGAGTTCCTTTTATCACAGAACCTTAACACGCAAAAGTTGCGCGAAATAAGCAGTTTTCGAATGATGACATGTCCAAAATGTATTGGATCGCGTTCTAATTTGAAAAACCACTTCTCAACAGAAGAGCCACGTGATACCGGTGGTATACTCACAAAAAACCGCTCTTTGGCGAATCTGGTATTGAACTATGGTTTAAGTTTTAATCTGCTCCCTTTAAACTTAGCTTTCCCTGCGTTAATATTGTGAATCGACCTCACTGTTGTCGATTTAAACAATGCTATGAATTTAGCTTTACATGACCAGACTTTCGATTCTAGCTTAACAGAGTTCAATGGAATCGATGTCGCTTAAGCGATCAGAGGTTTTCAACGCCAATTCATCACTGTTGTAATCAATCTCAATTGAATGGAATTGCGATTCCAGCAACGGATCGATGCAGATTTCAACGTTTTCAATAATTAGACACTGATATCTTGATGCATCCTTCATAAAAGACCTCAATCCATCGAATTTCTATATTGAACCCTTTATACAAAGATTAACATGCAGGCGACTTATAAACAGAGATCATGTATTCAAAATACGTTAAGTTCTGTATGTAATGCTACCGCCCTCTCTTTTGTTAAGACCCAACAAAATAAATTGACTCAATCGACCTCAATCAACAAAGGAACAGGATCAATGCCACGCCTTTTATACAGAGCCTTAATATGTTTCACAAACAGAGATTTGTTATTGCATATGCCCAATTTACAGAATCAACCTTCCGAAAAGAAATTCCATCAGATTCACAAGAATTTGATTTTACAAAAACTGATCTCAATCTCAAATTCATAGCAATAAACCACAAAGCCATATAGATACCCAAATTGTATAATTCCACACTGTTTTTTTATTTTTCCATAAAATATTTACACTAAAAATACATTCAAATTAACTACTATCCAAACCTCCTCTATGAAGCCCAGCCACTGGTTTTGAACCATTAGCTCTGCCTCCATCCAATCTTTCATTCCTCTGTCTCTATATTGTAATTGCCCGAAAGCTTACAATTTATATAAGAAAGGATTTATGAACTGAATTATTTCAAATTCCAGAAATCACTCACTATTTCCTAGATTACCTATTCAACTCCCCTCTTCACTCAACAAAATCTTAGATTAGTTTTATGTTCAATCTCTCAAATTCTATTATAATCAAACAATCTAAATCTATGGCTTGATCTCCACGTAGGGAGGATCACTTGCCACATTTCCCTTTTCAAACTCAGAATTTGACAACAAATAATTACATATATATAATTAATTAATTAAAATTCAACTTAAGCACTTGTCTTCTAATCCTTAGTCAGCCACAACATGTGATCAACCTATCACATTGCTAGCTGGTCTAAATGCTCCTGCATCAATCCTAGACTAGGCTAGGGATTCAATCAAGAGAACATATACCTAGGGTTTCATTCCTAGGACTTTTCATAACAAGGATTTTACCTGTTAGACCTAACCAAAACCTAGGGTTTCGATTCATTGTCAAAGCGAACCCTTATTATATCAGAATTCAGAGGTTCTGGATTTCTAACAACATAATTTTAACTCAAACAAGTCTATAGCTTCCATGATCATATCAAAATCCAAAACTCGACAATATCAAATAGCAACTTCTTCATAAATATCCCTAAATAGGTTTAGGGTTTCACACATTATCAACATACCTTAGGTTAGGGTTTTCTAGAGAACCTCCTTAAGGTTATATTTATATAAGCAATAAGAGGTGTATAAGGTGGGTATATTCATCAGGTGATGAATAATCCCAAACAAGAATTATTTTAGGATTCAGTAGAGCTAGATATATCAACAGTTAGTAACATAGAGATGGATATTTCGAAGAGAGTAACAAGACTTTATATTTTAATACATACATTTAATTATTTGAAAAACATTTTGACTTGTGTGGCCTTCTTATTTTATCATTGAAGCCTTCTCCATGGAGTCTTGAACATCTAGCAGATTGATTCCTTGACAAGGAATAGAGGTAGACAAGTGGTTAGTATTTAATATAATCAAAATATTAAATAATTATATGAAGACAATAGAGGGAATGAGTCACTTATCTTGAGGACTTGTTGTGGGCTCCCTCCCATGCTTGAGGGAAAACCTAAAACTTATAAAACAAAGAAATATATTTCCAATAATATGTTAAACCTATACTACATAAAATATACAAATGAACTATAAGAGAGAAGGAGCTTAGTAGTGGAAGTCCCTTAAATCTTCTTCGGGCTTTTCTTTCTTGGGGGATGATGTTTCTTCAACCATGTTAGCATGATCTTTGTCTCTCTTCTTGTTTCTAGGGTTGTTAGGGAAATCACTCATATAGTGTCCCATCTTGTGAAAATGATAACACTCAATTTTGGACAAATCAACATTCTTCTTTGGTGCCTTCTTCTTGAATCTTCCTTTATGATGAGCAACATAAGCATTTGAAACTTATTCATTTTTGGTTACCATGGAGACTCTTAATTCTTCTTGACTGCATGATGTCCATAGCTCCTCAAAGGTGGGTGTTTCTTTCTAGTTGTTGAGAGTTGAAGCAAAGGAACCTGAAGAAGTTGGTAGTCCCGGAATGGTTGTAATCAATAGTTCTTTATATGGTACTATTTCATAAATGGAAAGAAGCTCATCTCGTTTCCTTGCTATCCTCACAAAGAAAGAGGAAACAATATCCTCCTTTGTCATCTTACTAGTTCTTAGTTCATTCTTCAGACTTGCCATTTTTCCAATGTTCTTCATGGTGAATAGTTTTAACAAAGCCTCATACATTTCCGAAGCTTGATCAATATTTGCTATGAAGGGAAAAATATTGCCCTTTATGCCTTCAACCATCAAAGCCATTGCTACTAATTCTAGTTCTTTGTAATTT
This sequence comes from Pinus albicaulis, assembly GCA_034641835.2. Taxonomy (NCBI): domain Eukaryota; kingdom Viridiplantae; phylum Streptophyta; class Pinopsida; order Pinales; family Pinaceae; genus Pinus; species Pinus albicaulis. The sequence goes on along the minus strand of CM076571.1, from coordinate 932,800,367 downwards.
AGCCTATCAACATCACTTGATTCTTTTGTAGGCCTTTTCATATTTCCTTTGACTAAATATAAGACCTTGTTCTTTTTTAGGGTAATGTCAATCATTTTCTTCCAAGACCTATAATTTGTAGCTCCTTCAAGCTTTTTCTCTCCCTTTATAGTGTTAGACATATTTCTTGAAGATAGTGAAGACTGCTTTCCTCTAGTGAACTTCTTATAACTTCCTTGATCAAGTCCTGGAGACTGCCTTTTTCCTTCTTCTTTCACCAAAGCTTTGATATCATGTTAGAGAATCAGAAAGGCAGAAAGATCCTCTTGTTTTTTATTATTTACTTGTTATATTCTTTATTTCTTATAGTGTTCTTATTGTGTTCTTCTTATCTTTCTTCTTATCAGTTCATTAAGCAAATATCAAAGAAAATACACATAGATCAAGGACACCAGATGTAGGCCAGCAACCAAGGAAAAACCCCACTATTGGGGAAAACCAAGTCAGTAATTCTTCCTTCAATAGTTATTCTTGAGACTTTAGTCCTTAACTGAGACTTCGTCCACACCAATTCAGCCTTCCTTGTGATCCTTCCTGAATCTGGAAACAACACTATGATGTAGTTTCTTTGACTTGGAACTTCTACCTTGCTTCTTGAGACTTCGATATTGAGGTAGAGACTTCAATTTAGGCCCAATACTATAGAAATTATACAACATGCATGTATATCTTGGATTCACTCAATCTAACAATGTACTAAAGTTAAATATTGAATTGCTTCTACTAATATTTTGCGGAATTAAAAACACAATCGCTAATCACATGAACATGAAGAAAGATCAATCACACACAACACAGATAATTTCTCGAGGAAATATTACAACTAAAAACCCACTATCTTCTATTGTATATTAAGCATGGATCATGAAACAATTCCATACAAAAATATTCTTAGAAGAGCCCTCCAGTACTCAACTAATTGTCTCGCACTGTCATATACAAAACTGACCAACACTTAGCCAATTCTCAGCCTCCAGACAGCCTTCCTTGCTTGTGCAATCCCTGCTGGAATAGATCCCTAAAGGATAGGAATTCTTGCCTTCCTTGATTGTGCAAGAATCATGGGCAGTCCAATGAGTGTTTGGTTGCATGTGTGCAAGCCAATAATCCCACAACTGATAGTCAACTTCCCTTTCACCTAGAACTCAACTGGGTCTCCACTGGATCTGACATGCATGCAGCTAATAATAGTAAATCCTCAGTTGCATGTGAGATCGCTGATTTTGAATTACTTAATATTTAATTCACTTGATCTCTCACTAGTGTATCTTCAATTACAACTAGCACAACTTGGTTTAACTCACTTAATTGAGTTAAATTGTTTACAACTTGCATTAACTCATGCACCACTGCACTTCGAACTCTGTTACAACTAGAATTACGTTGCATGCCTCACCAACTACCTCTAGCTCGAAAACCAATAGCTAACTGAATTTATCACTTTCAGTTAACTGATCAAGTCAACATTGAGAATATATTACATTTTAATGTACGTCTTAATTAAGGGATAACCAAAATAGACATGCACCCAAAAATAACACTACAGGCCCCACCCTAGTCTAGGTGCTTAATGCAACTAGGTGTGGGTGCTGAATTTTTCGTGTTGAATCTCAACACTCCCTCTCAACAAGACAGGGATTATCCTTCACCTCGATCATGTGTCTATGTTATTCGAATTTTCTCATGGTGAGCGCCTTCGTCAAAATATCTGCATCCTGGTCTTCCATAGGAATGTACTGAATCAACAATATCCTTCTCTGCACACAATCTCTGAGATTATGGTACCACATATATATATATGCTTGGACCTATCATGAAACACGGGATTAATCGATAGTTTAATGCAACTCTGATTATCACAATGAATCACTGTCGAATCCATCTGAGAACCAAACAAACCAACCAATATCTTTCTCATCCAGATAGCCTCACATGTAGCTTGACTTGCTGCCATGTATTATGCTTCTGCTGAACTGAGTGCCACGGATCGTTGCTACTTGTTGTACCAAAAAATTGTTGTCGATCCAATGCTAAAGATCCCTCTTAATGTTCTCTTTCTATTTGATGGACTGCCCGCCCAATCTGCATCCATGAAGCCATTCAGCTTCACTCCCTTTGTCTGTCTGTACCATAAACCATACTCTGATGTGCCCCTCAGGTATCTTAGGACATGCTTCCCCGCCTTCCAAAAGAGCTCGGTAGGCTTAACCATAGCTTGACTCAGTTGGTTAACTGCATAGAAAATGTCTAGTCTCGTGTTCACCAAATACATTGGTGAACCCACTAACTGTCTGTAGACAGTAGCATCGACTACCTCTCCAGAAGTAGCATCCTCTTTCCTCCAATTTCCTAGAAGAGGAGTATCCATGGGTTTGCAACTCTCCATATTAAACTTACCCAGTATATCCTTTGCATACTTGCCTTGAGACACAAAAATTTCAACATCTTGTTGTCATATTTCCAATCCAAGGAAATAATGAAAGAGTCCCATTTCCTTCATTTAGAACTCCCTTGCAAGATCCTCCTTGCATGAGTGTATCAGCTGATCATCACCAATCAAAATTAGATCATCAACATAAAGAACAATAATAAATAGCTTACCCTTCACCACAATCTGGTACAGGTTTGCATCTGCTTAACTTTTGGTGAAGCCCAGTCTGGTGAAATATTTGTCTATCTGAGTGTACCAAGCACGGGGTGCTTGCTTCAGCCCATAGAGTGCTCTTTTGAGTCGGCACACATGTGACTCACTATTGAAGATATCGAAACCTTCAGGCTGCTCTATGTACACCTCTTCCTCAATGATCCCATTGAGAAACGCAGTTTTCACATCCATCTGATGAATGTGCCAGCCCATCTGTGCTGAGAGTGAAAGGATGGATCTTATGGAAGAGTACCTTGCAACAGGTGAAAAAGTCTCATCATAATCTATCCCCTCAATCTGTGAGAATCACTGGGCCACAAATCTGGCCTTGTGTTTCTCCACACTCCCATCGACATCTTTTTTTACCTTGTATATCCATCTCGATCCAACCATTGATTTGTTGATCAGTCTTGGGTCTACCCCCCATGCACTGTTCTTGACAATGGAATCATACTCCTCCACCATTGCATCAACCCAAGTTGGATGTTGGACTGCTTTCTGAAAGGAAGATGGTTCAGTCACAATACATTTGCTCATAAGAGCCATGTATCCAGTAAATCGGCCAGGAGATTTTCTATGTCTGCGCTGTGAAGTAGGGGTTCCTACATTCTTTGCATCATCAAGTCTCAATCTATCAGCTTCTGTGGTGCGCCTTCTGCCATTTCTGATGGATGGATGTGCATGAGTGTTTTCCTCCACTCCCTGAACCTCCCCATGTGGTTGAACCACATATTGAGACTCGTCCTTGGGAACCAACAGTTCCTCCTCTGCATGCAAATCCAGCTCCCTCTCAAGGGACAACCGCATGGCTTTCTCCTCATCAAATTTTATATCCCGTCGCACAACAATCATTCTGTTGTTTGGAAAATACACACGATAATTATGGGGTGTTTCAATGTATGCCACAAAAATCCCAACCTCAACTATTGGTTTCAGCTTCTTCCTGGCGTCCTTGGTCACATGCACATAAACAGATGAGCCAAAAAACTTAAAGTGTGAAACATCAGGTTTATTACCAATGAAATCCTCTTCAGGTGTACTCATGCCAAGTACTCTATGAGGACAAAGTTTTTGTACATGTACTGTTGTATTGCATGCTTCCGCCTACAAATGCATCGGTAGGCCTTGATTATGCAACATCACTCGTGATGCACCCACAATAGTTATTTTCTTTCTCTCCACAACCCCATTTTGTTGTGGGTTATGAGGCACTATGAGTTCTCTTCAAATTCCTTCTTTTCTGCAGAAGTTCTTGAATTCGTTAGATATGTATTCTCCACTATTATTGCTCCTAAGGGCCTTCACTTGCTTCCCCAACTCTTTCTCCACGAGTGCCTTAAACTCACATAACTTAGAGAATGTTTGATCTTTCTTATGCATGAAGAAGATCTAGCACTTACGAGAAAAGTCATCAACAAATATTACATATTACTTATGTTTTTTTGTTGAAGCAATCGAGAAAGGACCACACACGTCTAAGTGAACTCTCTCAAGGATCCTGAAGCTCGGTTTTCCTTCTCATGAAAGGTGGCATTTACATATTTTCCCATAGTACATCCCTTGCATGTGTGACTGCACAAGTGTACCCTTGGGAAGACCAATAGAAATCTATTGCATGACTTTCAAGGTTCCATGGTGAAGATGGCCCAATCACCTGTGTCATAATTCGCCTCATCCCGGCTCACCACTTGATCTGCCTTGCCCATAATTGCTACGCAACCATCTACCTCTAGCTTGTAGAGATTCTTAACTCGAATCCCTATCCTCTTGACTTGTCCCGTTGTTTTATGTCGCAGGAAAACATTTCCATCACTAAACACAACATCATAGCCTTTATCCTCCAACATTGTGAATGAGACCAAATTTGTCTTCAGACCTGGTACATGCATTACATATTTGAATTGAAAGGATTTACCTGACTTCCTCTGAAAGGTAATGGTACCAATACTGATAGTACTGTACCGTCCATCGTCGCCCATTTCAATATGCATCTAGAGATCTTTCTCCTCCAAATCACTGAAAAGTTCCTTGTCTCCCATCATGTGAAAGAAAGTGCCATTATCCAGATACCACACAAATACCAATGCACTAGACACCATGCATGTGATCAATGAGAAGTCAAGCTCAAATTGCAAGTCAAGGGCCTCACCAGCTGCAGACCCTTCAGCCTTCTTGTTTTGCTTCTTTTGTGGAAAATTAGTAGCAAAATTTCCATGCTCATGACAGTGAAAACACTTCACCTTGGACATGTCCTGCTTCTTGTCATTCTTGGACTCGGATTTAGAATGGAATTTCTTACCCTTCCCCTTCCTCGCCTTGGCAGCCAGAGCACAATCCTCTTCATCCTCATTCTTAGATGAAGATCCATCTCTGGTGTTCCGTCTGAACTCCTCCTGCACCAAATCCAACCACAGTCGTTCCCAATCTGGCAAGTTTTCCCTTCCATTGACAGAGTCTTGATAATTGTGCCAACTCTTTGGAAGTCCTAGGAGAGCCAAGCTCACCAAATCATCGTCAGCGACTGTTATTCCAACCCTCCCCAGTTCATCCCAGCATTGGACAAATTTTTTTAGATATTTTGGAATGGTGTCGCCCTTTTCCATCTTGATCTTCTTGAGTTTATCTTTGAGCGCCAATTTCCTATGGTCGTTGTTGCTTTGGAATAGATCTGTCAAAGCCTTCCACATTTCTTATGGTGTGGCTTTCTCGTGGAGGCTTGAGACAATGTGGTCTCGTACTCCCTCCAACAAGATCCTCCTTGCCTTTGCCACTTTCTTTTGCCATGCATCAAGATTTGCAGCATCTGCCACAACAGGTTTAGGAACATCATTGTCAATGAATTCCTTCAAGCCATTGTCTTCGAGTACTGCCTCCATCATGTCCTTCCAAGCAATATAGTTCGAGCTGCCCTCGAGTGCATACTCTAACCTCAAGCCATTGAAAGCCATTCAAAGCCATTTCAATCTTGAATCAGTTGTAGCACCAAGAAAGTATTTCTGCAAATTCGAATTCTATCCAGTCACAAACTCAGCTCCTCCTTCACTTCTGCAATTTCCTGTGCTCCGATACCATTTATAAATTATACAACATGCACGTATATCTTGGATTCACCCGATCTAACAATGTACTAAATTTAAATATTGAATCACTTTTAAAAATATTTTGCTGAATAAAAAACACAATCGTTAATCACATGAACGTGAAGAAAGATCAATCACACACAACACAGATAATTTCCCAGGGAAAGATTACAGCTAAAAACCCACTATCTTCTATTGTATAGTAAGCATGGATCATGAAACAATTGCATACAAAAGTCTTCTCACAAGAGCCCTCCAGTACTCAGCTAATTGTCTCACACTTTCATATGCAAAATTTACCAACACATAGCCAATTCTCAACCTCCAGATAGTCTGCCTTGTTTGTGCAATCCATGATGGAATAGATCCCTAAAAGATAGGAATTTTTGCCTTCCTTCGCTGCGCAAGTATCATGGGCACTCTAATGGGTGTTTGGTTGCATGTGTGCAAGCCAATAATCCTACAATTGATAATCAACTTCTCTTTCACCTAGAACTCAACTGAGTCTCCACTGGATCTGACATGCATGCAGCTAATAATAGTAAATCCTCAATTGCATGTGAGATCACTGATTGTGAATTAATTAATATTTAATTCACTTGATCTCTCGCTAGTGTATCTTCAGCTACAAATAACACAACTGAGTTTAACTCACTTAACTGAGTTAAATTGTTTGCAACTTGCATTAATTTATACACCACTGCACTTCGAACTCTGTTACAACTAGAATCACTCTGCATGCCTCACCAACTACCTCTAACTCGAAATCCACTAGCTAACTGAATTTATCACTTTCAGTTAACTAATTCAAGTAAACATTCACCCCTTTTGCACTTGAACTGCAGTACAAATGGAGATAACTCTTGCGTACCTCACAAGCCCTCAGCCTGAAAATCAAGAGCTAGCCCAAAGATTTATATGAGCAGTTAGCGATTCAAGTACACATTGAGAATAGATTACAGTTTAATGTCCATCTTAATTAAGGGATAACCAAAATAGACAGGCACCCAAAAATAGCACTGTGGGCCCCACCATAGTCTGGTGTTTAATGCAACTAGGCATGGTTGCTGAAATTTTCTTGTTGAATCTCAACAAATACAACTTCTCCAAGCAACAACATTCAACAAAACAAACTTCGAATCCCCCTTCTCTTGGTAGTAGCACCTTGGCAGCACCTGATGCAACAATTGTTGCAGTAAAACTTTGAGAACTTCAATCTCCCAAACTATAGCATGAAATGCAGAGAGATTGGTGAAAAAATTTCGATTTTCTTCAACTCTATAGGTGTACCCAAAACCGAATCTAGAAATTCCTTCTCCTTCACTTCGCAAATTTCTCTTGTTGCAACTTTTAGACCGAATTTATGTGTTGCAGTAAGATGGTTCCAAGTGAGTTCGATTCCACTGTATATATTGGCTTGAGATGAGCTTGAATTCCTGGGCTTGAGGTTGACTTGATCACCTTAAGGCCGACTTGGTGTGGAAGCTTCATAAATCATATTTTACTCAATACTTGACCTATTTGCACGATTCAAAATCGCAATGTGGATCAATTTAAATCTGCAATAATCCTATAAACTCAAAATAAAACCTCGAAGTCCACAATAGTGACTTTGACCTAAAATAAATATGACCCAAGCATGAAACTCATGCTTTAATAAGTCATTTAATAATCATATAAAATTATTTTCTTTATTCTTTTGATAAGTACAATAAGTATTGACTCAAGTACAATTTATGAAGACCGAGCCTAGTTATATCCTTCAACAATAAATTAGTTAAAGTAGATGTTTAAATAGTTTATTTAAATCTTGTGTTGAATTTTTTTTTAAAAGTTCTCACGCATTTGTTTTTGCGCTGAGAGGCGCATTCTACAGCCCAGTATGACCCCAATGTGTAAGTATGTCGGAAGCCAATAGAAATAATGTTGGCTTTAAAAATAACTTATATAAGCATATAAATTAAAAATTAAAAATTAATTTAAAAAATATAAATTTTAAATATGAAAAATTTTAAGAGAGTCAAAAAAGAGATATGGTAAATAAATAAAAATATAAATAAGCCAGAGGTAAGTAAATAAATAAAACCTCCTTTTATACTTATGGTAAATAAATAAAAATATAAATAAATTAGAGGTATGGTAAATAAATAAAACCTATTTTACTCCATAAACGTCTTTATATTTACAAAAACTCAAGCCTATGGGCCAAATACCATGGGACACATTATTATTAATACCATGGGCTAGATACCACGCCCCAAATACCATATTTATAAAAGAGATATAAAAACGTAAGGTAAATAAACAAAAATATATCAAATAGGAGTAGAAATCAACATCTAATTATATTTGATGTCTATGAACCAAATACCATGGACCAAATTAATAATAATACCATGCAAAAAAAAAATTATTAATCCTAACATTAACATTAAAATATTAATATTAAAATTATTATTATTGTTATGATTATTACTAAATATAATATTGATATTAATATATTATAATATTAAAATTATTAAATTTAATAACTTTATATTAATACCACATTAATTTTGTTATATATATATATATATATATAATCTAGATATATATGGGAGGGAAGAACAAAGACATATGATAGAGGTGGAGAAATAGATGGATTGACAAGGGAGAGATGAGGGGAGAGGAGGAATGAAGAGAGAGAGAGGGAGAGGATAGAGAGAGGTAGAGAAGGGTAAGAGACGGAGGGGGAGACATAAAGATGGAGTTGGGAGAGAGAGAAGGAGAGAGAGAGGGAGAAGGAGAAATGATTGGAGGGTAGAGAGAGAGAGAGAGAGAAAGAGAGGGAGAGGGAGAAAGGATGCGAGGAGGAGAGAGGGAGGGATATAGAGATAGAGTTGGAGGGGGAGAGAAGAAGAAAGAAATATATTGTGAGAAGTGAAGAGAGAGGGGGTGACAAGGGAGAGATGAAGAGAGAGTGTGTATGTTTAGGGGCAAGATAAAGAGACATAGACAGAGTGATGGAGACAAGGGGGGAAGAGAAGGACATAGAAGAAGAAAGGGAGTGATATAGTAACATAGTTGGAGAGAGAGATACATTGATGGGGGAAGAGAGATGATTTGAGGGCAAAGAGAGAGAGAGAGATGGGGGTGTGAATATAGAGGGAGGGAGGTGATAAAGGCAGAGAGAGGAAGGACGAGAGAGAGGAAGAGTGTGATGAGGGAATGTAGAGGATTGTAGGAGAGAGAGATAGAGAGAGAGAGAGAGTGATGGGGAAAGAGAGAGGGAGGTAGGAGTGAAATGGATAGAGAGGAAGGAAAAGAGAGAGGAGGAGAGAGGGAGGGATAGAGAGATGGAGTTGGAGGGGGAGAGAGGGAGGGATAGATGGAGTTGGATAGGGAGAGACATGGAGTTGGAGGGAGAGATGGAGCTAGATGGGGAGAGAGGGAGGGAAGAATAAAGACATAAAGAGTAACAAGTGGAGAGAGAGATGGAGTGACAAGGGAGATATGGAGAGACTTGTGTGTATGATTGGGGGTGAGATAAAGAGACAAATAAGAAGGCATATAGTGACAAAGTTAGAAGGTGAAGAGAGAGAGAGAGAGGAGATAGGTAGGGAAAGAGAGATGGACACTGAGGGGGAGAGAGAGGTAGGTAAGAAGAAAGACATAGAGAGTTAAATTTGGAGAGAGAGAGAGATAAGGAGTGATAAGAAAGATGGAGGGAGAGTGAGAGAGGATAGAAGGAGGGAAGAGAGATAGAAGCGGGGGAGAGGGAGGGAAGGGGAAGAGAGAGAGAGGGAGGGATAGGAGGGAGTGATAGATAGATAGATTGGAGAAAGAGAGTGTATGTTTTGGGGTTTATATATAGAGACAAAGGGAGATAGAGATATAGTTGGAAGTTGAAGAGAAAGAAGAGACAGATGGAGAGAGGGAGGGAGGGACAAAGAGATTGATAAATATGCAGTGAGAGAGTGCTTGTGTTTGTGGGGGTGAGATAAAGAGACAAAAAAGGAGAAATGTAGGGACATATAGATATATATGGAGGGGGGGGGAGAGGGAAGAATATTTCTTACAATAGATGCATTGATTTTAGTGTAGATAGTGATTTCTAATCCTATTTGATTGCTTGCACTAGATGCATTAAATTTAGTGTAGATTGATTTCTAATGATATTTAATTACTTGCACTAGATGCATTGATTTCAATGTAGATGGTCTCTAATTCTATTTGATTTGTTGCACTAAATGCATTGATTTCAGTGTAGATGGTGATTTCTAATCCTATTTGATTGCTTGCACTAGATGCATTAATTTAAATGTAGATGTTGATTTATAATTATATTTGATTTCTTACACTATATGAATTTATTTCAATATAAGTGATTTCTAATCCTATTTGATTTCTTGCACTAAATGTATTCATTTTAGTGTAGATGGTGATTTATAATCATATTTGATTGATTGCACTAGATGCATTGATTTTACTATATACGTTGTTTTCTAATCCTATTTTCTTACTTGCACTAGATGCATTGATTTGAGTGTAGATGTTGATTCTTAATCCTATTTGATTACTTGCATTAGATGCATTGATATCTGTGTAGATGTTGTTTTCTAATATTATTTTAGTTCTTGCATTAGATGCATTGATTTCAATGTATATGTTGATTTCTGATTTGATGTAATTGGATGTATGAGGATACATTAGTTTTAAAGTCATTGGATTAATAGTGCGCATTGATTTCAATGTAACCACAAAAAATTGACAGTGTAGAACGATTTTTGTGTTATAGTAATCAAACCTAATAATATTGGAGAGCAAGAGAGATAAGGTATGATGTTTACTACAACATCTCGAGCTAAATATTTAAATCGTTTATGATTTATGATTTCTACTATCTTTTTCATATAATCAATATGGAAAGATGACAAAACTAACAAGGGTGACAATAAGAATAGTAGAAGAAAATAGTTTGAGATTGACTTCTAATTGAATACATTCTTATTATTCCCATATTCTATCATTTAATATTATTATGTTGTCACTTTGCACTCAAAAATTTCATTTCATCATTTTTCATCATTAAACTTATTTTACAATATTTATCATATCAACAAAGTGAGGTAAATAAGAAAATTTAAAATTGAAATGAATCGATAAATATCAAACATTTTTAGCGTATTTAAAATGGTTATATTAATATTATATTTATTTACATATTATTGATAAAATTAATCATATGTTCCTCATATTATCGATATATTTTCCTTGGTCGCACACAATTGAAACTAACTTAGATCCATCTTAACTATGGATCTATCAAGCGCCGAGAAGGATCAAATCTCTCGAGGTGCAAACATTTTCTCAATTTTTGCACTAAAAAAAGAGGTTTGCACCTCGAGAGATTTTATCTCTCTCGGCGCTTGATAGATCCGTAGTTAAGATGGATCTAGGTTGGTTTAACTTCTAATTACTTTGAATGGATATCAACAACACCATGCCTGACGCTGTTATTTTTTTTATTAATATAGTCGAAAATGTTTTTCTCTATCTAGAAAATATTTTATTTTTATTTTAAGAGGGACACATGTCAACTCGATGTTGAGCACGAATGGAATTACACATTTTTGAAGTTCAATAGGAAATTTCAGCACCCACACTAGTGTGGGACCAGAAGGTCCAAGCAGCACCCACGCTAGTGTGGGACCAGGAGGTCCAAGCAGCACCTACACTGGTGTGGGCTAAATTTGGTGCATGTCTATTTTAGTTATCCCTTAATTAAGATGGACAATAAAATGTAATCTAACCTCAAAATAACTTGTAATAATTAACTGAGTGTGATAAACTCAGTTAACTCACGAATTTCGAGTTGAGGGTAGTTGGTGAGGCATGCAAAGTAATTTTAGTTGTAACAGAGTTCTAATTGTAGTGGTGCATTAGTTAATGCAAGTTGTACTCAGTTTAACTCAGTTAAGTGATTTAAACTCAGTTGTGCTAGTTGTAACTGTTTGATACACTAGTGAGATATGAAGTGAATTAAATATTAATTAATTCACAATCAATGATCTCACATTCAACAAAGGATTTACTATTATTAGCTGTATGCATGTTAGTTCCAGTGGAGACCCAATTGAGATCTAGGTGAAAGGGAAGTTCACTATTAGCTGTAGGATTATTGGGTTGCACCCATGCAACCAAACACCCATTGGATTGCACATGATCCTTGCATAGTTTAGGAAGGCCAAAATTCCTATGGAATAGGGATTGAATTCCACACAAATTGCGGAAGCAAGGTAGGCTATCTAGAGGCATTAAATTGGCTAAGTATTGGTCAATTTTATCTGAGACAGTGTGAGACATTTAGCTGAGTACAGGAGGGCTCTTGTGAGAAGAGTTGCATGTAATTGTTTCATGTATCCATTCTGAATATGTAGTAGAATATAGTGCGGTTTTGAGCAGCAATTTTTCCCTGGGAAATTATCTGCGTTGTGGTTTGATTGATTCTTCTTTGCTTCATGTGAATAGCGATTGTGTTTTTAATTCTGCAATTGATTTGTAGAAGCGATTCAGTATTTAACTTTAGTAAATTTTTAGTTCGGATTGAATCCATGAAATACATGGTTGTTGTATAATTTCTACATGGTATCAGAGCACAGGTAATCACATTAGTGAAGGAGGAGCTGAGTTTGTGACTAGATATAATTCGAATTTTCAGAAAGACTTTCTTGGTGCTACAGTTGATTCGAGATTGAAATGGCTTTCAATGGCTTGAGATTGGAGTATGCACTCGAGGGAAAATCCAACTATATTGCTTGGAAGGACAGGATGGAGGCAGTACTTGAAGACAATGGCTTGAAGGAATTCATTGACAATGATGTTCCTAAACCCGTTGTCACAGATGTTGCAAATCTTGAGGCATGGCAAAAGAAAGTGGAAAAGGCGAGGAGGATCCTACTGGAGGGAGTAGGATACCACATTGTCTCAAGCCTCCATGGGAAAGCCACACCATATGCAATGTGGAAGGCTTTGACGGATCTATTTCAAAGCAGTAGTGACCATAGCAAATTGGCACTAAAAGATAAACTCGGGAAGATCAAGATGGAGAAAGGCGACTCCATGCCAAAATATTTTACAAAGTTTGTCCAATGTCGGGATGAGCTGGGGAGCATTGGCATAACTGTCGTTGATGATTATTTGGTGATTTTATCTCTCCTATGACATCCCAAGAGTTGGCATAGTTATAAATACTTTGCCAGTGGAAGGGAAAAAATGCCAGATTGGAAATGACTGTGGTCGGATTTGGTGCAAGAGGAGTTCAAATAGAACACCGGAGATGGATCCTCATCTAAGAATGAAGATGAAGTAGATTGTGCTTTGGCTGCCAAGGCGAAGAAAGGGAAGGGGAAGAAATTCCATTCCAAATCTGAGTCCAAAGATGGCAAGAAGCGGGATATGGCCAGGGTGAAGTTTTTTCATTGTCACGAGCATGGGAATTATGCTACTAACTGTCCACAAAAGAAGAAGAACAAGAAGGTTGGAGGATCTGTAGCTGGTAAGGCTTTGGCCTCGCAATTTAAGCTTGACTTCTAATTGATTGCATGCATGGTGTCAAGTTCATTGGGATCTGTGCGGTATTTGGATAGTGGTGTTTCCTTTCAAATGAAGGGAGACAAGGAAATTTTCAATAGCTTGGAGGAGAAGGATCTCCAAATGCATATTGAAATGGGTGATGACAGCCAGTACAGTGCTACAGGGATTGGTACCATTACCTTCCAGAGGAAGTCATGTAAACTTTTTCAATTAAAAGATGTAATGCATGTACCAGGTTTGAAGAAAAATTTAGTCTCAGTTGCAATGTTGGAGGATAGAGGCTATGATGTTGTCTTTAGTGAAAGAAAAGCTTTCCTGAGACACAAAACAGTAGGAAAATCCAAGAATATATGGATTCGTGTTAAGAATCTCTACAAGTTGGATGTAGATGGTTGCGCAGCATTGATGGGCAAGGTGGACAAAGTGGTGAGTCGAGATGAGGGCGAATTATGGCACAGGAGATTGGGCCATCTTCACCACGGAACCTTGAAAGTCATGCAGCAGATTTCTACTAGTCTTCCCAAGGGTATACTTGCACAGTTAGACACATGCAAGGGATGTACTATGGAAAAATATGTAAAAGCCACCTTTCATAAGAAGGATAACCAAGCCTCCGGGATCCTTGAGAGAGTACACATAGATGTGTGTGGACCATTCTTTGTTGCTTCGACAACAAAACATAAGTACTATGTGATATTTGTTGATGACTTTTCTCGTAAGTGTTGGATCTTCTTCATGCAGAAGAAAGATCAGACATTCTCAAATTTTCTTGAGTTTAAAGCACTGGCGGAGAAAGAGACGCGGAAAAAAGTGAAGTCTCTCAAGAGCGATAATGGTGGTGAGTACATATCTAACGAATTTAAGAAATTCTTCAGCGAAGAGGGGATTCGAAGAGAACTGGTAGCGCCTCATAACCCACACCAGAATGGGGTCACTGAAAGAAAGAACATAAAGATTATGGGTGCAACAAGAGCGATGTTGCATGATCAAGGCATACCGATGTATCTGTGGGTGGAAGCATGCAACATTGCGGTATTTGTGCAGAACCGTTGTCCTCATAGGATACTTGGCATGAGTACACCAGAAGATGATTTCACTGGTAAGAAACCTGACATTTCACATTTTAAGATTTTTGGCTCATTTTTTTATGTGCATGTGACCAAAGACACCAGGAAGAAGCTGGACCCAATAGCTGAGATTGGGATTTTTGTGGGGTACACTGAAACTCCCCACAACTATCGGGTGTATTTTCCAAACAATAGAATGAGTATTGTGCGACGGGATATAAAATTTGATGAGGATAAAGCCATGCGATTGTCCCTTGAGAGGGAGCTGGATTTGCATGCAGAGGAGGAACTCTTGGTTCCCAACGATGAGCCTCAAGACGTGGAGTAGCCACATGCGGAGGATCATAGAGTGGCAAAAAACACTCATGCAGAGCCATCCATCAGAAATGGTAGAAGGCGCACCACGGAAGATGATAAATTGAGACTTGATGTTGCAGAGAATGTAGGAGCCCCTACTTCACAGTGCAGATAGAGACAATCTCCAGACAAGTTTACTGAATACATGGCTCTTATGAGCAAATGTATTGTGACTGAACAATCTTCCTTTTAGGAGGTAGTGCAACAACCAGTTTGGATTGATGCAATGGTGGAGGAGTATGACTACATTGTCAAGAACAGTGCATGGGATATTGTCCCAAGATCGGTCAACAAATCAGTGGTTGGATCTAGATGGATCTACAAGGTAAAGCAAGTTGTTGATGGGAGTGTGGAGAAATACAAGGCTAGATTTGTGGCCCGAGGATTCTCACAGATTGAGGGGATCGATTATGATGAGACTTTTTCACCAGTTGTAAGGTACTCTTCCATTAGATCCATCCTTGCACTCTCAGTGCAGATGGGCTAATGCATTCATCAAATCGATGTGAAAATTGTGTTTCTCAATGGAGTCATTGAGGAAGAAGTTCACATAGAGTAGCCAGAAGGTTTCGAGATCTTCAGCAGTGAGTCACATGTGTGTCGACTCAAGAGAGCACTGTATGGGCTGAAGCAAGCACCTTGTGCTTGGTACACTCGAATAGATAGCTATTTCACTGAACTGGGCTTCACCAAAAGTGAATCTAATGAAAACTTGTACCAAATTGTGGTTGAGGGTAATCTATTGATTATTGTTCTTTATGTTGATGATCTAATTTTGACTGGTGATGAGCAACTGATACACTTATGCAAGGAGGATCTTACAAGGGAGTTAGAAATGAAGGACATGGGACTCCTTCATTATTTCCTTGGTTTGTAAATATGGCAGCGGGATGGTGAACTTTTTGTTTCTCAAGGCAAGTACGCCAAAGAGATACTGGGTAAGTTTCACATGGAGAGTTGCAAACCCATGGACACTCCTCTTCCAGGAAATTGGAGGAAAGAGGATGCTACTTCCGGAGAGGTAGTGGATGCTACTGTCTATAGGCAGTTAGTTGGTTCACTGATGTATCTAGTGAACACAAGACCAGACATTTGCTATGCAGTTAACCAGCTGAGTCAAGTTATGGTTAAGCCTACCAAGCTCTTTTGGAAGGCGGGGAATCATGTCTAGAGATACCTGAGGGGCACGTCAGAGTATGGTTTATGGTATAGACGGATAGAGGGAGTGAAGCTTTAAGGCTTCACAGATGCAGATTGGGTAGGCAGTCCATCAGACAAGAAGATCACATCCGGAGGGATATTTAGCATAGGATTTATAGCAGTTTCTTGGTACAGCAGGAAGCAGCGATCTGTGGCACTCAGCTCAGCGGAAGCAGAGTACATGGCAGCAAGTCAAGCTGGATGTGAGGCTATCTGGATGAGAAATATCTTGGTTAGTTTGTTTGGTTCTTAGATGGATCGACAATGGTACATTGTGATAATCAGCGTTGCATTAAACTCTTGATTAATCCTATGTTTCATGATAGGCCCAAGCACATAGATATTTGGTACCATAATCTTAGAGATTGTGTGCAGAGGAGAATAATTTTACTTCAGTACATTCCCACAGAAGATTAGGATGCAGATATTCTGATGAAGGCGCGCACCAGGAACAAATTCGAATACCATAGAGGCAGGATCGGGGTGAAGTATAATCCATTTCTTGTTGAGAGGGAGTGTTGAAGTTCAACAAGAAATTTCAGCACCCACGCTAGTGTGGGACCAGGAGGTCCAAGCAGCACCTACACTAGTGTGGGACCACAAGTCTTAGCAGCACCTACATTGGTGTGGGCTAAATTTGGTGCATGTCTATTTTAGTTATCCCTTAATTAAGATGGACAATAAAATGCAATCTAATCTCAAAATAACTTGTAATAGTTAACTGAGTGTGATAAACTCATTTAACTCATGAATTTTGAGTTGAGGTTAGTTGGTGAGGCATGCAGAGTAATTCTAGTTGTAACAGAGTTCGAAGTGCAGTGGTGCATTAGTTAATGTAGGTTGTAATCAATTTAACTCGGTTAAGTGAGTTAAACTCAGTTGTGTTAGTTGTAATTGTTTGATACACTATTGAGAGATAAGGTGAATTAAATATTAATTAATTCACAATCAATGATCTCACATGCAACTGAAGATTTACTATTATTAGATGCACGCATGTCAGTTCCAGTGAAGACCCAGTCGAGATTTAGGTGAAAGGGAAGTTGACTATCAATTGTAGGATTATTGGGTTGCACCCATGCAACCAAACACCCATTGGATTGCCCATGATCCTTGCACAGTTTAGGAAGGCCAAAATTCCTATGGAATAGGGATTGCCTTCCACACAAATTGCGCAAGCAAGGCAGGCTGTCTAGAGGCAGTAAATTGGCTAAGTATTTGTCAGATTTATCCGACACAGTGTGAGACAGTTAGCTGAGTACAGGAGGGCTCTTGTGAGAAGAGTTGTATGTAATTTTTTCATGTATCCATGCTAAATATACAATAGAAGATAGTGGCGTTTCGAGTAGCAAGCTTTCCCCGGGAAATTATCTGTGTTGTGTTTTGATTGATTCTTCTTTTCTTCATGTGATTGGCGATTGTGTTTTTAATTTCACAATTGATTTGTAGAAGTGATTCAGTATTTAACCTTAGTACATTATTAGATCGGATTGAATCCATGATATACATGCGTGTTTTATAATTTCTACACATGTTGCCCTCATACTAGGCTGTAGAACGAGCCTCTTTGCTCAATTATACCTAGCACTTTCTTTTCAAGAAAGTTAGAGTTGGATGTTGTAAATTATGTGTGTTTCCTTTATTTATATTGATTGTGTTTCTTCCTTTCTTTCAATTTTTGTTGGACCATGTGCTTCTCTAGATAATTGCAATTTTGATATAGTCTTTATATATAAAAAATCAAAAAAATGGTATGATAAAACAAATATTTTTGTCACATTTCCTTTAAACTTTCATATATCAAGTGGATTGTATCCCCCTCCTTATTTTTGTTTATGGTTTTTTTTTATATCTAGCAAGGCTTTTTTAGTGATGTAAAGTGTAGTTCTTGGAGTTCTAGAGTTCGTTGAGGTTCTTGTGCACTCTACAGAGAGCACATGACCCCATGTTGGAGATAGATGTTACCACCTCACACATAAGTTTAACTAGAGGAGATTGTTTCTCCTATGATCTTGAGTATAGATATCAATCACACAAATGACATTCATGGTTCCCCACAGACATTGATGTTTTTTTCCATATTATTTCTCAATGCAATCAATTTTAATGATTATGGTACCCGACACATATGACGTACATTTTTTCATTGCTTCATATCAAGTGCTAATGCCTTATGTATTTGACATTAAGGTAGTGACAATTGGTTGAGTCATATAATGGATCATGATAGTCTAAATTTGTCTTTTTTACCTCATTTCACCTTGGTGGTCATCAAGATAAGTATTGTCACTCTTAGATCGAGTTGTACTACTGGGGGGCGTTAAAGTGTGTAGCATCCCATATCCCACGCGACACTTAAAACTTTTTATCTTGCTTAATTCCATTGTCCAACTCATGATTGGTTGTCATATGTCACAAGAAGGTGTGTGCTTCATGGTACCCTAAGAAGGAGTTATACGCTCAAGGTTAAAAGGAAAGAGAAATACATAAAGTTCAAAATGAAAAAGGAAAGTGAAAGATTATAAAGAAAAAATTGAAAACAAAAGGAAAGATTGAGCAATGCCCCTTCACTATGAGGCTTGTTCTCGCCTAAGATGTACACCTAAGTTTAGGAAATGTTTCCAACCCCACAAGGTATAGTCCTGAAGGCGAAACACTCAAAGCAGGGGTTATCACCTATTCCCTACTCACTATGTTTAAGCTCTCTCCTAGACAATCTATGGGGTTAGTCCCTAAAGATGATGATGAAAGGAAAACTTGTTGGAAATAGCAAGTTCTAGGAGACTAAGGGAAAGGAAATTACCTCTTTATGTAACTTGATTAAAGATTAATTAGCAAGTGTGAATGTTAATGAGCAAATGAGATTCGATAAAATCAATACGGAATTCAACAAGATATAAATATGAGAGACTAGTGCCTTATAACAATGCTCGATAAAGATATAACACTTGCAAAATAGAATGATGCTTCAAGTCACAAGATAGGAAATGTCGCAAAACAAATGTTAGTACAAGATGATAACACAAAATTTGAAATATGAGCAGTAAGATATAACTTGCAAGATAAAATAAACTTGTATTTCTACTTCAAAGAGATGTTCAAAATAAATGAATCAATATCAAAGGACAAGGAGAAAATAATTCCAATGACAAGTACAAGAAATATATAATATTGCAAGTAAAGAAATATGTTCACAAATCAACAATGTGTCAAATGAGATGATGTTAAGGTCGGCGAAGGCAGTTGGTTGGTAAATTCAGACTCGTCATGACGGTCAGGTCTTGTGCTCAAACCCGAGCAAGGGAAGCGACTAGTCGTGGGGAAAAGCTGAACCTGGGCCAAGCCCGCTCACCTTTTGGATGAAGTGTTTAAACCAATCTTTTTGTGACGATGGAGGGAGGTCGGCTCTACTAGTGTTTGAGGTTCTGGGCAGGTTTTGGATTTTTCAGCGTGGTGCAGTAAGCCCTGGTGGCACGAAGGGCTCATTTTGCAGAGCTCTTCCGTCAAGGGTCAGTGCTGGCCAGTCACATGAGAAGAGGAGGGGCAAATGGGGCCCCTTCCTACAAACAAATTATTTTGGATAGAGGTAAGGGCCCCAGTGAAGGGGTACAAATTTCAGGATCAGACGCTGCAGGCAAGAAGCAAAAGGACGGAGTGGTCTCCACGGAGGCACCAGGTCAAAGGCCCACAGTAGTAGGAATTAAAATAACGAAAGACAGAGGAAATTTCGGACCCTCTCCTGAGGGGGAGTCCCCCAATATGACTTTGGAATAGATGGAGGTAGCTGAAAATCAAGCTCAAACCCTAAAGGGCTCAGAGCCATCAAGATCTGGAACCAGAGGCCAAAAACCGATGGAAAAAGGACGCTACAAACTGAAAACAGCGGAAATTCCTCTGGTCATAATCATAGATCCGGAAATGCAGGAATATCGGGATCATATAACAGTGTATGCTTTAATATGTAAATTTATGGGTTTTTTGCCTACAAAGAAAGCCTTGTGCCTTTGGATCAAGCAGCAGTGGAAACCCGAAGGCGATGTCCAGCTTCACCTAGGCTCTAAGGGGTTTTTTTACAGTGTTTTTGCAAACCTAGAAGATAAAGACCATATTTTCGATGGAGGACCATATTTCTATGCCTCGGCAAGGTTATATATGAGGTCGTGGAAACCCAACTTTGCTCCAGAAAAGGAGACCTTCACCCATGTGCCTGTATGGATCTGAATTTTCTCACTACCCATTGACTACTGGAGGCCCTTAGCGCTAGAAAAGATTGGCAACAAACTAGGGAAGTTTGTTCAAGCTTTGGAAGCGACCTTGCAAAAGAGGTGTACCTCTTGTGCTAAAATTTGTGTTGAAATGGATGTCTCGGGAGCACTACCTGAAGGATTATGGCTAGAATTCCGGGACGATTTTTTCTTTCAAGATACAGATTACAAACAGATCCCCTTTAGATGTCGCAATCGCCATGAAAATGGACACCTTTTCCGGGAATGTCCTTTGAATAAGTAGCCAGAGTAAAGTAAAGAAGATACGCCTAAATATAAAGATGGTTTTGTCCGTCCCACAGGGATACATAGATCAAACAGACGAAACCAGGCCAAACCTATGCAAACCAATAAAGGAAATGGTAATGCCTTTGCAACTCTTGGGGGGGGAGGATAAAACAGAAGAAGAATCAAACCCTCCGGAGACACAGCCTGATCTAGTGTGAAATGCTCCGCAGGAAACCCCGAACTCTCGAAGGAAAAACACACAGGATACCGCTGAAGAAGCCGATCAAGGTTTTTATTTAGAAGGGGATGCAGAAATGACAATGAGTGAAGCAGGTACAGAGCCTAGAACTAAGGGACATTCCAGAAAGGGAAGGCATGGACTTGATCAACATGTGGGGCAGTGGAAGGAACTTGGAGTGGAACACATCCAGGAGAACAAATTGACAGGATAAATTTCTTATTCCCGGCATAAGAGGAGGTAGGGAGCAAGGGGCAGAAAAGGGGACACAGGGAGACTAAAGGCCTGGGAATAAAAGTGCATGGGTCCCAACAGAACAAACCAAAGGCCAAACCAAGATGCAAACGAGGTCGTAAATCAAACAATGAGGCTCTTCAAGAATTAGGCCAAATGTTGTTGAAATCAAGTAAGATGAAAGCCCTAGAGGCTTTCACCTCCTCTTCTTAACTTTTTAGTTTTTAATGAATATCTTATCCTGGAATGCTAGGGGGCTAAATAGCCTTAGAAAACAAAGACTTCTTAAAAATAAAGTCAAAAAGGAGAATCCAGATATGATCTATCTTCAAGAAATGAAATGTTCAAGTCAAAAGATGAGGGAAGTGTGTAGGAATATTGGTATGAGGATGGAGTTTTTAGAAGTAGAAGGCAACGGTAATGAAGGAGGGTTGGCTACATTATGGAACCCACCGTCACTCCAATTAATAAGTGCAGAAGCAACAAGATTTTTTGTTTCTGTAGAAATGAAAATTATAGGCGAATAAGGTACATACCTCTGTACCAATGTTTATGGCCCTCAAAGATTGGAGGATAAGTTAAGACTGCTGGAGAACCTCTCCCAGTTACAAAGTAGGCATAATGGAGTTAGAAGGATCTACGGAGGCGACTTCAACATGATCATCTCCTTAGAAGAGAAAAAAGGGGGGCTAAGGAAGTTAAACCGCGATGCAAAGGCCTTCAGGAACTTTATCAGAGTAGCTAATCTCGTTGATATCCACCCAGAGAGAGGGTTGTATACCTGGAATAATAAATGCGGAGGTGATAGGAAATTTTCCTATCGGCTAGACTGCTTTCTTATTTCGGAAGACATTATCATGGCAGGAGTTGTGGTGGAGAATGATATTCTCCCTAGCGGGGGCTCAGATCACTGGCCTATTACTCTGGATGCTGCAATCTTGGGCTCTCCCAAAAATCGCCCTTTCAGGTTTGAAAAATTTTAGTTGGACCACCCATATTTTCAAGAAAAGATTAAGCAATGGTGGAAAGAGCCCATTATGATTAGAGGTACTAAAATGTTTCGAATTCAAGCAAGGTTGATACACATCAAAGCTAAAATCAAGAACTAGAATCAGGAGGTCTTCGGGAACATTTTCAAAGAGAAGTTAGCCTTGGAAGGAAAATTGGAAATACTGCAAAAGAAATTTATGAGTGAGGGTATTACATAGGCAACTGAACTCGAAGAGCAAGACCTTATGAGAAGATGGGATGAGAGGTGTCAGCAAGAGGAAGACCTTTGGAGACAGAAGTCTAGGGTTCATTGGCTAAAAGAGGGAGAAAAGAACACAAAATTCTTCCATAAATCAGCTATTGACCATAGACGGACTAACAGGATCATTCGATTAAAGGATGATCAAGGGACCTCTTTTGAGTCTCACGGGGATATTTCCAACCTCTTGGTTAATCACTTCGCTCACATAGCAGAGGAGTCTTCCATTAACAGGGATGAGGCCATTAGGGAAGTGGTCTCCTGTATTCCAAGGATCCTATCAGAGGAACACAACAGGAATTTGGATCACCCCATCTCCAAGGCTGAAGTGGCAGAAGCTATTCAGGAAATGCCAAATGGAAAATCGCCTGGACCGGATGGCTTCACCATCCATTTTTTCAAAGCTTGCTGGGATACGGTTCAAAATGATATTTGGGAGGTTGTCGAGGACTCCCGTAAGTCTTCCTCCATCCTGAAATCCCTGAATTCTATTTTTATTGCCCTGATTACTAAGGAAGCTGAAGCTTGCACTCCAGCGAAATTTCGGCCGATAGCCCTGTGCAACGTCCTATATAAAATCGTCTCTAAGGTGGTGTCGAACAGATTGAAGACCATCCTTCCTATGATCATCTCAGAAGAGCAGTCAGGCTTTGTGGAAGGTAGGCAGATCATGGATAATATCCTTCTGGCGTGTGAGATTATACATTTGTTACAGTCCTAGAAGAAAGTGGGAATGATAATCCAGTTGGATCTGTCAAAAGCGTATGACAAAGTCAGCTGGAAGTATATGGAGGCAGTGCTTGAAACCTTTGGTTTTGGGCAAAGATGGATCATTTGGGTGATGGCCTTGGTTAAATCCCCCAATTTCTCAATCATGGTTAATGGGGCCCCTGCTAACCCCTTCAACCCTTCAAGGGGCATCAGGTAAGGAGATCTGATATCACCTTTTCTCTTTGTCATCCTCATGGAAGGTTTAAGTCGTGTTATCAAAGCGGCAAAAGTAAAAGATGATATAAAAGGTCTCCAACCCCATCAAGCGAGCTTGGCTACTACTCATCATCAATTCACGGATGATACGATGCTCCATGGGGTCCCTATTGTCAAAGAAGCTCAGGGTTCCAAAGCCATTCTGGATCTCTTTGGTCAGGCATCAAGTATGGATTTAAATTATGATAAATTGATGATATTTTTCTTCAATACTCACATTTCCATTCAGAGGAACCTTATGGCCATTCTAGGCTTTCAAAGGAGAAGCCTCCTATCCAAATACTTGGGTGTTAGTCTAACGGATAAGCCTTGGCAGAAGACTCACTAGGAAAAACTTCTATCTTCTCTGGAAGACAGAGGAAACTATAGGACGAATCATGCTCTTAACTTTGTTTGTCACCTATTCATGACGAAGGCGGTTCTTCAGGCCATAGCGCACTATATGCTTTCCATTCTTCAAGCATCGAAGGGAATACTTCAGAAAATTAGAGAGATCTAATGGAAGTTTCTATGGGCCGACAAAGCTAACAACAAGAAATGGGCCCTTGTGGCGTGGAAAAATGTCTGCAAGCCAAAGATCCTGGGAGGCCTTGGCCTTCAGGACCCTGAATCAGTGAAAAAGGCTTGTGGGGCCAAGCTTTGGTGGAGATGGCTTAAAGAAACTACAACCCCTTGGGTGGTTCTCTAGAAAGCTAAATACGCGAAGGATTGGAGACCCCCAAAACTCGTCAAATTGACAGGGGATATCACAGGCTCCCTTATTTGGAACTTAGCTTGGGGAAAGAGACATATTATTCAAGATCATTTCTTCTAGGAAATAAGGAATAGCCGCACCGCGCTCTTCTGGGAAGATGTGTGGCAATAAATGCCTAAATTGGGGAACCCCGAGCACCAATTAGTGCAGCAGAGTTTTCAAAGGTTGGGCTAAATAAATGTTAATTAGTATTGGGTCACAGATCATTTGGACCCTCAGTAGTGCCATTGGATTGCAGACCCTCCTTCTCAGGATGAAGGGGTCCTCAACTAAATGACCTCTCTGCGGCCGCTGTTGGAGAAAATAAAGTTGCGAATTTCTCAGGAGGAAGATTACCTACGATGGGGAAGAATGGAGGGAGGGGAATTCAACCTAAGATAGGCCAGACATTATTTGGAAAACAGGGAAATAGAGGAAAAGGTCCACAAGCATGATAATGTATGGGACTCCATCTATTGGCCTAAAATCAAAACCTTCCTATGGCTTATAACGCATAGGAAAATCCTTACTTGGGAAAATCTGTTAAGAAAAGGGTTCATAGGCCCATCGCTTTGCTGTCTTTGTGAAGTGGAGGAGGATACTATGAACCACCTCCTGAATTCATGTAATTTGGCAGCTAGTCTGTGGGATTGGATGGTGGAGATCTTTCACCAAACCGATCGCAGCAGAGATTCCATCCAAGACACAGTCTCTAGGTGGTGGGTTAAGTATGCGACGCACAAAACAGTAAACCTCTTATGGCGTCTTGGCCCTGGTTTCCTCGTTTGGATGGTGTGGAAAGAAAGAAACAAAAGAATCTTCCAGGATGAAGTGCGCCAAATGGATCAGCTTAAAATTGAGATCCTAAAAAACATGAGAGACACGGTACTTACCAAGGTAAAAGGATTCGGAATGATAGGCCTTCGGCAGGGGAGCAGCGTATCCTAGAGATTTTCGGCCTCAATGCGGAGAGTGCTCCGGGTCCGTCTAACGTGCGTCCTGAGTCTCCTTCCACCCATTAGACTTGGAAGCTTCCCCTCTCGGGATACTGGAAGTTAAACTTCGACGGTGCCTCGAGGGGAAATCTAGGCTTGGCTGCTTATGGAGGGGTTATCAAAGATGACAAAGGTGAAATTGTGCACATCTATGGCAGCTCGCTGAGAGAAGCAACAAATAATGAAGCGAAATTCGCAGCGTTGGAGCAAGGCCTGAGGATTTTGGTTCGTCTTAGCAGCGGGAACACCCTAGTTGAAGGCGACTCAATGTTGGCAATCAGTGCAGCGAAACACTTGCGGAATGGGGCAAAGCCGAGTAAGGTAACCAAACATTGTTGTCTCTCGTAATCCACGTTGAATATCCTTAACCACATGTCTCTATTGAAAGGTATTTTATTTCAAGCAATCTGTCGCTCAGCTAATTCCCTGGTGGACACGTTGGCTAATCATGCGGTGGACCATCCGGAGAATGATCTCGATGCCCGTTGGCAGGATGTGACAAACGAAAGCCTTCGAAAGGAGTGCGAGTAGGTGGCCATCAAGGATCTGAGTGGGTTGGAAGATGGAGAGGCCAGCTCCCACGGGACAGAGCAATAAGTTGGATGCGGTACCCTATGCTATTTAAGGCCAAGCTCATGTACCAAAGTCCTTTTTCCCGTGTGAGGTGTGTGAAGAGGCAAGGAAGTAATAGCAGGGACAGGGTTGGGTACCACATTCCCTGTACTCTTGTAAATTGTCATATCATAATCATGAGAAATCGAGGCACTCCTAATAAGGATAACCACTTGGGGATGGGAGATCACCACCATCTTATGATTAGGGGGTTAGGTAGCAGGGATGATCGTAGCAGGTGGGCGACCACTCATGTTAGCCTCTGGACTAAGTGCCTCAAGGATATAAATAAATGTAAGGGTCGCAAGTGTGAAGACACAGACACTCCTCAGAAGGATCCAGTTACTATTCTCCATTCCCATTTTCTCTGTGCCATTTGCAGTAAGTTTGAGAGGATTTGTTGGTTGTATAGTATGGCTAGGCGTTCCCTCCATCGTTGTCGAGCGGAAACAGAGATTCAGGAGGCGACAGAAGGCTATATCAAGTCTTTTTTGTACAAAGGAAAGAAGACAGTGGAAACCCTGTAAGCTGAAGTCTGCAAAATGAGAGACCATTAAAGAGGAACTCGACTGGCTAATTGATCCAGGCACCCCTTCCACTAGAGCTACGCAATTCCTGCGTACCCAGGCCATGGCCTGGCATATGAAGACCTTGCTGGGCAAGTCTATGAACCAGCAAGAGGCCTCCATCCGTGAGGCCATCCAGATGTGCAAAAATAGTTCTGCCAGAAATTTGGCTCGCCTGGATAGCATGGAAGGTACTCTGAGATCTCTAGCTATGGAGATGCATGAACAGTCGAGGAGACTCGAGGGCTTTTTTCAACTATTCGAAACTTATCTGAAGTATGTGGAAAATGTGCCCATCCAGTCGTTGGATGAGACTAATCATACAATGGTGATCCATCGTTTCAAACCCCGAATGCTTATGTTCAAGAGGAGAAAGTTGGTCCAAGCAGTGCTGCTAGCAAGGAGAAGGAAAGCGCTGGTGAACAAGATTAACCCCCTGGGTATTATCGACCTTCGCATGTTTTTCTGGATTTTCTTTTTTTGTGTTTGCGACCAATTCCATCGATTGGCAGGTTGGCGATGGCCTCCTACCTAGTAGGATGACCAAGGTTTGTTGGAAGCATCAACGGATTTATAAGTCCTTTGGGGCAAAGTAAAATGTAGCTAGGATTTCTGTTCTGTTGAATGTGCAGTGTTTCTGTCACTCGTTATGTTTGGTTGACAGGGGTCCCTTTTTGAACCTCAACCAACATAACCATTTTGTATCACTATGTACAATATTTTCTCTTTAATACAAATGTTGATTTACAAAAAAAAAAAATGAGATGATGTTAAAATAAATGCATGATTAAACTGTGTGTAATGCAAGGAACTTGGTTTATTTTATGTTATATGCCTGGCCTATAGTGAAAGCCTCCTCCTCAATTGTCAAAATGTGGCTTAGAACAAGGTTTTTGGGAGAATTTTTGGGGAATGAGGTTAAGGCCTCATTAACGATACCTACCCAGGAATTCTAGCAACCCAAGTGTCTTCGTTCCCATAAGGGACTTAGCCACAAGATAACTGCTAGGTCACATGTTTTCACTACTGTTTAAGGGTCAAGCTTCTTAAATTGAATGGTGGAGAAGGTTGTCCTAAAATTCCTATCAACCAAGCCTATTCTTGGAGGTAAATTTTAAAGATGCAACTCTAAAGCTAATATGCAAAGGATGATGCAAATGTTTCAATGAGATAAAATGCTTCAAAGGAAGGAAGTATCAATATGATTTTAATCAAAATTGAGATAAACACTTTGAGCACAAGATTATTAGCTCATAACAATGATTCAATGAAGCATGTAAAGATTATTCAATGAAACAAAGCTAGTAAAGGAAATGACAATTAGATCTAGATGTTAAAACAATAAATCAAATGCTTTTAATGGAAAGTGCTTTTAAAATGTTTCTTCATTTATATAATTTTATGACAAATATATCAAGTAAGAATTATATAATGAAAGCACAAGTAAATGATGGACAACGACATTGTTAACCAAAAGATAGAAAAACTATTTGAATCTAAGATACAAATGAACTTAAGCAGAAGATTACTCAAATGCAACTAGATTAAATAGCCAATAAGATCAGTAATGAATAATAAAACTTCGATGTAAAATACAAATGGAATACAATTTAAAATCCTAAATACAATAAAACTAATATAAAATATTAGCCACAACCACCCAAAAAAAAATTCCTTCCTTCTAAATAAGGAGGAGGAGGGATACATAGAAATAAATCCCAAGCTCCCTCAAAGAAAGATATCTTCATTATTAAAATTACAAAGAAGACCCTCTTTTGATAAGAGAGAGGGTTTAATGTCTCTAAAAAGCGTTTACAAAATAAATAATTTTAATGGTAAATATCCTTTACTTGAAATGCTAATATGGAAAAGAGAAATTTTAAAATGGTATAGCAGTAGTTTACGGTGAAACTCCCTTAAATAATGAATTAACGAGGGAAAATTTTATAATAATTCTTTACCATATTTCTAATAAGAAAACTACCCAAAAATGAAAACGATTTTCCTCAAAAGTAATTTCACTCTCCCTTCTAAATTATATTTCGTCCAAGCTTGTCATACGTCCAAAGGAAAGGAAATAATAGCAAGGGTTTGATTCCTTTCAATATTTGTGGTCAATTAAATTTTCAAATTTTCAAACCCCAACATAATTTCCTGGTAAGATATTTTGACGTCCCAATGAACTGGCGTAATGAAGATATGAACTCCTTCAGGGCTTGCGCCTTTTCCAAAAAAATAATTAGTACGAAATGAAAATAAAATTTTAATGTTTACTAGATTAAAAATAAGTTTATCAGAGTTTTTTTGTTTTTTTTTGTCTTTTGTATTTTAATTTTTTTTATTCAAATTAATGATGAATTGATCTAATCCTCCAATAATCTTGAAAAATCAATGCTAAAACACTAATATTAACATATAGATTCACTTTGGAAGAAAAACACCTTAAAAATTTATAACTAGTCTCTGACCCTTTTATGCTTGAGGAGAAAGGTTTCTCTGACCCTTTTCCTCAAAAATTGCTTGCAACCAGTAGTATGGAAAGAAAGAAGGAAAGAAAGTATTAGTAAGTCCACGAGGCCTATGGGACAGATCGCTTTTCCATCTAGCGTTTGTATTCGGCCCTTTCCCTGTGAAATTTTACAATAACCACTCCTAGCTTCTCGACAAACACTTCGCTGAATAGATTATCCCAAAAACTAGCTGCCAAAATACCTGCATAATTTTCCCCGCTGTCTTTGAAGGCCTCACATTCTAAAATGAAATGTTTTTTTGTTTCCACTTTTCTGAAAAACAAAAAATACATACACTTTCCTCCCACATTTGTTTTGGCCTTTTCCAGCACCTTGTTTCACAACGAAGTTGATGAGAATTAGTCCTTAATTGAACAATAAAAATTTTAGATCTCCAAAAAATATTGGCTCCTATGAGTAAGATTAAACTCTTCAATGTAGTACCTCTGGTTATGAGTGAATACTAACATATAGATTCTCAACCTTGAAAGTAAAAAACCTGAAAAATCTATACCTGGCCTCTGAGATCGATGTTGAAAACAGTCAGCAAAAAATTTAAAATCGTATAAAACGAAACCCTCGCTTTAGGAGAAAGGTTTCCTCGGCCTCTGAAATCGATGTTGAAAACAATCAGCAAAAAATTTAAAATCTTATAAACGAAACCCTCGCTGGAGGAGAAAGGTTTCCTCAAAAATTGCTTGCAGCTAGTAGTATGGACGGCCTTTTTGAACTCTAGGCCTAAGGAGATCCGTAAAAAATTTAAAGTTGAAACTTTTGATTTTCATCTGCAAAAAATTAAAGGTTAGTTACTTCCATGCTTAGGAAAAGATCAAATCTCTTAATGCTCGTGACCCTTTCCAAAAGAATTTTGATTTGATTTCTTAGAAATTAAAGACGACTTCTCTTAAAAATATATATATAAAACAAATCTGAAAGCCCAAGTGAGATTTTCAAAATTGACCTTGAAAAAGAGTATTAGGAAATTTGTTGTCAACAGTTGTAGATCGAAGACATGAATTGGCAAACAACACAAGAGCTCACAGGTGCAGATCCCCAGGAGCTCCTACAAGCAAATATCACCCGCTTGGGTTTCACATTAAACTCCAATATTAAATAGATACATTTGGTTGGGGATAGTAGAACAGATTCCTGAATGATAGGAACTGAATGTCTAAATAGAAAACCAAATCAAAAACTATGTAACAAAATACCTAATCTCCATCAATTTCTAACACTCCCCCTTAAAGGAGAAAGGGATTTTTAAACACACCTAATGTATCCTTAACAAATCAAACTTCAGTCTTCCCAAAGGCTTAGTGAATATATCAGCCATATTATCACAAGAATTACAATACTCTACAGAAATCTCTTTGGACTGCACTTTCTCCCTAACAAAATGAAATTGAGTGTCTATGTGCTTAGTGTTTTTATGAAACACGGGATTGTAAGCCAGTTTGATGGAACTCTGATTGTCGCAATTGATGATCGTAGCTTCTGTTTGTTCTTCCCCTGCATCTTGGAGAAGTCTACGCAACCAAACTGCCTCACATGTCACTGCACACATAGCTTGATATTCTGCTTCTGCCGAGGATAAAGCAACAGTATGCTGCTTCTTGCTGCACCAAGAGATGACCCCAGAACTAATGTTGAAGGCGTAACTTGTAATTGATCTTCTGTCATCTAGATTTCCCGCCCAATCAGAGTCTGTATAACCTGTCAACTTAACATCAAATGAGTCAGAATACAAAATACCAAAATATGATGTTCCTTGCAGATACCTTAATACTCCTTTCGCTGCACTCCAATGACTGTCATGGGGTTGAGTCATAAACTGACTCAAAACACTCACTGCATAGGCTAAGTCAGGTCTTGTTGTAGTCAAATAAATAAGACTACCAACCAATTGTCTGTACAATGTTGCATCTGCATATTTCGAACCATCATTCATCTGAAGTTTGCTATTCTGCTGTAAAGGTATGCATGAAGGCTTACACTCATCCATCTTAAACCTGGATAACAGACTCTTTGCATACTTACCCTGGGACAAGAAAGTTTGACTTGAATCTCTCCAAACTTCTAGACCCAAACAATATTGCATTTCTCCAAGGTCCTTCATCTCAAATTTCTGTGATAATTGCTGCTTGATTTCTTCAATGAGATTGTCTGCACTTCCTGTTATTATCAGATCATCTACATATAAAGAAATCACTACTATCCGTCCTTCATTATTAAACACGGTATATAAATTGGGATAATTTTTGCTCCTTTCATAACCATGCATGAGGAAAAAAGAATCAATTTTTTCGTACCAGGATCTAGGTGCCTGCTTTAAACCATATAAAGCTTTCTTTAATCTACATACTAGGTGTTCTTCTCCCTTCTTAACAAACCCTTCAGGTTGTACTAAATATACTTCTTCTTTTAAATCACCATTTAAGAAAGAAGATTTAACATCTAATTGATGTATTTTCCAATGATGTTTAGTGGCTAAAGCAATAATCATTCTAATGGTATTTAATTTTGCAACAGGGGCAAATGTCTCCTCAAAATCAATACCTTCTATATGGGAATATCCCTTTGCCACCAACCTTGCTTTATGTTTATCAATAGACCCATCTGCTCTAAATTTCAACTTAAATAACCATTTGCAACCTATGGGTTGTTTATCATCAGGAAGTTTTACTAGATCCCAAGTATTGTTCTTAATGATTGATTCATATTCCTCATTCATTGCTTTCTTCCATTCAAGACTTTTACTAGCTTCATAAAAGTTAGAAGGTTCTGCAATGTTTAACATACCAGTCATAAGCGCATAATCCCTATATCGAGCTGGTAACTGTCTTGGCCTGTTTGATCTTCTAAGTGGTGGGGGTTCAATTATTCTGCTTATTTCTTCCCTTTATTAATTTGAACTCGTTTGTCCACATTATCCTGTTGTTGTTGTTCTGTTGTTGTTCCCCATGCATTCTGTTCAGCGTGATTCCTGTTTCGCTATCCTCTTCTGGAAGTAAGGGTACATGCCACTCTTCATTGTTTTGAACATGGTTTCCATCATCAACCTGTTCATGAAATATTACATCTCTACGGACAAACACCTTGTGAGTAGAAGAAATTCGGAAATAATTCTATAAGCCTTATTGATGCAGGAGCATTAGACCCGAAACACTTTTGTACATAAATAAACATTAGAGGGGGGTCTCATGTTTATTTTCCCCATGTAAATATCCGTAGTTGAGTTATTTTAATTAATTAGAAAGGAAAATATTTTAACTGCCTAAATGATTGATGGGCACCCGAGGAGACAGTCAGTTTTGGAAGTTAATCTAATTAGAACTGTAGGATGTTGAAGAGT
Organism: Pinus albicaulis; assembly: GCA_034641835.2. Taxonomy (NCBI): domain Eukaryota; kingdom Viridiplantae; phylum Streptophyta; class Pinopsida; order Pinales; family Pinaceae; genus Pinus; species Pinus albicaulis. The sequence goes on along the minus strand of CM076571.1, from coordinate 932,768,436 downwards.
CTGTGAGTCATCAAGGAATTGAATCGATTCCTTGTAGTTGTATAAAATAAACCTCTGTGACAGAGTCGGGGGGACCTGCACAGGAAGGGCTACACAGGCCTGCACCTGTACTTGCAGAGAGCTGCATAGGAAAGGAAGAAGGCCATCAGATTGAAGATCTGGCCAGTCAGTAATTGTATGTCAATTCATTGGGTAATTAAGAAATGTTTCAGTATATTTGTGCCTTGTGGAATTAGTTCATGTGTGAATGTGTAACTGCTTTGTGTGAATAAGTCCTGCATGGATATATGTATGCATCCTGATGAAGAGTAATAGAGTTTGTGTAATTGAGTTCGAATCCCATAGCCCTAGATAAGAATAGAGTGATAGAACTCTGTATAAATTTTAGTAGGAATTCCGGTGTGAAAGACGGAGCGGACTCCTGTGTATGATCGAATTTTGGTGATTCTCTGTACCTGTGCATGCACGAGAGCTCTTTGACACTGAAATTTATGTATTTCGTCCCTGTGTGATTGCATAACTCCAATGCTGGTGGAGAGTCATGTATTAAGATCCACCGAAGTTAACAGTGGCATGGTATTGCAACTCTGCGTGAGGAACGGAGGGACGAGCACTGTATAATGCGGAACGAATTCAAAATGTGCAGAATTACAACGTTGAGATTGTAGCGAGGAAGAGCGAAAGACGAAGATCCGAAACCTGGAGAGGCGGAACCTTGACCGGAGGAACAGTGAAAGTGGTTTGGAACCGAACAACGGGTTTTTCGCACCACCTTTATACGGAAGGCGGTATTGAAGAATTTGCAGCGATTCCACAGGATTGATGACACGTGTCCCGACCGACATTTCAAAACCGCTCGTTAAAGTGCGCCTTCGCGCGTTATAAATCGACTGAAGACGCGGAGCGAAATTAATACAAGTCGTCGATCTAGAGGCTCGATATCGAACGACGATCGCGTGTTGAACTTGCCCAAGGTTTAACGGAAGAGTCCGGAGGTTAAGCAAGGTACGGTGTATGCGTTCGTTTGATTGAATTGTGGGGCCTGGCGGAGTCATATATATATGAATTGGTTTATTAATGATTATTCGACGTGTTATAATCTTAGTATAAGGTCCGATGGAATATGTTAAAAGAGCCTGATCAAGTTAATTGTATATATATAGTTGGCGGTCAATTGCATTATCTATTATATATGTTGAGATATTATGGTATGCGTATAATGTTGAATATGCGACGTGGGTGTTATATGAATTGTGGATGGTTGAGTGTAGTGGTTCCATTTTGACAAAAGAATTGTTAGATAGGGAGATATAAGGGTTGCCTTTTGGCCTATGAAATTTATCAAGGTATTCATTAATCAAATTCTAGGAATTTGATAAATGAATGGAAGAAAGGATTAAGAAGACCGTTGTTGAATAAAAAGATGAATTGGGTGTGATGGGATTGTCAGGATGGCGCACAGCTTTGGGAAATGAAATTTTGGATACATTACACACACAGACAATTGAGGAAGTATTTGGACACTGGGAATGTGGGTGAAGTGGGGTTACCCCTGCACCATTATGCTCACTGTAGTATCCAATGAAGGTACATTTAATGGCCTTTGAATCTAACTTCTTCCTGTTCTCTTTGGGGACATGTGCAAAAGCTTTACAACCAAATACTCTAAGATGACTTACTGCAGGCTTGAAGCCAAACAATGCTTCAAAAGGAGTTTTATACTCAAGACTTTTAGTAGGACTCCTATTCTTTAAATACACTGCAGTATTAACAGCTTCTGCCCAAAATCCATTGGTTAGATTCTTACCTTTCAACATATTGCGAGCACACTCCACCAGTGTTATGTTTTTACTCTCAGCGGCTCCATTCTGTTGAGGAGTGTAAGGTGTTGTAAATTGCTGTTGTATCCCATGCTCGTTGCAGTATTTGATGAAAACTCATTTCTTGAATTCTCCCCCTTGATCTGATCGAAGAATCCTGATGAACTTTCATGTTTGCTTCTCAATCATGTTTCTGAATTGCTTGAAATATTCAAAAGCATGACTTTTCTGTTTAAGAAAATATACCCATGTGAATCTTGTACACTCATCAACAAAGATTAAAAAATAATAGGCCCCTCCTAACGATCTTGTTTGCATTGGGCCACATAAGTCAGTGTGTACAAGTTCGAGTATATCCCTCTATTTTCTATCTTTAGTGGCAGGAAATTCATCTCTATGTTGTTTACCGAATGCACATGCTTCATAATCAATATGCAACTTTTTCAAAATAGGAAGACCATCTACCATACCTTTGTTCTGCAACAGAAGGAGATCACTGAAATTGATATGCCCAAGTCGCTAATGCCACAAATTTTCAGTAGACTTATCCGAAGACATCAAGGCTTGTTGTGGCATACTCTTCACATCCAATTTGTAGAGTCCTCCTATGCGAATACCTGTAGCAATGGGCTTCATATGATCCAACAAATCTTTAATAATGCAATGAGATTTAAAGAATTCTACTTTGAGGTCTTGATCTATAATCTTTGACATAGAAATCAGGTTCTTCTTAATGCCAGGAACATACCACAAATTATATATATTCCTGATCTTTCCATCAGGCTGAGTAACAAGGACATCTCCATGTCCCTTGATCTCATACCCTCTATTATCTCCAAGGTAGACTTTTACTCCAGTGTTAGATTCTCTAAAATTTCTGAACCATTGCTTTTTACCTGACATATGCGGGGAGGCTCCAGAATCTACGAACCAAATATTTGATTCATCCTCCTCAGTAGCTAAAGCAGTGTCAGCCTCAGCCATAAAAAATCTAACATCCAGATGCAGATCTCCAGATTCTGATTTGCATCTGCTTCATCCAAATGACCTGCATGTCTTCTCTACTTGTACCTCTCCTAATTTGCCTTTTTCTTATGGAAAAATTTAGCAATATGGCTTATCTTACCACAATAAAATCATTTAGGAGCAGAGTCATGTTTATGCGAGGTCATACCTTATGGTGTCCTTTTTGATGTGCTGCCCCTCCTCTGATCAACCATTGTTTTCCCTCTTGGCTTGAACTTTGTTATCAATGCAAGATCTGGATCTTCAAGTTTGAGAGACTACCTCCTTTCCTCTTCCTGTAGTAAAATCTCAGTAAGCTCTTCAAAGCATGGAGGATTTTCTCTTGCATTCAATCCAGTTATAAACATCTGATAGTCATCCATCATGACGTTCATGGTAATTGTCACCAGATCATCATCTGCCACAGTTTGATCGATATCAGATAGTTTATCTTTAACTTCATTTATCCTAGATAAGAATGAAGAAACAGACTCATTCTCCTCCATCTTGATTGAGAGGATCTTCTTCCTGAGGAACAAGGTTTGACTGGTGTTCTTGATATCATACATATCTTTGAGAACTGTCCAGATGCCATTCGCCGTCTTGCAATCCCGAATATGAGGGATGATGCAATATTTAACTAATAATTTGAGTAGCACCTTTGCTTTCATATCCCTTTTCTCCCAGTCTTGAATTGTTGTATTCGATCCACCATTTGCAGCAGTCGGCTTGACTTCATCGCCAATGACAATGCTATAAGAATTTTTTCCCTCAAGCAAAGTTTGAAGCTTAAATTTCCAATTTGTATAATTGGAGCCATCCAACTTGTTGCTTTCATTTAAATACTCTACCATCTGAGAATTCATCTTGGGAAAAAAAAAAAATACACCAGCAACTTTAAAAAGATAAAGGTTCAAAGAAGGATTTTTCTCTGCTATTAATGAGGGCCTTTTCACTACGAGATGAACATATGCCAAAAGGAAGGGCGTGCTATGGGGGCTTGGAATTTTCAACCTTCTACAAATCAGGTCTAATTGGACATGAACACCAAAATCATATACCAAAGAGGAGTTGGGAGGTTGTGGCTACATGGGAAGAAATGACACGAAACATCAAATCACTAGCAATTTGTTTGATTTGAAATGTTAAGTGAAGAATACGATGGCTCCAAAAGTGAAGTAGAGAATACTAACCAACCACACAGATCCTCACAGCTTCACGGCTCCTCCGCCTACGTTGATGACAAAATAGAATACGAACCAACCGAACCAACCGCACAGATCCACTAAGCTGTGCAGTGAGAAATCGACCACGCTGTTGCTGTTGTTTCTCCTCGGCACCCACGCAGACTCAGCCTCCACCGCAAGACTCAGTCACGGGCTCTCTCAACGACTCATAGTCCAAGCACCGGCAATGCCGATGCCCTGGTTACCACTGCCTCTCCACAGCAATCGACACCCGACAACTCCAAACGGTTTTATCCGCAGCACGGAATTTCTCTCAACCGTAACATAGCTCCTCTTCAACAGACCTCGGCCTACTATTGGCTCTGCGTTCATGGACCAGGCAACATCCAGGCATCGAACAATGCAAACAACAGGCTTCAGTTTTCAAATTCACCTTCACGACCTCCACATAGGCTCTCGGCCTCACGATTTCGCTTCTACACTCGCTGTAACAAACGAGTAGGTGGTGCATGCAGCGATCCTACGTATATAACAATGTGCAGACACATGCATCATAGGCAGCCTCCTCCTTACGCTCGTCCAAGCTCAGTTCAGCTCTCACAGATCTCCAACAGCGTCGAACACCTCACGCTCACCCAGTTTACTCACAGATCCACACAGCTCTTCTGAGCTCTGATACCATGTCAACAGTTGCAGATCGAAGACATGAATTGGCAAATAACACAGGAGCTCACAGGTGCAGATCACCAGGAGCTCCTACAAGAAAATATCACCCACTTGGGTTTTACATTAAACTCCAATATTAAATAGATACATTTGGTTAGGGATGGTAGAACAGATTCCTGAATGATAGGAACTGAATGTCTAAATAGAAAACCAAATCAAAAACTACGTAACAAAATACCTAATCTCCATTAATTTCTAACATTTGTTAAATGAAAAATCCTCCAAATATTTTCTTTTCCTGTTGATATCCAATAATTCACCTGCAAAACGATTTTTTCAAGAAAACCCCAACCAGACCCTTAATCTATCTTCAGATATGCAAGAAGAGAAATAAAGAAAAATATGTACAATAAGCTCTTGAAATAGCAAGATCATTTCAATAATGCACAATAATAAGAAAGTATATGAGATAGATAAGTTATATCACAAGCCAAGGTCAAGGAATCCCTCAAAAAATAAAAAAAAATTGAATGATGAGTCTTGTAGGAAATTAAATTGTGGATTTTTGTACAATATGCTCAATATTTGGTTAGTTTAGCTGAAAACATCAGCTCGCGCTTGAAATCTTATTCAAATGATTTTTGTACAACTTCAAGGTAAATTTTTAGATTCATGCAGGTTAGATAATATAATGAAGAGGATGTCCTAGGGTTTTAACCAAAAATCCACTAAATACATCCAAATCTAGAAAAATTCTCTAACTCAAATATTAGTGCAAGATAACTAAAAAAAAAAAAAAAAAATCTATGAAAACAAATGGAAATAACAATTGAAATTATTACTAGTAGAATATTAAACACATAATCAAAAAATCATACCATAACCACGGAAGAAGGACACCACAAAATTAACCTCAAAGACTTTGTTATATTACTCAAAAAAAAAATGTGGAGCTTCTTCAACCAAGAACTCATTTACAGTGATTAGAGACTAACCAAAGATGTTACAATGACAAGCTTAGAGCTCAATATATAAAACAAATGAGAAATCTAGATCTCTCCCCAAGTGAAAATTACTAGGTCATATGAGTTGCACAAATTTAACTTGATCCGGGAATAAAATGGCTAGTTGAATGCTTGATTCATGTCAAAATAATCTTGTCCCTTGATCTGGAGGAAAAAATTTGGATTCCTTGAAGATGGAGACGATCTCAGACCAAAAAACAAAATCCAATTCTTTTCCTCGAAAATCCCAAATTCAATTTAACTTCATTGGCCAAGAAATTTGATTTTCTCTTGGAAATTAATTTTTCTTGGGCCAACAATTTTTTGTGAGATTTTTCTTTGTTTAAATCATGGAAACTCCTCAATTTTTTCCCTTGATTCCTTCTTCAAGAAATTCCACAACCTTTTTTAATATTTTTCACTTTCGAAGAGATTTATTTTTCTCTCATTTAAATTTTTTTGACCATTTTCCGGCTAATTATTTTGTCATTTTTTGCCGGAAAATAAAAATAATGACTCTATAGGAGTTTAAACATATCTTTCCAGCCCCAAAGTGTGTCTATATATAAAGTTTAAGGGTTAAGATGTAATTTTAAGTATTCATACCCCCTAGAACTTCTATAGACATCACTATTTTACATATTTACATCAAATATTACATAAAAATCTCATTTAAAAGGGGAAATTCGATAAATAAAAAATTGACCTCTAGACACAACCAAATTCTGCAAGACTTTAGATATCATCTAGTATGAAATTATACATTGACTCTATACACAAGGGCTCACCGAAGACTTCACCTTCAAGCCTCACTCTAGTTTTGGGGTATGTTTGGGAGAAAAACTTAACCAATTATTTGCAGTTGAAAAACACAAATAATTGGCTAAGGAAAAAAAAATCCCTAAAGTGAAACTCTTTAGTAAAAATCTCAAGCTTACTAGGTGTGTTACATGGATTTATAAACATACTAAAATCATTTTTACATAATGGCCCACAGGACTGTAGAATTTGGATTACATAATTTTGAAAATCTTCTAAAAGATGATGATGGTCTTCTGGTCTTCTAACTGCTCTGACCATGAAAAAATGTACTTTGCTATAGGGTAAGTTGACACATGAATGGTCAAAATGTAGCTCCACATGGGGACATGTTCCTTCATGAAGGAATGCGAGAATCCATAATATGCATCCAAGCCACACAAAGTAAATCAAGCAGTATCCATTCAAATATAAATCATAAATCATCATATAAAATCAAGTACTGAAATAGAAGTTCCATTCTAATATATTGAAAAGAGAAACTACTCTAGTAACATGAAATAAAAATAAAACCTATGAAATAGAAATGTTAAAATAAAATATATTCTACGAGAGTAGGGTTAGAGATACAGTATAAACGATGCCATGTGACATCAAATGTATTCAATGAAGTTCATGTTGAGAACCTGGTTACTTTCAAGCAGATCCATGGATTGTTTTTCTGAAGTTCCTTGTCTAGTTCTGAATATCTTAAGACTTTGACTCATCCCAACATTGTGTTGTATATGGCCATCAGATTTACCAAATCCTTTCTTCTTTTTTCTTTTCTTCGTAGTAGGTTGTGATGTTGATGATGATGTGACCAATGTAGACCTTTATGTCTGATCTTGAAAATGCTTAGATGGAAAATTTGAAGTATCCAAGACTTTTATGACCTTCCTTTCTTCATTATGCATCTATTCAGTCAAGGGTGGTAAAGTAATCCCATAGGTACTACAATCAATCTTAATAGCTTTATTTTCCTCAATGACCTTTCTAACCATGCCACTTTCAATTAACCATTTTTCAATGGGAAAAGTGGCCTCTTCAGATTTTCACAATGAGGTTGAAGCGGCTTCATTGGATTGGGAGGCTTATGATTTGTTGAAAGTTATTTTTTCTCTTGTCATCTATCATTTGGTCTAGGTTGGAGCTTCTCATCCTGTGATTTTTCCATTTCCTCCAACCTATTCTGAAGGGTGCTTATTTCTTTGGCATAATTTGTTTCCATAGTCTTCATTAACTATGTTTGTTTTTCTTCCATGGTCACCAACATGTTCTTAAGAGTGATCTGATTATCTTCCATGTCTCTCATTTCCTTATCGTGATTTTCTATTAAGTTTGGTTGATTGATTTCCATGTTCTTTATTTTATGTGCATGTTTTTCTTCCATAGCAATCAAGTGATTTTTAATAGTGGTCACCTGATTAGAATGATAAACTTCAATGGCTTTTATTTCTTGTGCATGATCCGCTATTAATTTTTCCCAGTTTTCTTTCATGGCCTTTATCAAACAAGCTTAGTTGACCTCCATATTATTAATTACCCACATTTGATTGTGTTGCATATCCTTAACCATTCGATTTAATTCGATGAGCTCACCTTCATTTTCCTTCACTTTAGCTTTCGCTTGGAGTTATCTTTTATCTCCATATTTTTCATTAAAGGCATCAATAATTGATTCTAGAGAATTGAAAGTGTTAATAGGTAACTATGTGAACCAATCCAAAGCATACTCATCTAATGAGAGAACAAAAAGTCTCATCTTAATGTCCTCGTGGCTAGTATAATGGCATCACTTGCTCACACAAGGGTTGAAATTCCTAAGGTGAGTTTCAATATTGTTACCTAGAAAAATAGGCAACTCTTCAATGGTTTCATCCGAAATAAAATTCAGATAACCATTAATGTTAGTGAAATCATAAGGGGCGAACAATTCATTCATGATGTCTTTCTCACTTAACCTTAGAAAAGCAAGTGGATGTCTGAGAATGTCTCTTGTCAAAGATTATCAAGAAGTCTACAAGAAGAGGACTTCAAGCATAAATCCTTACAGAAAATGAAGAAGCTAACTCTAAAAATAAAATATGCCAAAACCGAATGTGATTTAAAAAAACAAGTTAAAGAAAATTTATCCCCGGCAATGGCGCCAAAAAATTGTTGCCTAATTTGTACACATATTTGTGGGAAAAGTTTCAAACCCCACAAGGTATAGTCTTTAAAGTGCAATGCTCAGAGCAGGGGTTACCACATATTCCCTACTCACTCTGTTTAAGTTCTCCTCTGGACAAGTTATGGGCAGTAGTCCCTAAAGATGATTATGAAAGGAAAACTTGCTGGAAACAACAAGTTCTAGGAGACTAAGGACAAGGAAATTAACTCCCTATGTAACTTGATTAAAGAAGAATTAGCAAGTGTGAATGTTAATGAGCAAATGAGATATATTCGATTAAATCAATATGGCATTCAAAAAGATATAAACATGAGAGACTGGGGCCTTATAACAATGCTCAATAAAGATATAACAATTGCATAATAGAAAGATTATTCAAGTTACAAAAAAGGCAGTGTTGCAATACAAACATCAGCACAAGATGATAACACAAAATTTGAAACTTTGAGCATTAAGGTATAACTTGCAAGATAAAAATTAACTTGCATTTCTACTTCAAAGAGATGTTCAAAATAAATGAATCAATATCAAGGGACAAAGAGAAAATAATCCCAATGACAAGTACAAGAAAGATATAATATTGCAAGTAAAGAAAGATGCTCACAAAACAAGAATGTGCCAAATGAGATGATGTTATAATGAATGTAGGACTAAACTATGTGTAATGCAAGGATCTTGATTTATTTTAGGTTATGTGCCTAGCATATAGTGGAATTCTCCTCTTCAATTGTCAAAAATTGTCTTAGAACAAGGATGTTGGGAGAAGTGTTGGGGAATGAGGCTAAGACCTCATTAACAATACCTACCCAGAGCTTCTAGCAACCCAAGTGTACATGTTCCGACAAGGGTATTGGCCACAAAAGAATGACAAGGTCACGTGTTTTAACCGTTCTTTAAGGGTCAAGCTTCTTAAATTGAATGGTGAAGAAGGTTGCCCTAAAATTTCTATCAACCAAGCTTATTCTTGAAGGTAAATTTTAAGGATAGAAGTCTAAAGCTAATATGCAAATGATGATGCAAATGTTAGTGCAAATGCTTCAATGACATAAAATGTTTCAAAGAAAGAAATTACCAATATGCTTATAATCATAATTGAGATAAACACTTTGAGCACAAGATTATTAGCTTATAACAATGATTCAATGAAGCATATAAATATTATTCAATGAAACAAAGCTAATAAAAGAAATGACAATTAGATCTAGATGTTAAAATAGTAACTCAATTGCCTTTTAAAATGTTTCTTCACTTGTAAAATTTTATGACAAATAGATCAAATGAAAATTATATAATGAAAACACAAGAAAATAATAATAAATGAGATTGTTAATCAAAAGATTAAAAAAAACTACTTTAAATCTAAGATGGAAATGAGCTAAAAACATTCAATTACTCACACGCAACTAGAATAAATAGCCAACATAATCAATAATGAATAATGAAACTTGATTCTAAAATCCAAATGAAATGAAATTTAAAATTCTGAATGCAATGAATCTAATCTAATATGTTAGTCACCGCTACAAGAAAAATCATCCCTTTAAATAGGGAGGGGGATACCATGGGAATAAATTCGAAACACCCTCGAAAAAAAAGATGCTTTTATTATTAAAATTACAAAAAAAAAGTTTTTTTTTTTTTTTTTTTGTAGATAAAAGAGAGTTTAATGTCTCTAATGGGGTTTACAAAATAAATAAATTTAATAGTAAATATTTTCTCTTTGAGATGGTAATATGGAATAGAAAAAGTTTAAAATGATATAGCAATAGTTTATGACGAATACGTCCAAAGGAAAGGGAATAATTAGATATCATTTTTGGGATTCAAGTGCGTTAAGTAATTCATTCATCTATGATCATTTCCATGAGAGGTAGTCTAACTAATTTCTCATGATTTTTGAATAGTCCACTTAGCACTCATTGCATTAGTTGATGCTCACATGGGTGAAGAAGTGGAATTAAAACTAGTGAAATGAATTACATAGGGTCAATCATACGTCTAAAGGAAAAGAAACTGACTAATTTATCATGATTTTTGAATAGTCCACTTAGCACTCATTGCATCACAGGGTGAAGAAGTGGAATTGAAACTAGTGAAATGAATTATATAGCGTCAATCATCAATCATCACTTCCAAGACTTGCACCCAATAACCAGAACATCCAAGTAAATAATTTCAAGAGTTCAATTATTTTAATATTTGTAGTTGATTAAATTTTCATATATTTTAACCTCAAAATAATTTCGCTTCAGAGATTTTGGCGTCCAATAAACTCGCGTAGTGAGGAGATGAACTCTTTCAAGGCTTGCGGCGTTTCCAAAAAAAATTAGATCCGACTCTACCAATGCAGACGGCCCAAAAAAAATCAATTTCAGCTACAAACGTCAAGGCTCCAAGAATTTTCACACTAGGAGTATGTAGTAGCCATAATGGGCTCTCAGCCTTGGAGGAAAAGAGCCTAAGGGTCTACGGCTTCCCTCTCAGATCGATGTTGAAAAGGGTCAGCAAAAAATTTAAAATCTTACCAAAACAAAACCCTCGCTTGAGGAGAAAGCTTTCCTCATAAATTTCTTGCGGCCAGGAGTATGGACAGCCTGTTTGAACTCAAATCAAGCAAAAATTTAAAGCTAAAACCTTTTGATTTTCAACTGCAAAAAATTAAATGCTAGTCACTTCCATGCTTAGGAAAAGATCATATCTCTTAATGCTTGCGGCCCTCTCCAAAAATTCTATTTGATTTCTTAAAAATTAAAGACGACTTCCCTTTAAAAATCTGCAAAACAAATCTGAAACGCCAAGTAATATTTCCAAAATCGACCTTGAAAAATTGTATTAGGAAATTTGTTCAATAAAAATTCCTCCAAATATTTTTGTTTCAGATGCAAGGAGGATGCCTTGGCCTGAAGAAACGGGCTTTAAAAAATAGATGGCTTTCAAAAAATATCAGAGCGCCAAAAACCCAAATAGTCTAAAAGAAAAGGAGGGTTTGACTTCAAAAAAAAAAAAAAGATTTTCCTGTTGATATCCAACCATTCGCCTGCAAAACAATTTTGTCAAAAAAAACCCTAACTGAACCCTTAATCTGTTTTCAGATCAGCAAGAAGATAAATAAAGAAAAATATGTACAATCTATAATATAAAGGTTAGAAAAAATTATACAAAACTAATTTACAAATTTACAGATCCACTTGATCTAAGGAGTATGAGTACAACTTCGCTCTTAGATCAGTAGAAATGAGCTCTTGAAATAGCCATATATTTTCAATAATGCATAATAATAAGAAAGTAGATGAGATCAATCAGTGATATAACAAGTGAAGGCCAAGGAATCTCTGCAACAAAGATTAATTTCGAATGATAAGCTTTTTAGGAAATTAAATTGTGGGTTTTTCGACAATATGCTCACGAGTTGGTTATGTTGAGAATTAAGTAGGGCTAGGTTTAATTAAAATTCTCTTCTTAATAATTACTTGTGAGCTTACTTCTTTTACTTATGTCTGCTCTTCTTAGCGTATTATGTCTTTCATCAAGTCAATTACCAAAAACACAAGAGACACAAATTTAGGCTCTTCAAACCAGGGCCAAAACCTCTCCCTCTTGGGGAGGAAAACCCACAAAAAATTCTTCTTATAGACTTTTAGAGGACAAGTACCATGACCATGACATAGACCCTTAACCCTTGTATGTCTCCAAGACCTTGTCACTATTCTTTAGTGACTCCTTGAGCTGATCCTTCTTTCTTGCACCTTTCTGCACCAAGACTAGAAAGCTCGGTCTCTTCTTGTATCCATCCTTCTTTAGTTGTATGTAATCCTTATTGTGATATCAGCACCTTTATAGATTGTCTTAACTAATGTGACTTCCTTCCAATTAGAATCTTCTCTCGACCTACTTTCAGCGCCCTTTAGATATCTCTCAATTCCAAGACCGAACCCTAGTTTATGTTGTAGTAGCCTTTATACTTGCAGTACTTGCTCTTGGTTCCTTTCCGAGATATGTTGATCCAAAATCGAGATGTATATAGAATCCTTTTAGATCAGGACTGAACTGTAGATACACTTATAAATACCTTCCTTCACGTTGCAGATGACTTCCTTTCTGTGGCATATTCCTTCTCTTTCTCGCACAGCAATCCGCACTCTTATTGTAGACTTGAATCTAAGAAAAATAGTCCTTACTCATGAGTTATGCTTCCTTCATCCTACGCTGAAATATCACTTCTCTTCGATGCATTAACCGCAGACTGTACCTCGCATTTCTACCTTAAACTTGTCAGAAATTGTATATCCAAATGAACCGCGGACCTTACCTTTTATAGTGTACTCCTTTATGTGATTTAGGCCGACATGTTCACTGCTTATAGGCCAACTTGAGGAGGCATTTCAACGTTGATCTTGAGCAAAAATATGAGCCATGCCTTCAAGGCTTATATGACAAGGTCTTGAGGCATACTTCTTTGACTCGACTCTTCATATACTTGACTCTTAATTAGTACATTTATGAAAAGATGACAAATTATTAAAAGACATCAAGAATAAGTTGTTTGACCTATAATAAAAACCTTGCTCATGAAACCCATGAAGCAAGCATAAAAAAAATACATATTATTATATTTTCCTTCTTCATTACATAAATACATAATTACATAGTCAATATGAAGACCAAACCTAGTTACACCTTCCAACACTCCCTCTTAACTAGGGAGGTGTTCATAATGGTACATGGTCACTTTCAATTTGAAGAATCTCGTAAGAAGAATCGGATTGGTAATCATATTTTTATAGCATCATATCAACCAGCATTGTCCTAGTGCAAGGCCTTGACTAACAGCCCCATCTCTCAATGAGACAATGGGCTACAATGTTGGCGAGACACAAGACTTATAGACACCATAGTCATTGTCTGTCTAAGGTACATACTCCACCCAGGTGTTCCTAGAGTATGACCTTCTTGGACTATTCTTCTCTTGGGTAGCCAACCCTCAAAGAATATTAGTCCCCGACTACTCTTATCTTGAATTCCCTATCTCATTCTCAAATATTATCGGATGTCAGATGATTACCCAATCCTCCATTATGTCTTCTAGGTGAAGACCATAATGATGTGTCTATCCATTCTCTCCTCATGGCCTTCACTAAGACTTACGATTGCTAGTCCTGGTCTAGTGTATGACACATGAATTTAGAGAATCATATTTGTCACTTCCTTCTTATTCAGGAAGGACATTGTTAATTTTGGACAACTAGGTCCAAACTCCATGTTGTGATGCTCAGATGAAGATACCAATATTTTTATTGGGTTCCTCTTTCGGAGAGGTGCAAGATCGATCTAAAGAGCATCTTGATCCGATGAACAGAACATTTAATTTGAATTTATTTTTTAATCTATTCAAAATATGTGCAGGTCGGCCTGAAGGTTTTGTGCCCCAGAAGATGTGTCACACACCCTCAATGATGGATATAAATAAGGTCAATGTTGCAGGAGATTTCACTCATCTCATCCTCACACATTCTCTCTCCTCGTCTGATTGGTTCGATCACTTGGAGTCTCTTCTCTCTCCACACATGGGAAATCTGGCAACAACACTTTATTTTTTTCAGTCTAGGGTTTTTGCAGCAAGATTTGACCAGCGTTGACTTTGGTCAACACAAGGTCAAATCAACCCAAAACTCTCCCAAAATCTCGATTTCCCTAAACTACATTTTCTGGCAGTATTTTCGAGGCAAAACGTTGACTTTGACTTTTCAACGTTGACCTAGCTGCTATTGCTGTTTGCATTGACTGTTGACTAGCAACGTTGACAGTTTGGTTGTCTGAGAGGGTTGTGTGACATTTCTGGTTGACTGACCATATTGAGATTTTGTTGGTTGAAGCATCATGTTGACCGTCGTAACGCACCAATACACTTATATATTTCTGGCTTGTCTTTTGTCGATCTACTGATATGTTCTATCAGCATTTTACTTTATTGTTTATGTGATTGTTGTCTAATATTGAAGAGAAAGTAAAGTTGCATCAAACATAGAACATATGCATAAATTTACATGGTATCAGAGGTGAGGTGAAGACAAAGCCCTAATTTGTAGCAATCACTGAAGAAGAGGATGGGTTCCTCAACTACAGTGGCTTTAAGGTTGATGACAAATTGACTAGGAAGGATGACTTCCATGCTTGGAAGATGGCATTGGATCTTATGTTGAAAGACCAAGATGTCATGGACTATGTGCAGGGTAAATCCAAAAGCCTCCATCCACTGCAACTGTTGCCGCCAAAACAAAGTATAAGAAGGGGGAGATCAAAGCAAAGCTAATGATCACGGACTCAATTCACAAGAGTTGGGTTCCCTACATCTCTGCGTTGGGCACATCCAAAGAGATGTATGATAAGTTGGTCCACATGTTCAAGGCCAACGATGTGAATCAAGTCCTATTCTTCAATAATCAATTGAATAATCTGAAGAAAGGAAAGGATGAGTCTGTTCAATCATATTTTCTGAAGTTGGCCGAGATCAGGAACAATCTGTTGGCTATTGGGGAGACAATGGTTGATCTAGAGATGTTATTCACTGCACTTGGAGGGCTCTCATCCGAATGGCATGTGCTCAACACTACCATTCTCAATAATAATTTGATACCTAACTTTGACGAAGTACTATCGAGATGCGTTCAAGAAGAGACAAGAATGAAGGAGTATGAAAATGAAGGAAATGCTACCTACGTTGCTCATTCTAGAAAGAATAACCTTTGTGGTCCAAAGAAAAAAGGAAGAGCAGGGGCCCAAGGAAAGAAGGGCAAGTGTTACACTTGTCATAGGCCAGGTCACTATGTTAGAGAATTCCCTTTCAAGAAGGATTCTCCCGATGGTGATGACAACAACAACAACCGGAGGAATGGCAATCAAAGGAACAACAAGTTCAAGGGAAAGAGGAAGGCTCCCTCCAGCAGAAATGGTCAACCTTTCAAAAGTTCGAGAAACTCCAAGTATGTGCAATCAAATGTTGTTGATAAAAGAAACGAATTCATTCTTGTATCTGCCCTCTCTGCTGCATCTCCACCCAACATTATGGATGCCTGGTTGATAGATAGTGGTGCCTCAAGTCACATCACTAAGTTCAAGGAAGCACTCTCTGATATAGTTGAGAAGGATACTAATCTAGAAATTATCTTTGGAGATAATGCCACATATCCCATGAAAGGGACAGGGACTGTGACCCTCTACTTGTCTCAAGGTCAAGTCCTCCACTTACATGATGTACTCTATGTACCTAATTTGAAGAAGAACCTTGTGTCTATATCGGCCATTAAAGACAAAGGTTTCAATGTGGCATTCACTGATGGAAAAGTGTGCATGTGGAAGAAGAGCTTCAAGGAAGCTATCATGATTAGGTTTAGAGTTGATACACTCTACCAAGTTAGAGGAAGTCCACTGGGAGCGATGACATGTGATACTATCCGACAGACTAAACTATGGCACCGGAGGTTTGGGCACCTTCACTACAAGTCCCTTCCCAAAGCAAGGAAGGTGGTTACGGGGATGCCCGAGTTCTCAAATAATCATGAAGGTGTATGTCAGGGTTGTGCCGAAGTAAAGCATACAAGGGGACATTTCCCCTCAAGCGTCACAAAGACATCTGATGTCTTGCAATTAGTACATTCTGATTTGTCTGGTAAGCTGCCCGTGACATCCTTGGGAGGATGTTCTTATTATATGGCGTTCATAGATGAATTCTCTCGCAAAACCTGGATATACTTATTGAAGAAGAAGGAAGAGGCTTTCGTGTGGTTTTGTACCTTCAAGCCTTGGTGGAAAATCTGACAGGGAAGAAGATCAAGATTTTGAGGACCGATAATGGCACTGAATATGAGACGAATGAGTTCAAGAAATTTTGCAGAGACGCTGGCATCAAGAGGGAGACCACAACTGTCTATACTCCTGAGCAGAATGGAATTTCTGAATGAAAGAACAGGGTCTACCGAAGTTTCTATGGGGAGAATATGCGAACATTGTTGTGTACATACAAAACCGATGCCCGCATTTCGCACTGGACTCCAAAACTCCCAAAGAGGTTTTCTCTGGTAAGAAACCTGACATCTCACATTTTTGAGTTTTTGGATGTCCTATGGAACTTTGAAGGCCTATAGAGTCTATGTGCCTGGTCAAAGAGAATTGGAGATATGCCATGATGTCACATTTGATGAAGATGCTTCCCTGAGGAAAGTAGTCAATCTTCTGAGATTTGAGGAAGATCATGAAGCAAGGCCTGGAAATCAAGAAGAACCAAAGGATGAGACGATGCTCGGTGTTGAAGGACCGATGGACCCGATTGATCCACCTCCTTCACTGGGGAAGAGACCATCATGGCTCAGGGACACTCTCGAGGATGTCGAGGGACATATGGCCCCAAGGGGGACATTTCGTGAAAGCAAGAAACCGAGTAGATACCAAGCGTATCTAGCAGCCATAAGTACTATTGTACAATCTAAGCCTGGATCTTTTGAGGAAGTCTTAAAGCATCAAGTCTGGAAGGATGCTATGCAGAGTATGAGTCCATAATGAAGAATGATGTCTGGGATGTGGTTCCAAGACCGAAGGAAAAAGCAGTTGTCACCTCGAAATGGCTCTACAAGATCAAGCATGGAACTGATGGAAGTGTTGAAAAGTTCAAGGCAAGATTCGTTGCTCGTGGCTTCTCTCAAAAAGAAGGCATGGACTATGATGACATATTTGCACCTGTGGCCCGATATACCACCATTCAATCTATCATAGCCCTTGTTGCTATGCAAGGATGGAGTCTTCATCAGATGGATGTGAAGACCGCATTTCTGCAAGGTGCGATAAAGGAAGAGGTGTATGTAGAGAAACCTCTGGTGTTCAAAGTCCAGGATCGGGACACCCATGTCTGCAAGTTGAAGAAAGTCCTCTATGGGCTGAAGCAAGCACCCAGAGCTTGGTACGAGAAGATAGATAGCTACCTGATGAAGCTGGGCTTCACTCATAGTAATGTTGATCCAAACCTTTAATTCAAGGTTGATAGAGAGAAGCCTCTCATTCTGATGTTGTATGTGGACAACCTCTTCCTAACAGGTGTTGACCCTCTCATTCATCAATGCAAGATGGAGCTCGTTGCTGAGTTCGAGATGAAGGATCTAGGACTAATGCATTACTTCCTAGGCCTGGAGGTCTGGCAGAGACCTGGCAAGATTTTCCTTTCTCAAGGAAAATGCATTGTGAAGCTTCTCGAAAGATTTGGTATGGTGGACTATAAGTTCTGGTCGACACCAATGGAGGTCAACTTTAAGAAGTTGAGTGGCAGCGCTGCTGGGCCTGTGTTAGAAAATCCTACTAAGTATCGTCAACTTGTAGGGGCCCTGATGTTCTTAGTGAACACCCGTCCGGACATATGTTTTGCAGTGAACACTTTGATTCAACAGATGGTTGAGCCTCATTACATTCACTGGGTTGGTGCCAAGAATATTTTGAGATATCTTCGGGGCATGATAAACCATGGGCTGAGATACACTGTCAGGAGCATGACACTCCTTGGATATACGATGCTGATTGGGTTGGCAGTGTGGTGGATCGTAAAAGCACATTGGGATGCTTCTTCACACATGGTTCTACTTTGATATCATGGATGAGCAGGAAGCAGAATTCGATGGCTTTGAGCACTGTGGAGGTCGAATACATTGCAGCTAGTATGGCCTATTGTGAAGCAGTTTGGTTGCGAAAGCTCTTAAATGAGTTGTTCGAGCATGTGCTCAATACCACCGTGATACTCTGTGATAACCAAAGTGGGATTCAGTTGTCCGAGAATCCCGTGTTCCACGATCGATCCAAGCATATTGATATTAGGTACCACTTTATCCAGGATATGGTACAGTGAGGCGTCGTAAGGCTCGATCATATAGGAACTGATGAGAAGGTCGCGGATATTCTAACAAAGCCCATGGGGAAGGTCAAGTTCCTAACCTTCCGTGAGAATCTTGGTATTGTGGAACGACCCTATTCTGAGGGTCTTGTTGGACGATGAGCTCTGGAAGCTCTCTGGGGCTTTGGGGATAGCTTCTCGGAGCTATAACCAACCACAGGGCTAGGCTTGCCAAACCTTGTTGGTGTGATTCTGCCCCGCCATTGTGATGATAGAGTTGGTTCACCTCTCATTATCTGTGTCCCGTATGCATCCTACCCATTGAGTTCAGGGCTCATGTGAAGTACCTCTCATTTGGCCAGTGAGGTGGGAAAAGCTAGAGACTAGTAGCAAAGACTAATGGACACATCAGAGATTGTTGTACTCTCTATCTAGGATGGCACGATCCGACCACTTGATCTAGGATCAAGTTTAGTGAGGTTTCATACCTCCTCCTGACTTCGGGTCACATAAACCAACTTCGGGTTGGTATGAGACTCTTTGTGAGTCCTATAGGGGTTTCGAACCTCTGGGATGAATCTGTCAGCCGAGAATGATGTCTTTGTGACTGACCCACTTCTGTTCTGAAATAAAGAACCTAGCAAAGCAAGTTACGGCGAGATGATGCACAATGTTTGGATTGCACAGGTGGATGGAGTTCTCCCTAGTTGAGAGGGAGTGTTAATTTTGGACAACTAGGTCCAAACTCCATGTTGTGATGCTCATATAAAGATACCAATATTTTTATTGGGTTCCTCTTTCGGAGAGGTGCAAGATTGATCTAAAGGTCATCTTAATCCGATGAGCAGAACATTTATTTTGAATTTATTTTTTAATCTATTCAAAATATGTGCAGGTCGGCCTTAAGGTTTTGTGCCCCAGGAGATATGTCACACACCCTCAATGATGGATATAAATAAGGTCAACGTTGGAGGACATTTCACTCATCTCATCCTCACACATTCTCTCTCCTCATCTGATTGGTTCGATCACTTGGAATCTCTTCTCTCCCCACACGTGGGAAATCTGACAGTAGCACTTTCTGTTTTTCGGTCTAGGGTTTCTGCAGCAAACTTTGACCAGCGTTGACTTTGGTCAATGCAAGGTCAAATCGACCTGAAACTCTCCCAAAATATCGATTTCCCTAATCCACATTTTCTAGCACTATTTCTGAGGAAAAATGTTGACTTTGACTTTTCAGCATTGACCTAGCTGTTGTTGTTGTTTGTGTTGACCGTTGACTGACATTGTTGACTTTTGAGTTGATTGTTTGGTTGTCCGAGAGGGTTGTGTGAGATTGTTGGTTGGTTGACCATATTGAGACTTTGCTAGTTGAAGCATCATGTTGACCATCGTAATGCACCAACACACTTATATTTTTCTGGCTTGTCTTTTGTCGATCTACTGGTATGTTCTATTAGCATTTTACGTTATTTTTTATGTGATTGTTGTCTAATATTGAAGAGAAAGTAAAGTTGCATCAAGCATAGAACATCTACATAAATTTACAGACATACTTCAAGTTTCTTCCAAGTAATAAACTTATCACCAGGCTCCCTCTTAACCAAGGACCTAGAGTAGCAATGGTGAGACACCCAGCTGCTCATGAAGAATTCCTCCCTCGATGTCATGGATTTCGATATTGAGGAATCTTCAACATTGGCTTCATAGGGCGTAGATCATCCATCACTTTCATCCATGAGTCATGTCATCCACCAGAAAGTGATTCATCAGTGTTTCTCATCTGGTCCATATTTATCTCATGTTGTTTTCCTTCGAACCATCTCCCAAGGATCTTACATCCTTCCACATGATTGGCAGCCTTGCATAAACTTATCCAGATAAACATATACATAAGAACTTTTAAATCAAAAGTTACCTCAGTGATGATCTTTCACCATGACGTTTTCATGTAGGTATCAACATCCTCTATTTAGATTGACACATCTCCTAAAGATATGTATTGTCAAGGGTATTCTTATTTACGATACTTCTATTAGAGTCCACATATCTTCCCAGGAGATCTCCTAGTCACATCTTCTTGGATTCTAGATGAAAACCACCTCTTGACATGGTTTAACTTCATGATCTCTTCCTTCCTTTCTCCACACAGCTTCATTCCCAAGAAATTCCAGTGTTCAGTTCCTTTTCTGTATACAACCACCTCATATTCCACATGAGGACATATTTAATTTCATATGTTAGTGGCAACTTGTGCACTAGAAGAGATCCTTATTTCTTTGATCATACTTCTAAAGATAGAAGTCCATCACCTTCAACCATATGACATGACTTCACAGCATCCACTGACATCATATAGATATATGTAGCTCATCCTTTTCCTTTTGATTCATCCTATGACAATTTTAATAGAATGAATAACTTCATTCCCTTGACCTGCTTCATCAATATTTCATCATGTTCTAATCCTGAATTATGTTTCCATATTGATTAATGAATGATGACCCTTGATCTTGATGACCTCCTTCGATCAATGTAGTTATCAACGAGGTTTCAAGGTGCTACTTCTTCAAGTGCTCCTTCCATGCTTCTATCATAATGCTATTAATATACACTGCCTCCTATCATATTATTTTACAACCAACAGAAATCACTTAAAGAGAAAGATGATCTCAATCATAATGGAGATATTTTGCTTCTTCTTTCTTAGATTTCTTTGCAGTAGGTTCTTCCCTTTCATGGGCTTCTTCCTTTTTCCTATTTTCCTTTCTAGATTTAGTACAATCTCTTTTATAATTCCAAAAATAATTACATCCAAAGCATTGTGCTTTGTCCATATTTCTTCTTTTATTTTGAGGACCAAATTTACCGAATCTTCCTTTCTTCCTGGATGTGGTTGCAAAGGCTTGATTCCTTTCACTTGATCTTGTATCATCTTTGGTTTTCAACCTTGTTTCTACTATCTTACATAGATCCTGGAATGGCATTGCTTCTTCCTTCCCATCGATACTTGAAGTGAACTTCCCCATTCTTTTGGTAGAGAATTTTTTACCATTGTGAGTGTTTCTCCATCAGACATTACTTCTCCCAATTTTTGCAGTTGATCTCGTATTGCAAAAATCTCCATAAGATATGGAATTATTCATTCCTTTCTTGACATTCTTAATTTGTATAAATTTCGTCTCAGGGATGTTATTTCCCTTGCATAACCTTTCGAGAATAGCTCCACCAATTTATCATATATTTCTTTTCAGGATTCTAGATTTGATACATAGGGAATGAGAGAGTCCTTTATGGATTCTATAAGAATCTTGGGCTCTTATGTCTCCCTTCATGTATTTGATATATGCTTGAATGTCTTATTTTGAAGGTTTAATTGTAGATCCTTTGATGTAGCCCATAACTTCATTTTCAATTAGTTTAAAACTGTCCTCTTCTTCCTTGCACTAAAGTTTGATGACCCAACCAATTTGTTGCTCTCTTTGTAATAATTCATTTTGATAGATTTAGATGAGGTCATAGAGATACTTACTTGAATAGAGTGACTTCCTCCTTTTAGAAGCTTCCATGATGGTGATGATGAAGATGAAGGTAGGAACTCCCTCTTAGATTGAATTATCCAATGTAGATGTCTTCAAAGGTGTTGGATAATGTTGGATGGTGCTTGATGATGTGTCTTCCAACAATGTCTTCAGAGTGATAAATATTTGATGACAAAGATTATCTCCTTGATGAGTGGATCCTTTGAATGAGATTGAAGGTCTTCTTGAAATGGCTTGAGAATCTTCCTTGTAAACTGATTTTACTTTTCAACGCAAACTTTGACCTTGACTTTGATTCTTGCTTCCTTGAGTGTCTCCTTGCTAAGTAGCCTTTGTCTTCAGCACCTTAGCTTTGATACCATGTTGAGAATTAGGTAGGGCTAGGTTAATTCAAATTCTCTTCTTGATAATTACTTGTGAACTTAATTCTTTTACTTATTGCTTCTCTTCTTATCTTATTATGTCTTTCATCAAGTCAATTACCAAAAACACAAGAGACAAATTTAGCCTCTTCGAGCCAAGGCCAAAACCTTTCCCTCTTGGAAAGGAAAACCCACAAGAAATTCTTATAGACTTTCAGATGACAAGTACCATGACCATGACACAGACCCTTGACCCTTGTATGCCTCCAAGACCTTGTCAATGCTTCTTTATTGACTCCTTGAGTTTATCCTTCTTTCCTGCACCGTCTTGCACCGATCTGCACCTTTCTACACCAAGACTAAAGAGCTTAGTCTCTTCTTGTATTCTTCCTTCTTTAGTTGTATGTAATCCTTACTTTGATATCAACACCTTTATAGGTTGTCCTAACCGATGTGACTTCCTTCCAATTAGACTCTTCTCTCAACCTACTTTCAACACCCTTTAGATATCTATCAAGTCCAAGGTTGAACCCTATTTTATGTTGTAGTAGCCTTTCTACTTGCAATACTTTCTCTTCGTTCCTTTTGAGATATGTTGACCCAAAAAAAAGATGTATATATACTCCTTTTAGATCAAGACCAAATTGTAGATACACTTATAAATACCTTCCTTCACAATGTAGATGACTTCCTTTCTGTGGCATATTCCTTCTCTTTCTCGCACTACAATCTGCACTCTTATTGCAAACTTGAATCTAAGAATAATAGTCCTTACTCCTTAGTTATGCTTCCTTCATCCTACACTGAAATATCACTTATCTTTGATGCATCAACCGCAGACTGTACCTCGCATTCCTGCCTCAAACTTGTTCGAAATTGTATATCCAAATGAACTGCAGACCTTACCTTTTATAGTGTACTCCTTTCTGTGATTTAGGCTGACCTTACAAACTGAGGGTAGGAAGACATGTTCACTGCTTATAGGTCAACTTGAGGAGGCATTTCAACGCTGATCTTGAGCAACAATATGGGCCATGTCTTCAAGGCTTATATGAAAAGATCTTGAAGCATACTTCTTTGACTTGACTCTTCATATACATGACTCTTAATTATTACATTTATGACAACATGACAAATTCTTAAAAGACATCAGGAAGAAGTCTTTTGACCTATAATAAAAACCTTGCTCATGAAACCCATGAAGCAAGCATAACAAAAATACATTTTATTATCTTTGTCTTCTTAATTACATAATTACATAGTCAATATGAAGACCGAACCTAGTTACACTTTCCAAAGGGTTAGTTTAGCCAAAAATGTCCCTTCATGCTTGACATCTGATTCAAATGATGTCTACACAGCTTCAAGATAAATTGTTAGATCCATAGGGGTTAGATAATATAATGAAGAGGAAGTCCTAGAGATTTAATCGAAAATCCACTAAATACGTTCAAATCTAGAATATTAAAATTAAATCTATGAAAGAAAATGGAATAACAATTTAAATTATTACCAATAGAATATTAAACACATAATCAAAAAATCATACCATATCTTTGGAAGAAAAGCACCATAAAATTAACCCCAAAGACTGCATTATATTACTCAAAAAAATGTGGAGGTTCCTCAGCCAAGAGCTCGTTTACTGTGATAAGAGACTTACCAAAGATGTTACAGTGAGGAGCTTAAAAATAAATTTATAAAAAAAATGAGATATCTAAATCTCTCTCCAAGTGGAAACGGTTAGGTCCAATGAGTTACACAAATTTGACTTGATCCCAAAATAAAATGGCTAGTTGAATACTTGATCCATGTCAAAATAATCTCGTTCGTTGATATAGAGGAAAAAAATTGAATTCCTTGAAGATGGAGTTGATCTCAGACCAAAAAAAAAAATTGCCAATTTTTTTTCTCGAAAACACCTTATTCAATTTAACCTTCTTTACCAAGAAATTCGATTTTCTCTTGGAAATTCTTTTTTCTTGGCCCAACGAATTTTTGTGGGATTTTCCTTTGCTTAAATCATAGTGATTTCTCGACTTTTTTCCATGAATCCTTCCTCTGGAAAGTCCACAACATTTTTTAATATTTTTCACTTGGAGAGAATTTTATTTTCCTTCATTTTAATTTTTTGAACATTTTCCGACTAATTATTTTGTCATTTTTTGCTGGAAAATAAAATTAATGACTCTAGAGGAGTTTAAACATATTTTTCTACCCTCAAAGTGTATCTAAATAGAAATTTTATTGGTTAAGGTATAATTTTAAGTACTCATATCTCCCTAAAAATTCTATAGACATCACTTTTTTACATCTTTACATCAAATATTGCATAAAAATCTCGTTTAGAAAGGGAAATTTGACAACTAAAAAATTGACCTCTAGACACTACCAAATTCTGCAAGACTTTAGACATGATCTAGTATGACATTATACATCGACTATATACACTAGTTCTCACCTAAGACATTACCATCTAGTCCCACTCTAGCTTTGGGGTATGTTAGGGAGAAAAATTTAACCAATTATTTGTAGTTTAAAAACACAAATAGTTAGCGAAGGAAAAAAAAATTCCATAGAGTGAAACACTATAGAAAAAATCTCAAGTTTACCTAGGTGTGTTACATGGATTTATAAACATACTAGAATCATTTTTACATAATGAACTCTGACCATGAAAAAATGTTCTCTGCTATAGGGTAGCTGACACATGAGTGGCCAACAAGGCCTTTACCTCAATTCTTTTGCAATGAAATGCATACCTAAAAGGACTTAATGAAATTAATCCAAGTCTCGTACAGTGAAATGCATATGTAGCTAAAAAGTGACTCAATGAAATTATAAAAAATAAAAAAAGTGACTCAATGAAATTATTTATAGAAAAAAATAAAGAAAGAAAGAAAAAAACACAATGTTGGGGAAAGGGTAACCAACTACATAAACACTCCCTTGACAAAGGTGCTCATGTGGACAAATATATTAAACAACCTAACTTCACTATGCAATACAATTGATGGAATTACTTACCTAAACAATACCATCTATCACTACACCTTTAATGGGATTTCTTGGGAACTATTCTTTCTTGGGTATTAACACGTGATGCGGGCTAATGATGACCCTCTCAATACATATATTTGGAAAATTGTATGAATTCGGTGATATATTGTGAAGTTTGAAGATGATATTTAATGTAATCTACCTTGTGACATTTACATTTGACATAACTCACTTTTTATGTCGCATTAGATTTGTGTACATGCCTCTAAATTGATGACTACAATGGGTTACTTGACACCCATGTTTAGATGAAATACTTTGCAAGGCTAAGACTTGTTCATGTTGAGGACATTGAGGGGTTACTAGCACAATTTGAGGAGGTCACCCCACTTTTTTTTAGACAACATTACACTTCTTTTGGAGGATAATGGGTTTCTTCGGGACATAGTACCCTTGTAGAGAGGACATGACACATTTTGATGGGATTGCACCTTTTGGAGATGATTTAGCACCTTTTGGATGAAATGTTTCACCCTTTGGAGGGAAAATTTCACTACGAAGCCCCTACACATCAATTTGAGTGAGTGGTCCAACTTTTGGAGACAACACATGTGCATTTTTCATGCATTTATAAAGGATGACTTGGCATATGAGCACTTTTACTTTATTTGGGAGCATTATCAGCAATCTTTTGAAAAATGTGTCATGGATATTTTACATATTGTGACCTTATTTCTAAATCTTCTCAAAAGATAGAAACAAATTATATTTTTCTAGGGCTTTGCTAAGAAAATATTATTATTTTAATGAGAGTCAGATTTATAATAAAAATAAGAAAAGCACTTCTCATGTGGAATGATTGCTAGTACTTGAGGATAACAAATTATTGTTTGCTTTTACTTCTTTTCTTTTATATTTTCTATGGTTGGATAGCTAAATCAACTTCTTAAAATGTATTGTGGATTGCTCTACAACCTTTATGGATGTTCATGACTCAAGTTTTGAAAATGACTTCTTGAGCAAGTTGTCTCACTTAGTCTTGTTGGATTTTGTTTATGCATGATTATAAGTGTAATTTTACTTCTCTAATGGTGTTGTTGCATTCTCTTTGTATTATACTTGGACAAATACCTTCTTTAAAACCTTTGAAATATTATTAATGGAGTACCTTCCATTGAATTGTCTTGATTTTTGTAAGGTATTGTTACCCACCAAAATGGGTAACTACATAGAGAAAACTTGTTCTCTTGTCTTGGATAACCAGCTAGCCAGTAGCCCTACACATTTTCCCATTGATGATGATAGGTTAGTTCCTTCGTCATCTGCACCAGTCATACACCTCTCACCATCTGGCATTTCTCTTGCATGAAAGTGGGCTACCACTCAACAAGTACTTTGATCATTTTGCAATCAAGTGTTTTCACTTAATGTTTTGGGCATTTAGTATGGATAAAGTGGTGATCTATATGATTGATCAATCTTGAATATATATGTGTTCTCTCACCCTACCATGGGGGTTAATCTTTGGCCCTAGTCTAATGGGTCCTCCCCCGAGGCCTTAGGCTCATAGGAGGGGCACAACTTGGAAAGCTTGGAATGAAATAGTGTGTCCATTCTCCTTTACCATGCTTAACATTTTACATGTCACATTATCTCCTTTGATATCATCTCCATTATTCAGGTTAACTATCATTAGTTCATTGGGATTTGGCACTCACTTATCCACATCCTTGAGTCGGGTCAAAAAACATTGTCTTGGTGTTTGAAGTGTGAAAATTTCTGAATACAATAATGCAGAAATCCTATTGTAGTATCTTGGTTTACTTCTCCTACTTGTGATTAAATTATACAAGCTATTTCCAGAAAATATTCAGAAAATATCGAAGTAAACACAACTAACAGCCTACACACATACAAATCATTTACTAAATATTACGCTCATTCAACAAAGTGACACACAGATTTTTTGGACAATTGTCCCCGGAAAAACCCAATGCGGGAAAACTGGCGTAGTAGATATGAGGGTTTATTATTTTTAAGTAGAATCTGAGTACATCAAATCTGAGCACCTTACTGGTTAACCAGACAGAGAAAAAATAGATCAACAGCAATACCTATTGTTCTGGAGACTGAAAACTTGATTGATCCACACCCTCAAATGGGATTTACAGGACTCAGCCACTTTCTGCCTCTAGAAACCCCAGCGTTGCCCCTGCGCCAGCCCTACTAGCCTCTATTTGCCTCTGCGTTGTCCTGGAGAGGGTTGCGTAACCCCAGACTGGGTGATGCAGTCCCTACGCTGCCCTGGATGGCCTCTGCATAACCCTGGAGGTTTCATGCTGGCTCAGCGCTGCCCTTTTTGGGCCTATGTAGCACCTGCATAGCGGCTAAAGCCCTATGCGATGCGCAGCTGCTGTTTCTGCCACTGCTCCTCTGTGCTGCTCTTGATTGTTGCTCCTCTGCCTCTTGTTGACTCTTGGCTCCAGGATCAGATCATCCCCTCAGCCAATACTACCCCTCGCTGCAGAAAAATCTTCAGGAAATTCTTAGCAAACCTGCCCTAGAATTCCAACTCAATCTCTAAGCTCTGCTTCCGTGTGTGTGTCTCTAACTGACCCTCAAGCCTTTCTCTTATACTTTTTCGTTGAGATATCAATGGCTGTGATTTAATCTCTTATCGAGAGCTAAGATTAAAATATTGCTTGATCCGCATCACTTAGAACATTTCATCACATGTGTTTAATTAATTCACTTTAATTTTCTCGATTCCCTAAGTTAGACTTAGGGTCCTCATTAAAAAAAAAATTATTTCAATATCTCACACATTAGATGAAATTTCTCCAAGCACTTTCTGGGTTTTGGAGGTCTTGTGTTTCTTAGCCCCTCCACAAAATTTCAGGGCTATAACACACCCAATGCTACCCCAATACCCAAAATCTCAACACTCCCTCTTAGCACGGAGTGTGCTCTAGCAATACATCCACACCATGTATCACAATATCTTGGCATTGGTCTCTGTGCTGTCGATGCTTGGCTTGTTTCCCTCCATCCACTGCGTTGCTGCTCTCTGTATTGTTGCTCATGTCACTGCCACTGCCACTGCCACATATGTACTGCAACTCCCTCTCAAATTGCTACATCATGTTGCCCATAGCACTATCGCTGCTAACTGTTGCACTGCAACTCAGTTGCTAAGAAGTAAGCAACTAAAAGACTCCTGCCCAATCATTGACAGACAATTCAAGCTGCATCTCATCACATAAACTCCCTTGGCTGCTGCTCTATGTTGTCCTCCTGAAGCCACTGTGTTGCTACATCTCTGCATTGCGTAAGCACTGCATCTCTGTGTTGTTGCCTCTACCTTGATGCTTCCTCTGCACTGCGATTATCCCTCTATAGCACCTCAGCACTGCCCTTTGCTTCACACTGATCTTCTACAACCATCGCCTACTTGTCCCGCTACCGTCTTAAGGCTCCTGTCATTCGTATGTGATCCAAGAGTTGGGCTTACTCAAAGATCCTACCTTCTTGATCTGTAGCTGCTCTACATATCCATATCGCCCCACTTACGTGGCTCATGAGCATCATGGCTATGTCATCATCACTCCCATCGTCCTTTGTTGTTGTTGCCTTGGAATCAGAAGCTCCTTTATGATGGAGAAGTGTCCAAGTTCTCCACAGTGAAAGCATCGGACCTTGGATAGGTCCCTCTTCTTCTTCCCTTGTTGCCTCCATTCCTTCAATGCTAGGGTTGCATCATCTTCCTCTTATTTCTTCGCCCTGACAGTTTCGATGCTAATGTTCTACCTCTTGGTGATTCTCTTGATCTCCTCCTGATGGAGGATTTCCCACATGTCTGGCCAGGATGGTAACGCTACCCTGCCCAATATGCTTTGGACAAACGTTTCCCACTCCTCGGTGACTACATTCAGGGCAGTCCTTACCAATAACCCTTCATCCGGAGTTGCACCCATGGCAATTAGTTGATCCCGAATAGTCTGAAGTCAGAAAAGGATGTGATCTATCTCCTCACCCTTCTACATCTGGAACAACCTCATCTGATTCTCTAGAAGCATATTTCGTTGAACGGAGCTTCCCTGATACATCGTCTCCAAAGGGTCGACATCTCATTTGCCATCTTATTTTCGGCAATGTGTGGCACGACGTGACCTTTTACTCCGTCCATAATCAAACGCTTAGCCGACGCTTGATTTGCATTGAATTTATTCATAGGATCGGGATCTGCAGGCTCAGCTAGGACATTTTCCGCATGGTTCTTGATGTCATACTCATCCAGGACTGTCAGTATCCTGGCTCCCCAAATGATGAAGTTGGACACACCATCCAACATGTCTTGATCTCTCAGCCCATGAGAAGCCATCTAGCTCAAATATGATGGAACAGTACTCTTCTCTCTCTTTCTGCTGAAAGACTCAACAGAAATGTTGGATCTGGGTTTCTTGGCTATCAGAAACCCTCTACATTAGTTGCTCCCTCTGTCAACTAATTTACCTCCTGGAAATTTTCAGCCAAAACAATCAGACAGCTCTCTACAATCACCCTCATGATCGAATCTCAAATATGTTTGGCTCAGATCTTCTTAGTGATTGTCTTCCTCTCGCTCTTTGTCGACTTAGCTAGGCACAATTTTGCCTCAGCAGAATCTCCACCACACCAGCAACTGTTAAATATCTGAAGCATTATTTCTGAATCTTGGAAATACTACTCCACAACAGAAAAATAAATGGATTGCATCCCTCTGGCTGGCCTATGTGTGAGCATACTGGCCCAGTGCAGCCTCTGCGCAACGCAGGCTGCTCTTGTGTCCCTCTAGAGGGTGTTGCATTGTCTCTGCGTCACCCAAATGGGACTACGTAGCCCTTTCTGGGACTGCGTCCTCCTGCTGTTGAGTTGCCCTCTCCAGATCTGCTGCTACCCTACAGAAAATATGTCTTCAGCTGGTTTGTTGGAGATTCAGCGTGATCTGCAATCGCTCTGATACCATGTGAAAATTTCTGAATACAATAATGCAAAAATCCTATTGTAGTATCTTGGTTTACTTCTCCTACTTGTGATTAAATTATACAAGTTATTTCTAGAAAATATTCAGAAAATGCCGAAGTAGACACAACTAACAACCTACACACATACAGGTCATTTACTGAATATTACACTCATTCAACAAAGTGACACGGATTTTTCGGACAATTGTCCCCAGAATAACCCAATGCAGGAAAACCGGTGTAGTAGATATGATGGTTTATTATTATTAAGTAGAATCTGAGTACAACAAATCTGGGCACCTTACTGGTTAAACCGATAGAGAAAAAATAGATCTGCAACAATACTTGTTGTTCTGGATACTGAAAACTTGAATGATCCACACTCTCAAATGAGATTTACAAGACTCAGCCACTTTCTGCCTCTAGAAAACCCAGCTCTACCCCTGAAGCCCTTGTGTTAACCCTGCTAGCCTCTTTGTGCCTCTGCGATGGCCTAGAGAGGGTTGCATAACTCCAAACTAGGTGACGCAGTCCCTACACTACCCTAGATGGCCTCTGCGTAACCCCGGAGGTCTCATTTTGGCTCAGCGCTGCCCTTTTTAGGCCTGCATAGCGGTTGAAGCCCTCTACGTTGCGCAGCCGCTGTGTAGTTGCTGCTGCTGCCCCTGCTCCTCTGCACTGCTCCTGATTGTTGTTCCTCTGCCTCTTGTTGACTCTTGGCTCCAGGATCAGATCATCCCCTCAACCTGTTGATCATGTCAAACCCCTATTGAATTTTTGGCAGGCCATTCCATTTTAACCCTTCAAAATTCTTTTGATAGCCTGGAAAATCCATTATCCGCCTATCGTTGCCTTCTCCTAGCCTCAGAATTGCATAAAAGGGCCGAGAAACCCACCTTTGAAAATATATCAGGCCTTAGCCTCTTCGGCCTAGCCCCTCTGCTCCTTTTCCTCCACGTGACCGAAAGCCAGAACCAAGCGCTAGCCTTATGAGTGCTTACCGCAAATACATATCAGGCGCATCTATAACCGTCGATATATACAGATCGGACGGCATTCGCAGTGCTTCATCGCGCCCGAACCCCACTCCGTTCACAACTCTGATAATCTGTCCACCGTCCGATTAGCCTACAGATCAACGGCTATAAGCTCACCCGCTCCAGTGGCCCC
Source organism: Pinus albicaulis (assembly GCA_034641835.2). Taxonomy (NCBI): domain Eukaryota; kingdom Viridiplantae; phylum Streptophyta; class Pinopsida; order Pinales; family Pinaceae; genus Pinus; species Pinus albicaulis. The sequence goes on along the minus strand of CM076571.1, from coordinate 932,736,838 downwards.
CGCAGCGCACTACTCCAAAACCGGGTGGTATGTATCGCACTGCCTTTCGGCGGTAGGTGGTAATTCTCCTTTGGCCAGCGATTCCATACAGTGTTCGCCACGTGTCCTAGCGTACGGCTCCAAAACTGTCGTTCATCGCATGCTATTGTTCGGCAAGAGACGCGCAGCGATATCACTGTCAGCCGTCGGATCTGGAGATTTCCATCTAACGGTTGTCACGCATCGAAGCTGCACGGGTTTTAATCCAAGGCAAATACACCCCTGGCCCACTGTCCATCGTCTCCGACGCCTTTTCAACCGTCGATCTCCTCCCGAGATCGGACGGTCCAGATTTGATCGCCCTCGCCTTTGACCGGTCCCACCTTAAGCATTCCACGTCATCCACTTCCCATTGCCTTAGTATCGCGCCACCTGTCCTCAAGTTGTTCTCCACGTACTCTCCATCACCCCAAACCTAGATTTGGTTCATTCCTTCGTTTCTTTCGTATTTTCACGATCAGTTTCGCATTCCATTATCTTTCTCCATGGCCATCCCACACTGTTACGCTGCACTTCCTACCATCGCCCTACATTTTTCCACCAGTGCACCATGCAGCGCTTTCATTTCTCATTATTCCCCATCGCATTCATCTTCCCGTGCATGTTTTTCTTTAACAAGTTTGTGGATTTTGCAGGGGTATGAGCGGTGATAAATTGCCATGATTCACAGCTCTTAATTACAAATGGAAAAAATACAGGAAAGGACCAGTTTTCATAACTGAATTAGGAAGAAAGCCCCGGGAAGGCAAATCGATAAGACTTCCATTAAAGAAGCGGGGTTAAAATCTGTCAAACCCTGCAGGGACATTCAAGGCGCCGATTTCACTAATAAAAACATTAATGGAGCAGCAGGAAAATATCAGTAAATGATCAACGAATTCAACGTTCGGCATTGAAGAGCTTCAGCCGTAGTTCAGGATTGGGAAGGCAGAGGGTACAATGTACAGAAAACTATGCCCTCAAGGTTTAATTTTAGCAGAGTTTTCTCTCTATGAAGGACAGAATGTTTATATGATTTTACTCCTTTACCATGCTCCTGAAGATATCTTCATCCAGTGCATTTATTTCATAACGTCGGCCTCAGAATACATGCAGCACTACAGAACCGTTCAGCAGTATGGGCGTGCACGTCTCCGCCATTTTGTTTTAATGATACAATTAAATGTTCATCACCCACTTTCTTTATGAGTCCTCTTTGTTTCCTATAAAAACCTCAACGAACAAATTATGAGAGGTTCCAGATTTTATCAGAAAATTATGCAGTGAAAGGCTTTTTGCATACATTTTGTAAAGCTCTTGTATGAAGGCTCAGAGCCCATAGGGTCTCAGTGAGGAGGAGTTCTATCTGTTAAAGAGGATTCTGGTCTTTGGTATTTCACAGTGTGTAACATTTTCTCTTATGTGTTATATTAATAGATCATTTCATTTCATCCATCTTTCTTGTATCATGTTTTGGAATGCGAGTGGCTCACTGATTTCTGGAATGGATTCATCCTAGTTGATGCCCATGCTCGGATCAGTCAAGCGCTTTAAATATGGCTCATGCATGATATTATGTTCCATTATTCAGCTAACCATACTTCTGCTATATTAGTTTCTTTGGGAGGGTACTTTTAAAATGCTATTATCATGTATGGATTCTTAGATTGGTAAGCCCATGCATGGTGGTATTGTATATCTGGGTATCAGCTCAATGTTAACTAATATCTTCTCAATATTTCTTTCACTACATACACCTTCTGATAACTTATGTTTGTGAAGTATTTCTGAATCGGCCCGCTTTGCAGTAAACTGTCTCTGAATTGTCTGATGCTTTGTATTAGAGTTCTACATCTTGTCTCTGCAGTGTTTCTTTTCCCTATATCAGTTTCTGAGAGTTTGGTCCCATTCTAGTTTATTTCCCTGTTTACAGGAGATAGCATGTGAGCTGAAGTTGACAACTTCATACATTATATTATACGCTCCTTGCTATGCTAAGATGTCCTAGGCACTGGTCTATCACAACTCTAGGTTGTCTCTAGGAGCGACAACACAACCAATACTACCCCTCGCTGCAGAAAACTCTTCTGGAAATTCTTAGCAAACCTGCCCTAGAATTCCAACTCAGTCTCTTAACTTTGCTTCCGTGTGTGTGTGTCTCCAACGGACCCTCAAGCCTTTCTCTTATACTTTTGCGTTGAGACATCAACGATCGTGATTTAATCTCTTATCGACAGATAAGATTAAAAGACTACTTGATCTGCGTCACTCAGAACATTTCATCACATGTGTTTAATTAATTCACTTTAATTTTTCTAATTCCCTAAGTTAGACTTAGGGTCCTAATTTTAAAAAAATTATTTTAATATCTAACACATTAGATGAAATTTCTCCAAACGTTTTTTGGGTTTTGGAGGTCTTGTGTGTCTTAGCCCCTCCACAAAATTTCAGGGCTAGAGCACACTTAATGCTACCCAAATACACAAAATATCAACATGAAGCAATTAAAAGAATGAAAAAGCATAAGATGACTGCAACGAATAAAAAAATGCAAAAGATGGTTGGTACATATGTTAGCACGTGGGAAAAAGCCTAGCATGAGCTCTACCCTCCTCATTATTCATCAGCCACTTCTTAAGAATTTGATGCACATCTCATCAAAAAGGAACCTTTGCATGTCTCAACCTTGATGAGAGAGAACTTGTCTCATCTTAATGGGTAAAACAAATGTTATATCATAAAGAGCAATCTTTAATCCTTGAGTTACGCACCAAAATAAAAAGAATTATCAAAAAGAAGTAAAAGGCGCACCAGAGGGGTGGAAAAAACAGTTTGAGAAGTGTAACTCATGCATCCACAATGACACCCTCCATTACATCCATACACTTAAGATGTGGACTCTCATTAGCTGGTCCCCTGAACATGGCATTTGGCCATGAATTCCTTCCCTTCCATTGCCACTTACTTGCACTACCACCTATGGATTGAATAGTTGACCTTGGAAATGCCACCTATCCATAGTGGTTGTCCACCTAATAAGGTTGACTACAAAGCCACGCCTATAAAGGTAGGAAACATTTTTACAGGACTTGGTCTAGTTAGAGATGATCCTATAAGTATTAATATGGCCTTAACACGTGGTCCACTCAGATGCATTTATGACCTTAGTCTCTAATGAATGGTTTCTTTGACTTGAGTTTTAGTTAGTTTTTCCAAGTGTTCTAGAGCAATTAAAGCCATGAGGGCACCTTACTCCACGTGTTTCCTAGGCCATTTGTTACATTTTCTTAAAGCATGATAACTTGGAAAATGCAGCATTGCCCATTTATAGCAAAGCGTTGGGCACTTTGATGACTTGATATCCCAAAGCACTTGTAGAAGCCAGAATGTTTAGCTTCTCTTAATTAGCAAGGAGGATTTTTGATGATGTACTAGTGGACCCAACATGCCCCTAGGCTTGCCTTAACACTAATTGATGGCCATGCCATGATCCAAGGCCCAAATGGGAATGGTCATCCCCCATGATGATTGAGGAGGGCTTGTTGCACATGATGGAACCCCAACATTAGAGAGAGAAGGCACTATGTTGTCTGCTTGGCACCCATGGAGATTACGTGTGGCACCGGCCGCTGAATTTTGGACACATGGAGCTACTTTGAGCCTTATTTGAGGAAGCACTGAAGTTGAATGACTCCTTAAAACCCACATACAATGTGTAAAGGTTGAGATGATTGAAAAAATGAAAAATAACAAGAGCAATAACCACAAGGATTACCTTTTTAAAATGTTTCATTTTTTGTTTTCTTAACATGGATGTTGCTTCTTGTAATTTTACCATTGAAAATACAATATCTAAATCACCAGAAATCCAAATTGAAACCAATCATACAAAACCCATGTTTTGAGCTGCAACTTATTTAAATTCAATGCATTATAAAAATAATGGATGGAAAAATGATCGTATTCATTCACGATTGTCAAAATTGAAACTATATGCTTGGATTATCCTTAGAAACTGCCTAGAACGTCCATGAAATGTATGTAAAACATCCTTGAAATATGTCTAGAACGTCTTGGCGACGTCCAACAAGTCCCCAAGTCTCCATTGAAGTCCCAACCAATTTGGGGACATTTCTTAATGGTCCAAAAGTCCCTGGAACACAGGGACACAAGGTATGTGGGCTTTTTGGTAGGGAATGAATCCCTATGCAATATATATATATATATATATAAGTGAATACTTGAGTTGAAAAAAAAAATTTAAAAGATGCATTCCACAAAGAACTGTCGTTTCTTTTCAAAATGTCTTTTTTGTTCAGAGGGATATTCTAATTATCAAGAGTCATTTAGAAATCAAAAAGTTGAATGTTGCAGGTTTTACAAGACTACTTTAGTTGAATATCAAAGTGACACAAGAAAATTATCCTCAGAAAGAGATGTTAAGTTTTATAAACGGATAAAACAATTAATGGTGACACTTGAACAACAAAACGCAAATTTTGATTTAAAAAACTTGTGGTTCAAGAATTGAATAAAACATGATCGAATTTGCAAGTTGAACACCCAACATCGCTCCTACATGACGATGCAATCCAGTGTACCGAGAAATTGCAGTTTGAAGATCAAGAGAATTTACATATTAAAAATTAGAAGACAAAATAGCGAAACTCCAACAAAACAAGGAAGCATTACAACAAAAATATAAACATCTTGAGTGTTAAATTTGGACAACTAGGTCCAAACTCCATCTTGTGATGCTCAGATGAAGATTCCAATACTTGTATTGGATTCCTCTTTTAAAGAGGTGTAAAATCGATATAAAATTGATTTTAATCTGATGAGCAGAACATTTATTTTGAATTTATTATTTATAATAAATTTAAGTGCAGGTCGGCCTTAAGGTTTTACCCCCCAGCAGATGTGTCACACACCTCAATGATGGATATAAACACAGCCAACGTTGGAGAGCATTTCACTCACTCAACATCACACATCTTCTCCTCTGATTATATACGAACATCTGAGAAGCAGTTTCATCTCCCACGTGAGAAGAAGGACGAAATCTACTGCAGCAAAAAGGACGAAATTTACTGCAGCAAATTTTCTGCGGTTAGGGTTTCTGGGCAAGTTTGACCAGCGTTGACTTTGGTCAACGCATGGTCCGAATTGGCTGAAATTTGGTGGAGAGTTTGATTTTTGAAGGCCGTACTCATTGGCACAAAAATCGAGGTCAAAAGGTTGACCAAAGTTGGAGTTGTGTTGACTTTATTGTTGCTGCCCTACGTCGACTTTTTTTTATTGCGTTGACTTTTCTGGGGTTGACTTTGAGTTGACTAGGTGACTGATTTGAGGATTGTTGTGACACATTCTAGGTTGGTCGACCAAGAAGACTTTGCTGGTTGAAGCATCCTGCTGACCGACGTAACGCACCAACACATTCTCCTGTTTCTGGTTTTTCTTCTATAGATCCACTGGTATGTTCTATCAGAGTTTTTACTTAACTGTTTATGTGATTGCTGTTATAAAAGTAAAGTTGAATCAAGCATAGAACATCTACAAAAATTTACATGGTATCAGAGCTGAGGTGAAGACAAACCCTAACTTATAGCAATCACCAAAAGAGAAAAATGAGTTCCACAAGTTATGGCTTCAAGGAGGATGACAAGCTGACTGGAAGGTATGACTTCCATGCTTAGAAGATGATATTAGATCTCAAATTAGAAGACCACGATCTCATGGACTATGTACTGGGTAAGATACAAGAACCTCCATCCACTACTATTGCTGCTACTAAAACCAAGTATAAGAAGGGGGAGATCAAAGCAAAGCTAATGATCAGGGAATCCATACATAAAAGTCTGGTTGCCTACATATCTGAGCTAGGCACATCCAAAGAGATGTATGATAAGTTGATACAAATGTTCAAAGTAAACAATGAAAACCAAGTGCTATTCTTCAAGAATCAATTGAAAATTTTGAAAAAAAGGCAGGGATGAATCTGTCCAAACATACTTTCTGAAACTGACCAAGATCAAGAACAATTTGCCGGCTATTGGGGAGACAATAGTTGATCATGAGATGGTACTCACCGCACTTGGAGGGCTCCCATATGAATGGCAAGTATTCAACACTACCATTCTCAATAATAATACAATTCCTAACTTTGACGAGCTACTGTCAAGATGCATGCAAGAAGAGACAAGAATGAAGGAATACGAAAATGACAGAAATGCTGCCTACGCTGCTCATTCTAGAAAGAAGAACTCTGGTGGTCCAAAGAACAAAGGAAGAGCAGGGGCCCAAGAAAAGAAGGGCAAGTGTTTCACTTGTCACAGGCCAGGTCATCATGCTAGAGAATGTCCTTTCAAGAAGGATTCCCCCGATAGTGATGACAAGAACAACAACCGGAGGAATGGAAATCAAAGAAACAATAGGTCCAAAGGAAAGAGGAAGGCTCCCTCTGGCGAAAACAATCAACCTTTCAAAAGGTCTAGAAACTCCAGGTATTAGGAGTCAAATGTTGTTGATAAAAGAAATGAATACATTCTTGTATCTGCCCTCTCCGCTGCATCCTCGCCCGACACTATGGATGTCTGGTTGATAGATAGTGGTGTCTCAAGACACATCACTGGGTTCAAGGAAGCACTCTCTGACATGGTTGAGAAGGATACTAATTTGGAAATTATCCTTGGAGATAATGCCACATATCCCGTGAAAGGGACAGGGACTGTGACCCTCCACTTGTCTCAAGGACAAGTCCTACATTTGTAGGATGTACTCTATGTACCAAAATTGAAGAAGAACCTTGTGTCTATATCAGCCATGGAAGACAAAGGTTTCAATGTGGCATTCACTGATGGAAAGGTGCGCATGTGGAAGAAGAATCTCAAGGAAGCTATCGTAATTGGTTTTAGAGTTGGAACACTCTACCATGTTGAAGGAAGTCCACTGGGAGCTATGACATGTGATGTTATCCGACAAACTGAACTATGGCACCGAAGGTTTGGACACCTTCATTACAAGGCTCTTCCCGAAGCAAGGAAGGTGGTGATAGGGATGCCCGATTTTGGAAATAATCATGGTGTATATAAGGGTTGTGCCGAAGGAAAGCATACAAGGGGACCTTTTCCCTCAAGTGTCACAAAGACATTTGATATTTTGCAACTGGTCCATTCTGATCTATCTGGTATGCTACCCGTGACATCCCTGGGAGGATGTTCTTACTATATGACATTCACTGATGACTTCTCCCACAAAACCTGGATATACTTCTTGAAGAAGAAGGATGAGGCTTTCATGTGGTTCTGTACCTTCAAAGCCTTGGTGGAAAATATGACAGGGAAGAAGATCAAGATTTTGAGGACCGACAATGGCACTGAATATGAGTCAAATGAGTTCAAGGACTTTTGCAGAGAAGCTGGCATTAAGAGGGAGACTACTACTACCTATACTCCTGAGCAGAATGGCGTTGTTGAACGAAAGAACAAGACCATTGTGGAAGCTACCCGTGCCATGCTATGTGACCAGGGTCTACCGAAGTTTCTATGGGGAGAAGCTGCGAATACTGTTGTATACATTCAAAACCGATGCCCTCATTCCGCCCTGGACTCCAAAACTCCCGAAGAGGTTTTCACTGGTAAGAAACCTGACGTCTCACATTTTAGAATTTTTGGATGTCATATTTATTTTCATGTGCCAAAAGAAAAGAGAAGTAAGCTGGATGCTTCTGGGAAGAAAGGAATGTTTGTGGGCTACAGCGAAACTTCTTAGGCCTGTAGAGTCTATGTACCTGGTCAAAGGGAAGTAGAGATATGCCATGATGTCACTTTTGACGAAGATGCTTCCCTAAAGAAAGTAGATCTTCCGAAATCTGAGGAAAATAATGAAGCAAGGCCTGGAAATCAAGAAGAACCATAGGATGAGACAATGCCTGATGTTGAAGGACCAATGGACCCAATCGATCCATATCCTTCACTGAGAAAGAGACCATCATGGCTCAGGGACACTCTCGAAGATGCTGAGGGACATGTTGCCCCGAGGGGGACATTCCGAGAAAGCAAGAATGAGTGTAATACCAAGGGTATCTAGCTGCCATGAGTACTATTGTACAATCTGAACCTGGATCTTTTGAGGAAGTCGTAAAGCATCAAGTCTGGAAGGATGCTATGCACGAAGAATATGAGTCCATAATGAAGAATGATGTCTGGGATGTGGTTCCAAGACCGAAGAACAAATCAATTGTCACCGCAAAATGGCTCTATATGATCAAGCATGGATCTGATTGAAGTGCTGAAAAGTTCAAGGCAAGATTTGTTGCCCGTGGCTTCTCTCAAAAGGAAGGAATAGACTATGATGACATATTTGCACATGTGGCATGATATACCACCATTCAATCAATCATAGCCATTGCTGCTACGCAAGGATGGAGTCTTCATCAGATGGATGTCAAGACCGCTTTTCTGCATGGTGCAATAAAGGAAGAGGTGTATGCAGAACAACCTTTGGGGTTTGAAGTCCAGGATCGGGACACCCATGTCTGCAGGTTGAAGAAAGCCCTCTATGGGTTGAAACAAGCACCCAGAGCTTGGTACGAGAGGATAGATAGCTACTTGATGACACTGGGCTTCATTCGAAGTAATGCTGATCCAAACCTTTACTTCAAGGTTGTCCAGGGGAAGCCTCTCATTCTGGTGTTATATGTGGACGACCTCTTTCTGACTAGTGTTGACCCTCTGATTCATCAATGCAAGAGGGAGCTCGCTGCTGAGTTCGAGATGAAGGACCTAGGATTGATGCACTATTTCCTAGGCCTGGAGGTCTGGCAGACCTGGCGAGATTTTCCTTTCTCAAGGAGAATACATTGTAAAACTTCTAGAAAGATTTGGTATGGTGGACCACAAGTCCATGTCAACACCAATGGAACTCAACTTCAAGGCAGCGCTGCTAGGCCCGTATTGTCAAATCCTATTGAGTATCGTCAACTCGTAGGGGCCCCGATGTTCTTAGTGAACACTCGTCCAGATATATGTTTTGCAGTGAACACTTTGAGTCAACAGATGGTTGAGCCTCATCACTTTCACTGGGTTGGTGCCAAGAATCTTCTGAGATTCTTCGTGGCACAATAAACCATGGGCTGAGATACACTGTCGAGAGCATGACACTCCTTGGATATACTGATGTCGATTGGGCTGGCAGTGTGGTGGATCATAAGAGCACATCGGGATGTTGTTTCAATCTTGGTTCTGCTTCGATCTCATGGATGAGCAGGAAGCAGAAGTCGGTGGCTTTGAGCACCGCTGAGGCAAAATACATTGCAGCAAGTATGGCCTGTTGTGAAGCAGTCTGGTTGCGAAAGCTCTTCAGTGAGTTGTTCGAGCATGTGCTAGATACCAAGGTGACACTCTGTGATAATCAAAGTGGGATTCGCTTGACCGAGAATCCTGTGTTCCACGACCGATCCAAGCATATTGATATCAGGTATCATTTCATCCGGGATATGGTACAGCGAGGCGCCGTAAGGCTCGATCATATAGGAACTGATGAGCAGGTCGCGGATATTCTCACTAAGCCCCAGGGGAAGGTCAAGTTCCTAACCTTCCGTGAGAGACTTGGTATCATGGAACGACCCTATGATGTGGGTCCTGTTGGACGATGAGCTCGAGGAGTTCTGGGGGGGCTTTGGGGACAGCTTCTCGGAGCTATGAGCAACCACAAGGCTAGGCTTGCCAAACCTTGTTGGTGTGCTTGGACCCCACCGTTGTGATTATTGAGTTGGTTCACCTCTCATTATCTGTGCCCTGTATGCATCCTACCCATTGAGTTCAAGGCTCATGGGAAGTACCTCTCATTTGGCCAATGAGGTGGGAAAAGCTAGAGACCAGTAACAAAGACTGATGGACGCATCAGAGATTGTCGTACTTTCTATCTAGGATGGCATGGTCCAACCACTTGATCTAGGATCAAGTCTAGTGAGGTCTCAGACCTCTGCCTGACTTCGGGTCAGATGAACCAACTTCGGGTTGGTTGGAGACTCTTTGTGAGTCCAATAGAGGTTTTGGACCTTTGGGTTGAATTTGTCAGTCGGGGGATGATGTCTTTGTGACTGACCCACTTCTGTTCTGAAATGAAGAGGCCAGCAGAGCAAGTTACGACGGGATGATGCACGATGTTTGATTGCACTGGTGGATGGAGTTCTCCCTAGTTGAGAGGGAGTGTTAAATTTGGACAACTAGGTCCAAACTCCATCTTGTGATGCTCAGATGAAGATTCCAATATTTGTATTGGATTCCTCTTTTAAAGAGCTATAAAATCGATATAAAATTGATTTTAATCTGATGAGCAGAACATTTATTTTGAATTTATTATTTATAATAAATTGAAGTGCAGGTCGGCCTTATAGTTTTACACCCCCAACAGATGTGTCACACACCTCAATGATGGATATAAATACAGTCAACGTTGGAGAGCATTTCACTCACTCAACATCACACATCTTCTCCTCTGATTATATACGAGCATCTGAGAAGCAGTTTCATCTCCCACGTGAGAAGAAGGACGAAATCTACTGCAGCAAAAAGAACGAAATTTATTGCAGCAAATTTTCTGCGGTTAGGGTTTCTGGGCAAGTTTGACTAGCGTTGACTTTGGTCAACGCATGGTCCGAATTGGCTGAAATTTGGTGGAGAGTTTGATTTTTGAAGGCCGTACTCATTGGCACAAAAATCGAGGTCAAAAGTTTGACCGAAGTTGGAGCTGCATTGACTTTATTGTTGCTGCCTTGCGTTGACTTTTTCTAGACTGCGTTGACTTTTCTGGGGTTGACTTTGAGTTCACTGGGTGACTAATTTGAGGACTGTTGTGACACATTCTGGGTTGGCCGACCAAGAAGACTTTGATGGTTGAAGCATCCTGCTGACCGCCATAACGCACCAACACATTCTCCTGTTTCTGGTTTGTCTTCTATAGATCCACTGGTATGTTCTATCAGCATTTTTACTTAATTGTTTATGTGATGGCTGTTATAAAAGTAAAGTTGCATCAAGCATAGAACATCTACAAAAATTTACATTGAGGATATGCATTATAAGGAAGTAATTTACAAGGATGAAGAAATTTCTCGCCTCGAAGACCACAATGAAAAATTACTTGTGCAAGTCAAGAAGGTTAAGGTCACAAAGAAAGAACTCAAGACACGCATCAAAACAAGAGTAAAATTTACTCTTAAAGAACCTTAATCAAAGGTTATTAGAACAAATCAAAAGTTTAAAAGATGAGGACACTAAGAATAAAGTCAATAATTCAAAAAACAAATAACTTTCATGTACAAATAATCATAATCAAAACCTACTTACACAAATAAAGAAACTTACGAGTGATAAGGTGTCGCTAAAAAAAGAGTTAAACAACTTATTCAAGAAGCATCAAAATCTTTAGAAGTGAAAATTCAAGTTGAAGAAAAGGGAACAAACATTGATCCAGATAATACCACAATTCAAAGATATCCCAATCCAACTGAAGTGAGGACATATTCAGAAGTTGTAGTTCAAATGACTAAAATTTCAAGTGAAGATCCAACAATTAACTAAGTGACCTATGTATCTAAAGGAAATCAGATACCTCCAATAAACCAAGAAATCACCACAAACAGGGTAAGGGGAGATTAGATCACGAGAACTCCTAATCGACACCCAAATCATAAAAACGGACATCTCAACCAGTGTACAAATCCATATTACTTAGACAAGAAACAAATGATTTATGTTCCCATGAAAATTAATGTCACCATAATCCAATCTAATAATAACTATTTATCTCAAGTTTCCAGTAATCACAAAATTCCACAAAGAATTAATTTGGGATGGTTAGATCATTTCATAGGAAGACAATTTTATACCACACTCGGAAGTTCATATATTTTTGTATCATCAAAGATGACAACTCAAGAATCGAGAAGATGTGAAGACATGACGAGACATTAAAAGAAATCAAGCATCGCCATCAATAAGCTTTGATGAAAAAGTTTCTCTAAAGGGAAAGGCAATGTTTTGAATAAAATATAAATAAATAATAATCATAATAATAATTAATTAAATAATAATTGGTTGTTGAAGAGGCATGTCTCTAAGGACATGACCAATAATGAAGGGGCATCTGCCTAGGTATACAAGCAGGCCCTCATTTGTAACCACATCTCATGTCAAGTCTTTTATATACTATTCAATATATATTTCTATCCTTGATGGATGTCTTCATATTCCAAGTGTTTTGGAGTATTTAACTTGTGCATGTGCGAAGTTGTTCATAGCAGCGTCTTATTTACCATCAACTGCCAGAAATAAAATAAGGAGAGGACTCAAACCAGCGGCCATGAGCTTCAACTCACAAATGGAGAATCACACAATTGTACAAAAAGACATTATTGTAAAAATAATGGGCAAAGTTGTCTGCCTTTTTGAGTTTCCTGATAAGTTTCCTGTGCATATATCGCTTGGCAAATGCAGCTGAATCTCAGACTCATAATACTCCTGACAAATCCCAAGATCATATATAACAATAAGCATTAATCATATCTAACAGCATTGAGTATTTTAGAGTAGATATTTCCAATGCAAGTGCATAGCCATGTATTACTAAATGAACAGAATCAAAATAGACTATGGGAAAATGGTAGTCAAATTTATGAAAAAACAACCCCTCAATAAGAAGCATAATCTACTGAAAAGAAACTAATGCAGGACTGAAAACTTCATGCCAGAAACCAATATTTACAAGGCAGTGGGACGGGAGCACCATGAATGCACCCTTTCATAGCTTTCTCACCAAAATCTGGAGACTCTCTTCACGGATGCTTTTACCTGGGATTTTAGAAAGTGAGAAAATACGACTCTCACCCTGTTTATACCATTCTGTTCATTTACAAAACACTTCTTAAAATACCAGGATAATGGGTCAATGATTTGACCTGGGGCAAAACTCCACTGAAATTGTCAATTTTGATCGCACAGATGAATTCAGCAGCCTCGAAAAACCTTATTACACCCAGATTATGCAATTCATATATCTATAATTTACAATTTCGTCAAACAACAAAAAAATTGCTAAATTCATCACCCAAAAGAAAAGAGTAAAAAAGGCTGGTCCATTATATGTAAGAAAAAAAATTTCTAACCCTAGAATATGTTCAAATGTGTCAACAGCTCATGGTTCACATTAGTCTTCGTAAGGAGGGAAAATGTAGGAGGCAATTTAGTCTGAAATGCAAAGCATTACTCCATACATCCTCTGGATGAAGCCAACACTTCCAACTTTGGATGATTGGATGCACTAAGTTATCTGGTACCTTGACTGCAATGCAGAAGAGGCACAAATGACCTATGCTCTGGCAAAAAGAATGATGCAGGCTAAGAAAGGGGGAAGGGGACTTTTCTGGAAAAGAGGCAGGAAAATGAGGACATGCAATGGTTTGCAGAAAGACCACTCTGCATTCCACCAAGGGGAATAGCTTTGCTGCTATAGAGAAAAAAGGTTCCCCTGCTATGAGCAAACAGAATTCTTGGCATCAGTGTGCAAAGTAAGTTGAAATTCATCAAAGAACATATAGAGCTCGCCATTACTCTCCTGTATGGGCTAGGGTCAAAGAACTATGAAAGAAAGGTGAATAAAGAGGCTCATTGGAAGATGAAGCGATAGACAGTCCACAAAACAGCAGTGGATGCTCAATATAGAATGCAGTTGTGGATAGTGAATGATTGCAGGGATGATGAAAGATAACATGGAAACCATGGAGGAGACGGGAGAGAAAATTCCGATCTCAGTTCAATATCTCCAGTGAAAATTTTAACATGAATAACTGACATTGGAGAATATCCAGAGGATAATGAAGAGGGTAAAACATTCCATCCAATGGGCACAAAATCAACTCGAACAAAATAGTGAATTTAACATGGAGGAAGAAACACAGGCAATCTTCCAATCTTGCAGTCCCTTTAAGCAATGTGTCCACTCAAATACCATGGCCAAGATGGGAGGCAACAAGAGAGTGCCAGTAGATGGGATGTGTGTCATGCCTTATATGGAGTCATGAACCAGGTGCAGGATCCACTTGTTAATTAATAAATCTTCCCCGTGAATAAACATTTAATGTTTTTAAATAGCTTATTTGCAAGCAACAATGGGCACGGATCAGTAGGGGACTGTAATTTAAACTTTAAGTTTATATACCTGACTGGGATAGCAAAAGGGAGTATTTCTTCCCTTGTTGAATTGTTCTGCTGATAGTAATGATTGTGTTAATTTTATATGTGATTTTTTTATGAAAATATTTATGAGCTTGCACCATAGATGATAAATCTCTGTGAAGTTTTCGTCTTCTTTCCAATCTAAATTTATGCTGTGTTCATTAGATTTTCAAGCCCATTGCCAAGCGGTGAATGGAAATGTTGGTTTGATGAGTACAGTTCTCCTTTTGAAGGAGGTTCCTTATGGCATTCTATAAACTATTTTTTCAAAGCTTACTTACAGTTCAAAATATGAAAGAAGGATTCTAGGGGCATCTGCTGCAAATCCAACATATATTCTGGTCATTGCATTAGGAGGTTCCTCGTGGTATTCTAATGAAGACAACTCACCAAAATATGCAAGAATGATTCGAGGGTCATCTGATGCAAATACAGCATATATTCCAGCCATTGCATTACCACATGCTATAAGATTTTTCCATAAAATGCTTGCATATCAATTGCGTTGAGTAGCAACCTTTACTCGTTATGTATCAATTGATAATAAGCCAGAAAGCAATGTTAGTGGTGGAGTTTACTATCAGTGGAGGCCATTGACATCGCAAGTCTTACTCTGCAGCAAAATTGTCTCCATCGCTATTTAATCAAGGCTAAAGCATCCAAAACTGTCGAGATAGGAGATGATCTAATTCTATAAGTACAAGCAGGCATACAAATTATCAACGTCCACACACATCAGTTGGTTCAGTCATGGTTTTAGAATCAATGCCCCATGCCAGCATATTAGGATATGATCAACCAAGTGCACTTTGACATGTCAAAAATTGATCAGCATTCATTTTCAATTCACTTGTTTCAGCATACAATAAAACTCAAAATGTATGATTAAGCATTTAGAAACGTGGAAAAATACCTTTTTGACACACTACCAAAGCCAGAGTATAAAAATAGAAAAGGAATTGTGGCACACTTCATCTATGAAGTAATTAAAGTAAACTCAAGCATTGATAAGCAACCACTGTTCTGGCAAATTTTTCATTTTATATATAAACAAAATTGACTGGATAATATACAATAGAATATAGAAGACATTGAACCTTGCCAGAATTACATATGTTCCAAATTTAATAGTTCAAACATAAGAATTCTATCAAAATGGACAGAAAGTAAACTTGGGTAGAACTGTAGCCTGTGGTTGCCTACAATTTACTCAGGCAATTGTAGCATTCATCTTTCCAATAAGAACTCTCGTTAAGAACCAGGAACCCTTTTACTCAAGTCTAAGGACAGGTTGAAACCAACAAGTTGATTCGTGGGTTAATGGAAACCTTGGTTGTAAACATAAATCCGCAACTTAACTATTTCCCTCTTCAAACATGCAGTTCTTCAGTTCAAGCCATTTCTCATAGACGTGGAAGAAAGAACAGCTCTGTATGAAGCCAAACTGGAAAACAAAAGCTATCCAATCAAGCACTATTGAAAATGTGATCAACTAATATAGACAGTCACGTGGAATGTACTAAGATTGCTTGACTACATTCCTCAGCAGCTCTAATAAGTCTGCTTTTTTCATTTTTGAATATCCTTTCAGACCATAAGATTTAGCAGTCTTTTTCAACTCTGAAAGGTTAAGTTGGCTTAAGTCATCTGGCTGGTTTTCCAATAAGCCTGCCGAATCTCTAAGAAGAGAACCATTCAACGCAGATGCAGATGTTCCCTCTGAATCACTTGATGTGCCCCCATTCTGTTCATCTGACTGTTGGATTCCAGGAACTGGACGAACTTCTTTCCTGATTGATGATAAGGGAATTGGTGATTTGTGGACAAACTTTGATGCAGGTCTTGACAAAAGGAAATTTTCAGACTTGTCAATATTTTTAGTTACCCTTTGAGAACCTGACTTTTTCGATTGTCTTCTTGAAGTATCTCTTTTTGTAGCCATTTTCTCATATCCTCCCAATAATGATATGTTTTGGTTAGATTCTTCTTCAATTTCCTTGGACATCTTTGATTGTTTTCTTGAAGAATCTATGTTTGTCGCCACTTTCTCATAGCCTCCCATAAATGATATTTTTTGGTTAGGCTCTTCTTCATTTTCCTCCTTAGGTTTGTCAGGGTATTGACGCAACACTCTTAAAACAGAATCTGCAGATTTCTTAGATTTTGAAGAAATGTTACTATTTTTCTTATCATTTCCTGGATTTTCTTTTGAAACAGTAGACTCAGCCTGTATTCGCCTAAAGAGAGCAACAATGTCATCTTCAACAGATGAGTTAGATGATTTGTTCACATCTGGATTGGATCCATCATTAAGAGATGACATTGGAGATCTCCTCGCATATGTAGATGATGATCTCAGAGAAAGGCGATGATCTCTTTTACTGTGGTTTACATTATCAGTTTCTCCAGTAACATTCTCTGAATCAAAATTATTCTGCACCTTTTCAGCACCATTATTCTCCTGCTTTCGGTTCCGAATACGCCCTCCTTCCTTTTTAACTGCAGAAATTGGAATTGGGGACTGTCTCTTGAAATTAGAAGGCATTCTCCTTGGGAAGGAACTGTTGCTTAATGCCACGTGTTCCACATGTGACAAGGAAAGATCAGTTGCTCTCCTCCTGTTGCCTGATGAATGAGATGCTCCAAAGGAAAACATTAGACTCCCATCTGCAAGCTCTGCCAAGTTCAACAAGCTGCATCAAAAATGATTCCTCAGCTGCTAATAAATGACCCAGAGGCCAGATACAACTTCCTTTTAAAAGATGAACAGAATTTATCGTCTCAAAGAAAATGAATATTCTGCAATGCTAGAATAATGGTCCCCCAAAACAAATGCAGTGAATATCAGCATTACAATTAAAAAAAGTATGTCATTCAGAACATTCATAATACGGTTTCATGTAATATAGATATCTGGATTCTTAGAATTAAAATACAAGATTCTTCGTCGTTAATCTATAGTGTAATTCAAAACAAATACTCATCAATAACATTGAGATAGAATATGAGAAATGCATGGTCATATAAAATAGTGTCAGCTGCTACAAAGTTCCTGATTGCATCCCTCTGATGCCTTCACAAAATCACAGACCCAATTGTTATTGCAGATTAATTCTGCTTGGAGATCATCATAGAGGTTTGGTCGATGTAAGAATGAGAAAGCAAAAGCAGTCGAATATCCATTTTAGAAGGGATGGAATAATCATAATCTCCATGGAGGAATTATTGCTTCCTTTATGTTGTCCTTACAGTTAGAAAGCAGCAATCATTATGTTCCATGTGAATCTTGTCATTTTTCCAACTTGAACATACCATGTACTCGTGCTTTGCATTTAAAATTGTTCAGCCTATTAATGTAGTTTTATAAGGTCTTGAAACAATAAATATGTTTGAAATTATTAAATCATGTCATGTTTGGTAATTTGAATTTTCAGCCTAAGTCGGAGATTATTTATGCTGGGCTCTGGACTGCTATTTTATCCAAGAAGTGAGAATGGTGCTAAGGTTGTGCATATATGTACCTGAAAAGAAGTTCAACACATAGTAGTGCTGTTTCTGGAGATTGCCACTGTGTGTGGTGCGAGTACTGTGTCCAACATTTCGGGTGGACACTCCACCCATCCTCAGGGACCAAATGAAACTGAACGATTAGAAAAAACAGCAAATATGTTTAAATAGGTACAGGAACTAGAAAAGGAACGTTAGATGAATATTAGAATTCAAAGATTAGAAAAGGAATGTCAGGTGAATATTATAATTCAAAGAATAGATTAAAGTAAATGAAAGAATTAAAAGTCAAAAGTGACCGTTTGAGATTAATGAATTCTTATTACAAATGTCAAAAGTGACCGTTTGAGATTAATGAATTCTTATTACAAATAATATTAAAGGGAAATAACAATTAAGGATAGTGAAAATCTATTGGAAATTAGAAATATATTTAAATAAGTAATTAAAAATCTATTTTTATTGAGAAGATAATAAGAAATCAGAAAATTTGAATAAATATTATATAATCAAGGGCCAAATTTATTAAAATATGAAAAGTAAAAAGGTTAGAGAGGGTCGATTAATAAAGAATGATTAATAAAATAACAAGGAAAAGGGGGAAAAAGGGGAAAAAGAGGAGGGTGGGGGGGATTTTAAATTCAATAAGGTTAGATAAATTGAGAGAAAATAATAATGAAATTTTGGAAGAATTAAGAGGAGAATTAAGAAAAATTAAGCATTAAGAAAAAGTAATAAAAGTTTGATATATTTATATTTATAAAGGACTGAGGGGATTTGATGATCAAGGATATGAATGAGAGGCTCGAGAATGGCTTAATTTGTAGCCATCTTCACCATTAGAGTTCTTAGGATGGTTTTCAATTTCGAGGGCTTCACAGAAGATACCAGTGGAATGGAACAGAGTGGTAGCTAGAATATTTGTTTGATCAAAACAAATAAGATGATTAGATTTGAAGGAATGCTCTGCAATGGCTGATTTTGCTAACCAATTATGAAACATATCAGCAATGTGTTCTTTTCTAATCTTTGAATTCTAACGTTCATCTAACGTTATTTTTCTAATTTCTGTACCTATTTAAGCATATTTGCCTGTTTTTCTATTCATTCAGCTTCATTTGGTCCTTGAGGATGGGTGGAGTGTCCCCCGAAACGTTGGACACAATCCTCGCACCATGCAAACAGTGACAATCTCCAGAAACAGCACTACTACGATTATGGACTGTGGAAGCTTACATTAAAGTTTAATATATGTTCTATAATATATGGCTCAATGCAAGACTTCTAGATGGACATCATTCAGTTTTCATATTGCTTTATTAATAGTCCAAATATATATGAGGCCTCGAAAGTGTTAGGAAAGTTTTAAGAGATGGTTACAGATAAATCCTTTATGCAGAAAGGATGTAATATAGATTAATAATCTGCAACCATATCAATTATGATGCCTTTATGATTTGTGATAGCATAATTCTATATTTTTTTTAAATGAAATCAGGTTTTATAATAATCATCAATAAGTGTTTACATCATATCTTACCTTCCAGTAATTTGAATGACAAGTTACATCTTATAAAATCTAAATTATTGGATCCATTTGCCTCAATTATTTTGTATATTCTTGAGAATCTCAACTGCACTATTTCCTGCTAAACCAATGGCAGTTTACTTTGCCTTTTCCTGCTGTGTTTGGTTTGGCTTTGCCTTTATATGTTGTTTGGTTTCTCTCACTGTGGTCTCATGCTGGTTGTACTTGCAATATTTTCACATTAAGAGCATTTGCGCCACTGCTTCAGATCTGCTTCTAGAGCCACAAAAAAGGCAGGTTGGATAGTGTCTTCAGCAGCCACTCTGGGGCCTTTGCCTTAACAGATTGATTCAGTCAGTTGCTTTTCATTCAGGAAGGGAGCATCAGGTCGCATTCTTGCCCATGTCCTAAAGCCTCACAGTTCCTTCCAAATAGCAAAATTCATAGTCATAATTCTTAAGCCAGAGCCGCTAGCAATCATATCAGGATATTGCTTTCTTCTGCCCTTATCTGCTGCCTGGGAACACAAAAATCTAATCAAGCAGCACATATTTTGGCAAGAAACGGTCAAAGCGCTCTATTCTTGGATGACTCTTGGCACCTGTTGACCACTTTGTGTCAACTACCCTATAGCAGTGCACATTTTTTCAAAGCATTCCTTCATATTTGAGCATTCAGACATCCAGAATTCATCATCATCATTCAGCGGATTATAAAAGTTAAGTGATCCAAATTTTGCAGCCCTGTGAGTTATTATTGTAAAAGTGATTCTAGTATGCTGATAAAGCCATGTAAAACACCTAGGTAAGCTTAACAATTTTTACCAAAAAGTTTCACTCTAGGGAGTTTTTTGACCTCAACTCATTATTTGTGTTTTTCCTAAACATCAAATAATTAGCGGATTTTTTCTCCCAAGCATACCCCAAAGCTAGAGTGAAGCTTGACAGTAAGGTCTTAGGTGAGTCCTAGCGTATAGAGTCAATGTATAATGTCATACTAGATCACATCTAAAATCTTGCAGAATTTAGTTAAGTCTAAGTGTCTACCTTTAATTATTAAAATTTCACATTGGTCGGGATTTTAATAATTATTTTGATGTAAAATGAAAAAGTAATGTCTATATAAGTTGATGGGGTTATGAGTACTCATAATTAGAACCTCTACACCTCAACTTTTGATAAATTTTGGGTACCAGAAGACAAGTGGTTCCCCATGGCTTTGATCTTTGGCCTAGGGAAAAGTGTCTACTCTATTGTACTTCTTCTCCTCAAAGTGACTTTATAAGTGGTAAAGTCAGTCTAATATTAAAGTGACTTTATAAGTGATAAAATTACGCTCTAATTTTAAAGTGACTTTATTAAAGTCAATGAAGAATTAGAAAGTGAAAAGTGACTATGGAAATAAAAAGCTAAGTGGATCTTTATTTAAGTGGGTAAGTGATTAAATAGAAAAAGTGAAAATAATGTGGATTTAATTTCAGCCCTTGATCTAAAGCTATCTCAACCATTGGATTTAGGGATTCCCCAAGTCACTAAGGTTAGGGTAAGAGGAGAAAAGAAGAAGAAAAAGATCATTCATTCTTTCATGAGCATTTGAGAGAGAAGGCAAGAGAGAGCAAGGAGATTTTCTAAGAAGGGAGGTGGGATTAATGTGGATATGAATATATTTATGGAGGTGGGATTATACGGTTGTCTTATTTATGGAGCATGTGACTTTACATTTAAGTACTTTTAAGATTAATTTTTAATATTTGCACATTCATTTTTAACTTAATGAATTAACTTTATTTTTTCTAATTAAATTATATCATTTTCTTTTATTAGTCATTTTCATATAATTTATACTTAGTTAATCTTAATATTAATCTGAAATCTTAATATTAAGTCCCTAACTTATGTAATCTTGATATTAGTAGGTAGGTGTACTAGTGCGATGTGTGCGATATAGGCAGGTGTAGCTATCAAATGCATATATCATACACACTCTAATATTATTTTGTGTATAACTTGGGAATGGGTCGTTACATACCTAGACAGTGGAGCCTCGTTCTACATGACGGGGAACAAAGATTTGCAGCGGGACAGCAGGGCCTCGTTCTTTAAATAACTTGTTAAATCATATTTGCAAGTAGGAGAAGTAGTTCAGCTTGTTGCAGTAGGGATTCCAAATCTAGATCTTGGAATTTTCACAGCCTAAAGATCTGGATCTGGTTTCTGTCATGGTGTTGGAAGACTGTGGTTACGATGTGATATTCAGCAAAGGAAAGGCATTCCTGAGACACATTGCCACGGGACAAGTGAAGCAGATTGGGGTTCGAGTTAAGAACATCTACAAGCTAAATGTGTAAGACTGTGTTGCTTTGAGCATGAAGGCTGAGAAGGTGCAGAGCCGAGATGTTGGCGAATTATGGCATATAAGACTTGCCCATTTGCATCATGGATCTTTGAAGATCATGCAGCAGATCACCACAAGTCTCCCCAAAGAAGCACTAGAGGAACAAGATACATGCAAAGTCAGTCAGGACTTGCAGAGTGAGGTATACTCACTGATTTGTTTCTCTGTCAGTATTCTCTATAACTGATTTGTCTGGTGAGACAATCAAAGTTGTATCCAAATTTCACTGTTGTTTAATTAATAAAACCCTCAGATTTGATGCACCAGTTTTCCCGCATTGAGATTTTCTAGGGAGGTTTGTCCAAAAACAATGGTGCCCTGTGTGTGTGTTATTTTTCTTGCTCAAATTTATGTTTTCACAAATATTTTAACGAGTGAAGGTTGCTTCAGTAGCTACTTCGATATTTTAAGAAGTAATCTTTAAATAACTTGTTAAATCAAATTTGCAAGTAGGAGAAGTAGTTCAGCTTGTTGCAATATGGATTCCAGATCTAGATCTTGGAATTTTCACAGCCTAAGGAAGAATCTGGTTTATGTCGTCATGTTTGAAGATTGTGGCTACGATGTGATTTTCGAGAAAGGAAAGGCATTCCTGAGACACATTGCCACGGGACAAGTGAAGCAGATTGGGGTTCAAGTTAAGAACCTCTGCAAGCTAGATGTGGAAGATTGTGCTGCTTTGAGCACAAAGGCTGAGAAGGTGTAGAGTCGAGATGTCGGTGAATTATGGCATACAAGACTTGGCCATTTGCATCATCGAGCTTTGAAGATCATGCAGCAGATCACCACAAGCCTCCTTAAAGGAACACTAGAGCAACAGGATACATGTAAAGGGTGTACCTTGGGGAAGTACACAAAAGCCACCTTCAATGATTGGGATAGCAGGGCACATGCAGTCCTTGAAAGGATCCATTCTAATGTCTATGAACCTTTCTCAACAACCTCCACTGCCAAGAACAGGTATTATGCTATATTTGTAGTTGATTTCTCACGAAAGTGCTGGATTTTCTTCGTGCAGAAGAAAGACAAAACATTCTCCAAGTTTGTTGAATTTAAAGCACAGATTGAGAAAGAAACTGTAAGAAAGTGAAGGCTCTTAGGAGCGATAATGGAGGTGAGTACGTGTCGAATGAGTTTAAAAATTTATGTGCAAATGAAAGTATTTGATGGGAGTCGACAGCACCCCACAACCCACAGCAGAATGAGGTGGCTGAGAGGAAGAGCAGAAGTATTGTGGGAGCAACAAGGGCGATGTTCCATGACCAAGGCCTACCTCTACACTTGTGGGCTAAAGCATGCAAAACAACAGTCTATTTGCAGAACAAGAACCCTCATTGGATTCTTGGGATGAGTACACTGGAAGAAGATTTTTCAGGGAAGAAACCAGATGTGTCACACTTCGAGATCTTTGGAGCATCAGTATATTGCCATATCTCCAAGGAATCAAGCAAAAAGCTAGAGTCGACAGCAGAGTTGGGCATATTTGTGGGGTACACAAATACACCTCACAACTATTGTGTGTATCTGCCATCCCTCAGAATGACAGTTGTTCGAAGGGATGTGAAGTTCGATGAGGAGAAGGCAATGAGGTGTTCTCTTTAGAAGGAGCTTCAGGCGCATTCAGATCGGGAGCTTTTGGCTCCAAATGAAGAACCTCAAGAAGTTGTGGAGCAGCCACAACACTCAAGCGAAGACACCCAGAGAAGGAAGGAAACGAACCAGGGAAGCTGACAAATTATTAAAGGATGCTAGAGAGAATGTGGGAGGACCACTTCACAGAGCAAGTAGAGGAGATCACCGGATCGGTACATTGGCTACATGGCTCTAATTGTAGAAATTTCTGAATCTTAATTCTTATGCAGAAATTATTAATGTTAATCCAGTTAAGTTTCTCCTACTTATACAAGTTATCAACTGAATAAATTCAAGTTAACATGAAAGCAAAACACATAACAGATCTCTACCGATTCAGATCTAGAATAAGCACATGCACACATTGACAAAGTGACACAAATATTTCTGGACAAACTGTCCTCGGAAAAACCCAATGTGGGAAAATCGGTCTCTGGCTGCTGGAGGGTTCTATTATTAAGAATATTTCTGAATACACAACTCTGGTTTCCAGATCTAGAAAAACCTACAGAGAAAACTCTAGATCTGCAGCTCCTCGCTGATCTAAGACCAAAAATACTGACTGATCCACACCCTCAAACAGGGCTTCCAGAACTCAGCCACATCTAGGCCTAGAAACCCCAGCGCTGCCCCTGAACGACATTGCTGCTGCTGCTGCCGTCTGTTGCTGCTGATGCTGCCGTCTGCTACTACTACTGTCGTTTGTTGCTGTTGCTGCTGTCTTTCTTTGCGTTGTCCTTGCTGATCTCTTCTCTGCTTCTTGTGTATTTTAGACCCCGAGATCAAATAAACCCCTTGGTCTAAATTCCCCTCTCTGCAACTGAAACACTTCTGAGAATTCTTAGCAACCCCGCCCTAGAATCTCAACTTAGCTTCAGTGCTTTGCCTCTGTGTGTCTTACAAATGACCCCAAGTCTTTCCTTTATACTTTTCTCGTTGACAAATCAACGGCCAAGATTAAATCTTTAATCAATGGCTAAGATTAAAAGAAAGCTTGATCCGTGTGACTTAAGTTTCATCACATGTTTAATTAAATTCACTTTAATTATTTTATTTTCCTAAGTTTAAACTTGGGAAATACATTAAAATTATTAATTAATTTAATATCTCCTAAACCAGATGAAATTTCCCAAATCCATTTCTAGGTCTTGTAGATCAAGTGAACTCTAGTCCTTCCTCAAAATTTGGGACCTAAAGCACAACTGATGCTACCCCAAATACACAATATCTCAACACTGATGACTGAGCTAGTAGAGACAGACCCACCCTCATTCAAGGAAGCAGTAGAGAAGCATGTATGGGTTGATGCTACGGTAGAGGAATATGATTCCATTGTCAGAAAAAGTGTTTGGGAAGTGGTCCCAAGACCAACAGATAAATCAATGGTGGGTTCGAGATGGCTTTACAAGGTAAAGAATGCAGCAGACAGAAGCATAGTAAAGCACAAGGCAAGATTTGTGGCCAAGGGCTACTCTCAAGTTGAAGGGATAGACTATGAGGAGACCTTTGCTCCTATAGCTAGGTACTCTTTTATAAGATCAATTCTTGCTTTGGTTGCACAAATGGGGTGGAAGATCCACCAGATGGATGTGAAGACAACATTCCTCAATGGAATTATTGAGGAGGAGGTGTACATCGAACAACCAGAAGATTTTGAGACCTTCGATAGAGAGTCGCATGTGTGCAGACTCAAGCAAGCGTTGTATGGGTTGAAGCAAGCACCTCGTGCTTGGTACACCAGGATCAATAGCTATCTCACCATTTGGGCTTCACCAAAAGTGAAGCAGATGCAAACCTTTACTACATTTTGGTAGAAGGAAATTTGCTGATTATTATCTTATATGTTGATGATTTGATTTTAACTAGTGATGAACAGTTGTTTAAATCTTGCAAGGAGGACCTTGCAAGAGAGTTTGAAATGAAGGACATGGCTCTCACGCACTATTTCCTCGGATTGGAAGTATGGCAAGGAAAAGGGGAATTGTTTTCTCTCAGGGCAAGTATGACAACGAGATACTTCAAAAGTTCCGCATGGACAGATGCAAACCCATGGAGACTCCTCTAGCGACCAACTGGAGGAAGGAGGGTGCCACTTCAGGGGAGGAAGTGGATGCTACCGTGTACAGGCAGTGGGTGGGCTCACTCATGTACCTTCTGAACACACGACCAAACATGTGTTATGTAGTCAATCAATTGAGCCAAACTATGGTTTGACCAACCAAATTATTTTGGAGGGCTGCTAAGCATGTTCTACGGTACCTCAGCGGCACTACTCAATTTCGACTATGGTACAGACGGACAAGCTATGTGGCATCTGGCGGGGGAGTCCATCAAACCGAAGAGCACATCAGGAGGAATTTTCGATGTTGGTTCCCCAGCGATTTCTTGGTACAGCAAGAAGCAGAGATCTATGGCACTCAACTCAGTAGAAGCAGAGTACATGGCTGCCAGTCAAGTAGCATGTGAGGCAATCTAGATGAGAAAGATTATTGTTCGGTTATTTGGTCAGATGATGGATCCTAGTGTGATTTACTATGATAATCAGAGTTGTATCAAGCTCTCTGAAAATCTTGTCTTTCACGATCAATCCAAGCACATAGATATCTGGTATCACCATCTACGAGACTGTGTGCAGAGGCAGATCATGTTGTTGCAATACATTCCGACAGAGGAACAAAATGCAGACATTTTGACAAAAGCTTTGTGAAGAGGTAAATTCGAGTTCAATAGAGGCAGGATTGGGGTGGAAGATAATCCCTTTCTTGCTAAGGGAGTGTTGAAAATGCAGCAGGAAAAATCTCAGTTTGTCCTTGCCTTGGTCAAACTAGAGAAAATTCGAATTTCCACATCAGCAGAATCTTCAAGGTAGTTAACTGAGGTGACATGCATCTTGTCACTCAGTTAACTCTGTAAATTCGAGTTGGGGAAGCTTAAGTTCAGTTCAATGTGATTGATTGCTAATTTGTAGCAATCTATTTCAGTTACGTTGAGTTATTGTCAGTTAAACTAGTTCCAACTATTGGAGAAACTAGTGGAAGGTCAAGTTGTGCAGTGTAACTTCAATCACACTCAGTGATCATCTAGTGAATTGATCAATCAGCCCAAAATCACTGATGCATGCAGAGAATTTGAGTTACCCAGTTGAGATGGAGATTCCAAGGCAGTGTACTATCAGTTGTAGACTAGTTCCATGTGTACAAGTGGTGCATGCAGTCAAAAAATGGGCCTACAGAATTACGCAATCCAATTGAGGAATTTCCCTTAAAAATAAGGGCTAATTCCTCAAGCAACATCGCAAGGAAATAGGAGCTTGGAGGCTTGAAAATTTGGCTAAGTATTGGTCAAGTTCAGTGAGCTAGGAAAAGGATAGGAGATACAAGTGCAGGTTGTGCTCAAGCTTGAGCAAGCGTATTGTATTCATCCAAATTCTTTGATTAATGCAATACAAATAGTAAGGGATTTTGAGCAGTTGCTTTCCCCTAGATAAATATTTGTGCATGTGTGACATTTCCTTTGCATGTTAATGTTTTGTGTTCTCTATTGTGAATTTACTTCCACATATCAGCAGAGTAGCTTTGAGTCTTGTGATTTAGTAAATTTTATTAGCTGTTTCGAATCTCCACCTTAATTTCTACATTTTTATCCTATTTTAATGCTTAGAGGGTGATATTGATGATGAGGGTATGTTAATTTCTCTTAGGGCAATATTGTTCTTTGCTTTAGATAATTGCGTTATATCTTTTCATCATTCACATATACGTTGAATCCACCCCACAGCATCATTACATCATATTCCATTATATAGAAAAAACAATATCAACAATAATGCAGTGGACCAATAAAAGGAACATAAGAAGAAAAGCATGCACAGATAGGGCCACCGTGATTTTGGTCAAAGACCATGGAAAAACCCCACAAGGGGGAAAACCCTTCCAAATTCTTCTTCTATTAGATTGTCATTAAAAGTTCAACAGAGAAGTACAAAGTACAAAGTCCATGAATACATCAAATTGTCTAAGACCTGTACATCTTGTTCACAACTTCATTTGGGAACAAGATCCATTGTTAATGCTCCTACTCAATATTGTCATCGATGACCTTCCATGCTCGATGTTAGGGTGGCTATATATAAATATTATCACTGCTAATGGAAAATAATGATGTTATACAAATCGGTCAACTGAAATGCCAAACATACTATTGTTACGTTAATGAAGCAATTGTGCTTTCATACACACAACTGTGATGCCACCATACATATACAAGAGGTCAACTATGCTATTGTAAGCCAAGATGTGTACTGTAAAGATCAACTATACCACTGAGATGGTATACCACATTGATGCCAATATAGCTGCCATACTGAGACACTGAGATGCCAATACCGTTGAGATGCTAAGTGCCAACATAACTATGATACCAAATAATACAACTGTAAATTCAAGTACCAAACGTAACTGACTGTACACTACAACAATGATGCCAAACATAAGTGACTGTATAATACCACGATGATGCCAAATGTAACTGAATGTATAACACCACAGTGATGTCAAACGTAACTGACTGTATAATAATGGTAGGTGCCACTGTGCGAGTGCCAAACCATAAGAGCGATATCCATAGCCATACAAAGAACAGAGAGCGAGGTCTATAGACATACTAAGAATAGAGAGCGAGGTCCATATCCAAACAGAGCGATAGATGCATTCCTAAGGGCCAGAAATTTGATGTGTGAAGGTCTGTTCTAAGAAGCCAATATACAGAGTCATCCGAAGTCAACAAACAGTGCCATCTGAAGTCAACACACTGGGCCATCTAAGGTTACCATACTAAGCCATCGAAAGGCAGAAGTGCCATGCCATCCGAGAGAGAGAGAGAAGAGTTATGCTTATGCGACAAAGAAAAGAGCCAAGCCATGTGAGAAAAGAACCTGAGCCACCTAAGATCCATCCGAGATTTTTCAAATCAAAATTCACATATCCTTTTGAGGATCACCCCTAATGAGTATTTATAGTCATTAGTGTAGATGAAGGGACATGAGCCTTAGAGGAGGCCAACATGACGCCGAATTTCAAAGTGATATTAAATTTCAAATTTAAAAATAACTTCCCTCCAATAACTTGAGTCGACTTGAAGATCACAAATAATTCATTTTAATAATATTTTGAAGTCAAGCGAGGGCTAGGGAATTTCTCCCTAGCTGCCAAAATTAACACTCCCTCTGAGCTAGGGAGGAATTTCCATCAACATCATGTGCCTCATATAGGATGTGTCATCATAGCAACATCATGACATATCTCAAATGAATATATCTCAATCATAGGAAGAACAGTCAGTTGTATCATTGATAAAATCCATATCATATTGTCTCATAAAAGAAGAGAAATTCATAATCAATGGTAGGGGAGATCAGTTCTCCAAACCCTACTAGTCTCAAAGACATATTCCATATCCATCTCAACATGTCTCAAGATAATTCGATCATCAACTAAACAAGAAAAAGAATCATCATTGTCATTATGTCATATCTCGTCTCGGCTCATCTCTCCTCATCTCCATCTGTTGAATAATCTCGAATCCGAAGAAGAAGAAGAATCTGACATCATAGACGAGAGCCCAGCTCAACCTTCATAATGACATGTAGTTATGATTTTATGTAAAGAAGAGACAAAGATAAATAAAATGTAATTATTGTATTGCTTGCATCATGGGTTTCATGTGTAAGAGTTTGTATTTATGGGCCAAAGACTTCTTCTTGATGTCTTTAGGATTTTGTCATCTTGTCATAAAGATAAAGGAGTCATTTTCATGTAAATGAAGTCATGTTACACTTGTAAGAATACACATTTGTCTATAGAAAAGTAATCCTCCAAGACCTTGTCACTAGGCCTCTCCAAGTCGGCCTAAACACCATAAGGATCCTCCATCATGAAGTCGCCTTACCTATAAAAGATCATGTCGGCCTAAATGCAACGACAGCTACTATATATAATGTGATATGGCCTCATTGTAGCACATCCATCTCGGTCAAGTCTGCAATGATAAGTGTGAAGTGTAGTGCGAAGAAGAAGAGGTTAAATCAAGGAAGAGAAGAGGCAACAAGGAGTGCAAGGAAGAGAGCAGGTCTGCGAAGTGCTAAGGTCTTCCTGTTTCGATCTTGGGTCTGCACACGTATCTCGCATAACTCAGAATATGTCAAGGCATGTTGCAGCATCCAAGGACTTCGGTCTTGGATAAAAGGTGACATATAAGAGTGCAGAAAGAAGACAAAGGAAGAGGACCTTAGGTGGCCTTGGAAGAGATCGAAGGAAGCCAAAAGGAGTACTTTGTCTAGGACTACTGGAGTAGAGACCAAGTTTCTGTAGTCGAGAGTGTAGTGCAATGCAGGATCGAAAGGAGCAGATAAGAGCAGTGAAGTCTAGTGACAAGGGTCTTGGGAGGATGATTGTGTCAAGGGACTTTGTCATGGTCTTGGTACTCGTCAATTGAAGGTCTATAAGAAGAATTTTTTGTTGGGTTTTCCTCTCAAAGAGTGAGAGGTTTTGGCCCTGGCTTACAAGCTTAAATATTGTGTCTCTTGTGCGTTTGATAATTGACTTGATGAGAAGAACATAATACTCTAACAAAGACAAGATCTAAGGAAGAAGCATACAGTAAATCACAAGTAATTATCACGAAGAGAAATTTAATAAAAGCCCTCAATTTCTCAACATGGTATCAGAGCTTAGGTGTTGAAGACAAGAAAGGGCAGTCTAGCAAGAAGACACTTAACGATCAGGTTTCAAGGAAGACAACATTCAAAGAAGAAGTCTACAAAGGAGTTGGTAAAACCCTCAAGCCATCTCAAGAGATCTCAAAATTGAAGGGCTTATACAACAAGCTCCTTCCAAGGAAAAGCAAGATCAAGGGTGTGATCTTCATCTTCAAAGGTTCTAAAGATATCTCTCTCTTGTTGAAGCCAAGTCAACATTATTGAAGACATCATCAAGCCATCATTGGTTCATCATCAAAAGTCTAAAGCGATCTACCTTCTTATACCACTCTTGAAGGAAACTATCTTCAAAGAGTCTTTCAACTATCTACATCTTCATCATATACAAGGAGAAAGCAAGCGGAGAAGAAAGCATCTACACAAGTAAGTATATTTATGACTACATTTGAATCTGTCAAAATGTCTTTTTGCAAGGAAAGCAACAAATTGGTTGGGGCTTCAAACTTTCTTGCATGGAAGAAAAGGACAAATCTGAATCTTATTGAGAATAAAGTCATGGACCATATCAAAGGGTCAGCAACTCTACCTTCAAAAGAAAACACTCAAGCACATGCCAAATACATGAAGGGAGAAGTGGGAGCCCAAAGGATTCTTATAGAATCCATAAAAGACTCTCTCATCCCATATGTATCAAAACTAGAAACTTCAAAAGAAATATATGACAAATTGGTGGAGTTATTCTTTGTGAGTACTGCAGGAGAAGTAATCTCTATAAGTAAATAACTATACAAGCTAAAGTTGTCGAGGGAGGAAGGAATAACTTCATATTTCATGAAGATCTCTGAAATACGAGATCAACTACAAGAACTAGGAGAAGTTATGTCTGATAAAGAAATGACCATTGTGGTACTAAATGCTCTACCAGAGGGATGGGGAAACTTCACTACAAGTATATTTGGGAAGAATGAAGCCACACCATTCCAAGATCTGTGGGCTCTATGTAAGATAGTGGAAACCAGGCTGAAAGAAAAAATTGATATGGAATCAAATGAAGAAAATCAAGGTTGTGTTGCCATGACAAGGAGAAAGGGAATATTCGGTAAATTTGACCCTCAAAAGAAAAGAACGAACATGGATAAGATAAGATGTTATGGATGTCATGAACTTGGGCATTATAAAAGAGATTGTCCTAAACCTAACAAGGACAAGAGAAAAATGAAAGAATCCCATATCGTTGGAGAAATGGAAGAACCGGAGACAAAGAAGCCTAAGAAAGAAGAAGTGGGAGATCTCTACTATGATTGAGATAATCTTCTTCATTGTAAAGTATTGGTCGATTGTAAAATAGTAGGATAGGAAGCATTGTAAATTAGACAGATGCAGCATATTAGAATTGATAGAAGCATTAAAATAAGAGCATTGGTCATAAAAAGATGTCTGGAACAAAATATGAGACAATCATGTTATGAAGTATGTAGCTCTTGGAAACCTCAATTGAAATGACATTCATGAAAGAAAAGGTAGTCATCTAGGTCAATCATTCATTAATCAATATCGAAACATGTGCTGGTAAGATTATTTTTCTAATGGAATCCTGTTTGGATTCACTGTTTTAGAAAGGAAGCAAAATGTTTCATCGAGAATTCTAACTTGTCGAATTCGGGATTAACATATGATGACATTGACGAAGTAGGTCGAGAGAATGAAGCTTTTTCATTCTAAAGAAAATTGCTAAAAGAAGTTTTAAGACGACTCAAGGGAAAAGATGAGGTATATATATATATATATATATATATATATATATATATATATGTTGGATATTATGAAATCATGTCATGTGGTTGCAGATAGTATACTTTTGTCTTTAGAAGTATGATCAAAATGAATCTCCTAGTATGCAAAGGATTTCGAAAGGCATGGTTCACACTAGATGAAATCAACATAATATGTCCTCATATGGAGTATGAGGTGGTTGAATGCAATTAAGGAACTCTGATCAGAAGCTCTCGGGAATAAAATAAAATGTGTGTAAAGAAAGAAAGGAAGAGATCATGAGAAGTGCAACCATGGTAAAGACAATCAACATCCATGAAGACCAAGAAGACTTGACTGGGAAATCTCTCAGAAAGATATGAAGACTTTGATGGAAGTCTGAAAAAGATGAAGACCCTTGACAATGCATATCTTTGGGAGATGTGTCAACATGTATGTAGGGCGTTGTTACCCACAAGAAGATGTCATGATGAAAGACCATCACAATGGTAATTTTTATTTGAGTATTCGTTTTATTTTGAACAATATCTAGATGGGCTTATGCAAGGCTACCAAAGGGAAGTAGATGTCTTCCATCATTGATAACCCTGTGGCAGGATGAATGATACTTGAAGGAATATCGTATGGAGATAGCAGCATGACATGAAACTATGCCAGATGAGAAGACAGGTGGATCACTCTCTGATAAAATGATGACATGACTCGTGGATGAAAGTGATGGATGGTATGTGCCCTATGAAGAGATCCCAAAAGGTGAAGACTCCATAACGAAGAAGAAATTCATGACATCGAAGGAAAGAGTTCTTCAGAGCAGTTGGATGTCCCAGTATTTCCTGAAGAGCTGTTGTAGGTCCCTGATTAAGAGGGAGCCTGGAAACAAGTTTCTCATTTGGTAGAAACTTGAAAATTCCTTAGCCAAGAAGGAGCTTAGGTACATTCCTTGTATAGGAATGAGTAAATGTCCTCCCTAATTGAAAGGGAGACATAAACACATCATTTTGGTCTTCACCTGGGAAGACAGAATGGAGGATTGGGTAATCATGTGGCATATCATACTCTTTGAGGATGTATTAGGGCATCCAAGACAATAGTAGTCATGGAAGGACCGATATTCTTTGAAGATTGGGAATCCAAGATAAGAATAGTCCTAGACATACTCTGAGAGAACCAATGTGGGGTATATTCCGAGGGTGACAATGATGAAGGTGTGTAAATTTTTGTAGATGTTCCATGCTTGGTGCAACTTTACTTTTTATCCCAATATCAGTCAGTAATCACATAAACAATAAAGTAAAATGCTGATAGAACATACCAATAGATCGACAGAAGACAAGCCAGAAATATATAAGTGTGTTGGTGCGTTACAGCAGTCAACGGGATGCTTCAACTAGCAAAGTCTCAATACGGTCAGCCAACCAGAAGTGTCACACAACCCTCTAGGACAGCCAAAACAATCAACCCCAAAAGTCAACAAAAGTCAACATTGTCAGTCAACGCAAACAGCAACAGCAGCGAGGTCAACGTAGCCAAGTCAAAGTCAACGCCCAGACTCGAGAATAGTGCCAAAAAATACGGATTTGGAAAATCAAAAGTTTGGGAGAGTTTCAGGTCCGTTTGACCTTGCGTTGACCAAAGTCAACGATGGTCAACACTGTTGCAGAAACCCTAGGACGAAAACAGAAAATTATTGCTTGCTGAAATTTCCCACGTGTGAAGAGAAGAGCCCCCAAGGTGATCGAACCAATTAGATGAGGAGAGAGAAATGTGTGAGGATTAGATGAGTGAAAATGTCCTCCAACGTTGACCAATATATATCCATCAATGAGGGTGTGTGACACAATTGCTAGGGCTTCAAACCTTTAGGCCGACCTGCACATATTTTGAATAAATTCAAAATAAATGTTCTCCTCATCGGATCAAGATGATCTTTAGATCAATCTTGCACCTCTCCAAAAGAGGACTCCAATAAAAATACTAGCATCTTCATCTGAGCATCACAACATGGAGTTTGGACCTAGTTGTCCAAAATTAACACTCCCTCTCAACTGGGGAGAACTCCATCCACCTGTGCAATCCAAACATCGTGCATCATCCCACCGTAACTTGCTTTGCTGGCTTCTTTATTTCAGAACAGAAGTGGATCAGTCGCAAAGACATCATCCCTGGCTGACAATTCAGCCTAGAGGTCTTAAACCTCTATAGGACTCAAAAAGAATCCCATACCAACCCAAAGTTGGTTTATCTGACCCGAAGCCAATTGGAGGTCTGAAACCTCACTTGGACTCATGAGAGTCATATACTAACCCGAAGTTAGTTTCACAAACCCGAAGTCAGTTGGAGGTCCGAAACCTCACTAGACTTGATCCCAGATCAAGTGGTTGGACACGTGCCATCCTAGATAGAGAGTACGGCAATCTCTGATGCGTCCATCAGTATTTTCTACTAGTCTCTAGCTTTTCCCACCTCACTGGCCAAATGAGAGGTACTTCCCATAAGCTCAGGCTCAATGGGTATGATACATACGAGGCACAGATCATGAGAGGTGAACCAACTCAATCATCATAACGGTGGGGCAGAAGCACCACAAGGTTCGACAAGCCTAGCCCCGTGTGTGCTTATAGCTTATAGCTCTGAGAAGCTATCCCCAAAGCCCCCCAGAGCTCCCTAAGCTCATCGTCCAATAGGACCCTCAAAATAGGGTCATTCCACAATTTGAAGATTCTCACAGAAGGTTAGAAACATGACCTTCTCCAAGGGCATTGTGAGAATATCCGCGACCTACTCATCAGTTCCTATATGATCGAGCCTTACGGCGCCTCGCTGTACCATTTCCCGGATAAAGCGGTACCAACCATCAACATGCTTGGATCGATCGTGGAACATTGGATTCTCTGACAAACTAATCCCCCTTTGGTTATCACAAAGGATAACGGTGGCATCTAGCACATGCTCGAAAATCTCACTGAAGAGATTTCGCAACCAAGTGACTTCACAACAAGCCATACATGCTGCAAATTATTCGGCCTTAGCGGTGCTCAAGGCTATCGACTTCTATTTCCGGCCCGAAGCAGATCTACGTGTGAAGCAGCATCCAGATGTGCTCTTGCAATCCACCACACTTCCAGCCCAATCGGCATCAGTGTATCCATGGAGTGTCATGCTCCCGACAGTGTATCTCAACTGTAATATTCCTAATTAGCACTGCTAATTGGAATATTTCATTTTTGTATAGTTTTGCCGCCTTTAGTTAAAATAATAAATAAAGTGAGAAATAAGGGGGTCAACTCACTTTAATAAAATAAAGTGCTTTCCTAGTTGATGAACGTTGTGACTTAGAGGGATGGCCTTGGGGGTCCACACGCATATGAGGGGAGGCCTCACGCTGACCCTAAGGTAACTGCGCAGGTCAAGGAGGGTGAAGGATGCAGTTAGGGTTTTTGGAGGGAGCTAACACTATAAAAGGTGGGGTTTTCACTCCATTTGGCATTGTTGATATGATATTGATATTGAGAGCTAGACTTCTGTCTACTTCAGCACGCCGGTTGTTTATTCGGTCTGCAGCACTGTTTAGTGCGAACTGAGTGTCTCCGGTCGGAGATCTCACCCTTGGCTCCGGGGGACTTCGAGTGCCTGCTCGAGCAAGGTTTTTCCTTCAGTTTCAGTTGGTGATTTGCAGTGGATTTCTGGTGGACGTTTTGCATAGGAGTTTCCCTTTGAGTGACTGCGCAGTCCAGGAGAGTGGACGCAGTTTCTGCAGGGAGGATGCAGTCTTGGTTGAGCAGCGTTATTGTGGGGTGATTTGGCAGTGGGTTCAGCGTTTTTCAGCCTTGAGGAGGTTGCCATTTCATCTGGAGGTTTTGCAGGAGGATTCAGCCCTTTTTCTCAGCGTGTTCCTTGAGCTTCTGCGCTGTTCCTGGAGGCACAACGTTTTTGTAGGAGGAGGGTTTCTGGGGGTGATTTTCGGAAGTGGTCCGTTTGGTCTATGATTTCTAGGTTTTGTCCAAAGCAGCGAGTACAGGTGATCTGTAGATTTTTAGCCCATTCCGGCGAGGGGATCAGCCTCTAGTTCCAGTTCTTTCTAGGAGCAGCAGTTTACGGCAGTTTCTTCCAGTAGCTGGGAAGCAGTTTCTGTAGTAGCCATTTCTTATTCTGAGAGGGTCTCCACTTGCCTAGAGCAAGGATAGGTGCACTCATTCTGATTATCTTTGTACCCATATACATATATTCTCAGATTAATAAAATGGCTTAGTGTTCTGGCATTTTATGTGTATTCGTTCTATATTCTGGTTCCGGCATTCTGTTCTATATAGCTGCTTGTTTGTATTTCTGTGTATTACTGTCTATTTCCCGTTGGGGATATTACAGTGGTATCAAAGCATAGTTCTGGCTCAGCCTGTGGTCTATGATCATACAGAGGTTTGCTGGAATTTTGGGGAGCAATAGCAGTTGCAGTACCAAAAACGCAATTGGAAAAAGGGCCAAAATATAAAGGGTCAAATTTTGAAGTTTGGAATTAGAAGAAACGTTTTCTGGGTTTTTCTGGGTTTTGGGCAAGGATCACCTTCCCAAATTCCTAGAATTTTCTGAGTAGTTTTTAGTGGGTAAATCGGAGGTCGAAGTTAAGCAGCAGTATGGTTTTGCAGCAGCCGTGCAGTTTCTGAGGAGCCTGTGAGGGACACAGAGCAGCGGAACCCGATGACAGACACAGAGAGGAAACTGGATGCACTCCTCCATCACATACAGGATGTGTCACAGAGACTCACTACGTTAGCGATTAGGCAGCGGGAAACCCCAAGGGGATTTCGGATTGGTGAGGGATCAGGCACATCCCACCATTTGCAGGAGCATGATGCCACTCAGCATATGGCATCACATACACCCACACGCCCTACCATGCCCACTTTTCTAGATGAAAACATAGGGACAGCAGTACAGCGAGAGATAGATCTGGGTCGGATTTTTGCAGAGTACCAGGCTTTTTGCAGAGTACCAGGCGTTCATGGATTCTATCACCTTCAGAGACTATCTCCGGGTCATGTATGGCATTAGATTCCATGATCATCACCGGGGGCACAGGCACCACCGTGATGACCACCGCGCAACTAGTAGATTTCATTTGCCCGCGTTTGATGGCTCATCAAACAGTTCGGCAAAATCTTGGGTGGAGAAGTTGGATACCTCTTTCCAGCTTGACCGAGCATCGGAGAGGAAAACCATTAAAATGGTTACCTCGCACTTGGAGGATGAGGACACACAGGATTGCAGGGAGTTCGAGGATACACCTAGTGTGACACAGGACTCACCATCATTAGAGACCTCCTTGACCGTGTCGGTTGATATCGTAGTGGAGGAGGTAGAGCCTACTCCGGTAGAGCCATCCACTGAGGTGATGACTGGAGCCATATTCGAGTCTTCGGGTGGTAGCAGCACACAGACGGGTGCAGTGTCAGGAGATGTATCTACCTTCGATGAGGCACTAACAGGTACCGAGGTATTGGAGGATGGTCGCAGACAGCGGTGTCATCGGCTTCGGACGGACCTTCGAGTTTTGAGAGAGAAGGCCACGTCAGTACGAGAGGCCATTTTGTTGCAGGACCAGGAGCTGGAGGGTATGAGAGCGACTTGTGCCAAGTCGGCGGCCAAGTTGGTCCGCATTGGGGAACAGCTGGATTCCCTGATGGTACAACCAGAGGACACGTTGGAGCGTCAGATCATTCCCCTTCAGGCAGGCATGGATGGGACTAGCAGTGTTGTTGGGTCATCTCTTTCCGTTGGAGAGAGAGAGGCAGAGCCACCTAGTCAGATCTCATATGTTGACTTGGATAGCGGTATGAGACGATCAGAGTTGCACAGGGTACAACATCCACATGTTGAGGTTGGATGGAGAGAGATTTTGAGTTGGTACTCGGTGGAGCGGGCTATGGAGATGGTGATGGATCCGAGTGTAGCTCAGCAGGAGTTTCTATGCATGGGGATTACAGGAACCCCAGATTGGCATTGAGATCCAGGTGGGATCACCTATCGTCTCCCAGGCAGGTCGGCTGACTATGTCTTAGAGAGTACAGATGGCCTAGTAGTAGAGCATGTGCAGTTTCGGTCAGCTCCAGTGACCAACCAGTTTATGGGCAGACTCCTTAGGTTGTCTTGGCATGACACTCATACATGGGATCACGGGGTGGTTAGCACACCTTGGCGGGAGCTTGTCGGAGGAGGAGGCATTGGCAGGCCACCAGATGGCACCTTGTATGGGGCCAAGGATTTTTCACCTTTGTGTGGGGCACAGAGGACGCAGCGGAGCCGAGCAGTGGTGGTAACACTACTGACACACAGGGAGATTCACTTCTCGGACCCCTTGAGGAGTATTTGGAGTGATGATCCTTTTGTCGGCAGGTATAGTGATGCGACGGTGGAGACGATGTTACCGATTGGTGGTAGTCGGACATGTAGAGGCACAGCTCTAGGACATCACATCCAGGGATGTGTGGGAGCCTCTAGCATTGAGCGGTGGATTGCCGGTGGACATGGAGTAGCATGGTGGTGTGCCATAGTGTGTGGGACTGCATTGTGGAGTAGGAGTATCCTACATCACATTGAGAGCATGTGGAGAGTGACCGATGCCTGGACACAGTCAGGGCACGAGACGGTACAGGGTGCTACAGCAGTAGCACATGGTATCCAGCAGCATACCGAGGTATGCCTCAGTGTGCAGTGGCATGTCGAGGAGTGTATGGATGATCAGTGGTATGCGAGGGCATACGGTGCTACACAGCAGGGACTTAGAGCATTGCTTCCAGAGAGACTCATGGATAGGGACATCGGGCTTACCTTTGGGAGTAGTTCACCCAGGATCGATGGAGAGACAGAGGAGCGATACTTGGCAGTATCTGTGGGGACTCACACACCTGACTCGCTTCGACATCACTCACAGGTACAGTTGATTTTGTTGTTATCCTTTGGCACTTTGGGCATGAGCAGCAGGGTCCGTGAGGCACACCCACGACATTGGGATGGCCCTCAGCACACTAGGCGAGAGACTTCCCAGCAGTGGCACTGGGTCAGTACGCTAGTTGACAGCCACAGTTTAGGGGATGAGATGATCCTCTGCAGTAGTGGCACATTAATCATTGCTGAGCCTACGCTTGGGGAGCAGGTCACGAGGGAGACATGCATCATTTTTCCCTCAGGGCATGTTGAGATCATGCATGAGCAGAGGATATTGGGTTCAGCAGAGGTAGCATCCCAGCATGCGTCTGGACTCCAGACATTGTATCGACACTTCATCGAGAGGGTGGATGGCATATTCTATGCAGATGAGGTGGCGGAGGTAGAACAGGAGGGCATTCCTTCTGTATGCCAGGGTGAGGACTCTCTTTCATATGAGTCCATAGGATCAGTTGAGGTTGCTTCTGTGGAGCAAGAGCAGTCATGCGGGTATGATGACAGTAGATTACAGCCGTATTACAGTGTGCAGGGTGAGCAGTCAGGGGACTGTATAGGAGATACTCTGGGTGATGAGTCACTTGTGACGCTTCAGCTAGAGCAGCACATGAGGGAGCCTGAGTCAGCAGAGGGGGATACTATGGACATCAGGTATGACATTTCCTTGGGTGAGGTTCAGATGGGTGCCCACATTGAGCCTATGATGGATATGTGGATAGCATTGGGGCCATCCTTTGAGGTGGAGCAGTCAGATGCACAGACACCGAGTACCGTGATAGCAGCTACAGATCCATATCCTCTGGAGATGTTGGAGGTAGATGTGATAGTTTGGCAGTGGGAGATGATTACGGGTTGGCAGCAACCTTCCAGGCATGTTCCATATGCAGTTGTTATCGCTACATCAGAATCCTCTTCCATGACGGACTGGCGGGAGATCATGAGTTGGTACCCTCTTGATGTTATGGTATTCTTCGAAGGGAGCACAGCGGAGCAGGGGCCCATGGACATAGCACATGTTCTAGATTCCAGCTGTCAGGGGGACACAGGTCACCATTTCTTCAGCACCCCATCCCGATTTCAGGAGAGCGGGATCAGCATGGGGTTGAGTCACAACTTGGATTGGAGAGAGGTGATGAGTTGGTATGCAGTTGGAGGGGTAGCATATGCAGCTACAGGTACAGCGCAGCAGGAGCCCGAGAGCGTTGATGCTCGTTGGTGGTCTTCACCTCTTAGAGCATTGGTCATAGCCAGAGGCAGTGCACAGTCCGAGCCGTGGGACTTGTGCGATTATTGGCCACAGTGGCGATGGGATCCGGGAGGACTATTGGTTGGCTGGTACCGTGAGAGGCCAGTTTGGGATCCTGGCATTGAGATATCCCTTCGTATCAGGGTGATGCAAGAGGCAGAGAGGTTTCAGTGGGACCCAGGCACATTTTGCAGTATTGGTGGGGAGCATCAGCTAGAGAGTAGGCTTGTTCAAGCGTTGCTTGAGGACAAGCAATTTTTGCCGGATGAGGATGCCACTTGGGAGAGCGAGCAGATTTTACAGCATCCATCACTTCAGTTGCTTGAGGACAAGCAACGTTTTGCCGAGGGAGACTGTAATATTCCTAATTAGCACTGCTAATTGGAATATTTCATTTTTGTATAGTTTTGCCGCCTTTAGTTAAAATAATAAATAAAGTGAGAAATAAGGGGGTCAACTCACTTTAATAAGATAAAGTGCTTTCCTAGTTGATGAACGTTGTGACTTAAAGGGGTGGCCTTGGGGGTCCACACGCATATGAGGGGAGGCCTCACGCTGACCCTAAGGTAACTGCACAGGCCAAGGAGGGTGAAGGATGCAGTTAGGGTTTTGGAGGGAGTTTAGCACTATAAAAGGTGGGGTTTTCACTCCATTTGGCATTGTTGATATGATATTGATATTGAGAGCTAGACTTCTGTCTACTTCAGCACGTCGGTTGTTTAGTCGGTCTGCAGCACTGTTTAGTGCAAACTGAGTGTCTTCGGTCGGAGATCTCGCCCTTGGCTCCGGGGGACTTCAAGTGCCTGCTCGAGCAAGGTTTTTCCTTCAGTTTCAGTTGGTGATTTGCAGTGGATTTCTGGTGGACGTTTTGCATAGGAGCTGCCCTTTTGAGTGACTGCGCAGTCCAGGAGAGAGGACGCAGTTTCTGCAGGGAGGACGTAGTCTTGGTTGAGCAGCGTTATTGTGGGGTGATTTGGCAGTGGATTCAGCGTTTTTCAGCCTTGAGGAGGTTGCCATTTCATCTGGAGGTTTTGCAGGAGGATTCAGCCCTTTTTCTCAGCGTGTTCCTTGAGCTTCTGCGCTGTTCCTGGAGGCACAGCGTTTTTGTAGGAGGAGGGTTTCTGGGGGTGATTTTCGGAGGTGGTCCGTTTGGTCTATGATTTCTGGGTTTTGTCCGGAGCAGCGAGTACAGGTGATCTGTAGATTTTTAGCTCATTCCGGCGAGGGGATCAGCCTCTAGTTCCAGTTCTTTCCAGGAGTAGCAGTTTACGGCAGTTTCTTCCAGCAGCTGGGAAGCAGTTTCTGTAGTAGCCATTTCCTGTTTCTGAGAGGGTTCTTCACTTGCCTGGTGCAAGGATAGGTGCACTCATTCTGATTATCTTTGTACCCATATACATATATTCTCAGATTAATAAAATGGCTTAGTGTTCTGGCATTTTATGTGTATTCGTTCTATATTCTGGTTCCGGCATTCTGTTCTATATAGCTGCTTGTTTGTATTTCTGTGTATTACTGTCTATTTCCCGTTGGGGATATTACATCAACCCATGGTCTAACGTGCCCCAGAGATATCTCAAGAGTTTCTTGGCACCAACCCAGTGAATGTTATGAGGATCAACCATGTGTTGACTCAAAGTGTTCACTGCACAACATACGTCCGGACGAGTGTTCACTAAGAAAATCAGGGCCCCTACAAGTTGACGATACTCAGTAGGATTTGCTAGCATAGGCCCAACAGCACTGCCACTCAACTTCTTAAAGTTGAGCTCCATCGGTGTCAACACAGAATTACAGTCCACCATTCCAAATCTTTCTAGAAGCTTCACAATATATTTTCCTTGAGAAAGGAAAATCTCGCCAGGTCTATGCCAGATCTCCAGGCCTAGGAAGTAGTGCATCAGTCCAAGGTCCTTCATCTCGAACTCAACAGCGAGCTCCCACTTGCACTGATGAATGAGAGAGTTAGCACCTATCTGGAAGAGGTCGTCCACATACAACACCAAAATGAGAGGCTTTTCTTTATCAACCTTGAAGTAAAGGTTCAGATCAGCATTACTACGAGTGAAGCCCAGCTTCATCAGGTAGCTATCTATCCTCTCATACCAAGCTCTGGGTGCTTGCTTCAACCCATAGAGGGCTTTCTTCAACCTGCAGACATGGGTGTCCCAATCCTGGACTTCGAACCCCAGAGGTTGCTCCACATACACTTCTTCCTTTATCGCACCATACAGAAATGCGTTCTTCACATCCATCTGATGAAGACTCCATCCTTGCGTAGCAGCAAGGGCTATGATAGATCGGATGGTGGTATATCGGGCCATAGGTGCAAATATGTCATCACAGTCTACGCCTTCCTTTTGAGAGAAGCCACGAGCAACGAATCGTGCCTTTTACTTTTCAGCACTTCCATCAGATCCATGCTTGATCTTGTAGAGCCATTTCGAGGTGACAACTGCTTTGTCTTTCGGTCCTGGAACCACATCCCAGACATCATTCTTCATTATCAACTCATACTCTTCATGCATAGCATCCTTCCAGATTTGATGCTTTACGACTTCCTCAAAACATCCAAGCTCAGATTGTACGATAGTACTCATGGCTGCTAGATACCCTTGGTATCTAGTCGGCTTCTTGCTTTCACGAAATGTCCCCCTTGGGGCCATATATCCCTCGGCATCCTCGAGAGTGTCCCTGAGCCATGATGGTCTCTTCCTCATCGAAGGAGGTGGATCAATCGGGTCCATCGGTCCTTCATCATCGGGCATCGTCTCATCCTTCAGTTCTTCTTTATTTCCAGGCCTTGCTTCATGATGTTTCTCAGATCTCGGAAGATTGACTACTTTCCTCAGGGAAGCATCTTCGTCAAAGTTGACATCGTGGCATATCTCCACCTCCCTTTGACCAGGCACATAGACTCTATAGGCCTTCGAAGTTTCACTGTAGCCCACAAACATTGTGGTCTCCCTATTGATGCCAGCTTCTCTGCAAAAGTTCTCGAACTCGTTCATCTCATATTCAGTGCCATTATCGGTTCTCAATATCTTGATCTTCTTCCCTGTCAGATTTTCCACCAAGGCTTTGAAGGTACAGAACCTCATGAAAGCCTCATCCTTCTTCTTCAAGAGCTATATCCAAGTTTTGCGAGAGAAGTCATCTATGAATGTCATATAATAAGAAAATCCTCCAAAGGATGTCACGGGTAGCATACCAGACAAATCAGAATGTATCAATTGCAAGACATCAGATGTCTTTATAACACTTGAGGGGAAAGGTCCCCTTGTATGCTTTCCTTTGCCACAACCCTGACATACACCTTCATGATTAATTGAGAACTCGAGCATCCCCGTCACCACCTTCCTTTCTTCATGAAGGGCCTTGTAGTGAAGGTGTCCAAACCTCCGGTGCCATAGTTCAGTATGTGGGATAGTATCACACGTCATCGCTCCGAGTGGACATACTCCAACCTGGTAGAGTGTATCAACTCTAAACCCAATCGTGACAGCTTCCTTGAAACTCTTCTTTCAGATACGCACCTTCCCATCAATGAATGCCACATTGAAACCTTTGTCTTTGTTAATCCAAGTTGTCATTTATGGCAACAGGTTGAAAGACTTAATGAAAACATGGAAGATATCATTTGAAGTTCTCCTAATGATGCTGCACTATGACATATTACTGCATTTGCTGGGTACTATCATGATGACGCTATGACCCCATGATTAAGAAGCCAAGCAATGGAGAAGGCATTCTGTCCTATATATTTTCTGCACTAAAATTAAGGACAGTTACAAAGGAAAATGAATTTTGGCATCTTCGAGGCACCCAATCACAATGGGACTTAGACCATCTTAAGGAGGACTCCTTCCTCTTTCCAACGAGCCCTCATATGCTCCAAACCTCCCCGTGGTTAGAAAGATATTGTTTTTTGAAGTTGTGTAATAATTATATTTTTTCTGAGCTGACTTGTCCTAGCTCCTTCATGTTGGCCTACATCTAGAAAGATGTGTCCATTCTTCTAACGTCAAACCTGTATAAGTATGACGTCCCATCACTTCATTTTATCATCAAGTTTTCGGTGAAGATAAGAAGAGGACATCAGAGCACACGAAAAGGGTTCACATCTCGTGAACTAAAGAAGGCAGATAGAACCGAGTTAAAGATCCATTTTTTTTGGTATGCTTCTGTAACAGCAATTGCACCCTTGCACCTGTTTACGTGGTTTAATAAGACAAGCATATCAAAGATTGTTTCTGTGATAAAAGAACTCGGAATCTCTTCAACAGAAACAGTATAAGGATCCCTCTTCACATACATCAACTTATGAACCAAGCTACTAAGGCATATTAAAGTCTGAGCTCCCTTCTGAAATTTCCATCACTGTAATACACCGAGACAGTATTGGCTCTGAGATCATGACAATGTGGTAGCACCCAAAATGTGATACTGTCTTGACATCATGACTATAATAGCATAACACCAAGTCCATGTATCTTTGTTCTGTATTGCGGCCCTAATCTGTGGAGACAATCTATTGCATAAACCTTGTAAGCAGTGCTTAATTCCTGCCTTCAACGGGTGCGGACTATCACTCATTTTCAGACCTATAGCAGGGTGAAGAACTTGGAACAGTCACCTACTCGGACTGTGTGAAGGAAAAATCTCGGATTGAAGAAGTCCTATGGAAGGTTGTAATGACAGTCAAGCATTTGTAGACAAGGACAGTCACATATGACAGAGGTCTCTTGGAAACATTTTATTGGACAGTCAAGAACAATTTTGGATTAAATTAATTGAATTGTGAAGATTCTTGTTGAAGACAATCAAGTAAGTACATCTCACATTTTCTCTAAAGAATTCTGAAGGATTGGTGTCCTTGGAGTAGGAGCTCCTAAACACAAGGTTGGTGCCTTGAGAAGATAGGGTTGAACCCCTAGAGGTCGGAGCCTCATCAAAGT
The DNA here is from genome assembly GCA_034641835.2 of Pinus albicaulis. Taxonomy (NCBI): domain Eukaryota; kingdom Viridiplantae; phylum Streptophyta; class Pinopsida; order Pinales; family Pinaceae; genus Pinus; species Pinus albicaulis. The sequence goes on along the minus strand of CM076571.1, from coordinate 932,691,894 downwards.
CCAAGTTGGTGCTTGGCAAACAGGTTGGTGCCTGTTTTATTAAAAGGGTTGTTGCCCTTCTCTCATCTATTGTATACTATTATCAAAAAGGGATTGAAGTTCTCTTTAATTCTTAATATCATTATTATATGTATCTCTCTATCTTTAATTGTGAAGAATCTAACTAGCAATAATTAACAATTGAAAAGAAATATTGATTCACCCCCCTCTTAGTATTTCCAACAGTCTTCCATGGCCGATATAGACACAAGGTTCTTCTTCAAATCAGGTACATAGAGTACATCCTGCAAGCGGAGGACTTGACCTTGAGACAAGTGGAGGGTCATAGTCCTTGTCCCTTTCACAGGATATGTGGCATTATCTCCAAGGATAATTTCCAGATTAGTATCCTTCTCAACGATATCAGAAAGTGTTTTCTTGAACCCAGTGATGTGCCTTGAGGCACCACTATTTATCAACCAGACATCCATAGTGTCGGGTGGAGATGCAGCAGAGAGGGCAGATACAAGAATGAATTCATTTCTTTTGTCAACAACATTTGATTCCTCGTACCTGGAATTTTTCGACCTTTTGAAAGGTTGCCCATTTTCGCCGGAGGGAGCCTTCCTCTTCCTCTTGAACTTGTTGTTCCTTTATTTGCCATTCCTCTAGTTGTTGTTGTTGTCATCATCATCGGGAGAATCCTTCTTGAAAGGGCATTCTCTAGCATGGTGACTTAGCTTGTGACAAGTGTAACACTTGCCTTCCTTTCCTTGGGCCCCTACTCTTCCTTTGTTCCTTGGACCACCAAAGTTCTTCTTAGCAATATGAGCAGCGAAGGCAGCATTTCCTTCATTTTCATATTCCTTCATTCTTGTCTCTTCTTGTATGCATCTCGATAGTACTTCGTCAAAATCAAGTATCACATTGTTATTGAGAATGGTAGTGTTGAATACATGCCATTCGGATGAGAGACCTCCAAGTGCGGTGAGAACCATCGCTCAATCAGCTATTGTCTCCCCAATAGCCAATAGATTATTCCTGATTTCGGTCAGCTTCAGACAATATGATTAAACAGACTCATCCCTGCCTGTCTTCAGATTCTTCAATTGGTTCTTGAAGAATAGGACTTGATTCGCATTGTTGGCCTTGAACATGTGGACCAACTTATCATACATCTCCTTGGATGTGCCCACCTCAAAGATGTAGGCAACCAAACTCTTATGAATTGAGTCCTAGTTCATCAGCTTTGCTTTGATTTCCCTCTTCTTGTACTTTGATTTGGCAGCAACAGTTGCAGTGGATGGAGGCTCTTGGATTTTACCCTGCACATAGTCCATGACATCTTGGTCTTCCAAATTAAGATCCAGTGTCATCTTCCAAGCATGGAAGTCATCCTTCCCAGTCAATTTGTCATCAGCCTTAAAGCCATTGTAGTTTGAGGAACCCATGCTCTTCTTCGATGATTGCTACAAACTAGGGCTTTGTCTTCACCTCAGCGCTGATACCATGTAAATTTTTGTAGATGTTCTATGCTTGATGCAACTTTACTTTTTATCCCAATATCAGTCAGCAATCACATAAACAATAAAGTAAAATGTTGATAGAACATACCAGTAGATTGACCGAAGACAAGCCAGAAATATATAAGTGTGTTGTTGCGTTACGGCAGTCAACAGGATGCATCAACCAGCAAAGTCTCAATACGGTCAGCCAACCAGAAGTGTCACACAACCCTCTAGGATAGCCAAAACAGTCAACCCCAAAAGTCAACAAAAGTCAACATTGTCAGTCAACAATCAATGCAAACAACAACAGCAGCTAGCTCAACGCAGCCAAGTCAAAGTCAACGTCCAGCGTCGAGAATAGTGCCAAAAAAATGCGGATTTGGAAAATCGAAAGTTTGGGAGAGTTTCAGGTCCATTTGACCTTTTGTTGACCAAAGTCAACGCTGGTTAATGCTGTTGCGGAAACCCTAGGCCGAAAACAGAAAATCGCTACTTGCTGAAATTTCCCACGTGTATAGAGAAGAGCCTCCAAGGTGATCGAACCAATCAGATGAGGAGAGAGAAATGTGTGAGGATGAGATGAGTGAAAATGTCCTCCAACGTTGACCAATATATATCCATCAATGAGGGTGTGTGACAAAACTGTTGGGGCTTCAAACCTTCAGGTCGACCTGCACATATTTTGAATAAATTCAAAATAAATGTTCTACTCATCGAATCAAGATGATCTTTAGATCGATCTTGCACCTCTCTGAAAGAGGAGTCCATTAAAAATATTGGCATCTTCATCTGAGCATCACAACATGGAGCTTGGACCTAGTTGTCCACAATTAACAAGGTCCCTGTTAATCATTGGTGTCGCCAACATTGGGCTCAAGATCTCGTGGAGAGATGGAGTTGTTAGACAAGGTCTTGCTATATCAAAATGTTGGTTGATATGATGTTATACAAATGGGTTACCAATCTGATTCTTCTAATGAGATTCTTCAGATTGAGAACGACCAAGTACCAGTATGAATTCCTCCCTAGTTGAGAGGGAGTGTTGAAAAGTGTAACTAGGTTTGGCCTTCATAATGACATGTAATTATGATTATATATAAAGAAGAGACAAAGATAAATAAAATGTATTTATTCTATTGCTTGCATCATGGGTTTCATGTGCAAGAATTTGTATTTAAAGGTCAAAGATTTGTATTTAAAGGTCAAAGACTTCTTCTTGATGTCTTTAGGATTTTGTCATCTTGTCATAAAGATAATGGAGTCATGGTCATGTGAATGAAGTCATGTTACACTTGTAAGAAGACACATTTGTCTATAGAAAAGTAATCCTCCAAGACCTTGTCACTAGGCCTCTCCAAGACGGCCTAAACACCATAAGGATCCCCCATCATGAAGTCAGCTTACCCACAAAAGATCATGTCGGTCTAAATGCAGAAGACAGTCACTATATATAACGTGATACGGCCTCATTGTAGCACATCCATCCTGATCAAGTCTGCAATCATAAGTGTGAAGTGTAGTGCGAAGAAGAAGAGGTTAAATCAGCGAAGAGAAGAGGCAACAAGGAGTGTGAGGAAGAGAGCAGGTTTGTGAAGTGTTAAGGTCTTCCTACTTCGGTCTTGGGTCTATACACATATCTCGCATAACTCAGAATATGTCGAGGCTTGTTGCAGCATCCAAGGACTTCGGTCTTGGGTAAAAGGTGACATATAAGAGTGCAGAAAGAAGACAAAGGAAGAGGACCTTAAGCAGCCGAGGAAGAGATCGAAGGAAGCCAAAAGGAGTACTTTGTCTAGGACTACTGGAGTAGAGACCGAGTTTCTCTAATCGAGAGTGCAGTGCAATGCAGGATCGAAAGAAAGAGCTGAGAAGAGCAGTGAAGGCTAGTGATAAGGGTCTTAGAAGGATGATTGTGTCAAGGGATTTTGTCCTGGTCTTGGTACTTGTCAACTGAAGGTCTATAAGAAGAATTTTTGATAGGGTTTTCCTCTCAAAGAGTGAGAGGTTTTGGCCCTGGCTTACAAGCCTAAATATTGTGTCTCTTGTGCGTTTGATAATTGACTTCATGAGAAGAACATAATAATCTAACGAAGACAAGATCTAAGGAAGAAGCATAAAGTAAATCACAAGTAATTATCAAGAAGAGAAATTCAATAAAAGCCCTCAATTTCTCAACATCAGAGAGCTTAGCTCAATCTGGAATAAAATCAATGAGCCTTGCTCAACGTGGAACCACATCAGGAAGCCCAACTCAACCCTTTTTCCAATAGATGAGACCGACTTACCGCAAGGGCAAGGATCGAAAGAGGGTGGGTCACAAGACCTTGCCAAACTCACCAAAAATGACAGAGGCACGTCCTCATGTCCAAGCGTAGAACCCCTACCAGGCTTGATCCTAGATCAAGTTGTTGAACATCATGCATCCTACTCATAGGGAGTACGGTAGTACATGATGTGTCCATTTGTAGTGTTATGGTCCCTATACTCTTTTCCCAATTCATTGGCCAAATGAGAGGTACTTCCCAAGAGTCTCGGACTACATGGGTAGGATGTATGTTGGCGTATCTACAGGAGAAGGTGAACCACTCATCCTGCCCATATGCCATAAGAGAAGGTGAACCACTCATCCTATGCATATATCATCATCCGTAGGGGAAGGTGAACCACTCACCCTACACACATGTTAACCACCATAGGGGAAGGTGAACCACTCACCCTATACATGTGTTATCCGCCAACAAATATGTATACATCAAACTGGGGTATATATTCCACAGGGGAAGGTGAACCACACCCTGTGCTCATATAGCTCGAAGAAGTACCCCAGGCCCCCACGAGTTCCCAAAAGCTTTGTGAAGATATCAGCAACTTGTTCCTCTGTCCTGATGCAATGGAGCCTTATTGCTCCCTGATGTACCATATCCCAGATAAAGTGATACCTAATATCAATATTCTTGGATCGGTCGTGCAACACGGGATTCTCTGAGAGGTGAATCCCACTTTCATTATCACAATAAATGACGGTGGTATCCAACACATGCTCAAATAGCTCATTGAAGAGCTTCCTCAACCAGATGGCTTCACAACAAGCCACACTAGCTACAATATATTCAGCCTCAATGGTGCTTAGTGCAACAGATTTTTGTTTTCTGCTCATCCATGAAATTGCAGCAAATCCCAAAGAAGAACAGCATCCAGATGTGTTTTTTCTATCCACTACACTGCCAACCCAGTAAACATCAGAATATCCATATAGCCTCAAATTTCCGGCAGTATATCTCAGTCTACGGTTGATAGGACTCTGAAGATAACTCAGAAGATTCTTTGCAGCAACCCAATGTATATGATGAGGCTCGGTATTGGCTCAAACAAAATCATGTTGCCTTATGCAGAACTTAGAGCAGCAAACCTTTGATTTCCTTGTCCATCCTTACTCCCTCACACACAGGGAAGCAACAACCACAAACAGCAACATTTTTCTCAGTCTGTGAAGATATCTCTATCCTAGCTACATATATATATCCAGACTCTTTATCGAGCAACACAAGGATCCATCAAATCTAACAACAATGATTCATCAATGTCAGGCAGCATGTCAAAACTATTTCTTCATGGTAAGTGGATCCTGAAACTGTTTGAGGTAAAACAACCCTCTCAACAAGGAACTGTTAGTTCACAAAATTAATTTGCAAAGACATACCTTTAACAACATCAAACATTCACCATTCCAAGTCCAGACGACTTGCTACAAACTACAATCATGGATCTTCTATTTATACATTTCATGACCTCTGAGGTAGGCCTCAATATTATGTAAATAACATATGTTGGGATTTCATCAAAGGGTTTCTCCTTCTGAATGGAAAGTTTCTATAGTTCCTTCAAGGCATAGTCACATTAGATCACAAGACTGCCATATATCAGGCTTTCATATATATCATCGACAGGACAAATCATCATTAGCTATTCGATCATCAAGCATTCATCAAGAGTTGATGTACTGAAATCAAGGTAGATGACAAGTATATCTTCATGCTTCAAGGGTTATGGTTACAACATCGTTTCTTAGTTCAAACATTTTCATCGAAGTAGGGCATCCATAATGTTAAGTTATCATGGCAGCTACAACTTATTAAAGACTTATCAAAAATCATTCAAAAAGATGGATTAGTAGATATTGAATATCGCATTATTATCATCAAAGTAACCATATTTATCACAAGGGTTATCAATAGAATCAAACCAAAGTATGACAAAGTCATATGTACTATTATATCATGTGTGAAGAATCAAAGTCACTTATATATGTATGTGACTAATATACATCACACAGAAATTTAAATCAAGACTAAAGGTGATATACTAGTCATACCTCATGGCGTAACTTGCCATCTCGATATTACTACTAAATCAAAACATAATTATATGTACCTTATAATATTCAGATACCTTTATAGCACATTTATTTTGCAATATAGATTAACATCAGGATCCTGCTCTAGCTTCCTCTTTCCTGTACCGGCTTTCTTCCTGCACTAGCTCTCATTTCCTGCACCTTTTAGTATCCATATGATCCTTAAGAAAGATTTGCTTATCACATCTTCATCGAGAAGTTAGAAGTATACAACTACTCAAGAAGTCATGCAGGAACAACAATCAAAATGATAAACCTAATCAAGAGCAAGGTCATAAAGAGATAGGTCTAGAAAATACTTATCTTTAACGAGGGATGAAGGAAGAGATCAACTCCCTCTTCATGACAAGATCAAGAGGATATAGAAAAAATGTATCCATTTGCAGAATCATTGTTGCAGAATCACTTCAGGCCTTCAACATTCCTTCCAAACCTTAATGTTATGTTATCCATCAAACCCTAACAAGGGTGCCTAGGGTTTTCTTCAAACCCTAGCATTCTTTTAGGCCTCTACCATTTTTACTTGCTTCCATCAATGGTGTCTTCATAGGGGTGATATCGATGACTTTTCTTCAGCCCAGCTCTGATACCATGTTAATTTCTCTTTGGGCTATATTGTTCTTTGCTTTAGATAATTGCATTATATTTTTTCATCATTCACATATACATTGAATCCACCCCACATCATCATTACATCATATGCCATTATATACAAAGAACAATATCAACAATAATGCGGCGGACCAACAAAAGGAACATAAGAAGAAAAGCATGCACAGATAGGGACACCGTGATTTTGGTCAGAGACTGGGGCAAACCCCCGCAAGGGGGAAAACCCTTCCAAATTCTTCTTCTTCTATTAGTTTGTCATCGAAAGTTCAACAGAGAGGTACAAAGTACAAATGTCCATGAATACATCAGACTATCTAGGACCTATACATCTTGTTCACAACTTCGTTTGTGAACAAGATCCATTGTTAATGCTTCTACTCAATATTGTCATAGATGAATTTCCATGCTTGATGTTAGGGTTGCTATATATAAATATTATCACTGCTAATGGAAAGTAATGATGCCATACAAATCGCTGAACTGAAATGCCAAACACACTAATGTTATGTTAATGAACCAATTGTGCTTTCATACACAATTGTGATGCCACCATACATATACAAGAGGTCAACTATGTTATTGTAAGCCAAGGTGTGTACTGCAAAGATCAACTATACCACTGTGATGCCAATATAGTTGCCATACTGAGACACTGAGATGCCAATACCACTGAGATGCTGAGTGTTAACATAACTATGATACCAAATAATACAACTGTAAAGCCAAGTACCAAACGTAACTGACTATATACTACAATAGTGATGCCAAGTGTAATTGAATGTATAATACCATAGTGATGCCAAATGTAACTAAATATATAATACCGCAGTGATGCCAAATGTAACTAAATATATAATAATGCTAGGTGCCACTGTGCGAGTGCCAAGTCATAAGAGAGTGCCAAACCATAAGGGCGATATCCATAGCCATACGAAGAACAAAGAGCGAGGTCAATAGACATACTAAGAACAGAGAGCGAGGTCCAAATCCTAACAGAGCGAGAGATGAATTCCTAAGGGCCAAAACTGTGATCTGCGAAGGTTTGTTCTGAGATGCCAATATACAGTGCCATCCAAAGTCAACAAACTGAGCCATTCGAGGTTACGATATTAAGCCATCAAAAGGCAGAAGTGCCATGCCATCCGAGAGAGAGTGAAGAGTTATGCTTATGCGAGAAAGAAAAGAGCCAAGCCATGCGAGAAACAGAACCTGAGCCACCTAAGACCCATTCGATATTTTTCAAATAAAAATTTGCATATCCTTTTGAGGATCACCCCTAATGGGTATTTATAGTCATTGGTGTAGATGAAGGGACACGACGCTTCAAGAAGGTTAACATGAGGCCGACTTTCAAAGTGATTTTAATTTCAAATTTAAAAATTATTTCGTCCAATAACTTGAGCCGACTTGAAGATCACAAATAATTCATTTTAATAATATTTTGAAGTCAAGCGAGGGCTAGGGAATTTCTCCCTGACTGCCAAAATTAACAGGGTCACAATATAGGCAATGATTTTGATGATATGTAGGTATTTATTGTAGCATGATTTTTCTTTTGGACTATAGAGGCCATCTAGCATCTCTTTGTTGATGTATTTTTGGTTCAAAGATGGACTGCACTCAGTACTATTTTGGTTATATGCACACTTGCTATATACATAAGAAACTTTGCATAATTGTGTATAATGATTTGGATTAATATGGATGCACGAGAATATTTATGCATTTTTTTCAAAATTTGAATATTTATGTATTATTTGGTTGACCAATTTTTGGTCCAGTTTTTTTCTGGTTCTTGGTTCCGAGGTCAACCAGTTCAATGACTAGTTCATCTCTAATAACATTGATTTATTGTCCATTGTTCATTTTTAGTTTTAACTTTTGAGCTCGTCACTCTTTACTATTTTTTATTTTGAGTAATTTCATTTTACTCTTCCAGTTTTAAACTTTAGTATCTACTATTTTGCTTATTAGTACTAATCAGATTCTAAAATAATAAATGATGAATTTAAATCAATGTATACAATATTTTACTATTTATATTTGGTTGAATCATTTATGATGTATAAATCAATGTATTTCATTATCGAATTTGAATGAATCAAGTTTTATATATTGTTAATTTTAGTTAACGATGGTATGTTCTATGCTTAGCACAATTTACTTCAATGTTCCTTAATAGCCCAATAACAATTTCCAATTATTCCCAGTAGCAATCACATTAAACACGTTGATAGCAAATGCAGATAAAACATAAACAAAATGCAGAAGACAAGCCAAGACAAGAGGACACAATATTTGGCGGATGCCAAGGAAAAACCCCAATGTGGGTAAACCCTTCGATCAACTCTTCTTATTATTCTTCAATAGTTCAGCAAAGAGAGAGAATACAAATATCAAATTTACTTGCCAAAAACAGTCCTGTCAAAATCAGAAGTCAATTGCAACCCTAACCAGAAAGTCAACGTTGGTCAAAGTAGCTCCAAAATGTCCTCCAAGCAGCTCGGTCAACTATATTCAAATTTGGCCTTCCAAGAAAGTCAACCCAAAAACAGATCGGCCAAACATTGTTGTAATTTCTGCAATCAAACCTGAAGTCAACGTTGAAATCAAACTGGTCAAACGGTCCCAAATTCCTCGATTTTTGTGCCAATGAATGCGACCTCCGAAAATCGGATTTTCTGCCTCAACCATAGTCAAAGCTTGGTCAAATAGTAAGGGTCAACGCTAGTCAACGCTGCCCTATAACCCTGAAACTTTTGGCCTGCAATTTTCTCCTACAATTCATCCTTCAGCCACATGTGTGAGAGAGGAAGAGACGTTGCTCGAAGCTATATGAACCAATTAAGAGAGGAGAGAGAGATGTATGATGTGACGAGTGACGTCCAAATGAGAAGAGAGGTCACTCCTATTTATACAGATCGTTGAGGGTGAGGAAACACATCTCTTGGGCTTCATGAGCCTACATTTGATTGAGGCCGACCTTGACAATTTGCACGTGTGAAAATAAATTCAAAATCATACTTCAACTAGTTCGAATGAGATGATCTTCAGATCAATCTTAGACCTCTCGAAAATAGGAATCCAATAAAAATATCATCTCCATAATATGGAGTTGTCCAAGGTGGAATTTGGCCCTAGTTGTCAATTTTAATACTCCCTCTCAACTAGGGAGAATTCCACCTGTCAATCCATTTGTTGCCACTGATTATCATGCCATCTTGTATCATCTTTGTCATCCTTGCTCTGCTCTGCTTTGTTGAACCATGAAGTAATAAAAGAGAGGAATTGATCGAGAGTGAGTCATAAGACCTTGCCACTCTCCATTGACACAAGTCAGTCTAGAGGTAGAACCTCAATTGATCCCAAATCAAGTTGTTTGAACACCATGCATCCTAGCATAAGGAGTATGGGAGTAGTACTTCCCATGAGTCTCGGACTACATGGGTAGGATGTATGCTGGGGCATCAGCAAGAGAAGTTGAACCACTCATCTTGCTCATATGCCATAGGAGAACTTGAACCACTCATCCTATGCATATGCCAATCGTAGGGGAAGGTGAACCACTCACCCTATGGTCGCTCATAGATCCAAGTACCCCAAGCCCCCAAGAGCTCCCAGAGCTCAATGTCCAACTCGTGTGGAACCCTCATAGGAGGATCTTTCCACGACTCCAAGTCTCTCACGGAAGGTTAAGAATTTAACCTTCCCCAGGGGCTTCGTGAGAATATTTGCGACCTACTCATCAGTCCCATTATGATGGAGCCTTATTGCTCCCCATTGTACCATATCCCGGATAAAGTGGTACCTGATATTAATATGCTTGGAGTGGTTGTAGAACATGGGATTCTTTGAAAGGCGAATCCCACTTTGGTTGTCGCAGTAGATCACAGTGGTATCCAACACATGCTCAAATAGCTCACTAAAGAGCTTCCTCAACTAAACAACTTCACAAACTTCACAACAGGCCATACTGGCAACAATGTATTCGGCCTCGGCAGTGCTTAAAGCAACCGACTTTTGCTTATTGCTCATCCACGATATCGAAGCAAATCCAAATGAGAAGCAACAACTAGATGTGCTCTTACGATCCACCACACTGCCAGCCCAGTCAACATCAGTATATCCATGTAGCCTCGAATTCCCAACAGTGTATATCAGTCCATAGTTGATTGTGCCCCGGAGATATCTCAAGAGATTCTTGGCAACAATCCAATGTATGTGATGAGGCTCGACGATAAATTAACTCGATGTGTTCACAGCGAAGCATATGTCCGGACGGGAGTTCACCAAGAACATCAGGGCCCCCACGAGTTGTCGATACTCGAAAGGATTTGCCAAATCGGGCCCAGCAGCATTTCCAAATAGTTTCTTGAAGTCAAGTTCTATCGGAGTAGTCACAGACTTGCAGTGCACCATCCCACATCTCTCGAGTATCTTCACAATGTATTTTCCTTGAGAAAGGAAAATCTCTCCTAGCTTTCGCCAGACCTTCAAGCCTAGTGAGTAGTGCATCAATCCTAGGTCCTTCATCTCTAATTCGGAAGCCAACTCCCTCTTGCATTGATAAATGAGAGTGTCTGCACCTATCAGAAAGAGATCATCCACATAAAGTACCAAAATGAGAGGCTTGTCCTTTTCAACCTTGATGTATAGGTTTCGGCCAGCTTCGCTTCTTGTAAAACCTAGCTTCATAAGATAGCTATCAATCCTCTCATACCAAGCCCTGGGGGCTTGCTTCAACCCATAGAGGGCTTTCTTCAACCTGCATACATGTGACTGTCGATCTTGAACTTCGAACTATATAGACTTCCTCCTTAAGTGAGCCGTGCAAGAAAGCAGTTTCGACATCCCTTTAGTGTAGGCTCCATCCTTGAGAGGCAACAAAAGCGATGATAGATCGGATAGTGGGTATCAAGCAACCGGTGCAAATATCTCATCATAGTCCACTCCTTTCGTTTGAGAGAAGCCTCGAGCAACGAACCTAGCCTTGAACTTTTCAGCACTCCCATCAGCTACATGTTTGATTTTGAAAAGCCATTTTGAAGTGACTGTTGAATTTCCATGATCTTGGGTCTAGGTTAGAGTCTTAAAATCACTTACGCTACCAAACCAAGAATCTCAACCAGAACTACTTTGCATAGCGGAAAATATAAAGCAATAAATCACATATGCATAAGTATGCACAATTTGTAACAAAATTATACAATAATGTACAACCCAATCTTTGTTATATTAAACCAAACTGAATAATACAACAGTCTATGGAATACAAGATAAAATGACAAACACGTTGCGTAGACTCGATGTCGTATCTTGTCTTGTCGGTCCTTCTCTTCTGTACTGCTCACTAGTTGCCCCTTAGCCCTTCAAAGGACAACACATCGAGACCCCAGAAGGGTTGCCACCTAACACTACTGCAAGTCACTTCTGCTTGGTGTACATGAGCTGATCCAATCTACTCTCTAGGCTGGCCACATCCCGAGCTCCAAACTTCCAGGCTAGAAGTCACTTTTGTCCATCAAAGTGTTGCACTTTCGGCACCAATCTTCACCCAACCTTGAATTCTTCTTCGTCACTTCAAGATAGCTTGTTTAGGGCTACTTTGGGCTATCAACACACTGCCCTCCACCAGACCAATGATGCTCAATACTTCACTGCAAGTTTTGCTTCTAAGATGGAGTTTTGACCTTCACAAAAAGTCCTCCAAATGGCACCCACGGGCTGCTCAACAAATAGATCCAAAACTAGTCAAATCTTTGACCCAACACACGTCACTAACTGTTGCTCCAAGTTTGCTTTGCTTTTGTTACGACAGTGACTAGTTAGGGCACCTTGGACTGTTGCAACAGCCCTCAAACAATCACCAAAACAACCCTTAAATGTTGAGGTCTGCCCTTGTGTGGACCTTCTGCCTCCACAATGAAGTTTAGGGCACAATACAGCCCCAAAACTGCCCATGCTATCACCTTGTTGTGATGGTATGGCCTGTGGCCTACCACACAGCCTTGTTGTAGCTTACGACCCCTTCTCCACAGAGTTTCTAGCCCACAAAATTGCCCCAACAGAACTAAAACAATCCTCCCTAGCCTTGCCCTTTAAGAACAAGCCCTCGGCCCTTCTGAAATGACCCTTAACCAGTATTCAAAGGCCACGTTGTTTGCTCTCCTCTTGTTGTGGCCAAAACAAGGATATCCCTCTCCTTAATGAGCTTTCTTTCTTGTGTGTGCTACACAAACGGATGAGGAATAGTCCTCCATCTCACCTCCTATATATACACATAAGGAGGGCTCTCAAAACGTCATACTAGGGCTTGAACAGTTGTCATAATCCTAAATAACACTAGGCCGACCTTGACACTTCTTGTGCAAACCCAACAAATAACTTCAAAAATTCATATCTCACAAAGAACAACTTGAAATTTGATGATTCTCGAAGCATTGAATTCTCCTTTTCGCCCTCTATCATCTCATGCCATCACATGTCCAAAGTGCTCCATGGAAATTCCCCAAACACGACTGGTGAAAAACCCCAAGCTTGGGTTTCAAGCCCACAAGTGACTCTTGTGGTGCTCTGCCCTCCAATCCCCGAACCCTAAGGTTTGGAGTACCTCCCAAGCTACTCAAAAATCAAAAGTGACCACAGACTTGTCCTTGGGTCTAGGAACCACATCCCAAACATCATTATCCGCAATCGACTCATATTCTTTGTTCATCGCATCCTTCCAAACTTGGTGCTTCACAGCTTCTTCGAACGTACAAGGCTCAGATTGAACAATGGTGCTCATGGCAGCTAAGTACCCTTGGTAACTGTTCGGTTTCTTACTTTCACGAAATGTCCCCCTCGGTGGAATATGTTTTTCAGCATCTTCGAGAGTGTCTTTTAGCCACAAGGGTCTTTTTCTTGAGGTAGTGGGCTCACCAGGAGGTGGATCAATGGGATCCATCGAGCCTTCAATATTGGGCATCGGTTCATCCGTCGGAGGTTCATCTTGCTTTCCTACATTTTCATTATTGTCCTTCCTTGGAATAGGAAGATCTCTAACCTTTCCAAGGGCAGCATCTTCGTCGAAGGTGACATCATGACTTATTTCCACTTCCCCTTGACCAGCACATAGATTCTATATGCCTTTGAAGTTTCACTGTAGCCCACAAATGTTCATTTCATCCCAGATGCATCCAGCTTGCTTCTCTTTTCTTTCGACACATAAAAATATACAGGGCAACCAAAATTTCTAAAATGAGAAACATCAAGTTTCTTACCGGTGAAAACTTCTTCGAGAGTTTTGAAGTCCAATGCTTGATGTGGACATCTATTTCGAACATACACGGCAGTGTTGGCAGCTTCTCCCCATAAGAATTTCGACAGGCCTTGGTCATGAAGCATGGCTCGAGTAGCTTCTATGAGGGTTAGATTCTTCCTTTCGGTGTAATATTCCTAATTAGCTATGGCTAATTGGAATATTCGATTTTGCTCAATTTTGCTCAATTTTGCCGTCTATAGTTTATTCATAAATAAAAAGGTGAGTAAAGAAGACATAACTCACTTTAGAAATAAAAGTTCACTCCCTGGTAGCACAACGTTGTAACTTAAGTGAGCCATGGGGGCCAAGAGACCACGCAGAGAGGGGACCCACATAGACACATAGAGGGACTGCGCAGGCCAAGAGGGAGCACGTGGCAACGTTGGAGGAGGTGAGCCTTAGGGTTGAGAGGGGCTCATGCTATATAGAGGGGAGAGCCTCCTCATTTTGATCATTCGTTGTTGATGATATTGAGCTGGTCGTTTTGACTTCTTGAGCATGCTGGCTGTTTAGCCTGTCTGCAGCACTGTTTAGTGCGTTGAGTGTCTCCGATCGGAGATCTCGCCCTTAGCCCCGAGGGACTTCGAGTGCCTGCTCGGGCAAGGTAGTTTCTTCAGCATCTTGTGGGAGGATTGGTGTTTGGGTTTTGTTGCGGAGATGTGCATTCAGAGACTGCGCAGTCATTGAGAGGGAGGACGCAGTCCATTCAGGAGGAGCTCCAGATTGAGTTTCTTGCAGGGGTTTGAGCCTCGAGATCGAGCAGAGGATCAGCCATTGCCTTTGGGAGGATTTGGGTGGAGTTTGAGGCCGTATTTCAGTTGTTCCTATTCAACCTCTGCGCAGAGCCTTGGAGGGCAGCGTAATTCCCCAAGGGGGTGATTTTCGGGGGTCAGCCATTTCAGATATGATTTCTGGGTTTTGCTGTGGTGGATGAGTAGAGGTGGATTCCAGATTTTCAGCTCATTCTGGCGAGGGGATCAGCCCCAAGTCATCAGTTCAGTTCAGCAGTAGCAACTACACGGCAGTTTTCCAGCAACTGGTACGCAGTTCAGAGAGCAGCCATTTCTTGATATTCTGAGAGTATTTCTTCACTTGCCTTGAGCAAGATTAGGTGCCATCACTCTGATCACCTATTGTACTTCATTATATTTCTCAGTATAATAAAATGGCTTAGCATTCTCTCTCTATATTTCTGGACGATTTGTCGTACATTCTATCTATGCTATTGTATGTTTGCTTTACTATTATCTTTATGTATTTTCGGGCATTCTAGTTCTATACCACCTGGTGTGTCTATTTCATACTCTTAGACAGAGTCTGGAAAGGGCCAGCTAGCCTCCAGATCTCACTCTCTTCATAGAGGTGAAATATCTGGTAAACGCCCTCCCAGTCCATCTCTGGTTGGAGTTTGTTTGTGTTTTAGAGATATCCCCGAAACGGGATATTACATTCGGCAACTCCATTTTGCTCAGGAGTACATGCAGTAGTGGTCTCCCTCTTAATGTCAACTTCTCTACAATAGTCATTGAATTCATTTGACTCATATTTGGTTCCATTATCGGGTCCTCAATATTCTGATCTTCTTCCCTATTTGATTTTCAACCAAGGCTTTGATAGAGCAAAACCATTTGAATACTTCATCCTTCAAAAAAAATAGATGTATGTTTTGCAAGAGAAGTCATCCACAAAAATAGCATAGTACAAATATCCTCCCAAAGATGCTACAGGCAACATACCAGATAAATCAAAATGGATTAAATGAAGAATGTCGATAGTTTTACTTTCACTTGAGGGGAATGGTCCCCTTGTATGTTTCCCAGTTGCACAACCCTGGCAAACACCTTCATGATCTACTTTGAATTCGGACAAACCTGGACCATCTTCCTTGCATCAGGTAGGGCTTTATAATGAAGGTGAGCAAATCTTTGGTGCCATAATTTGGATTAAGAGAAGTGTCGCAAGTCATAGCTCCCAAATGACTTCCTCTAACCTAATAACAACCTTCAACTCTAAATCCAAGTGTAAAAGCATCTTTCAGTTTCCTTTGCCAAATACGTACCTTCCCATCAACGAATGCTACCTTGGAGCCTTTGTCTTCCATCATAGAAATAGATACCAGGTTCTTTTTCAAGTCAGGTACATATAGTACATCTTGTAGATGAAGGATTTGACCTTGATTCAAATGAAGAGTGACAGTCCCTATCCCTTTCACGGGGTAGGTGGCATTGTCCCTAAGTATGATCTCCAAATTAGTCTTCTTTTCAATCAAATTTGAGAGGGCCTCTTTGTACCCAATGAAGTGCCTTGAGGCACCACTATCAATCAACCAATTATCCAAGGTGTCTAGAGGAGAGGCAGTAGTGAGGGCAGAAATAAGATAAAATTCATTTTGCTTACCTACAACATTAGTTTCCTCATACGTGGAGTTTCTCAACCTTTTTAGAGGTCGACCATTTCCATAACGTGCAGCGGGAGCATTTCTCTTTCCTTGGTTGTTGAACCTGTTATTCCTTTGATTGTCATTGCCCTTGAAATTGTTGTGGTTCTTGTTGTTATCATCATCCCACAGTGTATCTTTTTTATGAGGACACTCTCTAGCATAGTGGCCAAACCTGTTACAATTGAAGCATCTTCCCTTTCTTCCTTCCTTGAATCCCAACCTTCCTTGACCTTGTTTCTTTGGACCAGCATTGTTCTTTCTTTTATAGCATGAGTGGAGAATGCAGTGGGATAATTCCCATTTGAAGGCTTGTCTCTCTCCATCATCCTTGTCTCTTCTTGAGTGCATCTAGTCAACAATTCATCAAAACCTGGAATCCTATCATTGTTGAGGATAGTGGTGGTAAACACATCCCATGCTTGAGTGAAGCCACCAAGAGAAATAAGAGTGAGCTCTCGGTCAACAACAACTTCTCCAACGGATAGAAGATCATTTTTTATTTCGATAATCCTCACGAAATAGGATTCGATGGATTCCCCTCTATCCATCTTGATGTCCTTTAGCTTGTTCTTGAGAAAGAGGATTTGGTTTGCATTGTTGCATTTGAACATACCAACCAACTAGTCATACATCTCTTTAGATGTGCCCAACTCAGAAACATAAGCAACCAAATGTTTTTGAATGGAATCCCTGATGATCTGCTTAGCTTTGACCTCACCTTTCTTGTACTTTGTCTTAGTAGCAGTGGGTGCATTTGAAGGAGGCTCAACAATTTTTCCCTACACATAGTGCATGACATCAATCTCTTCCAAAGTCAAGTCTAGAGACATCTTCCATGCATGATAATCAAATTTATCATTAAGCTTATCCTCAAATTTGAAGTAAGATGAAGAAGCCATTGAATCTTTGTCCTTGTCCAACAGATTTTAGTGATTGCTTTTCTCTCTCTTGCTTGCAAGGATAATTTTAAGGATGGAAAATTATCCTGAAGTTTAAAATGTTGGCGAATTTCACTAGTCCCTAATATGTGAACTATAAAATTTTATTGATGTATTTGTAAAATTATACAAATTTATAATGATTTTATATATAGTGTCTATATAAGGTTGGCTATTTTTAACGTAAACTAATTTTATATTTTAAAATTTGGGCGAATCATTTTTACAAAAAAATGGAAATTGGCAAATCTTTTTTTTTTTTTTTTAATCATGGAAAATTAGCCCACTTGCGAATATTAGCCCCTAAAATTTTCCATGCTTGCTTGGGCTTTGTCTTCACCTGGACTCTAATACCATGTTAATTTTATTTAACAATGGTGTGTTCCATGCTTAGCACAATTTACTTCAATGTTCCTTAATAGCCCAATATCAATTTCTAATTATTTCTAGTAGCAATCACATTAAACACATTGATAGTAAATGAAATAGAACATAAACAAAATGCAAAAGGCATGCCAAGACAAGAGGACACAATATTTGGCAGATTCCAAGGAAAAACCCCGGGAAAACCCTTTGATCAATTCTTCTTATTATTCTTCAATAGTTCAGCAGAGAGAGTTAAAATATCAAATTTACTTGCCCAAAACAATTCTGTACAGTCAACTGTAGCCCTAACTAGAAAGTCAGTGTTGGTCAAAGTAGCTCCAAAATGTCCTCCAAGTAGCCCAGTCAACAACAGTCCAATTCGGCCTTCCAAGAGAGTCAAAGTCAACCCAAAACAAATCGGTCAAACCCAGTCAAACACTGTTGTAATTTATGCGATCAAACCTGAAGTCAACGTTGAAGTCAAACTGATCAAACCATCCCAAATACCTCAATTTTTGTGCCAATGAATGTGGCCCCCAAAAATCGGATTTTCTACCTCAAAACCGCAGTCAAACTTTGGTCAAACAGTAAGGGTCAGCGTTGGTCAACGTTGCCCTGTAACCCTGAAACTTTCGGTTTGCAATCTACTCTTGCAATTCATCCTTCAACCCCACGTGTGAGAGAGGAAGAGAGGTTACTCCAAGTTGTACGAACCAATCAAGGGAGGAGAGAGAGATGTATAATGTGATGAATGATGTCCAAATGAGGAGAGAGTTATTGCTCCTATTTATACTAATCGTTGAGGGTGAGGAGACACATCTCTTGGGCTTCAAAAGCCTACATTTGACTAAGGCCGACCTTGACAATTTGCACGTGTGAAAATAAATTCAAAATCATACTTCCGCTAGTCCAAATGAAATGATCTTGAGTTCAATCTTGGACATCTCGAAAGGAGGAATCCAATAAAAATATCATCTCCATCATATGAGTTGTCCAAGGTGGAATTTGGCCCTAATTGCCAATTTTAACACACACACACACACATATATATATTGACGTTCCCCCATCCCCCTTAAAATTTGGGGGTGTTCCCACCATGCATCTTCTTGTTCCCACATCCAAAAACTTGGTGCATTGTTTTTTTACGAGAATAAAGGCTTAGTAAGAAAGTGATGTAATGATCAATTATATAATATAGTGGCGAAATCGCATCACCACTCTTAATCATTGATATGTGTATTCTTATCCATGCTTGTGTGTGTAAAACTCAGCAATTTTTCATTTAAGAAATAATCATATCCTTCAATAATGACTTAAGATTTGAAAGGCCTTTAGAGTATGGCCATGACACTTTACACAGGACTACAACTTAGAATTAATCACCTCTTTTTTGAAAAGGTGTGATCATCCTCCCTAAATCGCATAGACACACAAGAATTACAAACAACATATAACAAATACCTCAGCCATTGCCTAATTTTCGTATGAATATAAATATGATAAATCTTTGTACTTGTATAAATTTGTACGATTTTCAAAAGAACTTTGCAAGATGATTATTGATGGTTAAAATTTTAGATTAAAGGAAACTCTTGTGATGCTTCCTTGGTGCCAATAACCCAACTTCTATCAAGAGGTTGGATGTCACACCACAATGTATAACAAATGCCATGCCCGAAAAAACTTAACAGTCGTGACGTCTTGTTATTTCACAAGACAAAACATACCACGCTCTTCAGGCTGAATTAAAACTAGGAAATCGCCATCCCCTCCTAACCAACCAGTCAAGCCCTCAGTGGTTAAAATTTTAATACATTCTTGCATATGTATCAAAAAATCTATAAACGGTTTCTCATCCTAGAACTTGAGAATTTTCAATTCTCGATCCTAGAACTCGAGAAATTTCAATTATCAATCCAGACCCACTTTTCATTCCATTTCCCATTTCATATGTATGGTAACATATGTGAACTATACCCTTGTCATATCACGTTGTCTTAAATTTCCATTCTACTACATCATTCAGATTAATACTGGTTTATAAATTACCGATTAGCTTACACATTTATCCTTTTACTCTTATGTACTTATGAAGAGTTAAACGCAACTAGATTGTGATGATCAAAATCTACTTAAACACTGGAACATACCTTCCAAACCAAGGTGAGAATGTGAGTGCACCTTGCACGATGAATGTGGGGAGTGGAAAGTTATTTTTGAGCCTGAGACTTAGTTGAGAAATCTAGGGCAGAGAGAAGAGGTGACTTCTCTAGTAATGATAATTGTTTGTGAATACTTTTATGTAATATTCCCAAATGGGAAAAGCAGGAATATAGTGCAAAATGTTGGAACAATATTGCAGATCATCATTTATAAAGCAAAAGGCCAATATGGAGACCTTTCATATGTTATTACAGCAGCAAAATATGTGTAAGAAATGGCCCATAAGATGCATAACAAGAAATACAAGCCTCCAATGAACAAAATCCCTCAATATGAGGTGCTACAACCATATATAAAAGCTGAAAAACCCTTACAGCGTTATTTTATTGGCTCTGCTATAGCAGTTGATTATACATCAGATCGAGAGCTGATATGTGCCTCAAAAGTTAGATCTATATCAAATCCATGCACTATACAAGCTCCTTTAAAAAACCCCTCAAGGGTTTTCAGCAAAACACCAAGTGCAAGTTGTAGATCTAAGATCTAAGACTGCAGATCTACTGAAAAATACAGATCTGGAAAGTGTGGTTGATCTGATATTATCAATAAAATAGCCTCCTCCAATAGATCTTCAAAGTGAAAGGAAGATCCCCTTCACTAGAAAATCAACTCTCCAATTGGTGTGATAAACCACCCTGTAACTCCTCCTACAGAAATAACGCAGATCTGGAAGTAAACTGCGCTATAGGGATCAAAATATGGTTGGCCTGATGCCAAGCTCTGAAAATGTGCTCAATGGCCTTCAATGTTGTCCTCCCAATGGAAAGGAAGCCTCTTCCACTGAAAATAAGCAATGAGATGGCCTAGATCTAGAGATCTAATCACCACTTGCTGTAACCTACAAAAACAACCAAACCCTCAAAAGGATCTACGCTGTAGTTGAAAGAAGAAGCTTGGCCTTAAGCCAAATAGTGGACAATGTAGTGCAAGACTCCTCCAAGAGCTCCTCAATGGAAGAGCTGGGATTCCCAATCAGGAACACCCTGTGCTAAACAAACACTCTATCTTAGCTAAACAGCAAGAGAAAGATATATGTCTAAACAGACCATATATTCAGAAATATAATATACATCAACAACATAATGAACAATGGTTGTCATCCTCTTCCTTTTATAAGATATGAGCTTGCAAACCCCAAGCCCCATCCAAAAAGATCACTACATTCACACAAAGCAGCTCCATCTAAAACTGTGTTGTCCCTCATTGATGGCCACCCCTCCATGACAGCATTGTTGATTTGGTCAAGGTTGACCCAGTCAAAGTGATCCAGCCCCTTTCACACCAAGGGTGCTTTAATTAAGCTGCCAAGATTTGTCTCTTTCATATTTGGCATTGATTTATTCATTATTAAGGAGTATTATGGACCTCCTTTGCCCTTTTATTCTTTAAACAAAGCAATCAAACAACATTGAATATTCCAACTAGCTCATGGCTAATTAGGAATATTACAATCCTCCCTTCCCAAATGTTGCTTGTCCTCAAGCAACTGACAAGGTGAGTGCTGCAACTCTTCTCCTCCTCTATTGGTGACACCAACATGTGATAAGCTTCCTCCATAAGCTAAGTGTTCACCAATCCATCCGTCCATGAATTGCTCCTCCAAAGTTTTTATGAGATGCAAATAATACATCCCATAAGGAGACAATAGTTCA
Source organism: Pinus albicaulis (assembly GCA_034641835.2). NCBI lineage: Eukaryota > Viridiplantae > Streptophyta > Pinopsida > Pinales > Pinaceae > Pinus > Pinus albicaulis. The sequence goes on along the minus strand of CM076571.1, from coordinate 932,670,459 downwards.
AATGAAACAAACAAGGTTTGCCCAATGTTCTCCCTGAAACATGTAGCATAAGGTACATGGAGAATCTCTCTCCCATAGGGCACATACATACCTCCCATCCTCCCTCCATACATTCCCATAAAAAGTATAAGTACATCATCAATGTATGGGATCAAAACTAACAACATACAAACAAAAATTTGTGCATATGGCGGTGGGTCATAGTCCCACATGTGGAACCAGCGCAATAAATCTCCTCACTGCATCAGATCATGATGTGGTAAGTGGTTTCCCCACCACTTACTTGCTACCCAAGTCATCTCACCATGGCTAAAAGTGTGAGATATGTTTGGTGCTTTAGGAGTGCACCCACAGTGATACAAAATTTCCCTTTGATCTCCAAGGGAATGGCCATGTTTAGAAATTTTTGTGGCCCAAAGTTGGCCATGAAGTTTATATGGTACAGTACTCCTTCTTGGAGTTATGGCCTGCATATACATGGTGAAAGAATGCAAATAATAATCAAATGAAACATTATTTACATGAGCATATTCTTCACCAAAATTTCTCCTTAAACAAATGGAATGGTGCATAGATATATCTCCTCTCTCAAAAGAAGAAAAAGGTGGTTGAATTAACTCCCTTATAGAGTTATATTGTTGTCCCGACTCCACATGGTTCATGCATCTTTGAAAATGTTGATATAGTTCTCCTTCAAAGCCCTTCCAAGTGCAGCTTCTCATAATAATGTTGTAGAATCTCATGGAATATGTGTGGTTGAAAAAGAACTCTTCATAGGCCCTTTGTAGTAACTTCTCCTTGAGCTTGGAGGATCTAAATAAAAATATCCTACCATAATAACAGATGACTCCTTCTTGGACTGAATAGCCCTCTTCATGTAGCTGGTCATCAAGTATCATGCATGTATAAAGATCCTTGGAATAATCCACCAATAGTTGGGATTTCCAATATGGATCAATCTCCCATAGTGACAGCGTCGATGATCTATCACAAAGAACATCTATCATATGGCTACTTTCCTCCTTGACATCTCCTATGCCAAAGGTACATGTTCAAAGGTCATTCCTTCCATGCTTCTCCTCCCACACCGTAGAATTTGAAATAAGAGTGGGTAATGATGATGTTGGGAGAATATCTCCCTCCTCCTTGAGCCTACCCCAAGACTCCCAGCGCTATATCATTGCCTTCTAATGCTCCCATCCCTCCTGGATCTATGCTTGGGAGCATCATGTTGTAAGACATCTCTCACCAAATCTGAATCAGGTGGCCTCCCAGGTGCTTTGCCACTAGATAATAGTGTCCCATGCAGCAATCTCACAAGCATAATAGATGGGACTATAAGGTCCTTGCTTCCATTGCGCAAATCCATCTCTGATTTCTGTGTAGAAGTGGTATGTGAGGGATATGTGTGCATGCTTTAATCATTTGAGTTTTTCCACTCTTTCTATCCACCCATTCCATCTGCAAAGTCTCCCAATCAGTGGTGACTTTCCCCAAAGTGATCAACCATTGCACACCCAATATGACATTGGTGTCAAGTATGTGAACCACATAGAAATGATTAGTTAATATATATGTTCCCATGGTGACTAATAAGGATGGAACATAATGCATGCATTGCATTGTTCTATCTCCTGGAACCAAAATAGAGAATCCCTCAAAAGCATCGATGGGTATTGCCCTCCTTTGTACTAGTTGGGCATCAATAAAATTCTGGGTAGCCCCACTATCAACCAAAACAGAAACCCTTTGATTCAAGATGGAACCTTGAACTCTTAAGGTCAAGTACTTAGGTACTCCTTTTAGTGATGCAAGAGCCCCTCCAATAGGAGAAAATGCTCCATTCCCATCTCCTGATGGTGTTGGTTCATCTCCTGCAGTGTTAGCGTTGTGACCTCTTCTCGGTTCATCTTCTTCTTCCTCCTCATCATCTGAAAAGACCTCTATGTAATGTGCTTTTCCAGCTGCACATCTATGTCCAGGTGCCCATGATTCTTGGCAAGTGAAGCAGAGCTTCCTCCTCCTCAAGTCTTTTCGGACATCATCATCAAGAGGTTTTTTGTATTGACTCTCTTTTGAAGGAGGAGCCTTTTCTTCTATTCCCTTTGATGGAAAAGAGAGCTTATGCTGAAAAGTTGCCTTTGCTTTTGGCAAGGCATCTTAAAGGTCTCTAGCCCTTTCAATGGCATCTTGTAGGGTAGTGGGCTTGGTAGACTTAACCAACCCATGAAGAGGTTCATCTAATCCATCAATGAACATGTACACCCTTCTTGCTGCAGATAAATCAAGAACCATGACAGAATGTCTTAAAAATTCAGAGATGTAGGTTTCTGCATTACCTGATTGTTTTAATTTTGCAAGCCCCATGAATAGTGCTTCAGGATCTCCTATCAAATCTTTCCACCAGCCTTCTAGCGAACTCTGAATAAGCAGTTCCATTGGCATGACCCAATGTAGACAAGCCATGGAACCACCAGTCATGTGCTTCACCCTCAAGGTGCAACGCTGCAGTCTTAATGGCCTCCATTTCTTGAACTTTGTTCAACTGAAAGTAGATGTCAAGTTTTTCTACCCAAGATTTGGCAATACACTTGGATGACCCATCAAAATTGGGTAAAAAGAATCTGCCCATAGTGTGATGTCGATCATGGTTCTGAATGAATCCACCACTTCTATGATGATGCCTTGGTATTCTATTGTCCTTTATCTGACAAAACTCTTGAAAACTCAAGTGATTTTTGAATCTTTGAGTTTGAGATTCATACTCCGTAAAATAGTCTTCAAGGGACTCTTGCTCCTGAAACCCTTCATTTCCCACAGCCAAAAATGTAGGCATGGTAGAGCGTTGGGAAACTTGTGGTTGATGCATTGGTTGATCATTCCAGTGGTGAGACATGCCAGAGCCTTCTCCATGATGAAATCCTTTAGGGGATTCCTTGAATTTGTCCATTCTCATCTCCTTGATCTCTCTAGCAATGTCTTGCATGGCTCTAAGAAGGATCGTAGGGAACTCCTTCTCTTCATCTTTGCCTCTAGATAAAGTTACCCTTGTCTTCTTTGTCATTTGTATAATCAAATCTTCTGTGGCTTCTTCTTTGATACCTCTTTTCTCTATCAGTAAGAAGCTCTCCTTCTTCAAATGACATATTGGCTTTTTAGAATGCACAGGTTGTGCCAAGATTATGCTCTGATACCACTGTAATATTCCCAAATGGGAAAAGCAAGAATATAGTGCAAAATGTTGGAACAATATTGCAGATCATCATTTATAAAGCAAGAGGCCAATATGGAGACCTTTCATATGTTATTACAGCAGCAAAATATGTGTAAGAAATGGCCCATAAGATGCATAACAAGAAATGCAAGCCTCCAATGAACAAAATCCCTCAATATGAGGTGCTGCAACCATATATAAAAGCTGGAAAACCCTTACAGCGTTACTTTATTGGCTCTGTTATAGCAGTTGATTATGCATCAAATCTAGAGCTGATATGTGCCTCAAAAGTTAGATCTATATCAGATCCATGCACTATACAAGCTCCTTTAAAGAACCCGTCAAGGGTTTTCAGCAAAACACCAAGTACAAGTTGTAGATCTGAGATCTAAGACTGCAGATCTACTGAAAAATACAGATCTAGAAAGTGTGGTTGATCTGATATGATCAATAAAATAACCTCCTCCAATAGATCTTCAAGTGAAAGGAAGATCCCCTTCACTAGAAAATCAGCTCTCCAATTGGTGTGCTAAACCACCTTGCAATCCCCCCTACAGAAATAACACAGATCTGGAAGTAAACTCGCTGTAGGGATCAAAATATGGTTGGCCTGATGCCAAGATCTAAAAATGTGCTCAATGGCCTTCAATGTTGCCCTCCCAATGGAAAGGAAGCCTCCTCCACTGAAAATAAGCAATGAGATGGCCTAGATCTAGAGATCTAATCACCACTTTCTACAACCTGCAAAAACAACCAAACCCTCAACAGGATCTGCGCTGTAGTTGAAAGAAGAAGCTTGGCCTTAAGCCAGATAGTGGACAATGTAGTGCAAGACTCCTCCAAGAGCTCCTCAATGGAAGAGGTGGGATTCTCGATCAAGAACACCATGTGCTAAACAGCACTCTATCTCAGCTAAACAGCAAGAGAAAGATATATGTCTAAACAGACCATATATTCAGAAATATGATATACATCAACCATAATGAACAATGGCTGCCATCCTCTTCCTTTTATAAGTTATGAGCTTGCAAACCCTAAGCCCCATCCAAAAAGATCACTACATTCACACAAAGCAGCTCCATCTAAAACTGCGTTGTCCCTCATTGATGGCCACTCCTCCATGACAGCGTTGTTGATTTGGTCAAGGTTGACCCAATCAAAGTGATCCAGCCCCTTTCACACCAAGGGTGCTTTAATTAAGCTACCAAGATTTGTCTCTTTCACATTTAGCATTGATTTATTCATTATTAAGGAGTATTATGGACCTCCTTTGCCCTTTTATTCTTTAAACAAAGCAATAAAACAACATTGAATATTCCAACTAGCTCATGGCTAATTAGGAATATTACATTTTACTTCTTTTGATTAAGTTATTCTTTAGCTTGATTATTATAATGTTTTTTTCATCAAACAGCTATCAAAATATGAATAACAATGAGACAAGGGACACGAGATGTAGGCAATCAGCTAGGGCCAAAACCTCTCCAACTTCAGAGGAAAACCCAAACAAATTCTTCTTCTTATAGAATCTTCAAATGATGAATTCCAAGACCAGGGCCCTTGACCTATCAACCTCTCCAAGACCAAGTCACAAAACCTTTTGCACAACTTCTCCTTCTTGTCCAAGTCAACACTAGTCAAACTAACTTCTTGTACTTCCAATCTCAGCTTCTCTAAAATTTTGGCCCTTTTTCACAGTCCTACAATGCTCAGCCTACCTGAAACCTCTGCACCTTCACACATGTGGGTTGATTGAAGGAGTTTGGTGATGTTTTCCTTCTTTTCTTTGACTTGGAGAGTTCTTATGATCTCGGCTAGCAAGAATGCTAGTTGGTGACCTCTTTCTTGGCTTCTTCAAGGGTTGATGTAACCCTAATATTCCTCACACATGTGAGGAAGACAACCCAAAAAAACAGTACTAAACACTCTTTGCTCTTCTTCCTTTTCCTTTCGCTAGATATGAGACTGCCTTCTAGTGTTTTCTCGCACTTCTTCTTGGATTTCAGATGCTTGAATTCATATCTCCAAGTGAGGCGGAGTCCTCCTTTATATAGTAGTCTGCCCATGAAATAAGCCAACTTGTGCTAGTGTGAAGGCCGATGTCCTATTCTAGAATGATCTCCATCTTCTTTTGAAGGTCAACCTGATGGAGTACTTGTGACAAGGCCTTGGAGGGTTTATGACTCAAATAAATTCTCTTTTACAATGTGTAACATGAACCAAACCTAATAGATCACAATGGGAGCTTCATCTATTGAATAAAATTCCTTGAGCATGAAACTTGTGACTCAAGCATAAAATAATTTTATTTTCCTTCTTCTCATTAATTACATAAAATTATGATTACAAATGTCATTATGAAAACCAAACCTAATTACAAATTTCAACAGGCTTTGCCAGTTTTCCAAACATAAAGCCTTCCTTTTTAACCAATTTTTAAAATATCCTTTGCTTCTGGGGACTTGTGCAAAAGGCACTAAATGGCAGTAAAATCTATCATCAATGTCTCTCAATATTACAGAAACATACCCTACCCTTTGTTGTTGTATAAGAAAAGGAAATAATGGTAGTTTAGGTGAGGGCAAAATGGCATCTCGGCAACTATCGTTTCTTTGCATTCAAACCCAGCTCAAATAAAGGAGTAGCCATAGGTGTCCACACGAATGTCTGTGTTGTGAAAACTTTTAGAAGTTGGGTTTGTCAACGAACCATAAATAGCAACAACATAGAAACTAACAAAAATTAAAAAATAAAAAATAAAAAAATGTTCCTCAAACTTTTCAGTTAATTCATCAACTAGCAACCATTAGCTCATTATGTTGATGTGTCTGGGATTCGAGGCCGGGTGTGTTGCGGTGCACTGTTTCTAAAGAGCTTGGCTACAAGTTCCTTCAAAAAAAAATTCTATAAGAAGTTTTACAGCGTCATTTACATGATTGAATGTTTCAGCACAGATATGCTGACTTTTAAGAGATTTTGTGATAAAAGTTTGAAGTGAGTAATAGCTCCGAACCTTTAATAGTGGTGATGTCGCGCTCTGTTTTGCACATGGCTCTCGCTCGACTTAAACCTATTGGAAAATTCCCTCGAAGGCCATTGTTATCTTGACCTGGGCCCAATCTTGGGTGACCACCACTGCGGGAACAGGGTGTGAAAATTGATAGAGTCGTCATCTTCAGTGCAGAACGAGGATGAATCTGCAATACTCAGTGAGACCTGAAAACGAACATGCGGGCAACGCCTTTGAAATTAAATAATTAAGTCAGCGGATAAGTAGAGCGCGAGAGGAATGAAGAGGTTTGGGCGGGCCTCGCACTGACATTTTCCATATCCAAGAGGGAGGTGAAGAAGGAAACCCTAAATAAAGTGTTTTCTAATTTGTTTTTTCAAATTTTCATCTCCTTGCAAGTTCTTCATGATTGTTTTTAAATTTATTTTTCAATATTTCTACTGAGGTTAGCCTTTGGACTTGAACTTGAAATTGTCTCTTTAAATGCTTCATAATGGTAGAGGTTAGCTTTTGGGTTTGAACTTGAAATCCTTCAAATATCCATATATGGATGGTTCGGAAAATCTACCTATAGGTTTGAGCTTCCAAGTTTATTATAAGATTTTAATGTTTGTAATAGGTGGAAGTGGGTGTAGTGTATATTATTTTATTTTTTATTTTATTTTTATATATTATTAACAATATTAATAGTTGTAATGTAGTATAGTTTTTGTTTTTATCGCTAATTAATTGATTAAGATTGTGCAGAGTGTCGAAGAAGCAAAATAAAAACTTCCTTCGTACTCTGCGCAATGACATATAGCCCAAAGTAACATCCAATAAAATTCGAAGTTTAACTCCTTAAGTTTGGTGGTGTAGAGCTCCGCATAACAAGAAAATCTCTACATCTTCGAACTCACGGAGTTTAGTGCAAACATGTGTTTGAAACGTGTGGAAGAAAGAGAAAAATCCATTACCTATTCATTGCTACGCAAGCTCAATCACATTAGATAGTAGATTTCTTGCTTTGCAAGTTTGATTGATTACTTTATGTGTTTTAATATTACTATTTTGCTATTGAAACATGACCAATATGCTCATACTCATATAATTGTTGTTAATAATTTTAATCAACCTCATGATTAATGGTCATACATAATGCTTTCTTTTTGCAGTAAATTGAAGATAATTAGAGCATTTAATGGTCATGAAATAAATTAATGGTCACCCAATTTAATGGTCATGAAAAAATGAAAGCTTCCTCCACACTCTGCGCAGTGACATATTGCCCAAAACAATGCCTAACAAAATTCGGAGCTTAACTCCTCGAGTTTGGAGGTGCAAAGCTTCGCATAACCATAAAAGCTCTACGTCTCCGAACTCACGGAGTTTAGTACAAACCTATGTTTGAAACGTGTAGAAGAAAGAGAAAATCCATTACCTACTCATCATTATGCAAACTCAATTCCATTAGACAGTAGATTTCTTTCTTTGCAAGTTTGATTGATTGCTTTATGGGTTTTAATATTACTATTTTTCTATTGGAACATGACCAATACGCTAATTGCACACTCATGTAATCTTTTTTAATAATTTTAATCAACCTCGTGATTAATGGTCATACATAATCCTTTATTTTCGCAGTAAATTGAAGGTAGTTAGAGAATTTAATGGTCACGAAATAAATTAATGGTCACCCATTTTGTTTGCGCAATGTGGAATGTGAAGGTGTGATTAGCAATACCTCCACACTCTGCATTGTGTAAACAAGATGTGTGACCATTAATAGTTATAATCCACACTCTCATGTGAATTCATCAACCATTACCGTAACATTAATATTATTTAACAAATCTATATTCGAACTCATGGGACAGAAGGGTGCATAGAATCTTTCCATTTTTAATTGGATCGAACATTGCATTCCACTTTGTAATAAAACGGGCATATAGCGAGGATTAATGCAATGTTTAACGAAAATTGCAAGCCTCTCTCCTTGAATTATGTTCAAACAACAAAGGAATCTAAACTTTCAAATAATGTATTGTCATTATATGAAAGTTAAAAACTAGAATCAAGTGTCTCAGGATCAAAATTTTATGTAAGAACCTATAAGTAACGATGGAAAATTGTTTGCTAATTATTTCCTCCCAATCATGAAATTATGTTGTAAAGCACCAATAAGTTAAATATGAAGGAATGAATTTCAACCTTGTAACAACCCCGATTTAAAATATACAAATAATTACATCAATTATATGATTAATAATCAACACTCAGTTATTCAATTATTTAACATAAAATTTTCAAAACACGAGTAGAGACAACTTACTTGTATTGACGATGTTCCTTACTTATTTTTTTCGAGTTGAATGCTCTTTGAATTATGCTAACCGCAACAAAGATTTTGGGGACGACTCTCCACCCAATCGTAGGCTTAGCAGCACGTAGTCTTTCTACAGCGGGCCACCCCCGAGCCCTCAATCAACGTACCACTGCCAAGGAATCGTTTGTCTCACAACACTTTTCTCCCAAGAGAATGGATGAATGAATGAATGAATCTCATCCTCCTCATCATCCATTAAATAGACCAAAAAATAGAAAGGTGTCTACATGCGCACATTCCATGTGTCGACATGCTAAATTTTATTTCTTTATTTGAAGCCTTACTTAATTTAATATTTCTCTTCATTTAACTCTTTCTTATTTTATTTTGTTTTACTTTTTGTTAATTTTACTTATTGTTACTACTTTTATATATGTTTATTTAGAACTCCACTTTATTATTTACTATTTTATGTATTTATTATTATTATTATTTTATTTTATTTGTTATTTATTTAATATTATTATATTTTCTTTATTATTTACTACTATTATCTTTTCTTTATTGTTTACTATTTATTTACTATTATTATATTTTATTTGTTGTTTATTATTTATTTACTTATATTTAATAATAATAATAATATATTATTATTATTATTATTATGGAACATTACAATCTCCCTCTCTTTAAGGAACTTCGTCCTGAAGTTAAGTTGAATCATTTAACATCTTATTTTATTTAGTTATTTATTACTTCACGTTTGCCCCACACCCTCTATTGAACTAGTATAACCAACAACATCGAATGTTTCCACAACACCTGGGAAATCTCAAGGAATCTTTGTCATTTTTCCCACTTTCGGAACTAGGCATAAGCCTTATCAATTTGTACCATAGCCCAAGGTTGGCCTCAAGTCTCGCACCTGACTCATACCTCATTTACCCCAAGGAAGACACCTAGCTCAGTACTCTAGGCATCTCAAAAGGTTGGCCCACTCCCTCCACACTCACTGAGGTGCACAACCCCAGGCATCAAATTCCTTACACCCCCACCAGACATCGGCATCCCAATCCATTATCAAGCACTTGGCCTCTTCAATATGGTCTCATAATCTCTCAAGAGTTATCCATCAAGAGCTATACAAGACAAAGGAACCACCGGCATATGTAGTGTTGATTCAGTATGTCCCCAACGCATATGGTGTTTCATATTCTCCCTCGCGTGTATGGGCTCCCATGAGATCATTAAATAACTAGATCTCTTGGCCCATTTGTGGATTTCCTGTCAAGCACCACATCTCAACATGCAACCATGCATTAATTATAACATCATAGTATCATATAAAATAATATGCATGCCAACACTTGCATGTCATTATGATAAAATAACACCATTGTTAATCAACACATTCTGAATAGTAAAGAAATGCATACTCTTGTATGTCATATAATCTACATGCAATTACCATGTGCTTCACATCATGAAATGCCATCATACATTATAACATCAACATATTTGCATCAAAGATATATCATAACATCACATAATAAATGAAACCACGCATCAACTAACATCATAAATATGAGAAACACCTCAATACACATCAAATATAGAGCAATAATACATTATAAACACTCCTATCATGAATCAATTTCATTTTCTTATATAAACAATGAATACCAGCTATGAAATAAGATTATTCAACATCCATCTAAAATCTAGGCTATCTCCTCAACACTCTTAGGGTTGTGTTATCCACAAGATGTCAAATGCTTTCAATAATTATTTCCTCTTCTTTCCATAAGAAATTTCCCAATTCACCGAATAGGCATAGTCACACTATGAGTAGTATGCTATAGTTTTGATATGGTCTCTTTACTTGCAGGTTTTACCCTCTAGAGTCGTAATTTATAGTTAATCTATTACTGGTCTTACCATCGTTCCTTAAATTATTGCTTCATTTCCAATACATTGACTCATTTAATCCAAAGACATAACTCATCAATGGCATGCCAATTTCTTACTCTTCACATAATTATTTTATTATTATTCTTTAATCCTCAACTTATCACAAATGTATCTCCTTTAACGATGGTAGACAATTATTATATTATTTACCTTTTACTTTTGTCTTGTCAACACTACCATTGATTTAAATGTGAAGCATTGAACCACTATTACCCTTATCCATCCATCAAAACATTTTATATGATCAGTGTCCTTGGCAACTTCTTCCATTTGCCATGGTATAAACTTGATAAATTTCTTCTACAAAAGCCTCATTATATCATCAACCTAGTCATGAAACCATTAGTGAAATTTAGTCAGATACACCCTCTATTATTTGATTTTCACTTCTTTTGTCATTTTATGTGTAATCCTTCTCAAGGTCTCATTATATAATTCCCAACAATATTTATTCCTACACTTCATGCTCAATATTTTCTCATTAGTCTACATATTTTATACCATTTTCCAACATTTAAGCAATTGTTATCCTTGAAACATTTTCCTAGTTTATCACTTGTCATTTCTCACCAATTACAAGTATTCTCAACATCCAATCTTGACACTTTAAAATTATGTAGGTCATTACTATGACCCTCACCAATCATGTTGTTAAATCCACTCATCAATATCACTAAGAGAACTTTATTCTTGATAGAATCACCCTTTCACTTCCCCATACCAAATATTCATAGACATGTTTTTGGTTTTCTCCATTAGTTTCAATTTCCCAATATTCCATGTGGCAAGTTCTTTTGAGGAAAGAACCCATAGTTTACCCATGTACATTATTATATTTTCACAGTTCTCTCCACACTTAATGTTACACACCTTAAAGAATTGTATGGACCTAATTAGCTACTCTATTCCTAAAATGTCATAGATGCTCGACTAACATTAATGTTAAACTTACCATGAAAAAGATACCTTAATGTCAAAGCATTTATCTGTTTTTGCTTGCAAAATCTTCCAATTCCAAACATATAAACATTTATAGATCCATGACCAAATGTTACCATAATTCCTACAACTCCTCAAAATAACCATAATAAATATGAGTATATTATTAAAATATTAAATATTTCAAATATATTTCATCTACTATAATCATAATATTACTTAAAAAACAAATAATAATAATAATAATAATAATTAAAATTAAAATTAAAATAACAAAAAATAAAACAAGAGGTATTAGACCTGTAAACTAACTTACATGAACATTTCTATTAACATGTAATCACCTAAACCTACGATGCCTTGGGTTGATTTTCCGTTAACAAACTTCGAATGCATATCTAAGAATTGCAATACCTCGATTGTTTGTGTTGTCTTTCTCAATGTGGCTCAAGAAAAACAAGAAAGTCTACAAACCTTTATACATAACGTAAATTAAACCTAGAAAAATATTTGTCATTAATTCCAAATTTGTTTGGTGTTCAAGTATTTGAAGTTATGCATTCGAACCTAACAAACCGCATTGTAACTTAAAAAAAAAAATATTAAACAAAACTTGAGCACCTCTCAACTCTGGGTTGTTCATGAGAATAAATCTAAAAAATAGTTAGATGAGAATCGAATGTATGAAAATTGACGGTGTCAAAAATCAATGGAAGAAATTTAAAAAAAAAAAAAATATATATATATATATATATATATATATATATATATATATATATAAACTATTTTTAGTTTTATGGACATTAAAATATTATTCATTTATTTTTTCTTTTATTTAACCATGAAAAATTGTCAAATTAAATTTTAAAAAATAAAAATAAAAAATAAAAAATAATTCACAATTTCAATTTTTCTTTCAAGGCAAATTCAAAATTTGACATGTAAGAATTATCCCAATAAAATTACCTTAAAAAATCCTTGTAAGTTGATTATGGGAAAATCGATAGATAATTTATTTTTTTTAAAGAAATAAGTGTGATTTTAAATCTTAATTTTTAAAGATTAATGTTAATATTTAGTATAATTAATAATATTTAAAAAACAATTGATATTCTATTTATTATAAATAATAATATTAAAAATTAAATTAAGAGACCGAGGAAAGATTATTAGATTATTACATTGGAGCATTATATTTTCACACATAAAGCTACAATTGCTCTTATTTGCACTGCTTTAATTATTCATTGTTTTGTTAATAATTAAATTGTCTTTTTATTAACATATTATAATTTAAAACCTCTATTCAAACCCTAATAGAAAATAGAAAATTGGTATTCATATCTATTATTTGATTTAATTCACTTATTGTCATTTTAACTAGATTTAGTTGATCATTGTTCAATAGTGAAAGGATTTAATCATATACAAAAAGCTAATAGATTGCTAAGTTAAGTGTATGGACTCATTGTTTCCCCAGTGAACGGGAAGCATATTTTAACATCAATTTTTAAATCATCGGAGAGACTCTTCATGCAACAACTATGTAATCATTATTTCTCCACTATACTATGTCTAAATCACTTTACGGTCACACCTCGTCTTGGATGTATAGCAGCCGAAACACTGCATCTATACATCAAAGCAAGAAATCAGGCAACGGTAGGAAGTCCCTTGTCCCTTTTTTTTATATACATTTTTCTGTCATGAAAATCTATTTAGAGCTATTTTTCATTCTTCGCCTTTTACAGCTTGATGCCTCACATCAATGGATTTATGGTTTGAAATCAAGAGGAAAAAATTCCACAAAGAAAAATGCAAAATATATCGAGTCTAAAGGTAAGGGTGTTAAAAACAAAAAATGTCAGACAAAAGGAAGATACCCTAAATACAATTAGTCTTTCTATTTTTTTGTTGCTAAAAATGTGTAATTGAGTAGACCATTGATGTATTGTTGGTTTTAGATCTTCTTAACTAATCAATTTGTCATTGCCTCATCATGAAGACCTTTTTCTTGGCTCAAAACACGGTTTTTGCATACTTAGATTTTTCCTCAGGTTTGAGATTTCGGGGCCCATAATCTCTTTGAAGGACGACACTAGTTCGCTTGACAGATGTAGTAGGGCTTGCAACTTGGTGTGCAGTAGAAGACGATGGATGGCCAACTACTACCTGATCAAGTACGTTTGTCAAACTCAGCTGAGGTGGAGGACTAAGAGGCGTCTGGTATGCAATAGAAGGTTGGGGTTGTTCTACAGGATAAGGTGGTTGATATGCTATGTCAAGAGAAACATATGACACATCCTCTATCTCTGGCATCTGATCAACATCATTAGGCGATTGAAGAGTAAGTGTACTACCAAAAGGATCACCGGCACCTTGACGACCATGATCTAATGGGGTAGCACCATCAACGACATCATCATTACCGTCATCATGAACATCACCATCACCATCATCATGAACATCATCATCACCCTCCTCATCATCATGACCATCCTCATCTGATGGATGTGTTGCTACATGATGCCTAGCAGCCCCCAACTCTGCCAATAAAGTATTAGATTCGATGACATGCCACATAAGAGACATCATATCCTATTGATAGGTGTTGTAGAGATTGACGAACATCAGATTCGTGTTGATATCTCGAGGCCTCGTAGGACAGACTCCCTATCGAACCAAAACTCAGGCCAGTATATCACAATAGTCCATCTGACATCGTATATTAAGCCTCTGCCTCTGGACGCCCATGCCCCCCACTGAGTATGTGCCTCACCCTCACCCTCTTAGGCCTTGCCCATCGCCTTATCTCTTCCATCTAGCGGTGGGGGAGGAGGCACATCCCCATCATATGAACTGACGTCTACAAAATCTGTAGTACACAAAAATAATTAGACAATATCATTAAACAATCTAATAACACAAGTTAAATAACATGTTACTAGAATAATTTTTATTCTAATTCACTAAAACAAAAAAAATGAAACTAGATTAATTTAAAGAAAACACTAATATTACCTCTAATGTCTAGAGGCTCAGCCGGTGTAAAGAGGATGTTGGAACACCCTCTCCAATCAATCCCCACGTATGGATACCCCAACACGAGAAATGCATCGTCATCCTCATTGGCCAGTAGCAGCAGTGCCTCGTCCGAAATCCTGGGCGGAAACTCCGACATGCCCCTCTTCTCTTGGGAATTATCTGCCCCCACATGCGCATCTGAACCTCAGTGGTTGGCCTAGGAGGGCGACGATCAAATGTAGGCCTCGTCTTCAGAAACCTCTCAAAAATTAAACAAAAAAAACTTGAAAGCAAATGGGAAGGTCTCCCTCCCATGTCTCGACAACGCACAACATCTATCTAAAGTCGTGCAAAACTACTTGAAAAAATAAAAAATAAATAAATAATAATAATAATAAATAAAATTACAATAAATACAATAAATAAATAAATATAAATAAATAAATGGAGGACCATCTCATGCAATGTGGCCCATGAATCAAATAATCAACATAATACAAAAGAGGGCAACTAATGCGTTGCCCATCACCATAATAATGTGAAATGGTGTTGACTAATAATGATATGCACCTAGAATCCTTTGTAGCAAAAGAAGAAGTTTGTAGTTATCCACCACCACTTGGAAAATCTGATAGACGGACCACATGAGGCCCGACATATCTCAAAGTGTGTGCACGCTGACTCTCAGTTGTAACACCATGGGGGACATCAGGGAACTGAGAAAAATCTTCCCCTCTCCTGGATAGGCCAGTGATAAAGTAAATGTCCTCTTTAGTGGGCCTATACCACAACTCAAGACCGACACAAAAAGCCTTTTGCTAAACATTCCATCGGTGGATCATATGCACCAATAGGACATAGTGCGGCTTCAGGGATGTACCCTCCTCATAGTACTTGAGGAGGCCCACATTCCTCAAGAGCGCTCGGGTCACTAAAGTAATAGGACAAGGGTATAAATCCCTCTCCCTCTCTCTCTCCTGCTATCAGACCATGTTGTAGGGGACTGATTGTTTCTCCTGCTCCTGTTGTTGCTCCCTCTGTTGACGTCTTTGCTACATGATTGACATATAAAATACATCAGCCTCATACGTAAAATACAATTTATTTTATTAAATGAAACATGTATTTATAACTATGGAAACATAACTTTCAATAAATTAATTAATTAATTACCGGTGCACTCAAAACAAAGTCATGCACTGGCGTCGTTGTGCTTTCAACTATAACCACATTGGCAACGGTGCACACATAAGTATGACGCACTGCGGGTGTTTCGGAAATTTAAATTTTGATAGCGGTATGACATAATTGTGCATCGGTGCGCACGTATAACCTGTTGGCACCGTAATTGTACATTCAGGTTATTGAACAAACCAAGATATGGGAATATTTTAAAATTTATTTGCAGTGCGTTCGATAAATATAAACGCACAAGGAGTGAACACTATTTGTTGCATATTTCCCGGTGTGTTTTATATTTACAAAACACATTGCCAGAATGATTGTGTGTTATGTTCATGCACTGAAACAAGATGCACCTTCAAAATTCACTGGGTGCATCGTGACTGGTGCGAACCGAACATATCGAATGCACCGCGAGTTGTTTTTATTTTTTAGTTTTATTTTGTCAACCTAATTTGCAATTATAATCCACTAAAAACTTAAATTAGAAAGAATCATAGAGATTACCTAGAGGAGGCATTGTGGACACGTAATGGAGAAAGTTAAATTTTCACACCGTTTGAAAATATTGGAAACTCAAACAATGAACATGGTAGTGAAAGGTGGTGAGCAAGAGATGCACCGACGTCAGGGTGTTTGCACGTGGCAAGAGTGGCATTGATGCTTGGAAGCTGATTATATTAATGAGTGTTAAAAATGAAAATTACGGTAGCAGGATTCTTTTATTTAACCCTCCTACAGTGCATTTCTCGAGCTTACACGGGGGTAGGCTATATATATATATATATATATATATATATATATATATTTACCTTGTTGCTTTATTGAGGCTTTACGTTACCCATAATGCATCGGTGCTCTGGTTTTACAATAGTACTGGTCTTTTTTTAGAAATTAGAAATCGTCTATCGATACTCCTTATAAGATGACTTGTGGTGTTGTTATAGGTTTATCGCAATGAGATGTCATTATCTAATAACACCAGTACATTTTACTATATGAAGGAGTCTGATGCCGGTGAATTTTCAAGCACCGGTGCATTTGTGTATTTAGTGCACCGTAGTTTTTATTTAAAAAATAAAATAAAAAATCTACGGTGCAACATGTTATAGGAGGTGTTAGTGCGTACATTGATAATAAAACATCGGTGCGCTTGAATAATTTAGACGCATCGTCAAAGAAACATCCACTAAAATATTAGCTCGCACAACTTCGCTAGTGACCTCCACTACAAACAAATTTTTTTGACTATTTTTATAGGGGCCTTGACAAACACCTCCACTGGAAGGTATTTTCCTTGTAGTAACATTTGTATAGAACAATCCTAGGTCATTACCAGGATTGATCATTTCTATCATTAAAAGTTTAGGGAGGCCATTGAAATTAAGGGAAAGCCAAGTCCTCTGAATAGAAATGATAAATGGAATATTAACATTTGTTAGATCTCTACCCTTTCCTCTAAAATGTGTTTTGTTTATTTGTTCCCCTCCCTTCGAGGCTTTGATTTGTTCCTTTTCTTTTTTTATTTATTTTATGTTCCTTTTATCATAATGCATAATTTTCTTTTTGTTTTATAATTTTTTAAATTCTTAATTTTTTGGATATTAATCTAGCATGCAAGGTAATAATGATGTTTTTTTCTTTTGTGTAATAAAATTTATACTCTTCTATTTCAGTGTTTTATATATATATAATTTAAACAATCATCTAGATTGTAAGTGAATTGTACCTATATCAAAAACAAAAATAACCTAGAGTAATGTACCATTAGAAATAAAACAGAGGCTATCAATTAAAAGAGATATTACCAATTATCATAAAGATGTTTTGAGCAAAGTGTTAATAGTGAATAGTGTAAGTGGACAAAATATTATCGTGCTAGGCCAACGATCCAAAGACTCTCAGTTTGGAAGAAATATTCCATCTCCAAATATTCGTTAAACAATGATTTGTGACCCACTGAATAAGAACGATGGGTAAATACCTATACACTTCGTTGACAACGATTTGGCCCTATACCAAGTTACCATCCCACATGAAAGTCTCCTCATAGTCATGAAGTGTAATGGCAACTAGTGTAAGATTGTGGATATACCAATCCCACTGAATGCCCAAGTCTCCATATAGTCCAATATGAGAAGCCCTCATCGTGGTAGGATTTGAATGCATCATGAATCACAACAATCTCACTCATGTGGTATATGTCCAAATTGTGAACCATATATAGATCAATAGTTTCTTACCCATTGATATCTAATAATATTTTTTTTGGTGTTCATACTACATATTTATTTTTACAAATATTTATATATATTTAGATTTTTACTTTAATATTTATCCTAGTCCCTTTAGTCATAAGTTGTTCTTTTTCTTGGCTTTTAATTTTTCTATATTGTTTTATTTTTATTTTTTATTCTAATTATTTTTTTGCCATATATATATATGGCACACTATTTCATGTTATTTTTTTAATATTAAAATATTTTATTCTTAACCTTTGTTTCTTATTTTATTCTTTTATTTAGTATTTAATTTTTGTAATTTTCTTATTCGTTATTTATTTAATTCTCTACCTCCTAATATTGGCTTTCTCTTTATTTGAATTCTTTAATTTGTATGGATTATTTTATTACTTGATCTAAGACGTTACATTAAAATATTTTTATTTTGAATTGTTACTGTTAATTTTTGTATTGTTGAGGAGTTGCAAGAGGGGGAGGGGTATTACTAAATCCTAAAGGAAACATTGTGGATAAATTATCGTGGGGACTTGGTTTGAAATCCAACAACCAAACATAAATGTATGGACTCTATTTGGGGATAAGGCTAGCTCAAAAACATGGAATCCAAAACATTGTCATTTTGGGTGATCTTATCTTATTATTCAATTTTTGAGAAGTGGCATTCCCAAAGCCATAGCACATCAAGGCTCTTGTTTCATCGAATCAAAAGTATCATTCCTTCTTGCTCCACCTCTTCTTTCTTCCATATCCTCCAGAATCTTAACCTTGAAGCGGATATTCAAGCCAATAAGCTTGCCTTTTGGGCGAAGGACAAGTAGAAATCAATGGTTATAGCGAGTATGTCCCTATCCCGTAAAGTGTCAATGGTTCCTTCCACTCTTAGATATTTCCTGTCCTTATGCAACTAATGCACTCCCTCCCATCCCTGTCTCCCCTCCTTTGTCCCCTTGTCATCTATGATTTCTTGAGCCAAAGTATTAAACCATATGTTGGCTATCTAATGTTCACAAATTATGTCCTTCGTCAGACCAATGTGGCACCGTATGGTCAATGGCCTCATGCAAGCACACCTCATTTAATGGTTAAAGTGTTGATTAGATATGCCCTTAATCTAGATCTCAAGGTATGTTATGGTTACATCTCTGCAAGCGTGCCTTATTTAATTTCACCGGTGCAAATTAGACCTGTTGTTAATGCTTAGCTCATGGATTGCAAGAAATACGTATCCCTAGACCGAATTTTGGTGATTGTTCTATATTGGGGAACTAGAAGTAATGATGTGGAATTTATAGCTCGAGTGCGACTCTCAGTGTGCGATGAGAATAAATTTGGTAGTAGAAGCTCATATGAATTCATTTCTTGCGAGTCAAGTGGGTCCTGAATCCTTAATTCTCCGTGGAAGTTGAAGTGGAGTTCCGTTGTGTTAAGGGTGGCGTATAGGCATTGGCTCATTTGGAAGCTCAAAGATGAGCTTCGAGCTGCACTTCGCACTTTCTTTCATTATGTGAGTTGCATGTGGATCTAGCATCACTATAGCTAGCTGGTTTGGCGTCTCGTTCTCTTTGGGTTAGAGGCAAGCATTGCAATTTTAATTTTATTTGGCATTGTGAGAATTAGGATTCGTGTAGGTTCCTTCTATACCCTGGGCCTTAGCCCAATTCTTGTTAATGTGGTCCAATTGAGAACGACTTATCCCTCCTCTCTAGGTTATGTTTATTTAAGTGTTATATAAGGCTCATTTTATGCCTTTCGGTTGCTCGGTCAAGGATTCCTAATCTACGAGGGTTATCTCGGTAATATGGGATCATACTCTTGTATTTACCCTGTTGATAAAGCAATTCTTGCTTGGCGTCGACATCATCACGTCCTCCCCATGGATTCTACTTGCCCGTTTTTGGATTCAAAAACCTCCACGATGTGTGAACACTTTTAAAATGAGCATTCAACCATTAACAATGAGATTTGTGATTTGCATGTAATGTTATACAAGCAAAGATCCTTAGAATGTAAAATCAATGAAATAATAATGGCTCTTCAGTAGAGAATCTTATGCCTTGAAGATGAAGTCTATGCACTCTGTAGCATCATCTTAGATCTCAAGTTACAATGTGCTTAGCCAGAAAACTCCATCGCTGAAACTCTCTGGGACATCAACCTCAACCGCTCAACATACCCTTCAAATTGACTAGCTCTATAATTTGGTTTTAGATGTATATGTCTTTTGTCTCAATTTCGCCCCATATACTCCTCTCAACAAATAAGAGTACTGATAGGCTAAGTTTTTTTATGTAATTTGGGTGAGGGAAATTAGATATCAACAAACATCCCATATGTCCTTGAGCAACCTAATAATGTGACCAGTTTGGTGTTTGGTTGAGCTTTGCATAGTCTAGCCTAAATTGTGAACTTAGTGACCTATTTTGTTATGAATGTTGGTATCAACATTATGATTATGCTCGAGTCAAACAATTTTCCTTAGAGGTTATTCCATTACCCTGCCAAACACCTCCCATCCTAGTAGAGATTTAATTCCCAAATTATTTTGCTTCCTCTTCAGCGAGGAGATCACCATTTGCCAATGGTTGGTTTTTTCCTCTGCCCAGTAAGGGATGTGTTCATGGATAGTTTGATATGTCATTTTGGTATCTATATTCATGCCAATAGAGACTAGATGTGTGCCTTTGTTCCTATGCAGTTCATTTGTACCATTGTTTGCGCAATATTGGTCCATCAAGAAATTTGTGTGAAGCCCTAAATCGAGGTCTAAAGCGATTTCACTAGTAAAAAATAATAGGCCACAATCAAACCTAGAAGACCGAGGGAGTAGATTGGGGTTGATCTTAATGTTTGTGACAACATTTGGGTGTAGCGAGTTCATGGATTTGGAAAAATTGAATACGACCAAAATCTACCTTTCGAATAAACAAAATATTGTCAAAATATGATATGATTGAATACGAATGAGTGCATACAATATGACCAACAATATGAAAACTGAGATATGTTTGAAAATTAATTAATGATATATGTATTTTGTTATGCATACATAAGGTTAGATATCATTGTATTTGTATTTGATCCAGGTGGATATTGGTGGCCGCCCACTTTTTCCACTTTGACCCCCACCGTCGTTTCTTTCAGTTTCCTTAATTCTAGCACAACTTACTATTTTTGGTAGTTTTTTTTTTCGGGTCATAAACTTCTGGAGTCGTTTTTGAGGGCCTAAAAGACATTTTTTGGGAAAACAATGAGACCCAAAAATTTTAAGACTAATTTTCCAATATTTTTTTAGCCTCCTCTTAGAGAAATTTGAAATGAGGTATTATTATAGTAAAACAAAGATCGTATGCCAAAGTTACGACCTCGGGAAGTTGACATTCCAAGTAACCCCAACAAGGCCCACAAGCTTTTGGCACTTCATCTCCTAGGATTAGGTTTTTGGATGTTTAGGGTTTTCCGTTGCTTCTTAATGATAAAAAGGCCTTCGAGCCTCATTGTAACACAATTCAAAAGGCATGTAGCCACTACATCTCTTCTCAGAGATAAGCTACCATCGCTCAAACTAGTTTATTTCTATTTTGCATGCAACAATTTTCAATACTTTGTTATTAATGAATTAAAGTTTTGTTTCCGCTATAACTTTGTGTTTATGTTTATATATATATATATATATATATATATATATATATATTTCATTTTGTTCCTGCATAAATCAGGATCAATGGTATCAGAGTTGTCTGCTCTTTCTCTGTTTTTAAGTGCATATCCCCAACAAGGTCGGGGTATATGGAGTTGGGACTTAAACTGGTTAAGCCCTTGCAAGGTCATCCCCACTGACACCAATGACCTCCCATAGCGAAAGAAAATAAAGACGAGGGATCAGTATATCCTATGAAATTGTTTCTCGAAGAAGCCCTCAAGTGACAAAGGAACAAAATGATGGACAACTTTTCCTAGATCCTTCAGCGGATTCCCACTGACAACACATATCCATCCAATGGTCACTTCGGAGGCGCTTCCCCCTCCAAGGTAGAAGTGACCTTCAATATCCCTATATTAGAAGGTCAAATAGATGCGTATATTGTAGATAAATGGTTGAATCTGTTGGAGGGTTAGTTTTCAATCCATAGTTTCTCCGATAGAGAGAAGATTACTTTTGTACTGCTTAAGGTTGATCCCCATGTTAAGGACTGGCGGGAAACTTACTATGAGAAAAGTGTTAAGGAACCCTCTCTATTCACATCTGCACCCACTTGGAACTCTTTTCAAGACACTGTCAAGGAACAATATTACCCCGTGGGGAGCTATGAGGACAAATACACAGAATGGACCACACTAATAAAACAAAGGGATCAAGATGTGCATGAGTTCACAAATATTTTTCATACGATATGCACAAAGCTGGGTATCAAATACTTTGAGTGAAATTTGGTGCTCAAGTAACCCGACTACCTGCACAAATACATTTAGGAAGAAATGGAGTTCTTGGACATCTCCTTGCTTGGTGCAACATACGAATACGTTACCAAGAGTATACAAAATTTTAAATAGAAAAAGAGTGATTTTAGATTTGTGATTCTAAAGCACGGAAAAGGCGCCCCCAAACCACTGAACAAAGGAAAAAGCCAAGGCAGGGTGGCCCAAGGCAACCCATCGAAGCCGCAAGCAAATAATAGCACAATGAAGGGGAATAAGGACAAAAATAAGTGGAATAAGTTCCACAAGAGCCCCACTCCCAACACAAGTGAGTGTTGTGCCAAGCCTTCACTAGTAGCCGAGTTGAAGGCTTCAGAGTCAAATGCATGTTCGGACTCAGAGTCAGACCCCAACAAGGGGAATGAAAAATGAAATAAGATTATTGATGCAGATCCCAATGCCACCATTGCCACCACCAAGATCCAAAATATTGACCCTGAAGGCCTAGAGGAAGGGGAGTGTCCCTTTCACTCATAAATGTGGGTGAAGGTGTCACCATTGCAGTTCATTGTCGACAACAGGAGCCAAAATAACATCATATCAACAAAAGTTGTTAAGCGGTTGGGCCTTCCGACCACACCACACCCACATCCATACATAATCAGGTGGCTCCACCAAGGACGAGATCTTCGCATCAGCCAACAATGTCGCCTTCCCTACAACATTAAAATCTTCACGGATGAGGTACTTTTTGACCTTGGTCCTCTTGAAGTTTGTGATGTATTATTAAGCCAACCATACTTGTGGAAGTGTCATGTTCTGTATGAGTCTAGGCCTCACATTGTTATTATTACTTTGGGGAATAAGTTATACAGGATACCAGAGGTAGCCCCGCTTACCACCATCTCTTTGACCTCTTCTAAGCAATGTAGTAAGACCATCTCCCCGACCGGGAAATTTGTTTTCTTTTTTATTTTCTCTCAAATTAAGGGGAAGATCGTGGCCACATCCATAGCCCCTAGGAAAGGTTCCTCCACGCAGTAAAATCAGGCGGATGAGGTCGTGGAAGAATACAAGGACATATTCTCCTCATCCACAAGGATAACCTTGCACTGTTAGGTCAAGAATTCAATTGATCTAACTCCTAGAGCACCTTTAACCAATGGGCCAACATACGAGCTCCATTCTAGAAAATGAAGAGATTAAGTGAAATATCCAGGAGTTACTGCAAAAAGGGAACATCCAACCAAGTTCCTCACCCTGTGGGAGCCCGATTATACTTGTATAGAAGAAGGAAGAGACTTGGAAGCTCTGCATTGATTATCGGGCACTAAACAAAATCATTGTCAGGAATAAGTATCCAATCCCATGGATTCATGACATTCTGGACCAGATCAAGGGGGGCAAGTATTTTAGCAAGATCAATCTGAAGCTAGGTTCCAATATATCCCACAGATGTATGGAAGACCGCCTTAAAATCGAAGAAAGGCCTTTTTTAATGGTTATTCATGTCATTTGGGTTGACAAATTCCATTGCTTTTATAATGAGGTTCATGGATGACATCTTGCAACCATTCACCAACTAGTTCGTGGTTTTTTATCTGGACGACATCCTCATCTTCAGCAAGAGTTGGGAAGAGCATCTGTAACACATTTGATAGGTCCTTGAAACCCTACAGTAGCACAAAATGTGTGACAATTTGAAGAAATGCACCTTTGGCATGAGCCAGGTCCTATATATGGGTTACATCATAGATGAGCAAGGTGTGATGATCCGAAGATCAAAATTAGGCTAAAAAATGAAAGTGCCCAGAATCTTCCGAATCTAGCGTCAAGTCGTAGTGTTTATCGTTCTGATTCCAATGATGCCTGAATCACCTCAATCCAACGTCATATAACAAAGTTATGATGTTCTTAAGTTTTTGACCCAAAAAAAATAAAATTACGGGTAGGTTAACTAGGCTATTTACTAGGTATTCCTTACGACTAATGTCATGATGACATCAGCATGCCAACTAGACAAATAGAGGACCAATCGCAAATCGCCAAGTGTCAAGTTCATACAGGTGTGTTTTGGCATAGTTTGAATGGTCGAAGTGTTTTGGCGGCCCAATAGGAGGTTTCCATGTAGCCCAATTGGAGGTCGCCATGTGGCACCTCCAAACTAATCAAACATTTTGTATGAAGCCCGAAGGCCTCGGCGGGGATCGATCGTGTGACCTGCTGCAACACAGTCCAGACCTCAACAACCTTGCCTACGTTTTTTTTCTTAACCATATAGTTATTAGGTTACATTTAAGGTGTATGTATTTGTGTGTTGGGGGAGAGGGGTCGGGCGGTGAGCCCCAACACGATATGACCCTCGTAGAAGGAAAGGAAGCGTCGACGGATGGCCAACCCTTGTCCCAGGTCACACAACCAGTGCACATGACCGCAGGCGAATGGGGAGAGGGTTGGGCACTTAGCCGTAGTCGTGGTTACAACCACTATGCATACGACCTATGGAGGAGAGAAAGGTGGAGCGGGGTGGGGATTAGGCCCCTGGTCACAGAGATGACCATATGTCCCTGTGCGGATTAGAAGGGATCTATCGAAGTGGGGACGAGGATTTGGCCCCAACCACTGGTGATATGGTTACCATGTGATCGACATGGAGCCAAGTATGACCGAGGCAGTAGTTAAGGTCATCCCCTAGTCACATGTTTAGGTGCGTAACCACTGATGAGGAGTTAAGGAGCTAGCTCAGCGGGGGCGGGAAGTTGGCCCGACCCTTGACCACATCGCCCTCTACGTGACCACAAGTCAACGATGAAGGAGCCAATTCTAGCGGGGGCAGACAGTTGGCCCAAGTCCCTGACCTTATAAGCGCCCACGTGACCTTGTTTTTGTGCTCAGGGGTTATTGGGAAAATTAATGAAGCAAATAAATTATCTGTTTGTGGGCACAATTTTCACCTCCTGAACTGCTTAAAGGGTGAAAATGTCGCACAATTAGTAAGTTTTGTCAAATTGGGGGATGAAAAGCAAAATTTGTTCAAGGAGGCCTAACTTGATCAATTTTTGGTATTTTTTATTCCAAGAAGAGCCTAGATAGGGGTTTTGGGGAATTACGAATCCATTGCCATCCCCAATTTACTGATTGAACCACTTTTGGAAGGAATTTTTATATGATTGATTCTTTTAGTGCCAAAGACAATCAGGGGTTTGAAGCAGTTTTGAAGGCATTTTGAGCATGGAGGGAACCTTGTAGGTGTTTTCCAACCTTCTTATTTTATCTATAAAGTTGTGAATTATATGGTGTAACTCTTGTTTTTCTTTTCTCATTATGTGTCATGAGGAAATATTTTTTTAGTACTTCAATGTGGAGTTTTTGTACATTATGTGTTTAGTTTCAAGTGGAGTACATGGACTTAATATGAGAGCCATTTTCATGTGGACCTTTTTTATGATTAACTGTAAGTGTTCATATTTTTTGAGTGAGAGTTCTTTGGAGGATAATGTTTCCTTGTAGAGGAAACAAGCCACTCAGTTGTCAACAAATTTCATGTACTTTTTACCACTTAAATTTATGGAGTGGTCTAGTTGTATTAGAAATCTTAGAGATGTAGCCCGGGAGGGTTGTGAAGACAATCCCCTCTGTGGATAGAGGCAATCTCTCTAGCCCTAAAGTGGGTCTAGCAACATATGAGACTATATAATGGAAACCTTCTTAGTAAATATTCGAAGGAGGATGAGAAAGGGAAAAGGACCTACCTCTTCTTGATGAGTTGCTCAACCCTTTGATGAAGGCCTTGATCCAAAATCCTTCAAGCTCGATCCTTGCTACTTGTGGTGTTCAAATACCTACAGGAGATCAAGAGACAACAAAAAACCTTATCCAATACAAAGAATACATTGAACATCAACAACCTAACAGATCAAGGAACATTAGGCTACTTGTATGGATATCCAAACAAATATAGAAAGCGAAACACCAGATGTATTTTTGATAATATAAAAGAGGAAGCTTACAACCGTGGCCTTGAGTCTTCCCTTTGGTGTAGTTCGAGTCCAAACTGAGGCTATTCAAGTGATCCTTATCCCGAATGGAAATTTAGGCATTAACACAACACAGGGATACAAAGGATTAATGATCAGACCATCCCAACAATGACCAACCAGTAGTGAAGGGATGGAGATCAATTTATAGGAAGGTAGAGGGAGTTAGGAGCCCGTGAAAGAAGTAGTAAGGCTCACTTCTCAAGGGATAATCCCCTATTGATAAGATTAAGAACTCCAAATGAGAGAGCTCGATCATATCTCCACCGAACAATATCCAACTCGTCGTCCTGGAAGCTTCTAGAGCTCGAAGCTTCTCCTCCATTTGAGAAAACACTGTTAGAAAGGATTCGACGTGGTTTTTCCAATGAGAAGAAGCTCTGACAATGCTACGCTAGAATGGGCAACCTACCATCAACACAGGCAGATAACTAGAGAAAAGCGTTGACCCATAAATTTAGGGTTTGAGCTAAGCTTCTTTAGAAATTATTCAAGGCAGCTTTATTTTAATATTTAAAGGATATCTTGATGTATTTATCTACGGTGGATATACTACACAATATTCATTACAGGGCACTTCAGGATTGGGGATGGGAAGTGAACAGGGCGACAAATTACTATGTAACATATGCCCCCTAAAGCACAAGACATAACATGGAGTGATAGGTGAAATGTTTTACGAACCAAGGCAAGGACTCGGAAAACCACCAGGAAATCTGCCAAATAAAACATAATACAATATATAACATCTCTGGTAAGAATATGCCTAAAAACATATACTGAATAGGCACCAAATCACATGAACCCATGTCACGGTCGCAACCATCCATCTGAAAGAAATCATGGAAATGTATCCACCGTATGGACATTGTTATCAATCTAATAATTTTGTATTACAGTTTAAAGAATATCAGAGGTAACCACAAACCTAATTTTAAGCTTTAGGATCTAGCATTCCTAATGCTCAGAGAGGGCTCTCTCTATAAGATTTAACTTTGTTTTTATATCTGATTTTAGGCTAGTTATGTAACTTTGTTTTATATCTGATTTTAGGCTAGTTATATAGGGCAAATTGGTTTTGGGGTTTTGATTTAAGTTGGTGGGAAAATCACTTACTGAGATGGATAGCTGTGAATTTGTAATCCATTGGGAAAATGGAGTCAATGTGTCAAGCAGATAGATCAGGATCAAGGTCTAAAGTCAAATTTTCATTGGGCAAGATAGTAAAGTCACTTCAGATCTTCAAGGGCTAATGATGAAATGGTTTTAATCGGGATAAAGAGCAATTAAGAATTCTTTGATCCGGATAAGGAGTGCAGAGGGAGAGGTCAATCAAAATTAGGGAGCAATTAAGGGTTCCCTAGTCTGGATATCGAAAAAAAAAGGTTAAATGATAATCAGTCAATAACATAGTGCTTTTAACAAATTCTTATATAAATTTTCCTGATTTCACAGTAAAATTTAGAACACATTCATGAATGGATGAAAAACATAAGAAAATTGACAAATAACATTTTAGAAAATACTTCACTTCAGTGGCCCAACACATGAATCCAGTAATATGATGCTTTATCGCTTGAGATCTAGTCTTCTGACTTGAACTTGATACAAAAACCCTTAGGTTCATAATATAACAACCATAGAAATATTCAACAATTTATCCACACTCAATACTTCAAATGATGAAGTATTTATACAAAAAATAGTACAAAATATCCTAGAAAAATTTTAGGATTTTTTCTTGGAAAATAAAATATATTTTTGAAAAAATATAGTGATAGCTACCTAAAAAATTTCTAACTATCCTATTTATTGAAATTAAATAGCTTGTTGTTTGGATTTGGGCTGCAACTGGATAGTTGAGGTGTCCCTCACGCTGGCAGTTTGATCTTCAATCAATTTTGAACTTCATCTTTCATTTGATACTCTTTTTGCTGATACTGTTTGTCCTGATACACTTTGACTGTTGAAAACTGTTTTACTATTTAAAAATATGTTTACTGTGTAATAAAAACAGTAACTCTGTTTTTTCATTTTTGCTTACTACAAACTGATTTTACAACAAATTTGTTAGCATCTCCCAGAATTCCGCCTCTGGTAATTTGATCATCATGAGTTTCCTGAAGTTGTCATCAGCTTCAGTGTACTTTGCAAAGGTTGGTTTGACCACAAAAAGGTGTTTTACTTCATGTTGAAAATAAAACAGATTTTCAATGCTTTTGTGCAAAACTTTACTTGTTGGAATCCCTTGCCAATCTGATTTATTCACATGTTCTTTGGCAAATTCCCTTATCTTTTTATTATAATCTTCTTGTTTCATCAATTTATCATTGATTACTAGAAGATTTGGAAGGCCCTTTTGCCTCAAAGTGTCAAATTTCACCATTAATCTTGTGATGGCTATATCCATATTTTGTCACTTTTCTTCCAACAGTTTCATCAAAATTTTATTGGAAATTACTTTTCTTACCTCAAGAATGGTTTTTTTCTTGTCTATTATTCCTATTTCATCCAATTCCTGCTTATTTTAGAGTCGAGGAATTTAATAATTTCCAACGCTTCTTCAGGTTTGATGCCCAGTTCCTCTTTGGTTTTTTGTATTTATTTTCTAGTTGCTTTGAGTAAATACTTCTGTTCATAAATCACCTGAATTTATGGCCAAACATCATTGACTGATTCAATGATATTGAACCATAGTTGATTTTTAATATGTGCCATGGGCTCTTTCAAGGTCAACTCTGTTCCTAACTTTTTGAGTTGTTCACTTAACCTTTTAGCCTTTTGTTCTTTAGTTTTAGCATTGATTTGTGCTACTTCTTGGCATCTTCAAGATTCTTGATTTGCTCCTTCATCCTGTTTATTTCATTCTTTTGTATGTACGTGTCTGCCATTCCCTTTATTAATTTGATGGCCTCATCTGATTTATGGACTGCTGTAGTAGAAGATTCAGTGGCAGAAGTAGTAGAGGAAGTTATTGGCACTGTTATAGCCAATGGAACCTTTGGAGCTAATTATTCTGCTAGAGTGGATGGCATTGTTGTTGTCACCACAGGAATTACAGTAGGAGGGACATTTTGTGTCTTGGAAACTTCTTTTTCTTGGGCTAATTTTTCCATCTCAATCTCCATTTATTAGATTTGTGCTATCATCGGTAATATGAGATTCATCGTCTCATCCTTTTGATTTGCCTCCTATATAATCTCCTTGGCCTGTGGATGATCTGTAGGAGGTAATTTTAACTATTTTCTGAGTGCTGCAATATTAACATTTTTCTTTTTTACTAGTTATTCTGCAGCTTTCACATTAGAAGGGGCATAACCCACTTCAATAACTAACTCCTCTAAAGATTTGATTCTAGTATCTTTAGCATATGATGAAGCTTTTTCAACCTTGAGCTGATCTTTCACATTTGTCAAATCATTCTGGAGCTTTTTGACACTCATTTCTTTTGTAGTCATTGTAGAATATATCATCTCTGAACTCTACTTGTGTAATTCAATTTGGTCCAAGGGATGAATGTCTTGGACTGGTACTTCAAAATCAACCTTTTTGTAATCATATGCTTTTTTGGGAGCTAGCACTGTAGGTTGAAGTAATGTCATTAGAAATTTATTGTTTTGATAATCAAAGGCTGAAAGCAGCCTGTTTTGTATGCCTGGAATTTGTTTCAAGTATTGAGAATAAATTTCATTCTTAATTTCCTCATTCTTAGCCTTGATCTCTTTATACCTTTCCTTAATGTCCATGTCTTTATCCTCAGGCTATTTTGATGATGAAAATTCCACACTATGTTGTTTTTGGATCAATTGTGTGTTGGAAGTGGCAGGTTGTTGTTCATTTACAATCACTGTGGGAGGCACAATGTCTTTATCTGGAATATCTGTATCTAAAATCTCCACTGTCTCTTTTGCTTTATTTGCATGATTGATCTTTGGTTTCTTGTTGTAACTAAGTTTGAACTTGGTTTCTATGGTAGTTTCAGCAGTATACGATCCTTCTTCCCTATTTCTTTTTGTACCTTTGTCTTCCTGAGATGGAGTCTGCAGAATGTGACTAGTATCACTCTGTTGATTAGCTTCTACCAATGTATTTTCCAACCATTCAGATTAGTTAGAAGATTTCTCAATGTCAGAATTT
Source organism: Pinus albicaulis (assembly GCA_034641835.2). Taxonomy (NCBI): domain Eukaryota; kingdom Viridiplantae; phylum Streptophyta; class Pinopsida; order Pinales; family Pinaceae; genus Pinus; species Pinus albicaulis. The sequence continues at coordinate 932,639,981 of CM076571.1, read as the reverse complement.
TTCTCATGAATGTAGGGAGTTAATTTACACTTCACTCTCATTTTGCTAATTATTCCATAAGTATCATAGTGCCAAAGAAAAAATTGGCTAAATTTGTACTCTGATAATTGTTTTTCTGCCTATATACCTGCTTCTTTGTTATTGCATATAAAGGGACCTACTTAGTTCTTCAATTTAAACTAAGTTTTCTTTTTTGCAGCCAAGAAATTTACTGAATCTGAATTCAAAATCTGTCTTATATATTCTAAAGCAAACAACCTCATTGGTAAATACTTTGGAAACTTGTAGGGAATGAGGTTTGTCCCATAAACTATGATCTTAGTGTGATTTTGGTATAAATACCAATCACTTGTTCTGCTCTGTTCTAACAATTGTAAAACGTTCTTGATTTCATCATTGATTCTAGGTTGCACACTATTTTAAAGTAGATTTATCAAAGGATGAATGAAACTGTTTGTAAAGTCTGCATATGTAAACTCAGTTGATTCCTTTCTAATCAAGGAAGTCCAAAAAATGGTAGACTTTGCATTTCCTTCTACATCCATCTTTTGAAGAGTTATTGGAAACTTGTCTGACTGAAAGTAGAGGAACATATGGAAGAGAAATGAGGTGTACCTAAAAACACCTTCTGTAGGTAGTTTAACAAGTTGTTCATGTATACTATCAAGAATATACCTAGAAAAATTGTAGATGACTGTAGGAGGTTGACCAAGCATAAAATTGGACAGGAAACCAAGTATAGATGCATCAGTATGTTCATCATTGAAGTAACGAAGGATAAAAGACAAAATAGAGATAATGTGTCTTGTTCCTTCTGGGAATTTAGAAGAGGAATAAGGAGGATTTAACTTTGGAATTTCCACATAGGAGGGCATGAATGTTTGAAATATTTGAAATCTTTTGGAAAAATCTAACTCCAAAGAGGAATTTTTCATAGCTTCAATGGACAAAGGGACTGCATTGGGCTTAGGTTGCAAATGAAGCATTTGGTTAATGGATTCAGTTGTTATTGTGAACAATAATTCTTTTTCAGCATTGACAATTGCTCTTTGATCCAGGGAATAATGAGTTTGGCACAATCTGATGGCCTCAGGGCATTGATGAGTGTGGGGAACAACATACTTAGGCATATTGGATTCCCAAATAAGCACATCACCTACTTGGTCCAAAGATTTCTCTTGGCTCCAACAGTGGAGCTCAAGGAGGTTAAATTCAGTCACTAGATCGTTGATTTTATAGTCCACATAAGCCAATGGGGTATGTTTTACATCTACAACAGGAGGTTGTACTGGATTGATTACAATTGTACTTTTAGATGCCATTGATAGGGTTGTTTTTAATAATTTAACCCCTTTTGATTTCTAAACTTTGTTTTTAGGTCTTTAACACACTTCTGTAAGATTAAACTTTTTACAGAAGGAATTTAAGTATAACAGAGGTTTCCCTTGGACTGCAAAAGGTATAATTATGGATACTTTGACTTAAACTGTCAATTTTTCTTTCAAAACCAATTTCTTTGACTTTTATAGACTCAGGAAAAAGATATAAAGGGTTTTTTTGCAAATTTCTTTGATGAAAACAATCCTAAAACAATCAAAACTTATGCCAAGAGGTTTATGAGCATTATAGAAAGGCTTTGAATCACTCGAAGATATTATTTTAAGTCCGTAGATGGCTAAATCAATTAGATTTTTCTTTAAAGAAACAAATTACAGCTTTAGAAACTGTGAAATTCTTAGGGTTTGCACCAAAGATGAATTTATGAGGTAATCTGGTTGTTTCTAAGGCAAACAGGTTTTAAAAGGCTTCAATCGAACAGTAGAGTTCTTTTTATGGATGGATAGGTCTTTTTCTTTTCCCCTGAAAAATACCTATGAATTTGGGAATTTTGAGGTAGAAAAAGGTTTGTTGGGAGTTGAAAGCTTTCAAAAGCTTGTTGTAACCTTTTAAATGCAGTATGGACGCTTTTGAGTGATCGAAATAGTGAATTTGGTTGCATTATGTTTGTTTATGCATGAAAACAGGGGCGACAATGTGTTTCTCTCATTCTGGAGCGGTTTATGAGCAGAAAGTAACAGAAAACTTAAATGAATGTTGTTTGGGTGTTTTTATAAAGAATTAAGTTTAAACAGTAATCGCATTAATTACCTGTCAATTCAAATCGGGAGTGGTTTAGACGCGGGGGGATGATTTACCGTTGGGTGGTTTATCGCATCGTCGAAGGATGGTATATGGTTTTTCTTGAATGGATGTGATCCAATACAACCGCAATGCGTGGAGGAGAGAGGAAGGGTCTAAACAACTTTTATCGCAAACCTTATTTTGTTTAACGATCGCACTATCAAATTTGCGATGTGAGTTATACACTGTTGGATCTGGCAGGTGAAAGCGAACGGTTGGGATTAAATGGTTAAGATGCGGGGTAACGAGTGTGGGGCGCGGGATTTGTTTTATGCGGCGGGTTTGAATTTTTATGTTAAAACAAAGTTTTAACATAAAGTTTATATGTGAAGTGGGATAGGCTGTTTTAATGTTTATTCAACCAATGTAATGGATATAGGTGTAATGTCAACATTGGGCAAGTTTACTTATATAAAGGGATACTTTTAACCTATGGGGAGCAGGATAATACTCACGTGGGAAAATACACCATAGGTTAAAAAGTAATATATGGGTTTGGGATATGTAATATAAAAATGAATTAATATACTACGGGATGAAGGGTATTTTTAAAAGGAGTTAATACATTATATTAGCATGTTAATAATGAAATGAATGTGGGAATAAACTAATACACTAAGTAAAGTGTAATTTATGTGTTTGGGCGGTATTTTCATAGTGGTGGCCCCATATTTAACATTTCACACTTATACTTAGGATAATAGTATTTTTGTGGGTTTTTAAACTTTTCCAAAGGTGAATATGCATTTTGACTTAGGAAAAGGGGTTTTGATAGAGAGAAATGAGTGATGTTAAGGGAGAAGGGTTTTTTATGAAGGGGAAGGGCTTTAATGAAGGGAATTTCAATACCTTGGTGCCAATCAATCATTAAGACGTGGGTCTAGTCCCACCAGAAGTTAGAGAAATGCTCTGACTCTTTATGACTAAAGGATTTAGTATTGGAACTCATTATGGGGAGGGAAATTAGTAATATTCCAGATGATGTTTATCCATGCCTTGTGAAACTGCTTTCTTCCCACCCATAGTTTATTCTACCAATTTTTCCTTTATTTGCATGGGTGCATTTGAGCTTGCAAACCCTTATTCATTTTTCTTTTTAAAACAGGAAATTATCTAATTTTAACCTTATTTCATCCAAGGGCTCAGATTAAATTGTTGAGCTCCTTATTTATTTTCTACTTAACTACTGATCTGCCAAGATTAAACTGTTTGGTAAGATCTTTATTCTCTATCTATCAGCATGAAATTTAAAGCATGAAAGAGTCAAGATTAAGCTATTTAACTCATCATGGATTATGGCATTTCGAACAAGCTGCACATAATCATTTATTTTGCTGTGAAAAGTAACTACTAGTGCCATTTTGACTTGCATCACTTTCATGTCTTATTCTTATCTCTTTTTGTTTGGGGTCCATTTATTCTATTCTTTTTGATATTTTGTCTTTTAAGTCCTTTGATTTTTCTTTTAGGACTTTTACCCTCTTTTCATTTTTTATTTTCTAATATGGGAAATTTTTTTGCAGAAAGCAAAGTATGTACATATTACAAGACTAATTAAAGTCAATTCAAAAATTATGAATCCTATTATTATAGGACCCTAACAGACGCATCCATCCGTATAGAAAGGATCATGTGTACAATCATGAATGCTCAATAACTCCATGCAACCCGGATAATAATAGATGGGATCGAGGGTCTTCATCACAATCTCGATTTACCCAATGTATGAATCTAACCATGTGAATAGATGTGTTGATGTTGAACATGGTAGAAACCACCTGATTATCGATCAATGATGAAAATTGTTAACATGCACGAGAGAGACCACCAATAATGACAATGGCCTTCAAGGTACAACAAAAAAATATACAAGCGTGAATAAATGTGTTGAAGCTGAAAACTTGCAGAATCATTTGATTGAAGGCCAATGAGGTGAACTTGTCATCGAATGCAAAGAAATTTCCATTCAGGCATGCAAGCTCCAAGGTACCGAAAGGAGTTTCTAAATCATCTTCTCGGATAATGAGCTGAATTCGACGGGAAGTGATTCGTCGAAGGAGGGACATGATGGTTCCCACATCATCGACATGAAATAAAGGATTTCTCAACATATCAGCGACACGACTCCGTAGCGTGGCAACATTTTACTCAAAATGGGACTAGAGGTCAAGATCAAAAATTATGATCAAATAAGAGGCAAATGGATTTCCCAAACCCAGGAAGGCAAGTGATGAATGAAGGATATCCCCAACTAGACACAAAATGCGTATGAGTGTCATGTTTAAGAGTGACATGCTGCCTAATACATAGGACCTTCCACTTCCAATTTTCCCTTGTTATTGCTAACGAGTACCTCTTTACTTTTTAATAGCCAACATGAATAGGATAACATACGCTGAGTGTGCAATTTCATTCTTCGAATGAATCCATCCTTGCAAATTTAATGAGCCCTAGGAAGGAGGAACTCAATCTCGTCATGGTGACAAGTCTTTTGTCGTTTTTAATATTTTAGGAGTTCAATGAAAGAATAAATCAGTGTATTTTTCATGTTTAGGGAGTTTTTAAAAGAAACGGAAAAGAAAACTCAATCATATCCCTTTTCGTAAATCGTCCCTCGAATCTGAAAAGGTAGCAAACAATATCTGAGAGAGCCTCTTTACCATGTTTGATCAAGGTATTCTATTTTCGTAAACAATTAATCGCAACCCAAAAAAAGGGTAAACGTATACTGAGACCATGTTAATTCATTTACTTTAACGTTTTCGAAATTATAATTTCTCTGCAATCTTTTTATTTTTCGAGAGTCAAAAAAGAGTTGAAAGATGACTCCAGGGGGTTCCTTTTTCATTTATTTTTAACAAGTCCAAAAAAGAGATAAAATAAAACTCGTTGCATTAGTCAAAAATGATTACCGTCAGAGTGTACGTGATTGATAGAGCTATTGTGTGTTTCCTTTTCCTTGTCAAAGTGTTCTCAGATTAGAGGGTTTGTGTGTGAGTTAAGTGTGTTTATTTTGTTTTCATTAAAGCATTTCTTTGTGTTATTCTTTAAATCACAACAAGCATTTTCATTAAGGTAGGAGAGGTGACGGAACCCTAGCAGGCGCCATGGCCTGAGCTGATTGAAGGCAGCATGGGGTTGCTGCTGGTAGGAGGTATCACCTAACAAGGGGGGCTAGGGTGCAGGCGGATGGCGACGCGTGGCGTGGTTAACAAGAGGCATTGAGATGTGTACCCATGCACTACAAGGGTATGGATGATACAAGATTTTTGGTTTAACATTTTTACTGTTACAATCATTTTCCATTTACCATTTCTGCTGAGTGAAAGGAGGGAGCGTGTAGCTGTTGGAAGGATCACACACCCAATGGGAAGGGTGGATAATTGGAACTGTCACTGCCTGCAATCTCATAGGAACAAACAATATGGTCAACAACTCAGACAGGGTGGAGGTGGATCCCGAGCCGGGTGATATGCTTACAATGTGGGGGTTGGAGGTCACAGAGTAGAATTTGAAATGATTCATTGGGCTAGTTGGTATGGAAGGAGGAGAGCCTGGAGGTTTGCGTACGGAAGGGAGATTGGAAGGTATTCCATTTTCTAATAGGAAAAACAAAATGACCATGGAGAAAAGGGAAAAGTATTTTCCAGGGCTTTCAATGCACAGTTTGGAGAAAACCGTGTTAACTAGAACTAATATGGGTTTTCAGCTGACAAAGGAGCAGGGTTTTGAACTATACAGGTCTTTCCAGAGAACAGGAGGGATTGAGGACATAGTGGCCAGTTGTGGGCTATTGAAGAAGGCCAGATTGAGACTGACTTCGAGAGGAGCTTATGTGACTCAAGCCATTTTGAAAAAAGGTTGAGGAGAGGTGCAGGGTTCGATTTTGGTGTCGCAGATTCTGGGTGAAGGTGAAAAGAATCTTTATGGGTTTCTACAAGACGAGGGTTTGGGGAAGATAGAAGATGTTATAGCAGGGGATAGAAGGGCGTGGCTAGTGGCCTAGAGCATAGGTGGAGAGACACCGTCAGTAGGGGTCTGGTCAGGGATCCCAATCTCTTAGGCCTTGACCGAAGGTAAATGAGAGAATGGAGAGGGTTTGAAGGAAGGTCGAGGCAAGGAAGGATCGGCTTTGTAGACCGAGGGAGGTGGGGAAAGATAGAGGAGGGAAGGGGACGCAGACCAAGAAGAGGGAACATAAGCATTTCCGATGCAAGAGGAACACAACCATGTCTCAGCAAGAGAACTGGACAGCCTAGAACCTTCAAGAAAGAAAGGCAAGGTCGTAAGACGGAAGGACTAGATCACAAATTTGGTTCCAGGGATAGAACTATCGGTGGACAAAGCTATGGAGACAACTGAATTAACCTTGGTAGGGCGAGCAAAGGGCAAGAAAGTCTCAGCTACCTTCTTGAAGGAATGGGCTGCAAAGGCATGGTAGTCAAGCCCAGATCCGCGATTTGAGGCGGTAAATATTACAAACAAATGGTTTATGACCAAGTTTCGGAGTAAAGAGATTGTCACATGGGTGTTGGAGAGGAGATGGGGTTTCAATCGAGCCCTGATTTTTTTCAAAGATGGAATCCATTCTTTGATGCTTAGAGGGAGAAGATAGCAGACCTCCCAATTTGGGTTAAATTATTGGGGCTTCCCCATCCGTTTTGGACAAAAAATGTTTTTAAGGAAATTGGAAATGAAATAGGGCAGTTCTTGGAGGCAGATATGTCTTTTTAGCTGATAAAAGAGCAAGGTACAACAAGAATCCTGGTTTTCCTTAATCCCAGATAAGGGTTGGCATACGTAATCCAATTGCATTATAGGAACTAATATTTAATTCAGGCTTTCGACTATGAGCAAGTACCTTTCAGATGCCACAGGTGTCATCGGTATGGACATATGGACAAAGCCTTCCCTCTGGGCATGATAAGGAGGAAAAACCAAATCAAGGGAAAAGGAAAAGTTGTTGAGGAAGGGAAAATCTATCGAGGGGATGCACAACAAGGAAGCAGGGCAGGATTAGGGTCAGCAGTCGGCCCAGTAAAAGATGGGAGGGAAGGAAGAGGATATTTCTATGGAAGAGGCGGAGGTCCTTGATTTGGGAGGAGGTGAAGCCATCCCTATCATAGAACACTCGGAAGCGTTCTTGGACATTGTCACGGTGTTGATGGAGGGTATTGTTCTTAATACCCCTTCATCTCTTTCTATTTCTATTTCGGATTTTCCGCCATTGATTAAAGGCCCTGGTCCTTCTAGGCCATAATCCCTTCATATGTCATCTGGTTTTGTTGTACATGTTGAATTGGCCTTGGATAGTATTATTACATCCATCCCAGCCCTATCCATTGATCCATGTCCCCGGATCTCTCCTGGATTGGATGAACACCCTCCATCTAAAGGGGAGCACAATTCATATAACCTTAGACCGAGAGACAGAAAGGTTAACCTGCTAGAGGCTATGGGGGGGTTGGGGAACCTTGCAAACTCGCCCTCTGGACCCAAATTGAGAGGGAGAAAATATAATCTATCATAAGCCCACCTCAAAGCGAAACCAGATATTGCAGATGAGAAACAAAGATCTCTAATAGGGGTACTTAGAGCAGTGCAAGCCCCGGGGAAGGTGAACAAATTATTGTGATGTATTTCAATTGTAGAGGGTTAGCTAGTAAGCCTAAAAAACTAGCCCTATGAGCCCTGATTACTGGATATGGGCCGAATATTATAATGCTCCAAGAAACTTTGGGGTATGGGGATGATGTTTCAGCAGCCGTTCAAAATCTTTGCCCGGGGCAGGTTTTTCAGGGTTTGGATGCCAAAGGAAGGTTAGGTGGTTTGGCCTTAGGATTCAATGAAATAAAAATCAAGTTGGTCAGTACTTGGGGAAGGGAACAAGTTCTAGCTATGGAGGTCTATTTCTTAGAGCTCTTCTCAAACTTAACGATCCTGAACATTTATGGACCCTGTCATGAGAGGGAAAACTTTTGGAACGAGCTCTCGTCTGGGTCTTTTATGAACACTTCCAATCTCGTTATTGGGGGATCTAAACTTTTCCATCGGACCGACAGAATCTTAGGGACCGACCGCTCGAGCGGATCCTTTATCAGACTTTTTCTCTTTCAAAATCATTGATGGGCACCTTATTAATATTAATCTAGTCAAAATTTGGCCAACGTGGAGGAATGGGAGGATAGGAGAAGCCAGAGTGGCCAAGAGACTAGACAGTTTCCTAATCAAAGAAGATATGGTGGACCGATTCCCAGCCCTAAGGCAATGGGTGGGGGAGGGTGGGGAATCAGATCATCATCCAATTCTCCTAGAAATAAAGGGCAACTTTGACAAGCTGAGAGCACCTTTCAAGTTCAATCTGGGCTGGCTAAATCAAGACTCCTATAACTCTCCTTTTAAGGCAACCTAGAGCCCTTGACGAGTAGAGGAGCCTCCAAGAAAAACGACACACTTTTGTGAGAATCTTAAAAGGATGAAGAAAGTGACCATAGAATGGGAAAAATAGAGAAAAGAGGCTCAAGAGGAGAGGTTGAGATGGTTAGGAGAGGAGTTGGGGAGAATGGAAAGTCTAGAAGAAGATGGATATGAATCGGGGGAAAAGAGGGAACTCATAAAATCCTTGGAGGGGGAGAGAAGGAAGATTCTACTGAAAAAGGAGGAGCAATGGAGGCTAAAGAGTAGAGCACTGTGACTAGCAACAAGAGATGAGAACACAATTTTTTTCCACAAATATGCAAAAGGGAGGAAAATCGCTAATACCATTGAGGGGATGAGAAGGGAGGACAATGGGATAGCAAATTATTTCCCTAAGTTAGCAAAAATGGGCAAGAATCACTTCAACAAATTTTTCAAATCCCCCTCTAAGGTCATTATTGCAGAGGTGGTCAAGGTTTCCCAACATTTCCCATGAGGATCATTGGTCATGGTGGCCTTCAGAGGATGGTAGTTCGTAGATCAATAGAGAACAAAGTATTCCAAGTTTATCAATTGTATTGAGTCTCCTCGCCGATGGGAGTTTGCATTATGTATATGAAGGTATGTGGAGGAAGAGGAAATTGAGATTCTGACAAGCCCAGTGTCCAGAGAAGAGGCGGAAGGAGTCCTCAAGTTAATACAAAAGGACTAAATTTTGGGGCCGAATGGTTGGATAGTTGAGTTATATTAGCATTTTTTGAAGAGTTGGGGGAGGAGCTCACAACAATAGTGGAATAATCTCGATCAAGAGGAGCTATCCTCTAGAAAATTAACTCTACCTTCATAGCTCTCATCTTGAAATTGGATGAGCCAGGCTCCTTCAATGATTTCCGCCCCATCTCTTTATTCAACAACATTTATAAAATCATTTCGAAAGTAATTGATGTTAGAATAAATCCGATCCTCTCCAAGAACATTTCTCAGGAACAATTTGGGTTTTTAGAGGGGAGGCATTTCCATGAACCAATCAAGGTGGCTTAGGAAACTCTCCACAACATCAAAAGCAACAAAAGGAAAGGTATGATAATCAAAATTGACTTATCCAAAGCACATGATAAAATAAGCTGGATCTATATCAGATTACTCCTAACTCACCTGGGCTTCGACATCATGTTCATCAATTGGGTGATGGGTTGTATATATGATATCAGTTTTGTTGTTATAATTAATGGGGCGGCCTCTCCATTCTTCAAAAGCCAACGAGGTCTAAGATAGGGGTGCCCTCTGTCACCTTTTCTCTTTATATTTGTAGCATAAGGTTTAAGTCAATTGTTGACGACAACTAAAAGGAGGGGGGAAATTAAGGGCATTGAAGTTACCATAAATCTGCAGATAACCCACCTCCTCTTTGTAGATGATATCCTCCTTTTTAGTGATGGCAGCAGAAGAGACATCGATCATCTAAAATCGGCCATTGAGTTATTCCTCTCGGCAACTGGGATGAGTATAAATGGGTAATCGATCATTATAGATGAAGGACTCTAGGAGTAGGAAATCAGAAGAGCAGCGTAGGACCTTCCTTATGAGATTAAGAGAATGGGAGATAGCTTTAAGTATCTTGGGTTTAAAATCAAAACAGACTCCTACAAAACAATGGACTCGCTGTGGCTGGTGGAAAAAATAGAAAAGAGAGTGAACCATTTGAGTTTTAGATGGTTATATAGAGAGCAAAGATTGGTATTGATAAAATTTGTCCTCATGGCCATCCCGGTGTACTGGGAAATGCTCTCGTGGGTGCCTAAAAGTATATTGGAGAAGGTGAGGAAAATTTGTAGTAAATTTTTGTGGGAAGGGTCTAAGGAGGAAGTAGTGATGCCTTGGGTGGCTTGGGACAGAATCACAAGGCTGAAATATTAGGGAGGATGGGGTTTGAAAGACATTCCCTCCTTTGTCTCTTCCTTAGCTGCCAAAATGGGCTGAAGAATTTTATTCAAAGTATCATTATGGACCTTGGTCAAGAAAAGGAAATACATTGACCCGGTGCAACTGACATAATGGTTACGATCTCTGGGGAAAAAAATATCCAGGGAATTAGTGGTTTGGAAAGCCATTCTAGGATCACTGCATATCATTGAGGAAGGTCTGGTTTGGCAGGTCGGAAATGTTGAATAGGTCAGAATCAGGCTTGATTCTTGGGTGGGGTGCAATGAGGCTTTCTCTTTCTTGGTTGAGTTGAGGACACTTCTAGGGTCCAAAGGCTTCCACTTTATTAATCAAGTTGCAAAGGAATTTTCCTCCTTGCACTGGAAGTAGGGATGGATGACAGGGGAAGACTTGCGGATTGAACTTATCTAGCATGAAGACTGGAAGAAGTTTACAAGTGAGCTGATAAGATCGAATATGCGTATCAGGGATAGAGGACGAATTAAGGTGGGTACATGCCCCCTCGGGAAAGTATACACCAAAGTTCAGATATGCATACATCATGGCTAAAATGGGATGGGAGGCACCAGCATGGTGGTCCAAACAACTTTGGAAGCTTAAATGCTCAACAAAAAGCATGATCTTCTTCTGGTGCATATTTAAAAACAAAATACCAACCTGGGATAGCATGCAAAAAAGGAAGAAGGAAGGGTAGGGTTGGTGCTTGCTACGTAAATCAGACTCTGAATCAGTTACTTACCTATTTATCCATTTCTCTTCTAGTAAACTGGTGTGGGTAGAGACGTTTGTAGTTGTAGGTAAGTCACAAAGGTTCCGGGTTTCGGTTCTGGAAGCTTGAAAGGAATGGTGGCAGGGGATTTAAGAGGAAAAATGGAAGGCACTTCCCTTGTTAATTTCCTAGGGCACTTGGTTAGCAAGGAACAGAGCAATTTTTAAAGAAAAGGATACTCCGGTATAGGTTATATCCCTGGAGAGTGCGGCTATATATGCACAAATTCCAGATTCAAAGTCAAAATCCAGTCCTAGGGTGATCACCCCGGAGGTCATTAGAGGAGATATGCCGTGGGCATATTTTGATGGAGCATCCAGTGAAGAAAACATCTGTGGGGCTGGTATTGTGATTCATCTAAGTCCGTATACTCGAAAGGAAGCCTTGGTGGGGCTTGGGAACGAAACAAAAACTATGTCGAACTCAAAGCTCTACACTTGCTATTGTGCTGGTTGATTTAGTTGGGCTATCTATCGATTCAGATATTTAGGGACTCATTGAACATAGTCAAATGGTTCAATAAGGAATTCATGTTCCAAAAATATCTATTAAATCCTATCCTCGAAGAACTGTGGTCATTTAAATTCGTTTTTCTTACATATTTGTGTATCACATTTAAAGGGAGCAGAACGAGGGAGAAAACCTCCTTTCTAAGGAGGGCATACAACAGACTTTGGGCAGTTGGAAAATTAAGGATGTAGGACCAGAGGGCTCGGTTGAGCGGGATAGTGCCCCTTTAACTTGACAGATGGATTGTGCAATCTTGGTGTTGGGCTATGCTCTACATCTTGTCTGAGTTATTTGTATTATTATGTTTTCAGTTTCATACTTGCTACTCTTTGGAATGGAATCCTTTGTTTTCAGACATTTACATACTATATTTCACACAACTATAACTTTATGTCATTATGGCCGGCTTCTGGGCTCCTCTTTGAGTTGTTTTCCTCACAAGAGGAGGCTCGGGACTAGAAGGGCAGTGTGTTTTTAACATACTCACAGTTTTGGCTAGCCTCTATTTTGGTTGCCCATGAGGGAAACGACCGAGCAGATGATCTATATCTACGATTTTCTGGTTACTATGGTTGATAGATAACAACCACATGATATGCGGATTGAAGTCCTGCATGGCTTTCAAGCAGATAGAATGTGTCAATGCATGTACACAACAAACTTTTATTGATTAATATAAAGTTTCGGTTTTTTTTTCCATGGAATAAAAAAATGATTACCGTCACCACAAAAGATTTTGTTGCTGCACAAAGAACAACAAACATCGCCGATGTCGAGAAAAATAATAAAATATTGGTAAAAATATCTTCAAAAATCTATAAATAGACAAAAAGTAAATCATTTTTACCATTATATTTGGAGTAGATTGGAGAAGCACATTTTACCCCATTTTATCACGGTATTTAGATTAGTGGTATGGCATATATAGGACACCATTTGGAAATCTTTCAGCTGCAGGTAAGAACCCTATCTTTTCTCTTCAATTTGATTCCATTTTCAAGCCATTTAACTTAGAAAGTTTGATTTAAGGGAGAATTTTCAAAGTTTAAGATCGTGGGCGATCAACGCGGGTTTTTTGCTATAGGACTCGCGGTGATCACCCCTAGTCTATTAGGCCAACGCGCCTTCATCACCTTTTTAATTTTGACAGACACGTTGAGTGCAAAGAATAAAATAAAACATGAAAACCTCCATTTCTAATGATTCACTTCCAATTTTACTCTGATGAAAATGCCTAAAATACCATTTGTGAATGTTTTGCAGATGTCTTCAGTAAAGATGGTGATTGAATGGAAAGAAAGGGGTCATGAGGTGGAAGACCGTGAAGCCCTCGAAGACCCAAATTGCATAAATGTGTTGAGTAATTGTGGATTGCTCAATTTCTTCCAAACCTAAAGACTCATAGCTCATTTGGATCTGTTATAATATCCCATCGGGATATGGGATGACCATCGCCAAATTTTCACTATTGGGGATTAAGAGCTTGAACTAGAAATTTTGGACATCTACTTCATAACAGGATTGTCCAGGAGAGGGGAGAGGATCCAACTCTCTGGAGCTCGTATTGGAGGAGAAAGCACTAACATGCTCATCTAGGGACATTATCCAAGTGTCATAAATACTACTAACATAAAGGTGGATATCAAAACCATCACCAATCTACCTTTGAGGACAAATTTTCACTATATGGCCTGTGTAGCTGGGGCCTAGGTGTTTCATGAGGCAACGAAGTCCCAATTCTAATACAATCTATATTTCCTTGCTCCCACAATGTTCAATTGGTGCAAGGGGTTGTTGGTTAACATGAAGAGCCAACTAACCAAGTGCAAAACAAGACGCCTGAAACAATTCGGATATGGATGCATCCTGGTCACATTCTTCTTGGATAGAGTGTTGATGTTTCAGTACCAGCTACTTGAGGTATCAAATCCAGCCCCGAGAGATCTGAGGCTACTCGGATGGTATGATATTATGCCTCGCCATGGAGGGGGTCAGCAGATGCACTTCCCAACATCATTTTTTAGTTGGATATGACATCAACTGATTGTGGTGGAGGATTATGCATAGGTCGGCATTGATTTCAGAGGAGACCCATATCTACCTCTTCTGCCAGGTGCAGAGTGGTCTGATGCAAGTAAAAAAAAAATTGGATATTTTTACATTTGAATGCTTTTCATATGTATCCCAAGATCTAAACTTTCAGATGTTGGATCGGAGATACCGGTAGGTATGTCTCCATTTGCAAAGAGGGCGGCATGCAAAATCGAGGATGATCCTTATAAGGAGGGAGAAGATCCACTAGCAGAGATGGAGCATAACCTGGCAGGCCTGACCAAAAGCATACCAGAATACACAAATTTTGACGATATCCCACTTCATTTTCAGAGACACTCGTGGGAGTCCCAAGCTGACTGTGTCATTTAATCTTGTGAGTTATCCGAGTAGTCATGTGTGATCATGAGCACCATGTGGGCGGATAACAGCCTTTAGTTTGTTTTTGTACTTGATGTAAGCTCATAGAGCCATTGTGTAACAAAACACCTTCCTTTTTTTTTTCTTTTTTAATTTTTTTAATTATTTTTAATTATTTTATTATTATTATTTTTATTTTTATTTTTCAGATTTTGATGTAACAAACATTTACAGACTTGATATATATATGATGATGATGCTGATGATGGTTAACGGAAATTGAGACCAATATTTGGTCTATCGGACCTAAAGAAAAGAGTTATTTAATTTGATTTAAGATTTTATTCCTATTCTCAAAAATCTTGGAGAGAAGCCTCCCGAGCTCACTATAATTTTGACATCTTAAAAGGCTACGAAGGTATATATATATATATATATATATTGCATGGAATTTTTTGATATGTAATGCAAACAAAATTTATTTCTAGTAATCGAACATGTAAATACATGTGGAAAATATGATGGTTTCTTACTGAATAATGACCATTTAACTGTAACATAATGAGTTTTGAGTCCAACTTGACAACCAAGTCTCTAATACCGAGAGAATTTGCATCTGATAGTAGTTCGATGACTGGACTATATTCGACAATATTATTAGTTGTTTGGCCTAGACAAATACCTTGGAAATTGACCAACTCGCCATCAGGGGCAAGGAATGCCCATGCTACAAAAGATAAGTTTTGTGCGCTACGACAAGCACCATAAAAAAAAACGACATAATGGTTCGATGACATTTGCAAACCAAGTGTAACACAAGGTAACCAAAGGAAACATGTCTACAAATCAAATAGTCACACCAAAAAATCTAAAAGCACACTAATTAATCACACATTAATGTATAAAGTATTGTACTTGTGATTAAGCATAATACTTCTTCAAATAGAGCCTATTTTGGGGCTCAAACGAGTGATTTCCATCATAACTAACAGAAATAATCCCAGTGTTCTATCGTCGATATTGCTTGTAGGCATTGCCTCATAAAATTTTGTGAGAAATTTCACAGCAACGATGAGTAAGGGTTATGAAGCATGGAAATAATGCCTCCGTGTGAAAATGACCAAACGGTAAAAATAAGGTCGAAGGGAGTTGGTGGGGAACCCTTTTGGAAGAAATTAGTGTAAATCTTGATCTCGACGGGAGTAAAAGAAACCCAAATATAAAAATGCTCAACAATCCCTAGTTTGACAGAGATGTGGATTTGAAAGGTGGCAAAAATGTTACCCATGTTTCCTCTGGACAACACTTCATGAACCAGAATAGGATGCTAAAGTGGGCCAGTTAATTTAGATGGAACATGAGATTCCAGACAAGTAGATATGCCATCCATCATGAGCACCATGTGGGCGGATAGCAACCTTTAGTTTATTTTTGCACTTGATGTAGGCTCATAGAGCCATTGTGTCACAAAACACATATTTTTTTGAGATTTTGATGTAACAATCATTCTGATTTCGATATATATCTACACACACACACACACACACACACACACACATATATACATATACATATGTATGTGTGTGTGTGTGTGTGTGTGTGTGTGTGTGTGTGTATATGTGTATATCTGTATATGTATATATGTATATATATATATATATGTGTGTGTGTGTGTGTGTGTGTGTGTGTGTGTATACATATGTATGTATATATATATGTATATACACATACATATATATATATATATATATATATTTAAATTGCATGGAATTTTTTGATATGTAATGCAATCAAAATTTCTTTCCAGTAATCGAACACGTAAATACATGTGGAAAATATGAGGGTTTCTCACTGAATAATGACCATTTAATTGTAACACAATGAGTTGTGAGTCCAGCTTGGCAACCAAGTCTCTAATACCGAGAGAAATTGCATTTGATAATAGTTCAATGATCGCACTATATTCGACAATATTATTAGTTGTTTGGCCTAGAAAAATACCTTGTAAATTGATCAACTCGTCATTAGGGGCAAAGAGTGCCTGTGCTACAAAAGATAAGTTTTGTGCGCTATGACAAGCACCATCAACAAAACTGACATAATGGTTCGATGACATTTGCAAACCAAGTGTAACACAAGGTAAGCAGAGGAAGCATGTCCACAAAGCAAACAGTCACACCAAAAAATCTAAAAGCACACTAATTAATCACACATTAATGTATAAAGTATTGTACTTGTGATTAAGCATAATACTTCTTCAAATAGAGTGATTTCAATCATAACTAACATAAATAATCCCAACGTTCTACCGTCGATATTGCTTGTAGGCATTGTGTCGGCAAATTTTGTGAGAAATTTCACAGCAACGATGAGTAAGGGTTATGAAGCATGGAAATAATGCCCCCGTGTGAAAATGACCAAACAGTAAAAATAAGGTCGAAGGGAGTTGGTGGGGCACCATTTTGGAAGAAAGTAGTGTAAATCTTGATCTTGACGGGAGTAAAAGAAGCCCAAATATAAAAATGCTCAAAAATCCCTAGTTTGGCAGAGATGTGGATTTGAAAGGTGGAAAAAATGTTACCCATGTTTCCTCCAGACAACACTTCATGAACCAGAATAGGATTTTGAAGTGGGCCAGTCAACTTAGATGGAACATGAGATTCTAGACAAGTAGATATGCCATCCAAGCCTAGGAGAAATGACCATAATCCCAAGTGGTTTCTTCAAGATACATAACTCGCACAATACTCTTTTTAGTGGGGAATGTCTCATTCAAGGGATCATCTGAATTCCAAGAACCAAACCAAGGGGACTGTGAATACGTGTCCAGAGATGAAATCAAATTCTCATTAGCTTTAGAAGCAACCCAGAAGTAAGAAGAATGCTTTGATACATCTGTTCTGCAGGGCTGAGGGGCATAACGTCACCAAAAATGTCAAGTTGTACGAGATGAGGAACAAGCCATGGACCATGACTATATGATATCATGTTAACAAAGGCGAAATTAGGAGGCGGGAGTGAAAAAATGCCCATTAGGGACGAATCTTTGAAAATACCCAGCCCAACGCTTTCATAAGGAGTAGAGGTATTCCCAATGTATGGAACATTTCCAGTTGAGGAATTAGAGGAAAATAAAGCGAGTTTATCGATGATGACAATCTCCCCCTGATGAGGAAAACGGAGAACGTGGAAAAGAGTGGAGACCACACAAATCATAACATGAGTCCAACTACATATACACCTAAGTTCAAGGTTTTAGTTGAGGTTGGCATCTACCCCTCCAACTGAATTGACAAGGATTTTAGAATACCATACGCTTGAGAGACTCTGTCTTCAAAAGCTTACAAAGTGTTAGGGGATTGACTTAATGGAGGAGAGTTGATGGCTTTCCGACATGCAACATACATGATGCAGGTGGAAGCACCTTCATCAAAAACAGTACAATGGAGGGTTTTACCCATAGTAATGACTTGAATTAGAAAAGACACTCGAGATGGGAGCCAAGGAAAAAAGTTTTCGAAATTGAAAAAAATAAGGTTGGAATCCACCGGATTGATCCCTCCAATAGCAGATAATAGTGCCTTACGTTGTGATGGGCACAACTAAAGGAATTCCAAGGCCGACATCGCTGAAGGCGCTTGAGCTAAATCCTCTACAATGTTATAGTGTTGAGCAGCTCATGTGTTCAGGTTATAAGATGACTTCCGAAGAACACCTTTTTGAGGTGGTCGGGCGATGGAATCACTATTAGGTATCTTAATCAGGAGAAAACTGGAACTAGGAGGAGTGGAAGAGGGAGAAGGAATATATGTAGCATCATTTTCCATGGGATATTTCGAGGGATTCAGGTAATATTTTGATTGAATGGAAACAAAAATGGGTTCTGTACCAGCCATAAGGATCTGAGAGCTTCCGGATGATTGGGGTTAATCTACCATTTGCGTCTATTGCGCAGGGAATGGTTCTTTCAAGACAGTCGGGGTACCAGATGTGCCCTTTAGAAGACGGGAAACTTCCACACGTCGAGGGAAATCCTTGGTGTAGTGGTCATCATCAAATATCGAGCTAGGATACCTGGGCTTACGCTTGGAAGAATCATCGATAGTCAATTTAGCGGAATCCTATTTTGGGCTATCGGATTTGGCTTTTCCTTTCCCCTTCTTTTTACATTTGGAGGACTTCTCTATTGCGGTAGATTGAGCAACATTAACCATAGAGTTTTTCCCAGGATTCTTCAAATTGTTCGAAGGAGTGGAGGGAGCAGTGGTAGAAGTAGACTTAGACTTCGAAGAAGTCTTGGGTGTACTACGATCAGTATCAGCCACCGTCCCAATGACGACGTCAACAAGAGGCGTAGCAGGAGATTAGGATGATGTTGGAATGGTTGAAGGTCATGGTGCATCAGGTAAAAGCTCATATAGAGTTCTAGATTGGGAATATATCAAATCTAAATACTGAGCATGGGCGTTTACTTCCTCTTTTGTCACACATTTACCCATAGCGAGATGTTTGGCGATTTTGGGGACAAAATGTTTTGTGAACCACTCATTTTAACAATTGGTCATGGATTTCAAATTTAATAAGGTGACACGTGCGTCTCCATTCATGAGTATGATCCAAAATGTGAGTAGCAGGTGATTGCTTCAAATATGTCAGGAGATGGGTGCTAGTCTCATAGTGGACATGCAATTGGAAATGTGTGAGGAAAGCCATGGCTAAGGTATTGAAATCGTAGGAAACACCACGAGGAAGTTCAATGTACCATTTGGCAGCAACAATCATCAAAGTGAGTTGGAAAATACGTAGATGAATGGAATCGTCAACCCAACGATTTGAAGAACACCATAAATGGTACGTCATGACATGTGTTATGCGGAATTATGGATTACGGATAAAACATTCTTCCCTAGATGTAGTGCTCATCTAGAACAACAGGTTAAAGACTTTGCAACTACTTTTCTTAACTATAAATAAACACGCAAAACATATCAAATAACTTAATTGGAGTCCAAGCACTTCCTATTCTCCTTTTGTCGCTCTTTCTGTAGCTTCAAATCTGAGCTAAGTCACCAAAATATTCTCTGCAAAGATGAACACTAAACAACAAAAGATAGAAAAAATACAGATGTCTATTCAATTTATTCAGTTAGATCAATAAAACATGAACCATATGCATCAAATAAGAATTCATAATATGAAATACATGAGCTTATACAGATACATACGTGGGAAAGTAAGCAACAATATTTATTAATGGATAGAAGGGGAGGTTACAACCCAGTGACTGATTTAGTGTCACCATCTCCAGCAACATCCCAACCTCATCACAATGCACATCTCTCTAGCAACATGTCACTCAAATAAATTCCTCAATTGAAATTCCACTAGCATTTCTCTACTCAAATTATTCCCTTTTCAAACACTAAGATCTGTGTTCAATTTATAGAGAAGCTGAAGGTATTTTTACAATCAATTACTAATAATAGGCAAGACATTTTCCCAGTCTCAGAGGTATCAAATGGACACATGGATTTGAATTTTGACACATCTGAACTCTTCTAGAAGGCACTGGCCAAGTGGAGATTCCGGAACAATGAGAATTTCGCTCCCAAAGTGACCAACGCACCCTTGAATGTTGGGAAGTACTTTGCAAAGCACCCTTGAATGGGGTTACTTGCATATGCAATGCACTTAGTCCCTTTAAAGGCAGCATTGGTGAGCTCTCACATTATATATTATAAACTTTAATTCTTGGAAACCTTTGCAGATGAAAGCAATGGATGATTTGTCTTAAGGCATATAACAACTGAAATGATAGGGGATGATAGAACCTATTCATTGGTCTTGGAGATGATGTCCAGTTAACCAGGTCATTGGGAATGGTGCACAAATTTACCTATAATAATTTCCCCTAAAGCATGAAGTAAGAATAATAATAACAATATTTTGATTGAGATGCTTTACACTGTGATGGGCTGGAGATGAAGCGGAGTGGCGACCTGCATCAATCTTACAATACATTACATCGTGATATATCCTCTTCATCATAATTATTGAGGGTAGGCATTCCCATGTTCAACACATAAACAATGATAACATGTACATAATTCAGAAAGTCGTCTATATTGGAATGTTTCCCAATACATACATGCCTATAGTTATAAGCCCATGTTCGGATGACGATCTGTATGTAAGGTCATTGTACAGATGATGTGTACAACAATCCTGAAATCGTAGCCCGGATGGCTGAAACTAGATTCAGGGTATTTTTATCTCATTCACTCGATCATTTGGGTACAAGTCTAGCCATGCGAATATATGATTTGTAGTCGAACATGGAAAAACATCGTTTGATTACCAACCAATGATGTGAGTTGTTAACAAACGTGAGAGAACCACCATTGATGTCAATGGCCCTCAAGGTACTACCATACATTTCGTAAGGCATGAATAGATGATTTGATGTCGAACGACAAACAAAATCTTTCGGTCAAAAATCTGGAAGCGAGGATCTTGTCGATGCTGTAACAAGCCTCATGGTACTGGAATATAATGTTTCTAAGTGAACTTCCTGGATAATGATTTGTCGTTGATAGGAAGCCACCTTATTGCGAAACGGGAGTTACTTATTTTGGAGACAAAGGTATGACTTGATATAGCAATGTTCAGGGATGACTGTCATGAGAATGAAGGTTTATGAGTATTGCAGAAGGATGAGTATTCACTGGATGACTTCTCTTGAACATATCGGTGACACTGAGATGAGTTGGAAGCATTGTCCTAAAACCGAAGTGAAGGTATGATGAACCATAGGTATGAATGAACCTTCAAGAATATTACCCAACCCAAACAGTCACGGTGATGGAGTGAAGTGTCATGTTCAAGAGCGACCTGCTACCGTAAAAATTTCTGTTCACTTTCCCAAATTTTCCCCAGTCATTTGTCAACTAGTACCTCTTTATTTTTTAACAAGCTTGAGGAGGATAACATTTGCTTGATCTATAATTCAACCCTTCGGGTGAATAATGTATCGCTATTTAATAATTTAACGAGTCTAGTGATGAATGAAACTCGATTCTTGCCATGATCGACAAGCCCGTCGCTATTTTATGTTTTAACGAGCTTAACGACATTGATAACCTGATCCTTTTTCATATTTAGAGAGTTTGAAAAAGATGATGAAATAAAACTCCATAAGTAATTTTTTCGTAAAGTTGTCACTCAGATCCGAAAAAGTGTATAATAATATATGAGAGAACCTCTCTAGTCATGTTCGACCAAGGTATTCCTTTTTCGTAAATAATCTATCTCTGTCCGGAAAAGGGTTAAACTTATATTGGGTAGATATCAATTCATTTACTTTTACGAGCTCGAAAAGACAAGTGCTTGGCAATCTTTTCATATTATTAGAGTCTGAAAAAAGCTGAAAGAAGACTCCAAGGGTTCCTTTTTCACTATTATAGAAGCTCAAAAAAGAGATAAAAGTGCGCTTCAAATCCTTTTTTGTTTTTAACAAAGCTCGAGAAATAAGGAGAAAAAGTATGCTTTGTGGTCAAATCATTCTTGAAATAAATCTGCACGACTAATCTGTTCATCAGTTGTAAGACCTATTTAGAACAACATCAAATGGGTTAAAAATACCTGTTTCATGATAAAAAACATAATAAAACCATAGTCATAGCAATAAATATGATTTGCAAACAATTAAATGACTATTAAAAAATGTTTTACTATTCATTTTTACCATTTGCATTTTGGAGCTCTAAACCTGATTTTTCCTCGAACTTCAGTTGCTGATTGCAATTGTTTCTGTGGATGGATTTTGTTTCCGTTTGATCCAGGTTAGTGATATGAACCCTCTCTTTCATTCAGTAATCATTTCATTTCCATTCATTATAATTTTTTAGGGTCCCCGTGGTAAATTCTGCTCCAAAAGAGGGCAACGCACCCTTAGACATCGAAAAGTGTGTTGCATAGTAGCTAAATTGAAGGCTACTTGCATACACAACGCATTGTCTCTTGCTAGAGCCTGCGTTGGGCACAATCTACATTTCTGTTGTTTGCATTATGCCCAAAATTTACCCAATTTTTTGCATTGAATGGAATCTAATGGTTCTTATGGTTGTATTTTAGGATTTCATTGGATTACAATGACAATTACATGGAGGGAAAGAGAGCATGAAGAACATGATATGATTGCCCTAAATGATCCAGGCACAGTTAGAGCCCTAAGATATTATGGACTATTAAATTATTTCTGGTTATCAGGGATGAGGCAACAAATAGAAATCTTGGAGTTCTTAGTTCGAGCATGGGATCCAACTATTGAGGCATTTCATATTAAGAACCAAGTGGTTCCTATAACGGTTGAGGATGTATAATTTCTTATAGGTTTGTCGAGGAGAGGATTTCCTATTTCGTTCTCAGGGTCTATTGTTGGAGGAGAGACTGTGAGAGATTATGTTTTGCACATTTTTATCCAGGGGTAGAGCCAAGCAAAGATGGAAAGTTAAACATCTGGGATGTTAGAGATTTGCCTTTGAGAGCTATCATTTTCATGATCACAAAAATTGCTGGCACCGTTACATTACATGCAGCGAATAGATTGTATATGCAGTATGCGCTAGAGTGCATGGAGCCAACAGTCTTCAACTTGTCTGAAGATCTACTTTCTCAGATAAAGGAACAACTAAACAAAGAAAAGGGAGGAAGGAAGAAGAACTTCTGTTATGGTTGGATCCTCATATCATTCGCCTTGGAACGGATTCCACTGATGCAGCCACATCATGTGACACTGGATGTGTCTAATCCTAGGGATCCATGGATGCAGAGATGGGTAGAAATAATGGGTAGGCATGAAGGCCAATCGACCATTGTGTTCTCGATTGCGTTCTTCACCCGGTTCCAGTGATAGATTGTCGCTGTAGATGAGTATGCATACGTAGGCGTTGATTTATGAGGAGATCTAGATTTAGCTTTACCAAAAGGTGCTCAGTGGGGCGGAATGGGGAAAAATGTTTTGACCATGTTTTTGATTTTCCTAAGGTTTATACAATGTTTTTTTTTTGATATTTTCCCAAGACTAAACTAAATGTTTGATGTAATGCAGATGTTGGTCGAGTTCAACCGGTGGAGGAACCAGAGCGTGTAGCAGATGAGATAGTAGAGAGGGATGTCGGGAGAGTAGTCCTTCAGGATCTTGATATGGCTGAGACTCTGACTGAGCTTTGGCAGCACATAGAGGGGTTGACCTTCGGGATTCCAGATTGCCGGATCGAAGAGTTACCCATGCGACTGCAACATCACACTATAGGTGTTCCTAACCGTTGGATGCGGTTACTACGTAGGATAGCTAGATCTATAGCATGTTGCCATGAGCACCACTAGTTTACTTTTGACATTTTGCATACATTTCGAGGTCAGATGACCAATGTGTCTTGGGCACAATTTTTTGTAAAAACCTATAACTATATATCTATTTGATTTCAGTGTTTTTCTTATGTTTATTGTGCAATCCTATTAAATGATGTGAATGTTTTCTTTACATGTGTTGCGAATGTATGTCTAAAACTTGATTAGCTAAAGAATCAGTCAATGTGTTCCAATTTCTGGAAATGTGTTGATATTGAATAAAATCAAAGTGTCTTTCCAAAAGTCATGTAGAAATTATATGCACTAAGCATGCATATGTCCAAGATCCACCTGATCTCACACTACTTAACTTTATGCAAGATATTGAATCTATTCCACTTGTTAATCTTTTGTGGAAAAATTAATTGCACACACATGTGAAGCATAAACAAAAATTATCAATCACACATAACACAGTTTTTAACGGGAAATCCCGAAGATGAAAACCCCAACTATATATTATGTAACATGGAGATCATATGACAATCTCATAAAAGCATAGAAAGCTTATCACAAGGCCTCATTACAGTACAATCGTCATACACTAATCAGGCCCAATCTTGCAAATCCATGCACCGATCTTTGCCACCTGCTAGCCTGCCTCCACTACGCAATCCCTGCTGAAGAATAGCTTTGAATGAATTCGAATTACCCTTGCTTGCACTGCGCAATCCTTGTTGGCATCTCCAATATGTGTGTGATGCAATCAATGCATCACTATAGATAGTCTATCTTGCCCTTTCACCTATCTCTCCACTGGTCTCCACTGAAACTGTCATGCACTGTAGTTAACTGCTATATTGTTCAGTTGATTAATGAGTTGTTATTTGTGAATTAATTAACTAATTAGTTCACTCCACTCTCACTAGTGTATCAATCAGTTATACTAGATACAACTAGCTCAACTGAGTCTAAGTAAGTTAAACTAAATATAACTTCATAACTACTTCTTCCAACTGTGTCATAACTCTGCCACTTGAGTTCTAACTGAGTCCTCCATGCATTAGCTCCAGTAAACCCTTAGGAATAGTGTAATTCCTTATGTCAGCTGATGTGCCACATCTGCGCACTGAAATGAAGTGCTTCAAGAGAATAAGTTGTTGTTTAGAGTCTGATTACTATTAAGAGCTAATAATAATCGACATGCATCTATTTTTAGATCAATGATCTATAAATAGACTTCGCCCAATATTCTAAAAATAGAATTTCATCTATTTTTAGATCAGTGATCTATAAATAGACTTCGCCCAATATTCTAAAAATAGAATTTCATGTATTTTTCCAACTTGATTAACCATCCACATATAGCATCCTGCAAATTCTGAAATATGATCGACATGTCTAAAATTAGACATAGTCTAAAAATAGACTTGCGCCAAAAATAGCCTGGGGGCCCACTTAGTGAAGGCGAATCTTTTCACTAAGCTCATCATCTTTTTGAATCTCAACACTCCCTCTCAACAAGATATGGATCATCCTTCACCCCGATCCTACCTCTATGGTATTTGAATTTGCTCTTGGTGAGCGCCTTCGTCAGAATATCTGCATTCTGATCCTCCATAGGAATTTACTGAAGCAACATGATCTTTCGCTACACACAATCTCTGATATGATGATACCAGATATCAATATGTTTAGATCTATCATGAAACACAGGATTAACCGAGAGTTTAATGAAACTCCTATTATCACAATGTATCATCGTGGGATCTAAACGTGAACCGAACAAACCAACCAGAATCTTCCTCATCCAGATAGCCTCACATGCAGCTAAAATTGCTGCCATGTATTTTGCTTCCGCTGAATTGAGTGCCACGGATCTTTATTTCTTGCTGTACCAAGAAACTGTCGTAGATCCGATACTGAAAATTCCTCCTGATGTGCTTTTTCTGGCTGTTGGGCTTCCTGCCCAATCTGCATCCGTGAAGCCATGCAACTTCACGTCATCCATCTCTCCGTACCATAAACCATACTCAGATGTGCCCCTGAGATATCTCAGTACATGCTTGCCTGCCTTCCAAAAGAGCTCGATAGGCTTAACCATCGCTTGTGAAAGCTGGTTCACCGCATAGCATATGTCCGGTCTACATGAGCGAACCCACCAACTGTCGATAAACAGTGGCATCCACTACCTCTGTCGATGTAGCATCCTCTTTCTTCCAATTTCCTGGAAGAATAGTGTCGATAGGCTTGCAGCCTTGCATGTGAAACTTCTCCAGTATCTCCCGGGCATACTTGCCTTGAGACACAAATAGTTCACCTTCCTACTGCCATATTTCCAATCCAAGGAAATAATGAAGGAGGCCCAAATCCTTCATCTCAAAATCCTTTGCAAGATCTGCCTTGCATGACTGTATCAACTGCTCATCACATGTTAGTATTAAATCATCAACATAAAGTACAATGATTAAAAGCTTACCCTCAACCACAATCTAGTACAGGTTTGCATTCGCCTCACTCTTGGTGAAGCCAAGTCCAGTGAAATAGCTGTCGATCCGAGTGTACCAAGCACGGGGTGCTTGTTTCAGCCCATACAACGCTCTTTTGAGCTTGCACACATGCAACTTGCTGCTGAAGATCTCAAATCCTTCAGGCTTCTCAATGTACACCTCTTCCTCAATGATCCCATTAAGGAATGCAATCTTCACATCCATCTGATGAATGTGCCAACCCATCCGCGCTGAGAGAGAAAGGATGGTCCGTATGGAAGAATACCGTGCGACAAGTGCAAAGGTTTCTTCATAGTCAATCCCCTCAATCTATGAGAAGCCCTGGGCAACAAATATTGCCTTATACTTCTCTACGCTCCCATAAACAACTTGCTTTACCTTGTAGATCCATCTTGATCCTACAACTGATTTTCCCACCGGCCTTTGAACAATATCCCAAGCACTATTTTTGATAATAGAGTCCTACTCCTCCACCATGGAATCTACCCATGTGGGCTCCTGCGCTGCTTCTTCATAATAAGATGGCTCTATCACAATACACTTGCTCATAAGAGCCATGTATCCAGTATTTCGGTCAGGTGACTGTCTCTGTCTGTGTTGTGATGTAGGGACTCCTACATTCTCTACCACATCCACGTTCAGTCTCTCAGCTTCTGTGGTACGCTTTCTGCCTTGTCTCATGTTTGGTTCTGCATGAGTGGACTCCTCCACTCCATGAATCTCCTCCTGTGGCTGATGCACATCTAGAGGCTCATCTTTGGGAACAAGAAGTTCCTCTTCCGCATGCAAGTGTATCTCCCTCTCAAGCGACAACTTCATGGCTTTCACCTCATTGAATTTTATATCCCGTCACATAAAAATCATCCGACTGTTTGGAAAATACACACGATAGTTATGGGGTGTTTCTGTGTACCCCACAAATATCACAACTTTTGCAGTCGGCTCTAGCTTCTTCCTAGCGTCCTTCATCACATGAATGTAAACAGGTGAGCCAAAAATCTTCAAATGAGAAATATCAGGCTTCTTACTAGTAAAAACTTCCTTGGGTGTA
Source organism: Pinus albicaulis (assembly GCA_034641835.2). Taxonomy (NCBI): domain Eukaryota; kingdom Viridiplantae; phylum Streptophyta; class Pinopsida; order Pinales; family Pinaceae; genus Pinus; species Pinus albicaulis. Next base: position 932,612,836 of record CM076571.1, on the reverse strand, counting down.
CTCATGCCAAGTACTCTATGAGGACAACGATTTTGCACATAAACCGTAGTGTCACATGCTTCCGCCCACAAATGCATCGGTAGGGCCTGGTCATGCAGCATCGCTCGTGCAACACCCACGATCGTTCTGTTCTTTCTCTCCATGACCCCATTCTGCTGTGGGTTATGAGGCGCTATGAGTTCTCTTCTAATTCCTTCTTTGCTATAGAAGTCTTTGAATTCGCTGGAGATGTATTCACCACCATTATTGCTCCTCAGAGCTTTCACTTGCTTCCCCAATTCCTTCTCCACCAATGCCTTGAACTTACAAAACTTTGAGAACGTTTCACTCTTATTCTGCATGAAGAATATCCAGCATCTACGAGAATAGTCATCAACAAATATCACATAATACCTGTGTTTTTCTGTTGAAGCGACCGAAAATGGTCCACACACATCTGTGTGAATTCTCTCCATGATTACCAAAGCACGGTCCTCCTTCTCATGAAAGGTGTTCTTCACAAACTTACCCATTGTACATCCTTTGCACTGATCTGAATGCGCAAGATTACCCTTGGGAAGTCCAGTAAAAATTTGCTGCAAAATCTTCAAAGCGCCATGGTGAAGATGGCCCGATCTCCTGTGCCATAATTCGCCCTCATCCTGGCTCACCACTTCTTCTTCTTTGCCCACCATTGCAGCGCAGCCAGCTACCTCCATCTTGTAGAGATTCTTAATTCAAACCCCTATCTTCTTGGTTTGACCCGTTGCTTTTTGTTGAAGGAAGGCTTTTCCCTCACTGAAAACAACATCATAACCTCTGTCTTCCAGCATTGCGACTGAGACCAATTTCTTCTTCAGACCTGGAACATGCATGAAATTCTTCAACAAGAATGGATTACCGGACTCCCTCTCAAAGGTAATGGTCCCAATTCCTGTCGCATTGTACCGACCATCATCGCCCATCTCTATATGCATCTAGAGGTCCTTCTCCTCCAAGTCACAACTCTTTGTCTCCCGTCATATGGAAAGACGCACCACTATCAAGATACCACACCAATCCCATGCAGCTTGAAACCAAGCATGTGATAAAGAAAAAATCCAGCTCAAATTGCGAGGCTAAGGCCTCTCCAGCTGTAGATCCAGCAGCCTGCTTATTCTTCTTCTTCTGTGGACAGTTAGTGGCGAAATGTCCATGCTCGTGACAGTGAAAACACTTCAATTTGGACAAGTCCTGCTTCTTGCCTTTAGCACTGGATTTTGAAGGATTTTTCTTCCCCTTCCCTTTATTTTCTTTGGCATCCAAAGCGAAATTCTCTTCATCTTCATGCTTCTATGAAGATCCATCCCTGGTACGCCGCCTTATCTCCTCCTGCACAAGATCCGACCAAAGTCACTCCCATCCCGACAGTTTCTCTCGTCCATTGACAGAGTCTTCGTAGCTATGCCAACTCCTTGGAAGCCCAAGGAGAGCCAAGCTCACCAAGTCTTCTTCATCAACAGTAACCCCCACACTTCCTAGTCCATCCTTGCATTGGACAAACTTCGTGAGGTATTTTGGAATACTATCGCCTTTCTCCATTTTTATTTTTCTGAGCTTATCTTTAAGTGCCAACTTCCTCTGGTCACTTCTGCTTTGGAACAAGTCTGTCAAATCCTTCCACATTAAGAATGGAGTGGATTTCCCGTGAAGGCTAGACACAATATGGTCCTTTACACCCTCCAACAGAATCCTCCTCATCTTTGCAGTCTTCTTTTTCCATGCATCAAGTAATGCAGCATCGCTAGATCCCAGCTTAGGAACATCGCTATTGATGAACTCCTTTAGTCCATTATCCTCCAGCACCGCCTCCATCTTGTCCTTCTAGGCTATGTAATTCGAGCTCCCATCAAGGGCATACTCCAATCTCAACCCGTTGAAAGACATTTCAATGTACACTCGATTTCTGCACTAATAATGTTCTGTAGCAAATTCGAATTGTCCACCAGCACAAACTCACCTCTCAATTGCAATTTTCAATCAACAGTGCTCTGATACGATGTAGAAATTATATGCACTAAGCATGCATATTTCCAATATCCACCTGATCTCACACTATTTAACTTTATGCAAGATACTGAATCTATTCCCCTTGTTAATCTTTTGCGGAAAAATTAATTGCACACACATGTGAAGCATAAACAAAAATTATCAATCACACATAACACAGTTTTTAATGGGAAATCCTAAAGCTGAAAACCCCAACTATATATTATGTAACATGGATATCATATGAAAATTTCATACAAGCATACAAATATTATCACAAGCCCTCAGTACAGTACAATCGTCATACACTAATCAGGCCCAATCTTGCAAATCCATGCACCGATCTTTGTCACCTGCTAGCCTGCCTCCACTGCGCAATCCCTGCTGAAGAATAGCTCTGAATGAATTCAAATTACCCTTGCTTGCACTGCGCAATCCTCATTGGAATCTCCAATATGTGTGTGATGCAATAAATGCATGACTATAGTCACAACAGATAGTCTATCTTGCCCTTTCACCTATCTCTCCACTGGTCTCCACTAAAACTGTCATGCACTGTATTTAACTGCTGTATTTTTTAGTTGATTAATGAGTTTTTGTGAATTAATTAAATAATTAATTCACTCCACTCTCACTAGTGTATCAATCAGTTAGACTAGATACAACTAGCTCAACTGAGTCTAACTAAATACAACTCCATAACTACTTCTTCCAACTGTGTCATAACTCTGCCACTTGAGTTCTAACTGAGTCCTCCATGCATTAGCTCCAGTAAACCCTTAGGAATAGCGTAATTCCTTCTGCCAGCTGATGTGCCACATCTGTGCACTGAACTGAAGTGCTCCAAGAGAATAAGTTGTTGTTTAGAGTCTGATTATTATTAAGAGCTAATAATAATCGACATGCATCTATTTTTAGATCAACGATCTATAAATAGACTTCGCCCAATATTCTAAAAATATAATTTCATCTAATTTTCCAACTTGATCAACCATGCACAAATAGCATCCTGCAACTTCTGAAATACGATCGACATGTCTAAAAATAGACATAGTCTAAAATAGACTTGCGCCAAAAATAGCGTGCGGGCCACTTAGTGAAGGCGACTCTTTTCACTAAGCTCATAATCTTGTTGAATCTCAACAAGTCAAAATCTTAGGAACAATCTATGAAATGTTGGATTTCTAACAATATAAACACTAGTAAGTTGTAATACCACAAGTTGTGAGTCTAACCTTATGATGATACGGTTAATACCAAATGAAATGGCATCGGAGAGAAGTTCGATCAACGCGCTATACTCAGCGATATTGTTTGTCAATCTGCCGATACAAATCCCTTGAAAACTCACTAACTCACCGTTCGTAGCGAAAATGGCCTACGCTGCAGAGGATAGATTTTGCGTTCTATGACTAGCACCATCAGCATATCCAACAAATGGTTCTGAAGATTCAAACATCTGCGATGAAATTTAAAGTGGATTACTAATGTCAATAAAACTCTAAAAACAAACTAAGATAGTGAATGCAAATCAATAGCATATATATACAATATAATACAAAAAATTACTACGGTCACGATTAAGCATAGTAATGTTTCAGATAAAACCCATTTATGGGTTGCGCCAACAGAATTCCATCGTAATCAACTAACTCATAGGCACCCTTAGCAAAAACTCTTTTGACAATATAGGGGCCATGCCATAATGGCTCAAGTTTTCCTGTACCTATTACGTCATCTTCCTGATCATAAAGTAGGACCAAATCACCTTCTGAGAAAATGCGAGGCTGAACATTTGCCTTTATACGTCTCTTATGCGCTTCGTTGGCCAATTGGGCTTCACGACGCATTTCATCAAGATGGATGAGGTTAAAAATACACGCTTCTTCTTCTGAGGTCTCAGGTAACAAGTCTATTGTGAGTTTTAATGATGGTATTTCACATTGGATTGGTAAGATAGCTTCCATACCATATACCAATTGAAAGGGAATAAATCCAGTTGCATTTCTCACCGAGGTTCGGTACGCCCACAAGGCCGAGTACAGGATCAAATGCTAGTTTCTTTTATGAACTCCTATCATTTGTTGAAGCATACATTTAAGAATATTGTTGATAGCCTCAACTTGTCCAATTGATCGTGGATAATAAGGAGTAGCATTATCATGTGACAATCCTAACTTGGCAGTTAATTCAATCATCATGTGGTTGCGAAAATGCTTCCCATGATCTGTAACTATAGCCTGCGGGACTGCAAACAGTGCAATAACATGATTAAAGAAAAACAATGCAGTTATATGTCCTATGTTGTTGAATGTAGGCATCGCTTTGGCCCATTTGGTAAAGTAGTCGACTGCGACAATAATATAACCATGCCCCCGGACGAATGAGGGTTACAGGTCATGAAGTCAATACCCCATTTCGAAAATGGTCCCATAGAGACAACACGATGCATTGGCGTTGGCGGTTTGTGGGTTTTACGATAAAAAATATAGCACGCATGACAACTTCTGACCGCGAGGATGCAGTCCCCAAATATTGTAGGCCAAAAGTAACCAGCGCAGAGTATCTTATGCGTGGTAGCATAACCAGATAAATGTCCACTACAAGCCCCAACATGACAATCATTTAAAGCCTTTTTGGCCTCCTCATGAGTGAGGCCCCTCCTTAAAATGGTATCGACACCACGTCGATAAAGTGTATCTCCGACGATCAGATAATCTTTGGCTTGGTATCGAATACGTCATTGTTCAGAGCGAGAGGTATCAGGTCGAAAATTTTGAGTTTGGAGATAAATGATGAAATCTCCATACCAAGGATCAGATTATCCGATCAGAAATAGAGACTTGTCAGGAATTTATGGTTATGATGTAGTTCTAGTACTATTAGAGGGAAGGTCACAGAGAAGCTCAAGCAAAAATAAAGACTTATTTGACTTGGATTTGATGAATTCTAAATCAAATTTATGCAAAATGACAATCCATTTTGAATATTTCCCCCCCAGCAATTGACATGATAAGATATAAGTCATGGGGTTGCAATCTGAAACGATAGTGGTCTTTTGGAGCAGGATATAGTAGTGAAATCTTTGGACTGCTTGAACAGCTGCCAAGGCAAGATTTTCTACGTATGAATACTTAACTTCCGTATCATTGAGATTACGACTCAAATAATAGATCGGATGTTCAATTCCATCTTCCACTTGGAACAAAACCATAGTAATGGTCGTTTCAACCGTGGTGATATATAGGAAATAATCATTTTGATAATTAGGGGGATATATTAATGACACTCAGACAAGAGTATCCTTGACAACATCAAAAGAAGCTTGCGCAACTTGGTCCCAATGGAAGGGAACCCCATTTTTCAAGAGTCGAGTAAATCCTTTAGCCATTTCGACATAGTTTGGAATGAACCTTCTTAGGAAGTTAGCCTTTCCTTGAAGTTTTTGTATCTGAAGTAAATTTGATGGTGTAGGCAAATCAAGAATATTGGCCTGAACCTTCAATGGGTGGATTCGAATTCCTTCGATGGCCTGAATATTTGGTTATCGAAACCAAATATTCTAGGTTCGATCCTTAGCGGATCGCCAATTTGTTATGTGGAATTATGGATTACGAATAAAACATTATTCCCTAGATGTAGTGATCGTCTAGAAAAACAGGTTAAAGACTATGCAACTGCTTTTCCTAACTGTAAATAAACACACATAACAGATCAAATAACTTACTTGGAATCCAAGCGCTTCCTATTCTCCTTCTGTCGCTCTTGTTGTAGCTTCAAATCTGAGCTAAGTCGCCAAAATATTCTCTGCAAATATGAACACTAAACAACAAAATATAGCAATGATACATATGTATATTCAATTTATTCAGTTAAATCAACAAAACATGGACCATATGCATCAAATAAGAATTCATATTATGAAATACATGAGCTTATACAGATACATATGTGAGAAAGTAAGAAGCAATCATTATTTATGGATAGAAGGGGAGGTTACAACCTAGTGATTGATTTAGTGTCACCATCTCCAGTATCATCCTAGCCTCATCACAATGCACATCTCTCCAGCAGCATGTCACTCAAATCAATTCCTCAATTGAAATTCCACCAGCGTTTTTCTACTCAAATTCTTCCCTTTTCAAACACTAAGATTTGTGCTCAATTTATAGAGGATCTGAAGGTAGTTTTACAATCAATGACTTTCCAATAATAGGCAAGACATGTTCCCAGTCTCAGAGGTATCAAATGGACACATGGATTCGAAATTTGACACATGTGAACTCTTCTAGAAGGCAGTGGCTAAGTGGAGATTCTGGAACAATGAGAATTTCGCTCCCAATGTGACCAACGCACCCTTGAATGTTGGGAAGTGCTTTGCAGAGCAACCTTGAATGGGGTTACTTGCATATGAAATGCACTTAGTCCCTTTAGAGGCAGTGTTGGTGAGCTCTTACATGATATATTATAAACTTCAATTCTTGGAAACCTTTGCAGATGAAAGTCATGGATGATTTTTCTTGTTCTTTGTCTTAGGGCATATAACAACTAAAATGATAGGGGATGATAGACCCTATCCATTGGTCTTGGAGATGATGTCCAGTTAACCATGTCATTGGGAATGGTGCCCAAATTGACCTATAACAACATGGGCTTACAGTTCTTCCCCAAATTTTCCTTGAAACCTTGGACAATCTCCAAGAATCTTAGTTGGAACTAGAGGCCAATGTGTCATGTGTTGGATGGGGTCATTTGTCAACTTAGACACATCAGGCAATTACAACGTAGCCAAGAATGGCAATGGAGGGTGATACAAAGCAAAAGGTATTTGGAAATTTCTCATCTAGGGGTTCCAACCTTGCTGGTACAGGTTCTTCCCCCATTGGGGCTGTGCCCTCACTATCCCCACTGTTGTTTATAAGGTATATATGGTCGATAGGGACCTTTTTGGGGTTGTAGTCCCTGATAAGTACCTTGTTTCAGCGGTTGCTGAATGTATGGTCCTTGTTGGGGTTGTTGATAAGGTCCATGCTGAAAATAAGCACCATGTTGGGGTTGTTGATAGGGCCCTTGCTGGGGTTGCTGGAACTGACCTTGAGGAATTTGTTGGTGTGGAGCACCAGGTTAATTAGGGTAAGTTCTAGTTTGACCCATAGGATTCATAACAAATTGGACTTGAGGACCAAACTGAGGGTTAGTCGTAACTGTGCCCACTAGATTTTGGGGTTGTTGGACATATTTCTGAGAGACGTTTTGTTGCTGAATATATTGATATTGCACGTTCAGTTGTTGAAAATACTGATATTGTACGTTCGAGTGCTAAAAATGGGGTTGTTGAACACAAGGATACGAAACGTGGGGTTGTTGATAAACAAGTTGGGTTGAAGTAGGTTGACCACTTGGTATAGAGGGTCTTATGACAACACTTGTTGGTTGTGAAAGCAGAGTTCCACCAAGACTAGCAGTAGGCTGCCCTGCCCCCGATACAGTTCTCGAGTTAAGATTTCCCCCACTCGATAAGGGAGGCACATATAAAGGATGTGATTCCCCCCCATGCATAAATGAAGCCATATATTAACCACTTAAAGGTGGAATCGCAGTGATTATGGATAGAAATAAGGGAGTAGATGATCATACCAAAACGGTCATTTGACCGACATAAACTACATGTTGTGAAGCGACAACCACATTTGAAAAAAATGGGACGGAAGATGGAGAAACACCTATTGACCAAACGAGATGTGAAACATGGATGTAGCTCCAGAATCTCCTAAAAAAAGGCTTCCGAGATAAGTATACCTAGGTGGAAGCATAGATGCAACTTGACTAAAGGGCATACTCATCCCACTCCCTTCATCCCAAGGAGTGGTAACATATGGCAAACCTTCTGGAGGAAACATAGATGTAATGTCAACTTCTAGAATGTAAGATGTGAAAGTTTCCAGAGGAATACTCTGAGGAGTATTCATAGGTGGAATATCATCGGCATTCAACGCCATTTCTGGAGGAAACAACTGATGAGCGATAGTATGAGATGCCATAGGAGAAGCACGAAGAGAAACTTTGGGACCGTCAAAAGGACTATATAGTCGTTCAAGTGAGACCACATGCAGATCAAAGAACGGATTTGGAGGAAATACTATAACCTATGCAAAAGTTTCAGGACTTTCCGGCTCAGGACCCTTAGATGACGATGAAAGCCACTCGTCAGGTGGTGGTCGATATGATATCGGTTGGATGCTTATGACAATTCTAATTTCAACACCTTGATCTTCAAGGGGTCCAGTTGGAAATTGAGGAATCTCGGGAGGAGGCTCTTGAGTTCCTTTAGAAGAGGAATGAGGCAAATTCGAGGATTGAGCCACGATGACCTTTAGAAAAATATCAACGAAGATAAAGGTGAACCAAATTTGAGCAGTTGAGATTTATAATTAACCAGGAAAGATGAGGCCAAGAGCACTACAAAGGTACAATGTTTTCATGGGAAGTTTATTTTAGAATTTAAACACAAAATAAATAAAACAAGGTGAACTAGGCATAAAGGATTACCAGGTATCCGTGAACTGCGATATATAACTTTGTGAAAAATGATAGAAGAAATTACCAAGGACTTAACGTATTGCAGCCAATCTCCCCAAATGTTGTGTTCGGTGTATCACGTCTACAAGGCGGCTGACTTGGTTACCTATGGCAGGTTTTCCACCTAGTGGGGTCTCCCAATATATACTTGACGGCACATGAGAGTCCAGTCTGTAGTAGTGTTGTCTAATGTGTAACCATACTATGAGAGCGTGCCCTTATTCTTTTCATACATGCAGCATAGTCCTATATACTTCCATATGCGGGATGAGATATCAACCCCAAAATGTAACACAAACAGTTAGCGACAGTTACTACGCTTAACAACACAGGAACACGTCTCTAGCCTAGACCTCTAGATGTTTCCGTTAATTTCAAATGGTCATTGAGGTTAATTGAATAATTTTTAAAGTTGATATTTGATTATGTTTTAGTTTTAGGCTCAACATCAATGTCACCTGAATCTTATAATGCAGCTAAATGCAAAAAATAATCCATTTCATTTCAATGAACTCTAAACTAATGAGGGAGGAAATGTAAACAAGGGTGAAAAACACAAGGAATGCAATAAGCAATTATGGCCCCAAACTAGCTCAAATTACTGAAATGCAACTTTTAAAACTGAATTTACTTTCACTATCCCCAAATGAAAACTCACTGAAAATGAAATCACCTTTTTTTTTTCACTAATATGCATTAAACATATTTTTTGTTTTTGTTTTACTTTGAATGCTCAGTTGCAAATTAATGCAATAAAAAATCAAAGTAAAACTTAACCAAACGAACAAAGAATTTGTAAAAGTTCACATTTTTCACTTCTTCTTTCTCGAATGGAAAACAAATCGTTTGAAAAATGCTTAAATGAAAATGAATTTCACTTTTCTTTTCAAAATGAAGAAAAACAAACCGATCCAAAAGCTTGAAAATGAAAATGAATTTCAATTTACTCTTTCGGAATGTGAAATCTCATGAAATACACACTTTCAAACTTGTGAATCAAACAATTGTGATCTATATTTGACAATCAATTAAAGGTGATTCCAAAGTGTGGTGATGACTCAGTGAAAATGAAAAACAACCTCAAACACAAGCCAAAATTAATGTGAAATGTTGTTTGAAATGATTGCAGCAGAACTCTGAGACAGAGTATGATAAACACAACTGACAAGAGAAGGTCAACTGACCTAGAAAACCTAGAAGATGGCAAAACTTCACTCAAGCACAAGAAAAGTCGAAGAGGAAAATCAATCACTCAAACAATGTAAACAAACCAAACACAGTGGTAGTAGCTCATTTATGTAGAAATTATACAACATGCATGCATATCTTGGATTTACCCAATCTAACAATGTACTAAATTAAATACTGAATCACTTCTACAAATATTTTGCAAAATTAAAAACACAATCGCTAATCACGTGAACATGATGAAAGATCAATCACACACAACACATATAATTTCCCCAGGAAAGCTTACAGCTAAAAACCCCACCATATTCTATTGTATATTAAGCATGTATCACAAAACAATTACATACAAACTCTTCTCACAAGAGCCCTCGAGTACTCAGCTAATTGTCTCACACTGTCATATGCAAAATTGACCAACACACAGCCAATTCTCAACCTCTAGATAGCCTGCCTTGCTTCTGCAATCCCTTATGGTAAATATTCCTAAAAGATAGGAATTCTTGCCTGCCTTGACTGCGCAAGTATCATGGGAACTCCAATGTGTTTTTGGTTGCAAGTGTGCAAGCCAATAATCCTACAATTGATAGTCAACTTCCCTTTCACCTAGAACTCAACTGGGTCTCCATTGGATCTGACATGCATGCTACTAATAATAGTAAATCCTCAGTTGCATGTGAGATCACTTATTGTGAATTAATTAATATTTAATTCACTAGATCTCTCACTAGTGTATCTTCAGTTACAAGTAGCACAACTGAATTTAACTCACTTAACTGAGTTAAACTATTTACAACTTGCACCAACTCATGCACCAATGCAATTCGAACTCTGTTACAACTAGAATTACTCTGCATGTCTCACCAACAACCTCTAACTTGAAATCCACTAGCTAACTGAATTTCTCACTTTCAATTAACTCATTCGAGTCTGCATTGAGAATAGATTACAATTTAATGTCCATCTTGATTAAGGGATAACCAAAATAGACATGCACCCAAAACTAGCACTCTGGGCCCTGCGTGGGTGTTGAATCTTATTGTTGAATCTCAACACTCCCTCTCAAATAGAAAGGGATTATCCTTCACCCTGATCCTGTCTCTATGGTATTCGAATTTGCTCCTGGTGAGCGCCTTCGTCAGAATATATGCATCTTGATATTCTGTGGGAATTTACTGAAGCAACATGATCCTTCTCTGCACACAGTCTCTGAGATGATGGTACCAGATATATATATGCTTGGACCTATCATGAAACACAAGATTAATCGAGATTCTAACGTAACTTTGATTATCACAATGAATCACTATAGGATCCATCTGAGAACCAAAAAAATCAACCAAGATCCTCCTCATCCAGATAGCCTCACATGCAACTTGATTTACTACCATGTATTCCGCTTTCGCTGAACTGAGTGCCACAGATCGTTGTTTCCTATTGTACCAGGAAACTGCTATGAAACTAATGCTAAATATCCCCCCCCATGTGCTCTTTCTATCCGATGGACTGCCAACCCAATCTGCATCCGTGAAGCCATGCAACTTCACTCTATCTGTCTGTCTATATCATAGACCATACTCTGATGTGCCCCTCAAGTATCTTAGGACATGCTTCCCCACCTTCCAAAAGAGCTTGGTAGGCTTAAAAATAGCTTGACTCAGCTGGTTAACTGCGTAGAAAATGTCTAGTCTCATGTTCACCAAATACATTAGCGAACCCACTAACTGTCGATAGATAGTAGCATCCACTACCTCTCCGAAAGTAGCATCCTCTTTCCTTCAATTTCCTCGAAGAAAAGTATCAATGGGTTTGCTGCTCTCCATGTTAAACTTACCCAGTATCTTCTTTGCATACTTTCCTTGAGACACAAAAAGTTTACCATCCCGCTTTCATATTTCCAATCCAAGGAAATAATGAAGGAGTCCCATGTCCTTCATTTCAAACTCCCTTGCAAGATCCTCCTTGCACGAGTGTATCAATTGCTCATCACCAGTCAAAATTAGATCATAAACATAAAGATAAATGATCAATAGCTTACCCATAACCACAATCTGGTACAGGTTTGCATCTGCTTCACTTTTGGTGCAGCCTAGTCCGATGAAATAATTATCTATCTGAGTGTACCAAGCACGAGGTGCTTGCTTCAGCCCATACAATGCTCTTTTGAGCCTGCACACATGCAACTCACCGTTGAATATTTTTAAACCTTTAGGGTGCTCTATGTACACCTCTTCCTCAATGATCCCAATGAGAAACACAGTTTTCACATCCATCTAATGAATGCATCAGCCCATCTGTGTTGAGAGTGCAAGGATGGATCTGATGGAATAGTACCTTGCAACAGGTGCAAAATTCTCATCATAATCTATCTCCTCAATATGTGAGAATCCCCGGGCTAAAAATCTGGCCTTGTATCTCTCCACACTCCCATCAGCAGCTTTCTTTACCTTGTAGATCCATCTCAATCCAACCACTGATTTGTCGACCGGTCTTGGGACTATCTCCCATGCACTGTTCTTGACAATGGAGTCATACTCCTCCACCATTACATCAACCCAAGTTGGATGTTGCATCGCTTCCTGAAATGAAGATGGTTCAGTCATAATACATTTTCTCATAAGAGCCATGTATCCAAAAAATCAGTCAGGAGTCTGTCTTTGTCTGCGTTGTGAAGTAGGGGCTCCTACATTCTATGCAGCATCAAGTCTCAACTTATCAGCTTCTGTGGTGAGCCTTCTGCCATTTCTGATGGATGGATTTGCATGAGTTTTTTCCTCCTCTCCATGAACCTCCTCATGTGGCTGATCCACATCTTAAGACTCGTCCTTGGGAACCAACATTTCCTCCTTTGCATGCAAGTCCAAATCCCTCTCAAGGGACAACCACATGGATTTCTCCTCATCAAATTTGATATCCCGTCGCACAACAGTCATTCTACTGTTTGGAAAATACACACGATAATTATGGGGTGTTTCAGTGTACCCCCAAAAAAATCCCAACCTTATTTGTTGGTTCCAACTTCTTCCTGGCGTCCTTGGTCACATGCACAAAAACATATGAGCCAAAAATCTTAAAGTGTGAAACATCAGGTTTCTTACCAGTGAAAGCCTCTTCAAGTGTAGTCATGCCAAGTACTCTACGAGGACAACGATTTTGCACATGTATCGTTGCATTGCATGCTTCCACCCATATATGCATCGGCAGGCCTTGGTCATGCAACATCGCTTGTGCTGCACCCATAATAGTTATGTTCTTCCTCTCCACAACCCCATTCTGCTATGGGTTATGAGACGCTATGAGTTCTCTTTGAATTCCTTCTTTGCTGCAGAATTTCTTGAATTTGTTAGAGATGTATTCTCCACCATTATCGCTCCTAAGAGCCTTCACTTGCTTCCCCAAATATTTCTCCACCAATGCTTTAAAATCACAAAAATTAGAGAATGTTTGATATTTCTTCTACATGCAGAAGATCCAACACTTATGATAACTGTTATCAACAAATATTACATAGTACTTATGTTTTTTTGTTGAAGCAACCGAGAAAGGATCACACATGTTTGTGTGAACTCTCTCAAGGATCCTCGAAGCTTGGTTTTCCTTCTCGTGAAAGGTGGCCTTTACATATTTTCCCATTGTACATCCCTTGCATGTGTCTGACTGTGCAAGTGTACCCCTAGGAAGACCAGTAGAAATCTGATGCATGACTTTCAAGGCTCCATGGTGAAGATGGCCCAATTTCCTGTGCCATAATTCGCCCTCATCCCGACTCACCACTTGATCTTCCTTGCCCATAATTTTTGCGCAGCCATTTACCTCCAACTTGTAGAGATTCTTAACTCGAATCCCTATCCTCTTGGCTTGACCCGTTGTTTTATGTCGCCAAAAAAACTTTTCCATCACTAAAAACAACATCATAGTCTATATCCTTCAACATTGCGACTGAGACCAAATTTTTCTTCAGACCTGGTACATGCATGACATCTTTTAATTGAAAATTTTTACTTGAATCCCTCTGAAATTTAATGGTACCAATCCCAGTAGCGTTGTACCATCCATCGTCACCCATTTCAATATGCATCTGGAGATCTTTCTCCTCGAAGTCAGTGAAAAGTTCCTTATCTCTCGTTATGTGAAAGGAAGCGCCATTATCCAAATACGATATAGATCCTAATGCAATGGACACCATGCATGTGATCAAAGAGAAGTCAAGCTCAAATTGCAAGGCAAGGGCCTCACCAGCTGTAGATCCTCCAACCTTCTTGTTCCTCTTCTTTTGTGGACAACTAGTAGAAAAATTCCCATGCTCGTGACAGTGAAAACACTTCACCTTGGACATGTCCTGCTTCTCGCCATTCTTGGACTCAGATTTAGAATGGAATTTCTTCCCCTTCCCCTTCCTCGCCTTGGTATCCAAAGCACAATCCTCTTCATCCTCATTCTTAGATGAAGATCCATCTTTGGTGTTCCGTCTTAACTCCTCGTGCACCAAATCCGACCACAGTCATTCCGAATCTGGCAAATTTTCCCTTCCATTGATAGAATCTTGATAACTGTGCCAAATCTTGGAAATTCCTAGGAGAGACAAGCTCACCAAATCATCATCAACAACTATTATTCCGACGCTCCCCAGTTCATCCCGACATTGGACAAACTTTGTTAAATACTTTGGAATGGTGTCGCCCTTTTCCATCTTGATCTTCCTGAGTTTATCTTTGAGCGCCAATTTCCTATGGTCTTTGCTGCTTTGGATTAGATCCGTCAAAGCCTTCTACATTGCATATGGTGTGGCTTTCCCATGGAGGCTTAATAAAATGTCGTCTCGTACTCCCTCCAACAAAATCCTCCTTGCCTTTGCCATGCATCAAGATTTGCAGCATCTGCAGCATTGGTTTAGGAACATCTTTATCAATGAATTTCTTTAACCCATTGTCTTCGAGTACTGGCTCCATCCTGTCCTTCTAAGAAATGTGGTTTGAGTTTCCCTCGAGTGCATACTTTAAACTCAAGCCATTGAAATCCATTTCGATCTTGAATAAGCTATAGCACCGAGAAAGTATTTTTGCAAATTCGAATTCTATCTAGTCACAAACTCGGCTACTGCTTCACTTCTCCAATTTACTGTGCTCTTATACCATGTAAAAATTATACAACATGCATGTATACCTTGGATTCACCCGATCTAACAATTTACTAAAGTTAAATACTGAATCGCTTCTACAAATCTTTTGCGGAATTAAAAACACAATCGCTAATCACATGAAGAAAGATCAATCGCACACAACACATATAATTTCCCGGGGAAAGCTTACAGCTAAAAACCCCACTATCTTCTATTGTATATTAAGCATGGATCATGAAACAATTACATACAAAATTCTTCTCATAAGAGCCCTCTAGTACTCAGCTAATTGTCTCACACTATCATATGCAAAACTGACCAACACAAGGCCAATTCTCAGCCTCTAGACAACCTTCCTTGCTTGTGCAATCCCTTATGGTAAAGATCCCTAATAGATAGGAATTATTGCCTTCCTTGATTGCGCAATTTTCATGGGCACTCCAATGGGTATTTGGTTTCAAGTGTGCAAGTCAATAATCTACAACGGATAGTAAACTTCCCTTTCACCTAGAACTCAATTGGGTCTCCACTGGATCTGACATGCATGAAACTAATAATAATAAATCCTCAGTTGCATGTGAGATCACTGATTGTGAATTAATTAATATATAATTCACTAGATCTCTCACTAGTGTATCTTCAACTACAACTAGCACAATTGAGTTTAACTCACTTAATTGAGTTAAACTCTTTACAACTTTCACCAACTCATGCGCCACTGCACTTCGAACTATGTTACAACTAGAATTACTATGCATGCCTCACCAACAACCTCTAACTCAAAATACACTAGATGAATGAATATATCACTTTCAGTTAACTCATTCAAGTCCACATTGAAAATATATTATAGTTTAATGTCCATATTAGCTAAGGGATAACCAAAATAGACATGCACCCAAAAATAGCACTATGGGCCCCACCCTAGTCTGGGTGCTGAATGCAAATAGGTGCTAAATGCACTAGGCGTGGGTGTTGAATCTTCTTCTTGAATCTCAACAATTCATACTTGAAATACACTTTAGAGCCCAAGGCACATTGGAAATCTTAAAGGGAAACCCTATATTTTTCCTATCTCTGGGATCAACGCGTCTGTGAGGTGCATACTAGTGTTGAAAGGCAGATCAATGCGACTGTTTTATAAAGAACAACTTTTTCAACGCTACTGTAAGAGAAGAAAAAATTGTAAACCAGAAATACAAGGAAAACAAAAAAAATAATTTCAAAACTCAAACCAGACTTGACACCCTAAAGCAATAACCAAATCCCATGCAGACCTGTAGAGACCTATTCAGAATTAGATCTCAATTACCGGTCAAACTGATCAAAAACAAAACTAGAAAATTGGAAGGCAAAGAGGCTAAAGCTCTCTTGTGGAGTCACCAATTTTGTTGTGAAGACAATCCCCTCTACAGACATAGGTGATCTCTCTAGCCCTAGAGTGGGTCTAGCAACGTACGAGACTATCTAATCGACACCTTCTTAGTAAATATTCAAATCAGGATGAGAAAGGGAAAATGACCTACCTCTTCCTGATGCTATGCTCAACCCTTTGATGAAGGCCTTGATCCACAATCCTTCAGGCTTGATCCTCTCTACTTGTGGCTTTCTAATACCTTCAAGAGATCAAGAGACAACAATAAATGTGATCCAATACAAAGCATACATTGAACATCAACTACCTAATAGATAAAGGAGTATTAGGCTACTTGTATGGATATCCAAACAAATATAGAAAAGGAAACACCATGTTTGTTATTGATAATATAAAAGAGGAAGCTTACAACCATGGCCTTGATGTTGGAGGCCTCCCTTTGGTGTAGTTTGAGTCCAAACCGAGGCTCTTCAAGCGATCCTTCTCTCGAATGAAAATTTAGGCATTAACACAACATAGGGATACAAAGGATTAATGATCAGACCAACACAACAATGACCAACCAGTAGTGGAGGGATGGGATCAATTTATAAGAAGGGAGAGGGAGTTAGGAGCTCATGAAAGAAGGAGGAAAACCCACTTCTTAAGGGATAATCCTCTATTGATAAGATCAAGAGCTCCAAATGAGAGAGCTCAATCATATCTCCACCGAACAATATCCAGCTCGTTGTACTGGAAGCTTTTAGAGCTCAAAGCTTCTCCTTCATTTGAGGAAACACTGCCAGAAAGGGTTCAAGCAGTTTTTCCAATAAGAAAAGCGCCAACAATGCTAGGCTAGAATGGGCAACCTCCCATCAGCATGGGTAGATAACTGGAGAAAATTTTTGACCCATAAATTTAGGGTTTGATCTAAGCTTCTTCAAAAATTCTTCGAGGCAACTTTATTTTAATATTTAAAGGATACCTTGATGTATTTTTCCCAGGTGGACATACTACACAGTATTCATCATAGGGCACTTCAGTATTACGGACAGGAAGTGAACATGGCGACAAGTTACTGTGTAACAGGGAGGGGCGAACTCCATTATCAATTTTTTTTTTTCTTCTCTTCATGATTTATATTTTGAGTTTCATGTAGGTATGTTGCTTGATTAAAGTTCATATGAAAACTAAATTATCATTCTTGAAAAAATTATAAACCTTATTTATAATAAGATCCATTTTTTTTACTTGCAAAGCATTAAAGGATGGTCAGTTTTGGAAGGATAAGTTCTCCTCCAATTTTAGATCAATTGGTATCAAAACTGGTTCTAACCAAGTTACAAGTATGGGCAATAAGATGAAGTTTGAACAACTCCAAGAGTTATATGAGATTAATTTTTATCTTTGAATGGAGAATTTTGAGCTAAGGAGATCTCTTGAAGTTGTTGAAGAGGAGAAGAGGCATACGTGCCTTCAATTGTAGCATGTGTTGGAGGAACAAGTTTGTGAGAGTTGCAGTCCGAAAGCAACAAAGAATTCTTCCAAGATGAAGCCAATTTGTAGCATGGTCCAAATATAGGATATGGACCCTATGTGGAGAATGATGCTTGCGAGTTTTGTCAACATCTAAAATATTATCCTTCTGTTTCTGTTGGTAAAAGTGGTTGGCTTGAGTCATCATCAAAGTCGTCATCAACATCTAAAACAAAAAATATGGGTGGAAACTCCAAGGAGATAATCAACATCTCTAGTTCTAATCCTTCAATTTATGTTGATAACACATCTTTTGCATCCTTCGAAAAGCATACTAAAGGCATTGGTATGAAGTTGTTAGTTTGGATGGGTTATGAAGGAGGAGGCCTCAGAATCAATGGCCAAGGTATCACTAATCCTATCGAGGTGAAGAAGCAACCAAGATATCAACGATTGGGTTATGGTCATGGAGAGTTTGGAGAGTGTTCTAAACTTGTTGATGCAAAGAAATCACGAGATGATGATATTTCGCGCCAATATGGTAGTGATAATGGAAATTTTTCTCCCAATAGAGATTAATGTTTCAAATGACATACAAAGTCTAGTCCTCATCGTCAAAGTCACAACCCAAGGGACATGTATAAGTGTCATGGTAATTTTAAAATTGTTGGTGATTTTGATTATTTATGGGACATGTATCCTTGCAAATTTTTTTACGTGGCTAACCATTGCGTGGTTGATTGTGAGCAACATAAAATGATGGTCAAGGGAATGGACTAAATTCCTGGAATAAAGCATGAATAACCTCTTTGAAGTTTTAATACTTCCTTGTCGATGGGAAAGTGAGATTTATTTTGTACCCATTGCACTATAAGTGGGCATGGGAATGAAAGGCATTGGAAAAATCATCTGAAACTTCATCGTAAGAAGGACAAAGAGGTCATGCATTTCATTTCAAGGAAAGCGACGGGTGGGAAAGATGAAACTGGTGTAGTTCCTAAGGAAACCTTGAAAGAAGAGTGGATGGAGAAAGGGAACCCATAAGCCTAGGAGAGGCAAAGTGGTGGTATATTGTTTTGTAAAATTGTAAATACTTGTTGTACATTTCCATTTTGGGTAATTTTTAAAGTGAAGACAAGAATAATCACTTATTTGCGACAAGTATGTTTTCTTTGACATGTAACGTTGTGTTGGATTGTTAATGAGTCCAATTGCTTGAGGAATTTTTGGGATGAACATTTGTATGTCGTCTAGTATGTCTACAGTTGCATCATGTACTCACTGATACATTTCAATATGAAGCTTGTCGTGAATGAATATTTAATAAATATTGTACATAAAGCCAAATGTGTCATTGAATAAATGCATCAATATTACCTTTGAGTACAAGTGAAATTTTGGGACAGTAAAGTAAAGTATGAATTAGTGCATGGAAAGCATTGAGTTTCTTTTGATTTCCAATATCGAAAAATCAAGATTGTCTTCAGCAAAGAGGGTATTCAAGATGAATTTTTTTTGAGCCAAGAAATATGGTTTTGGAGAGAATTTTTATATTCCATCCATCGAAGTTTTTGTTCATGCATTGCTATAGGAATTGTGGCTCGATTCTTGACAGGAAGGTAAGGACTTCACGCAGAAGATCGGTGGAGTACATTGATTGGATCTTGAAGGCAGTAATTGAAACATTAAGGATTGAGATCGTGAAAGTTTATGAGTTTTTTCCTCATTTTGATCATTAGGAGAAGATAAAATTTTGGGGTCCAAAAGTTCCTAGTGGGGAGGTATGATCCGGAGATCAAAATTAGGTTAAAAAATTAAACTTCCCAAAATATTCTGAAACAGGCATCAATTCGTAGTGTTTGTCTCTCTAATTCCAACGACACTTTAATTGCCTCAATCCGATGTCGTATGACAAAGTTATGAAATTATGAAGTTTTTGACCAACAACAAAAACTTTTGCAGGTAGGCTGACTGGGTTGTCTATATTACTGATGTCATGACAACATCTGAATACCAACTGGGTGTACGGTGGACCAATATTAGATCGCCAAGTGGCAAGTTCGTACAAGTGTGTGTTGGCACAGTTTGATTGGTCGAAGTATTTTTGGTGGCCCAATAGGAGGTTGCCACGTGGCCCAACTGAAGGCCGCCATGTGGCACCTCTAAACTGGTAAAATTTTTGTATGAAGCATGAAGGCCTTAGTAGGGACTAGTCATGCGACTTGCCACAACATAGTCCAGACCTCCACCGTCTCACCCATGCTTGGGTTATATTTAAAGTGTATGTATTTGCGCATGTGGGGAGAGGGGTTGGGTGGTGAGCCCCAGCCCCTGGTCATGACCACCACCATATGACCCTGGTGGAAGGAAACATAGCATCAATGGGTGGCCAACCCCGACTTGAGGTTTTTTATGCAACTAACTCACAAAATAGAATAAAAGATAGATCAACGACTTAGAAATCAACCTCTTCAAGGGGGAAAACTCCTAACATTACATAAATGAACACTTATTGGATGATACAAATGAAAAAACCTAATTTATATATATATGAGTCTAAGGGGTCACAATATAATCAGAGCCTACATAACAATAATAATGTAAGGGCACAACAATAACAATAGTGGGCTTCTATGTGTCACAATGATAACAATATGGGGACTACATGGGCACAATAATAACAATAAGGGGCTACACTAGTATTATAACGACCTAACATGCCCCTCTCCTTCAAAAAAGTGTTGTCCTCAATGCTTTAGTAGTTATGGATGCTTATGTATAAAATTTTCATCCTTCCATGTGAATTATTCAATGGGTAAGTTCTTCCACTTGATGATATACTATGAAATTGATCGAATTAGTTGTTGTCGAGTTTTTTTTTCCATGACTACTTCAGGTTCCAATATGGTTTTTCCTTCCTCATCAAGTTCTGACAATATTGTTTGAATTGGGAGTTTGTCACCTATAACCTACTTTAAGCATGAAACATGGAAAATTGGGTGCACTCGGGAAGATGCGAGAAGCTCAAATTTGTAAGCCATAGTACCAACCTTTTGCAACACCTTGTAAGGACCATAATACTTTGGCGATAATTTATTATCCTTCTTATCTTCCATTTCATTTTTGGTTATTCTTTGCAAGAGCGAAATTTGTTGCACTTGGTCTCATAATTTTGATATCTGATGTTGCACTTCTTCGTCTTCATGTGTCATAATATAGACTTATAAGGGCCTAATGGGTGTGGAATTATTTTTGGGAGGAATTTTAGAACCCAATACTAATATCAATGCTTTAATATGCCCATGGAATCACTTCAAACTGATTTTTCAAATAAAAGTTATGCAATTTAAAAAAAAATACACACCTTTTTCTTACTTTTGAGGAACTTGATTTATCTCTGTGATTTCGGATTCCCAAGATTTTAAATTTGGTCCTATAGTATCCCTCTAAGTCTTCTTTACAATGCCACAGGCCAGACCTAATTTGGATTCTTCAAGGTAAAGTTATGCTTGATCTCCCACAATGTCCTAATTATGGACTAGTTTAGTAGAGCGAACTTGTACGGGGTCCCACGTGTCACTGTTTTGACCTTCAGCCTTGGAATTGATATAAAAGTAACTACAGTCCTTGCACTTTCGACCACCTTTTACATAATTCAATTTTGATGCCTGAAATGAAAGTTATGATGATTTTCCCTCGGTCACCTGTTTGAGATGAAATTTCATAACCTCCAAAAACCCTAACTTCCTCAGATCATATCTCTGAGAATGTAGCGAAACAAGGTCTGAAATTCATACATGAGGTTAAATAGTATTTCGACTCCATGTGGTTTCAATTTCAAGTTCTGAAGCTTCGTATAAAAAAATAGTTAGGTCGAAAATTCCAAGAGGACTTGTTTGAAGAAGTGAAACCCTAAAATCCAAATCTCCAATACCAAATGTTATGCAAACAACTCACAAAATAGAAGAAAAGATAAATCAACGAGTTATAAATCAACCTCTTTGAGGGGGAAACCTCCTTTAAATTACATAAATGAATAATTCTTGGATGATACAAATGATAAAACCTACTTTATATATATAGGAGTCTAAGGGGTCACAATATATTCAGAGCCTACATAACAATAATAATGTAAGGGCACAACAATAACAACAGTGGGCTTCTATGGGGCACAATAATAACAATATGGGGACTAGATGGGCACAAAAATAACAACAAGGGGGATACACTAACAATAAAAATAAGGGGTTACACTAGTATTATAGGGACCTAACAAGGTCACACAACCAACACACATAATTGCAGGCGAATGGGGAGAGGGTTGGACACTTAGCCCTAGCCCTGGTCCAGGCCACTGTGCATACAACCTAGAGAAGGGGAAAAAGGCAGAGTGGGGCAGGGACAAGCCCTGGTCACAGAGATGAACATATGTCCTTGCGCATATTAGAAGGGAGCTACCGGAGTGGGGGTGGGGATTTAGCCCCAACCCCCCCGTGATATGGTTGCCATGGGATCGGCGTGGAGCCGAGTTCGACGGGGGTAGTAGTTAAGGGAAACACCAAGTCACGTGGTCAAGCGCGTAACCATCGAAGAATATTTAAGGAGTTAGCCTGGAAGGGGCAAGCAATTTTCCTAACCCCGAGCCACACTGCCCTCCATGTGACCACAAGCCGACGAGGAAGGAGCTAGCGATGGTGGGGGAGGACAATTGGCCCCAACCCCCGACCTTATTGGTGCTTGTGTGACTTTATTTTTGAGCTCAAGGTTTATTGGAAAAATTAATAAAGCGACAAAATGCACCATTCGCGGGCGAAATTGTCACCTCCTGAACTCTTTAAAGTGAAAAAAAATGTCGCACAGTTAGCATGTTTGTTAAATTGAGGGACGAATAGCAGAAGTTGTTCAAGGAGGCATAACTTGATAAATTTTTGGTATTATTGAGCACAAGAAGAGATTATATAGAGGTTTTTGTGCACCCTGAGTCCATTTGCATCCTCAGTTTACTGATTGGAGCACTTTTGGAAAGAATTTTTTCAAGATTGAGTCTTTTAGTGCTAAAGACAATTAGGGGTTTGAAGTAGTTTTGAAGGCATTTTGAGCATGGAGAGAATATTGTAGGGGTTTTCAAGCCTTCTTGTTTTATCTGTAACAACTATGAATTCTATGGTGCAACTCTTCATTATCTTTTATCGTTATGTGTTTTGAGGAAAGCTATTTTTACTACATCAATGTGGAGTTGTTGTACATTCTATGCTCAGTTTTGGGTGGAGTACAAGGACTTGATGTGAAAGCCCTTTTCATGTTGACCTTTTTTTATCACTGACTATAAGTGGTCGTATTTTTTTAGTGGGATTTATTTATAGGATAATGTTTCCTTGTAGGGTAAACAAGCCACTCAATTGGCAACAAATTTCATATGCTCTTTACCACTGAAATATATTGAGTGGTCTAGTTGTATTAGCAGGCTCAGAGATGTAGCCCAGGAGAGGTGAACTCTGTCATAAAATTATGTTTTTATTCTCTTCATGATTTCTATATTGAGTTTCATGTGAATATGTTTCTTGTTTAAAGTTCATATGAAAACCAACTCATAATTCTTGAAGAGATTATAAAACTTGTTCATAATAAGACCCATTTTATTTACTTTCAAAGCATTAGAGGATGGTCGGTTTTTGGGAGAAGTTATCTAATTTTAGATCACATGCATGTGGATCCAACTAAGATCCAAATAGTTTGGGATTGGCTAGCCCCGACCACTCTAATAGAGATTTGTAGCTTTTTGGGCCTTCCAAATTTCTATCTGAGGTTCGTGTTGGGATTCTCCCATATCACTTGGCCTTTGAGTCAGATTACCAAGGGCAGAGCGAAAGAAAAATTTTCATGGTCCTAGTCCCAACAGAAATCATTCGTTGATATGAAGCACCACCTCTGCTCAACACCTTTACTCACATTATCAGACCTGCAACAACCATTTGAAATTGAGAGAGATGCCTTCGACTATGTTATTGGTGTTGTCCTCACCCAACACAACCACCTAGTGTCTTATCATAGTGAGACACTTTTTGATACAATTCATAAGTACCCCACCTATGATAAAGAGATGTATTCTATCATGTAGGCCTGTTGAAAATTAAAATATTACATTATGGGGAAGGATATGGTCTCCCACATTGATTACTGACCTCTTCAGTTTATACAGACACAAGGGAAGTTGTAGATCGATTATCGTCATAAGTGGTCTACATATTTGAAACAATCCCACTTGAACATTAAATAAAAAAAGGGCAACAACAATCATATTTAATATTGCCTCAATCATCCCCTCGTTGCAACACTGACTACTGTTCTTAACTCTTGTGGCCACAAGGCCTCAGGATGGACGTATTTGTACAAAAATGATCTGGAGTTCTCCACCACATACCCGATGCTAGTGTATGGAAATTAGGTTCAAGATTTCTATCTCCAGGACACATTATTATGCTACTTATTCCACCTTTGTGTTCCTTCAAGCGAGCGTGCAAAGCGAATTTGGGAGGCCCACTACAGTCGGGTCGCACGACACTTAGGTGTGGAGAAAATTGTCGCCATACTACAAAAGTATTTTTATTGGCCAAAACTCTGATAGGATGTTGGAAAATATATCAGATCCTACACTTCCTGTGCTATCATCGAGGCAACCATCTAGAATCAAGGCTTGTACACTCCTATACCTACTCCCAGCCAGCCCTGGGAATCCATCTCCATGGACTATCTGTCTTGCATCCCTTCTACCAATCATGGTAATGACTGTTTATTTATGGTCGTGGATATATTTTCTAAGATGGCTATATCGGTGGCATGCAAGAAGAGTATCACAATAGAGGACACTACGAAACTTTTCTTTGAACGAGTGTGGATACATTTTGGGATCCCACAAACCATTATATCAGATCAGAGTAGCAGGTTCCTTTAGACACCAATATCACCAAGTCAACTGCATTCCATCCTATATTGATGGCCAGACATAGGTCGTTAATAGGATGATATTGCCCATACTCCACATGTACAATTCCAATCATCCACGAACCTGAGATGAGATCCTTCCCTATGTGCAACAAAACTATAACATATCTCTCCATAGCTCAAATGGTCATAGTCGCTTTCAAGTGGGTATGGGATTTCAACCATTGTGTCTGATTGATGTTGCCATGCCTCATGCAACTACACAAACATAATCCACACATGTATAGTCTGAGGTTGATAAAGCAACCAGGTTTATTGAACACATCCAACACATCCGCCAACAGGTTCACGACATCTTGGATAAGTCCATTGCCAAGTAGAAGCAACGACATGATCAACATCGAATGCCACATAAGTTTTAGGTGGGCGACAAATTTTGGTTGCATTTGCAGAAAGAACACCTTATTGGAGCCCATTGGAAGATCTTACCACTCCAATAAAAGCCTTATACCATCACCAAGTTTTTGGGTGATAATATTTTCGAGCTCAACGTTCCCCCATTACTTTTCCTGCACCTAGTGTTCAATGTGGAACGCTTTTGGCCATACTTTCCACCATTGTTGGACACATAAACCATTGCTGAATAAAAAACACCAGCAAAGATCAACCCAAATTTCATGGAACATGCCACAACTGATCGGATTATGGACACACAGATCAATACCACTCACCAACAGAAGATCGTACTGTATTGGGTTGTCAAAGCTGACCAACTCTTGCAACAAGGCTGATCTGAATTTATGCAAGAACACAATAGAATACAAATATAATCACAAATACAAATATCTAGCGTAAATAACACTTCATTTCATTAATATCAAAGAACTGAAATTTGCTTATAGACAGAATGGAAATAAATTAGCTAGGGCACTGGTAGCTTATCTCTAAGAAGAGATGTGGCAACTACATGCCTCTGAAATCTATGTTATAATGAGGCTCAAAGGCCTATATATTATTGAGAAACAATGGAAACCCCACATCCAAAACCTAACCCTAGGAGATGAAACATCAAACTATGGGCCCCATTGGGGTAAATTGCTACATCAATTTCCTGGGGTCGTGACTTTGGCATACTATCTCTATTTGACGTGCATGATACATCGTTAGAAATATCTATCCAAGGAATACAACAACCAACTTTAATGTAGATTCTGAAACAGAATCATATTAGCCGGACAAACGATGCCCAAAAAACATCATTTAGGGCCTCAAAATGGCTTCGGAAGTTCAGGACCTGAAAAACTGCTAAAAATAGTAAGTTGTGCCGAAATTGAAAAACTGAAAGAGATAATGGTGGGACCCCAAGTGGAATAGGAAGGTGGCCACCGATATCCATGTGGATCATTCCTCCCCCATTAGGAAGTAATGGTCCCCATTGTGTTGAGTTGCTCCATGAGATGAGGAAACTTCTACTAAACTTGGTCCCTGGTGAACCACTTGCCTAGGTGCAGGATTTGGCCAGTTTTGACAAACCGATACAATTGGATCTTCTGTTGGCGAGTGTTCTTGATTTGCATGTCCATGATACAATTTGTGGTGGCTTGTTCCATGCATTTTGGGTTTAACTCTGTTGGTGTGAGTTGTTCTGCAATGTAAGAGGTGTCCAGTAGAGGTGGGAAGAAGGGACAAAGGCAGTCCACATTGAATACTGGGTGCAAACCAAGGAATGGTGGAATACTGAGCTCGAAGGCATTATTCCCTATAGCCTTGGTGATGGTGTAAGACCCATATCAGAGCGGGTGGAGCTTGTGGTGGGGTCCAGTGAGGCGCTCCTTTTGCAAATGTAGCCAGACTTTGTCACCTAGGTGGAAGTTGTATGGCACCCGATCTTGATCATGTTGTTTATTGTACTTAGGATTGGCTCTATCCAATATGTCATGAACTTTTTGGTGGATGTGTTGAATGCGTTCAATGAAGTCGTTCGATTTTTCAGCTTCAGACTGGACATGAGCCGAATCGGCCTAAGTAGCCGCAAATGGCATGGCTACGTCAATGGGAGATAGTGGCAAGAATCCCAAGCCCACCTGAAAGGGGCTGTGTCCGGTTGAGTTGTGGAGAGACTGGTTATAAGTATTTTGTACATAGGGTAGGCTCTCATCCCATGTGTGTGGATGTTTTGAATTGTACATGCACAAAATGTGTATAATCATCATGTTGACGACCTTTGTCTGGCCATTCGTTTGGGGATGGAAATCTGTGGACTTAGTGAGCTTGGTGTCCAACATTTACCAGAGGGTGGACCAAAATGTGCTAAGAAACTTGTTATATTGATCTGAGATGATAGACTATGGGATCCTAAATTTTACCCACACTTGTTCAAAGAAGAGTTTAGTAGTGGCTTCTGCTGTGATATTCTTCTTGCAAGCTGCCATAATGGCCATCTTCAAGAACCTGTCCACGACCATGAAAACACAGTCGTTTCCATGCTTAGTAGAAGGAAGGCCCAACATGTAATCCATGGAGGTGGATTCCCGAGGTCAACTAGGGTAGGTAGCAGAGTATAGAGGCCTTTCTTCTTGATGGTCGGTTTGGAAATGACACAAGCAGTGCAGGATCTGATGTACTTCTCGACATCCTGTCAAAGGTTCAGCTAATAGAAATACTTTTGCAGTACTGCCACTGTTTTCTCGACCCCGAAATTTCCAACGACTCAACTATAGTGTGCTTCCCATATCATCTTGGCACGCTCACTTGAAGGAACACAAAGGTGTCCCAGGAGACATAACATTGCATCTTGGAGGTGAAAATTTGGAACTTGTGTACCCCCCCAAGAGTGCCTTGTAGGTGTGATAGAATTCTCAATCGCTATTGTAGAGAAGCGGGCAATCAAAAGTCTCGTGCCCACGAGAGTTTAGAACGGTGATTAGCGCTACAATCAATGGTTGGCTGAGGCAATCTGCAACATTATTGGTGCTACCCTTCTTGTAATTGTTGTTCAAATGAAACTGTTGCAGATATGTGTACCACTTCTGATGGAAATCGTTCTGCAACTTCTCTTGTGTCTACATGAAATGTAGGGGTCAGTGGTCTGTGTGGATTACTGTTTCCTTCCCTAAAATGTAATGCTTCCATTTTCGACAAGCTTGCACAATGGAATACACTTCTTTGTCATAAGTGGGATACTTGCAGACTATGTCAGACAACATCTCATTGTGATATGCCACTGGATGCCCCTGTTGAGCAAGAACTACCCCAATAGCATAGTCAGAGGCATCTATCTCAATCTCAAATAGTTGTTGCAATTCTGGTAATATGAGAACTGTAGCAGAACAAAGGCAATGTTTCAATTCTATGAATGCCTTTTGTTGAGATTCCGACCAAAATAATTTTGCTTTCGCTCCTCCCTTGGTGACTTGAGTCAAGGGCCAAGTGATAGGAGAGAACCCCAACACGAATTTGCAATAGAAATTACCAAGACCCAGAAAGATGTGAAGCTCTATTAAAGTGGTTGGGGTTTTCTAATCCCGAATGACTTAGATCTTGGTTGGATCCACATTCACCCCCCTTTCATCAATAATGTATCCCAGATATTGAACCTGGGCATGCCAAAAGTGCACTTCTCCAAATTGGCACACAACTTGTGTTGTCGCAGTATTTGGAGGACTTGTTGGATGTGGTGGAGGTCCTCTTCCCAAGTCTGGCTGAAGATCAGAATGTCATTCAAGTACACATTATAAATGAGTTGGTGAATAGCCGCAAGATGTCGTCCATCAACCTCATGAAGGTTACAGAGCATTCTTCAACTCG
Organism: Pinus albicaulis; assembly: GCA_034641835.2. Lineage (NCBI taxonomy): Eukaryota > Viridiplantae > Streptophyta > Pinopsida > Pinales > Pinaceae > Pinus > Pinus albicaulis. The sequence continues at coordinate 932,584,364 of CM076571.1, read as the reverse complement.
AAAGGCATGACCAGCCATTTGAAAAGGCCCTCCTTGGCTTTGAAGGTAGTCTTCCACACATCAAAGGGTTCGATTGGTACCTGGTGATACCCAGACTTAAAGTCGATCTTGCTGAAATATTTCACCCCTTTGAGTTGGTCCAGAAGGTCATCAATTCGTGGGATCAGGTACCTATTCCAGACAGTGATCTTGTTCAACGCTCGATAGTCAATACAGAGTCTCCAAGTCCCATCCTTCTTTTTCACCAACACGATCGGGCTCCCACAGGGTGATGAACTTGGTCGGATGCAACAGCTCCTGAATCTGCCTAAATATATCTGTGCAGACAGTTGCGATACTGTAGCACCAAATTTTTCTCTAAATCTTTGATACCCAACTTTCTGCGCAATGTATGGAACAAATTCATCAGCTCATGCACATCTTGATCCCTTTGTTGCCGCAATGTGGTCATTTGTATGTACTTGTCCTCATAGCTCCCTGTGGGATAATATTGTTCCTTGATGGCATCTCGAAAATAATTCCAAGTGGGTACGACTAAGAACAAGGAGGGTTTTTTCTCATCCTTTTTCTCACAGTAGGTTTCCCACCAGTCCTTAACATGGGGGGAGCTTTGAGGATTGAAAAAATAATCTTCTCCCGGTCGGAAAAGTCATGAATCGAGAAATATCCTTCTAATAGGTTCAACCATTTATCTACGACATCTTCATCTATTTGACCCTCAAATATGGGAATATAAAATTTTACTTGTACCTTAAAGGGAGTTGCGCCTCCAGAGTGGCTGTTGGATGCAGATGCGTCATCGGTGCAGTCGTTGAAATATTTGGGCAAAGTTATCCATCATCGCGTTCCTTTGTTTTCCAAGGGCCTCCTCGAGAAATATTTTGATAGGATCTCCTGCTCCCTTATCTTTCTTTTCATCTCCCATGGGCAGCTGTCGGGGTTTGCTAGGCTGATCTTGCAAAGGTTCAACCAGATCGAACCCTAACTCCTTATACCTCGACCTCGTTGGGGACATGCAAAGAAAGATCGAGAAAAAGTAGACCCTATGATACCACTTATCCGTATTTATGCAGGAACGGTATATAATACACATATAACCATAAATATAAAGGTGCAGCAGAAATAACACTTCATTTCATTAATATCAGATAACTGAAATTTGCTTACACACATAATGGAAATAAACTAGCTAGGGCGCTGGTAGCTTATTTCTAAGAAGATATGTGGCGGCTACAGGCCTCTGAAATATGTGTTACAATGAGGCTCGAAGGCCTATATATTATTAAGAAACAATGGAAAACCATAAACATCCAGAAACCTAACCCTAGGAGATGAAACACCAGACTATGGGCCTCGTTGGGGTAAATTGGTACATTAATTTCCCGGGGTTGTAACTTTTGCATACTATCTCCGTTTGATGCACTTGATACATCGTTAGAAACATCCATTCGAGGACTGCAAATGCTAACCACAAATGTAGATTATAGAACAAAATCAGATTGGTCGGACAAACGATGCCTAAAAAATGTCGTTTAGGGCCTCAAAACGGCTCTGGAAGTTCAGGACCCAAAAATTGCTAAAAATAGTAAGTTGTGCCAAAAATGAAAAACTGAAAGATGCAATGGTGGGGTGACAAGTGGAATAGGTGGGTGGCCACCAATATCCACTTGGATAAAAGGCAAGTGGCTCACCAGGTACCAAATTTAGCAGAAGTTTCCCCATTTCATAGAGGCACTCAATGCAATGGGGATCATTGCTTCCTAAGGGGGGAGGACTAATCTAGGTGGATATTGGTGGCCACCCACCTATTCCACTTGGACCCCCACCATTGTTTCTTTTAGTTTCCTTAATTTTAGCACAAATTACAATTTTTGGTAGTTTTTTGGGTCCTAAAGTTTTGGAGTCATTTTAAGGGCCTAAAAGACAATTTTCAGGAGAGACTGGAAAAGTGCATAACTAGTTTACTAGTATTTTTTTGGCCTCCTCTTGGAGATCCTTGAAATGAGGTATTGTGATAGTTAAATAGAGATCGTATGCCAAAGTTACGACCCGGGGAAGTTGACGTTCCAGCTAACCCCAATGGGGCCCACAAGCTTTTGGATCTTCATCTCCTAGGGTTATGTTTCTGGATGTTTAGGGTTTCCCATAGTTTATTAATGATAAAAATGTGTCTGGGCCTCATTGTAACATAGTTCATAGGGCATGGAACTGCCACATCTCTTCTGAGATATAAGTTACCATCTCCCTAACTAAATTATTTCCATTATGCATGTAACAATTTTCAATACTTTGTTATTAATGAATTAAAGTTATGTTTTCGTTGTAACTATGTGTTTATGTTTATATATGTACTTTATTTCATTCCAGCATAAATCCAGATAATTATTTGGGTTGTATTTCTGTATCTAAAGGCCAACTACAACGATATGGTGTGATGAATTTTGCCATTATTGTGATCTGAATAGATTTTTGTTGAATGTTTTGCACCGTTGCACTTACTTTTAGATAAAATTACTTGGGAGGTACTAGAGTGTTGACTGAGCCATTGATTATTCTTTTATTATTCTAGGTTGTTTCTCCTAAACTCTGTGCTTGCAAATGCTTGTCCAGATCACTGCTGCTAAACACGCCGCCATTTTGTGCATGAATGTTTGCCTCATATGTACCTCCAAAACTATAATATAACATTGTGATTAAATTTTTCCTGTGATGTCTGATTAACCATTTAAATTATCTATGTTTTAGTTTTTCAATCTTTCCTTCTCACCCTAATTCTTGAATATTTAGTGAGTGTTGGCATACTAGAGCCTTGTCAGTGAAATATATTAACAATTATCCCTAAATTGTCATGCCTCGATGAGTTTGTTGGCCTTTGCTCCGTCCTATGCCTTAAACTCTGCATACATGTTTTCCAAACTTGTTTTTCACACTCACATGATTATGGGTTCACGATGTGCTTTTATTTATTTATAATCAATCCCACATTCCAATAGTGTACCATTGGCTTTTATGCTACATGAAAGTCGCACACACACACACACACACACAATACTTGCAGAGAGAGAGAGAGAGAGAGAGAGAGAGAGAGAGAGAGAGAGAGAGAGATAAATTTGATCTTATTATTCATGTTTAATGATCAATGACATGATAATTCTCGTGAGAAGTTAGACAACCACCACTTCACAACTATAAAATGACATGAAACATAATTAAGCATGTCATTTTACTAATCCACTTTATTAAATACTCATAACTCAAAATTCTTAAGCTATGTAATAATACATGTTATGACGATTATGAAACATAAAATTGTCAGGTTTAACACATAGGATTCATTTTGTGCAAATATTCCATTCAAAACAAAATATACTTACAACTTGGTTTGGATGAATACCTCTTTTCTTATTGATTAATAATGAAATATTCATCGAGAACTTTTACTAGGATCTCTGTGCATGTGGTTAATATTCTTCCCTATTTATGTATGAGCATTTTCTTAGATTACATAGAGGAATTCTTCTCACTTGATGTGGATTATGACTTCATAATAATTCATGCTACCATTTGCATCACTTTTTAGTTGCAATTATACAATAATTTCTAGTCTTCAATCTAGAAATCCATAGCCTTGGTGGAAACAATGATGTTTTTTTAGGTACTTTTCCCTATGATTTGTGCTCCATTGTATGTTTTTCCATTCACTATGAATTTTGGTGCATTCGTACGCAAATTTAATTGTTTATTTTGTAATGTTGGTCCAAACCTTTTGTTGCTTATTTCATCTCCTATGATGCCAATCAGGTTTGTGCTAGATCGCTGGTCTAAAGTCTGGACTCTATCCATCCTCATTAGTGGTTTCTAACAGTGGTATACTATGTAGAAATTAGTATACAATAGGCATGCATACATCTAGATTCCCCTGATCTCACAATATTTAACTTCTTGTAAAATACAGAATCATTCCACTATTAATCTTTTGCGGAAAATTAATTGCCAACACATGTGAAGCATAAATAAAAAAAATCGCACATAACACAATTGTTTAACGGGAAATCCTGAAGTTAAAAACCCCAACTATCATATATTATGTATCATGGAGATCATGTAAAAATCTCATACAAAACTTAGTACATCAAGCTCTTAGTACACTCAATCGTCACACACTAATCAGAAGAAATCTGCAAATCCATGCACTGATATTTGCCCTCCTGCTAGCCTGCCTCCACTGCGCAATCCATGCTGAAGAATAGCTCTGAATGAATTCGAATTACCCTTTCCTTGATTGTGCAATCCTCATTGGCAACTCCAATGTGTGTGTGGTGCAATCAATGCATCACTATAGTCACAACAGATAATCCACCTTGCCCTTTCACCTATCTCTCCACTGGGTCTCCACTGGAACTGCCATGCACTGTTTTTAACCGCTGTATTGTTCAGTTGATTAGTGAGTTATTATTTGTGAATTAATTAACTAATTAATTCACACCACTCTCACTAGTGTATCATTTAGTTAGACTAGATACAACTAGCTCAACTGAGTCTAACTGAGTTAAACTGAATACAACTCCATGAACTACTCTTCCAACTCTGTCATAAATTTGCCACTTCAGTTCTAAATGAGTTCTCCATGCATGAACCACCAGTTTCTCTTGGGAATTGTGTAATTCCCTCAGCCCACTGATTTGCCAAATATGTGCATTTAAATTAAGTGCTCTAAGAGAATAAGTTGTTGTTTATTGTCGGATTATTATTAAGAGAAAATAATAATCGACACTTATATTTTTAGATCGACGATCTATAAATAGACTTCGCCCAATATTCTAAAAATAGAATTTCATCTATTTTTCCAACTTGACCAACCATCCACAAATAACATTCAGCAACTTCTGAAATATGATCACCATGTCTAAAAATAGACAGTCTAAAAATAGACTTGCGCCAAAAATATCCTGCAGGCCCACTTAGTGAAGGTGACTCTTTTCACTAAGCTCATCATCTTGTTGAATCTCAACAAGATAGGGATTATCCTTCACCCCAATCCTGCCTCTGTGGTATTCGAATTTGCTCCTGGTGAGCACCTTTGTTAGAATATCTGCATCCTGATCTTCCGTAGGAATGTACTGAAACAACATGATCTTCCGCTGCACACAATCTCTGATATGATGATACCAGATATCAATATGTTTAGATCTATCATGAAACACAGGATTAACCGAGAGTTTAATGCAACTCTGATTATCACAATGTATCACTGTGGGATATAAATGTGAACTGAACAAACCGACCAGGATCTTCCTCATCCAGATAGCCTCACTTGCAGCTTGAGTTGCTGCCATGTATTATGCTTCTACTGTATTGAGTGCCACAGATCTTTGTTTCCTACTGTACCAAGAAACTGCCATAGATCCGATACTGAAAACCCCTCCTAATGTGCTCTTTCTGTCTGTTGGGCTGCATGCCTAATCTGGATCTGTGAAGCCATGCAACTTCACCTCATCCGTCTGTCTGTACCATAAACCATACTCAGATGTGCCCTTGAGATACCTCAGGACATGCTTGCCTGCCTTCCAAAAGAGCTTGGTAGACTTAACCATCGCTTGTGAAAGCTGGTTCACCGCATAGCGTATGTCCAGTATTGTATTGACTAAATATATGAGCAAACCCACCAATTGTCAATAAACAGTGGCATCCACTACCTCTGTCGATGTAGCATCTTCTTTCCTCCAATTTCCTGGATTAGGAGTGTCGATAGGCTTGTAGCATTGCATGTGAAACTTCTCCAGTATCTCTCGAGCATAATTTCCTTGAGACACAAACAGTTCACCTTCCCGCTGCTATATTTCCAATCCAAGGAAATAATGAAGGAGGTCCAAATCCTTCATCTCAAAATCCTTTACAAGATTTTCCTTTCATGTGTGTATCAACTGCTCATCACTCGTTAGTATTAAATCATCAACATAAAGAAAAATGATTAAAAGTTTACCCTCCACCACAATTTGGTACAGGTTTGCATCTGTCTCACTCTTGGTGAAGCCAAGTCCAGTGAAATAGCTGTCGATCCAAGTGTACCAAGCATGTGGTGCTTGCTTCAGCCCATACAACGCTCTTTTGAGGCTGCACACATGCGACTTGCTGCTGTAGATCTCAAATCATTTCAACTTCTCAATGAAAACCTCTTCCTCAATGATCCCATTAAGAAACGTAGTCTTCACATCCATATGATGAATGTGCCAACCCATCTGCGCTGAGAGAGCAAGGATGGTCCGTATGGAAGAATACCATGCGACAGGTGCAAAGGTTTCTTCATAGTCAATCCCCTCGATTTGTGAGAAGTCCCGAGCAACAAATATTGCCTTATACTTCTCGACGCTCCCATCAAAAACTTGCTTTACCTTATAGATCCATCTTGATCCTACAACTGGTTTTCCCACCAGCCTTGGAACAATCTCCCAAGCACTATTTCTGACAATGGAGTCATACTCCTCCACCATGGCATCTACCCATGTGGGCTCCTACACTGCTTCTTCAAAAGAAGATGGCTCTGTCATGATACACTTGCTCATCAGAGCCATGTATCCAGTAAATCGGTCAGGTGACTGTCTCTGTCTGTGCTGTGATGTAGGGACTCCTACATTCTGTGCTGCATCAAGCTTCAGTCTCTCAGCTTCTGTGGTTCGCTTTTTGCCTTGTCTGATGTTTGGTTATGCATGAGTGGACTCCTCCACTCCATGAATCTCCTCCTGTGGCTGATCCACATCTAGAGGCTCATCTTTGGGAACAAGAAGTTCCTCCTATGCATGCAAGTGTAGCTCCCTCTCAAGCGACAACTTAATGGGTTTCACCTCATTGAATTTTATATCCCGACGCACCACAGTCATCCGACTATCTGGAAAATACACATGATAATTATGAGTGTTTTTGTGTACCAGTAAAAGCTTCTTCAGGTGTACTCATGCCAAGTACTCTATGAGGAAAGCGGTTTTGCACATAAACCACAGTGTTGCATGCTTCTGCCCACAAGTGCATTGGTAGGCCCTGGTCATGCAGCATCACTCATGCAACACCCACGATCTTTTTGTTCTTCCTCTATGCGACCCCATTCTGCTGTGGGTTATGAGGCGCTATGAGTTCTCTTCGAATTCCTTCTTTTCTACATAAGTTTTTGAATTCGTCCGAGATGTATTCACCACCATTATCACTTCGTAGAGCTTTCACTTGCTTCCCTGACTCCTTCTCCACCAATGCTTTGAACTCACAGAACTTTGAGAACGTTTCGCTCTTATTCTGCATGAAGAAGATCCAACATCTACGAGAATAGTCATCAATAAATATAACATAATACCTATGTTTTGTTGTTGAAGCAACCGAGAAAGGTCCACACACGTCTGTGTGAATTCTATCCAGGATCACCGAAGAACAGTTCTCCTTCTCATGAAAGGTGGTCTTCACAAACTTACCCATAGTACATCCCTTGCACTGATATGACTGCACAAGGGTACCGTTGGGAAGTCTAGTAGAAATCTGCTGCAAAATCTTCAAGGCGCCATGGTGAAGATGGCCCAATCTCCTGTGCCATAATTCGCCCTCATCCCGGCTCACCACTTCTTCTACCTTGCCCACCATTGCAGCGCAGCCAACTACCTCCAGCTTGTAGAAATTCTTAATTCGAACCCCTATCTTCTTGATTTGACCCTTTGTTTTATGTCGATGGAAGGCTTTTCCCTCACTGAAAACAACATCATAACCTTTGTCTTCCAACATTGCAACCGAGACCAAGTTCTTCTTCAGAACTGGAACATGCATAACATCCTTCAACAAGAATGGATTACCGGACTCCCTCTCAAAGGTAATGGTCCCAATTCCAGTCGCATTGTCCGACTATTGTCGCCCATCTCTATATGCATCTAGAGGTCCTTCGCCTCCAAGTCACTGAACAACTCCTTGTCTCCCATCATATGGAAAGACACACCACTATCAAGATACCACACCGATACCATATAGCTTGAAACCAAGCATGCGATCAAAGAGAAATCAAGTTCAAATTTCGAGGCTAAGGCCTCTCCATCTGTAGCTCCAGCAGCCTTCTTTTTCTTCTTCTTCTGTGGGCAGTTAGTGGCGAAATGCCCATGTTCGTGACAGTGAAAACGCTTCATTTTGGATAAATCCTTTTCCTTGCCTTTAGCATCAGATTTTGAAGGAAATTTCTTCCCCTTCCCCTTCCTTGATTTGGCAGCCAAAGCGCAATTCTCTTCATCTTCATTCTTCGATGAAGAGCCATCCCTGGTACCCCGCCTTATCTCCTCCTGCACAAGATCCGACCAAAGTTGCTCCCATCCCGGCAATTTCTCCCATCCATTGACAGAGTCTTCGTAGCTATGCCAAATCTTCGGAAGCCCAAGGAGAGCCAAGCTCACCAAGTCTTCTTCATCAACAGTAACCCCCACACTTCCTAGTTCATCCTTGTAGTGGACAAACTTTGTGAGGTATTTTGGAATATTTTTGCCCTTCTCCATTTTTATTTTTTCTGAGCCTGTCTTTAAGCACCAACTTCCTCTGGTCGCTTTTTCTTTGGAACAAATCTGTCAAAGCTTTCCAAATTAAGAATAGAGTGGCTTTTTCGTGAAGGTTGGACACAATATGGTCCTTCACACCTTTCAACATAATTCTTCTTGTCTTTGCTATCTTCTTTTGCCATGCGTCAAGTAATGCAGCATCGCTAGATCCCAGCTTAGGAACATCGCTATCGATGAACTCCTTCAATGTATTATCCTCCAACACCGCCTCCATCCTATCCTTCCAGGCTATGCAATTAGAGCTCCCATTAAGGGCATACTCTAATTGCAACCCATTGAAAGACATTTCAATGTATACTCAACTTTTGCACCAAGAATCTTCTGTAGCAAATTTGAATTGTCCACCAGCACAAACTCACCAATTCTTCACAATTGCAATCTTCAAGAACTAAAACTGCTCTGATACCATGTAGAAATTAGTATACAATAAGCATGCATACATCCAGATTCCCCTGATCTCACAATATTTAACTTCTTGCAAAATACTAAATCATTCCACTGTTAATCTTTTGCGGAAAATTAATTTCCAACACATGTGAAGCATAAATAAAATCAATCGCACATAACACAGTTGTTTAATGGGAAAGCCTGAAGCTGAAAATCCAAACTATCATATATTATGTATCATGGAGATCATTTAACAATCTCATACAAAGCTTAGTACATCAAGCTCTCAGTACAAACAATCGTCACAACTAATCAGAAGAAATCTGCAAATCCATGCACCGATCTTTGCTCTCCTGCTAGCCTTCCTCCACTGCGCAATCCCTGCTAAAGAATAGCCTTGACTGTGCAATCCTCATTGGAAACTCCAATGTGTGTGTAGTGCAATCAATGCATCACTATAGTCACAACAGATAGTCCATATTGCCCTTTCACCTATCTCTCCACTGGGTCTCCACTGGAACTACCATGCACTGTAGTTAACTGCTGTATTGTTCAGTTGATTAATGAGTTATTATTTGTGAATTAATTAACTAATTAATTCACACCACTCTCACTAGTGTATCATTTAGTTAGACTAGATACAACTAGCTCAACTGAGTCTAATTGAGTTAAACTGAATACAACTGCATGAACTACTCTTCCAACTCTGTCATAACTTTGCCACTTCAGTTCTAACTGAGTCCTCCATGCATGAACCACCAGTTACCCTTGGGAATTGTGTAATTCCCTCAGCCCACTGATTGCCAAATCTGTGCACTGAAATTAAGTGCTCCAAGAGAATAAGTTGTTGTTTATTGTCGAATTATTATTAAGAGCTAATAATAATCAACACTTCTATTTTTAGATCAATGATCTATAAATAGAATTCGCCCAATATTCTAAAAAAAAAAATTCATCTATTTTTCCAACTTGACCAACCATCCACAAATAGCATTCAACAACTTCTGAAATATGATCACCATGTCTAAATAGACTCACGCCAAAAATAGCCTGTGGGCCCACTTAGTGAAGGCGACTCTTTTCACTAAGCTCGTCATCTTGTTGAATCTCAAAATACTATATACATTGATGAATTGGTTATTTGAAGTAGAATATTAAGCAAGTTTGTTCATAAAATTTTGATTTTCTGCAGTGGATAGGGAAAAGTTAGGATTTTGATTTAGTTCCATTTTACTTGTCCAACTTTTATATGGTCATGCTTCATTTGACTCTTTGGTTCGAAATAATATCAGATCAATTGTTTGGTTCACTGAGAGAAGTGAGGTTCTCTTACAACCTATTTGTATGAGATTTGTAACATGTGTATGTGTGTTACACTAATAAATTGAAATGAAAGATGCCAAATGTTCAAAAAAGAAGAAAATTTTCACCCCATTCTCATAACCACGTATTGGGAGTCGAGTGACATAGTAACTACCTCTGGTTAATAAGGGGGTGTGTTACACTTATTGTCAATATCATAGAGACACATTTTATGAAAGAACAATATAATATACATAAATAAGGATGGTGATGACTAATGTAGTTAAAATAGTGCTAACTTGATGTGCTTCTTCTAGAGAGATCTCTAACTTGTTAATGTAAATGTTAAAAAAGGGCAGTGGATAAGGGACAACCTTGGTTATCTCTTATGTTATAATCAATTTATTCCAACCAACCCTTGGTGTTCCTAACTTTGGTTGTAATATTCTCATACAACCTTATTGCAATAGTTCTCAACTCAAATAAAACATTTAACTCTTCCAGTTTATTCCACACGTTAGTTCTAGGCATTGTGTCAAACACTTTCCTAAAGTCATTGAAGCAATGCAGGATATTGGTTTTATTGTTATGGTTTTCCTCTGCAATGATCCTAAATATAATTGGGTGATATATGATTGAATGATGGCTTCTAAAACTAGCTTGGCCTTTAGCCCTTGTTTCATGACTTTCTAAGCAAATATTCTTTTTTATAGAATAATTCCACATATGTTTTTTTTAAATGGGAATTGGAAAAAATATATTATAAAGGGTTGTAGCATAATTGAATAATGAAGAGTACATAGAGATAGTTTTCATGACTTTTTTAGTATGTTAGGCGATCATAATATGCCCAAAATAGAGTTTTAAGTACATCCACAATAATAGCCTTCAAAAATTTCCTATTGGTATAAATTCTAAAAAGACACCTAATAATTATTATTGATGTACAAATAATAAAATATAATCAAAAAAATGTTTACTAATAGCTTTGTGTTGTCCAATGTTGGAGATATGAGAATCCTAGTTACTTGTATTCATATCCTCCATCATTTGATGGAATTTTTTTTCTTCCTTGACTAGATTAACAAACATATCGAGGTTAAATTCAAGCAGATGAACATATTTCTTAAAGTTATGGACCATATTTTTAGCATGGATAAGTCTACTTCCAATACATCAATTTGTTTCTTTTGTTGAACCAAAAAATTCATGATCATTTCATTCTCAAAATTAGATTTGTGCTCACTGCATAGACTTTAGTGGTCTTTCAAAATATTTAAGTTCTATTTCTATTGATGGATTCCTTGGGTCCTTGGAGCACCCTATGGAATTCCTCTACTTATTTTTAGTCCATGGATGGGGATTGATATGAAAACAAATAAAAACCACATTGTAATTCCTAATACGAATATTGATTCTATCTATTAGTTAGACTTTGTCACCAAGAGACGAGCTAAGAGTGGCAGGGTAGGGTAAAAAAAAGGTAGAAATGCAATTTCCAAGACATAGATAAAACCACCAATCCAAATTTCCAAACACCACCACAATTCCAACATCTAAAAAACACTACAGTAGGAATTTTTAAACACCAAATAACACCAAACCAAGGTCACGAGAACTTAGAGTTCCAAAACACCATTCATCAACCAAAATTTCAAAAACACCAGAATAATAAACAACAAATAAACTTCAAATTCTAGAACAAAGGAATGACATAGCACCAAATAACCATTGAGACCCTTTGAACCATATGAAAGTTCCATTGCACAGACTAGGAATAGAGAGAAGACCTTACTCATAAGGAAAATTACCCTAGAGCAATCTACTGCCAAACAATGTCACTCAAACCAACCATGCAACATGTCATTATCCCACTTAAGTGTTTTTCAAGAATTGAGACTTCCATGTGCAAAATGGGAAAGCAAGTCCATTTGTATCTCATTCCCTCGCTTAATATCATGTGATGGTGTATGTGTCATGGTAATTTTTGGTTGATAAAGTTATAATACATATCCATGACTTATAACTTGTAAAGGATCAAGGTATGGCTTGAGAAAGCATGCACCCAGTTTTCTAAACAACCCTAATATTGAGCTTGGTTGTGTTGATAGTTAGAGAATCAAATTGTTGGTCGTGCTTTCTTAGAACTTAGAAGTATGAAACCTTTTGAAATTTGATAACCTTTTTTTCAGATCTATGTTATTAGGGATGATAACTTGTTATCGATATGAGTATTCTTTGAGGTAATTCAATTGATAATTATACTTGAGTCACTAGTGGAAATCAATGTCTTTTCTCTATTTATATTTTTTTAGAGAATACCCTAGAGGAGGAAACACACCTCGACTTGATTATTTGTGGAATTCCCTAGACCCCAAGCATAGGTCAATCCTAGATGTCCCTTGGGATCATAAATAATGGCCCCACACCTTCCACTCTTGCAATTCCACATATCTTAGCTAGAAGAGGGCTAATCGTAGTGGTCATATAACTAGAGGGTTTTTTTTTTTTTATCCTCACTTTAAAAATCATAACAATAACGCTTTGAGTCCATGGTTTAGGGAAACCTTGCTTAATTTCTATATTGAAGAGTTTGTTGACCTTTGATGTCTATTGATTTGTTTAGTGAGTTTCTCAACTCCAAATTCTATATATTCAAAGTAAAAGCGTCTTCATTTGCAATAAGGATTTGAATTTTATTCATTACATTATGATATTCTTTAAGCTTCTCAAGGTATGCTCTTGTCCCTTAAGGAAATGATTTTATTTTCCCTAGTTTTGTGAGTTAGAATTTTCCTTGTCAATTAGTTAAAGTTCGAGTGGTTGAGAGGAATGATTGTTATCCTCCCCACTTGCATTCAATAACTGCAAGTGACATGTTTAACTCCTAACAAGTATATAGCTATAATTTCTTCAAGCCTTATTGTTGGCGAATCGTGTACCTTTAAGAGGATTTGGTCTATGCAAGTAGGCCAATAGGATTTGGAGTGAGGTTCAATGTAGTTGCACATGGAGGGATATTACAGAGTCTAAATATAGTGATTCATGTGCATATTATTTGGTTGGAATAAAAACCCCATTGATAACTAGGCTATATAATTGATTTAAAATATACATGGAAGCACAATAATCACAATGCTAGATAGTGTAGATTGGATAGTAGTAGTGATAACCATGGTAACCAATTTTGGATTCATGATAGTGATGATTCAAGATAATTGGTACTGGAATTTTTTGTATTAGTTGGTAGGCACATTGATAGTGCATGAGACCTTTGTACCCTAGTTTCTCAATCCCTTCCATAGTCATCATGTGTTAATTTTCCTTGAAAATCCTAAAACCGGTATGACGAACAATCTGAAACTAAATGTTCTTTCACCAAGACACATAATTTTCTTAACAATAGATAAGCAATAAAATAATCACAAATATAAAGACACAATCACACAAATACACAATTATTTTTATATGGAAACCTAACTGGGAAAACCCTCTCCTTTGCTATAGAATTTTTTGATAGAATCTAAGCAATTATATCTCTTATAGGGAAATTGATCACATTGATAACTAACTTGTTCTCACTGCTACACTAGCTAGAAACACCCTGCTACAATTTTGACCCAAATTCTCCTTACTTGTATCCCACCTAGTCCTATTTCCTTGAGTAGGAGATCTCCTATTTCCTAGCACAAATTTGGTTGCAACAAGGTCTCTTTATCACTATGTATTGGATATTCCAAAATATGCTCTACCAGCAAGGCTCTCAGACACAAACTGGTGCAAACTCTCATAATCTAGTGATTTGTGCCTTGTTACAATCCTTCATGAGCAAAACAATTGATTACAATTGTGCCTTTTGACCTCCTTATAATCAATTCAAATACGCTAAATATAGCAAGTTATATTTTTGGAACTCAAACTAGTGATTGAAGAGCTAACTAAGACTAACTGACTCATGCAAATTGTCCATCCTCAATTTATAACTTGAGATTCACTCTCTTTTCTTTTTCCAAAGATAAATCACACTATAAGCCAACAAATTGAGCCTTACACTTCTGCATATAAGTCAAATAGCTTCATTAACTATCCTAACTTATAGGAATTTGCCCTGATTTTTAGGAATTCATCCATAATTTTAGGAACTCATCCTAACTTATAGGAACCCATGCATGCTAAGGAAAAGTTGCTTCCTGGTATCTTTGACTAAGGCATAAGTCAAATAAGGACCTTTCTCGCTACTATTTTCAACACTCCCGCTTAGCGAGGAAGGTGCTTTTGAAAGAACCTCACCCACCTAGATTTGTCTCTAACATTACCATGTTCTCCATTGTTGCAGCTTCTCCCTCTGAACTAGAAGACTTCCTACTTTCCTCTGCGAAACCTGATCTGAATACCTATTCTTTCCCAACATATTATGCGAGTCCATTACTTCAGTCATAAGTGCCATGTACCCTTGGTACCTCTGTGACTGCTTCTTCTGGCTAGAGACGGTACTAGGAGATCCAACTCTCTTATGATTCTCCCCAAAAAAATCCTCTTCCCACTTGGTTCAAAATTTCCCTATATTAGGAGTCACCAACTGAGTGGTTGCCTCCATTGGTGTTATGCGGGAAAATCCCCTCTGCCGATAGATATGAACCCTTTAAACCTATGATGGGTCTAGTAACAATAGGGAACAATCTAAATCCTACTTTCCTAAATTTCAAATGGACACAGACCATGAATAGATCACCTACCTTGATCTAATGATGTTCCTCACTTGAATCCTTTGATACTTCACGCTCCGTAGTCAGATCCTCGTTGTTGCCAGAGCTTGGTTACCTACACAAGAGATCAAACAACAACAAACATGAAAACATAACATATATCTCGCATTAACATTCTATCTAGTTGATCAAGGAGAACTAGAAATCCAATCATACATCAAAGGCGAGAATGGAAAGCAAGTATCAATTGTATTATATTAATATAGAGAGGGGGAGTTACAACCTGCGCCTTGATGTCGCAACTCTCCTTCAACGGGTCTGGATCAAGGCAGATCTCCAAAGTGCACGTTTCAACTTGATATGAAGGGGGCGAAGGTCTCAACTCTCGCTTAATGCGTATAGAAACAAATATCTCTCCGATGTTATTCTATCTATGTTCTAAATAGTAGAGGTATGGGAGGATGTCCATTTTATAGCAAGGGAAGAGGGAACATGGATCCACTTAAGGTGGGGAAATGGGTTATCCCTTTTGGTGGTTCCACTTTTGTAAGAACAAAGAAGCCCAAAGGGAGAAGTTCGACTCTATCCTCAGGAACAAAAAACCAGCTCTCTGCCACGAAGCTTCTAGATCTCAAAGCTTCACTTCCATTTTTGAAAAAAATTCCAGAAGAGGATAGGCACGGGTATGATTCTCATTCCAGCATCGATCGGTGTTGCCCTAGACCAAAAAATATCCATCAGCGCGAGCAAGATAGGCAAAGTGCGTGCCGCTCCAAATAACCATGTTTTTAAGGATCTGCTTCACGAATGGTCAATAGAGAGTTTACTCAATATGCAATAAGGGATATAATGGCACATTTTCATGATGTAAAATAGACACAGGGGTCATTGTTAGGGGTCTCCAGGATCAGGAACGAGGAGTATAGGGACAGTGACAAATTACTGTCTAACAAATCACCCTCGTCTTTTCTCCTCATCTTCCTACTAGTTGGCCCAAATGCCAACTATATTATACTAAGACTGAGATGTTGGCTGAGGCTCAATATTGAGAGTGTTATCCTTCTCTCTATCAACCACTACTTATTTAATATAAGAAATCCCTTCCTTATTGCTCGAGGCTACACCTGTCTCTACCTAAAACTTGCAGAGATTCTTCACCCTTACACCTTTCTGCTTCTTACATCTAGAAGTGAAGTTTTGGAGGTAAGCCTTGTCTCTGTTGAAGATGATATCATATCCCTTCTCCTCAAGGGTAGCTACTGAAACAAGATTTTGCCTCAATCTTGGAACATAGAGGACATCTCTGAGATGAAGAGAATTACCTAACTCCCTCTGAAAACTAATAGTTCCAACTCCTCTTAACCATCATCTCCTAGCTCAATCTTAAACTACATGTTCTTCTCCTTCAAGTGGTTTAAATTCATCTTGTTCTCGGTCATATGGAAGGATGTTCCTTAAACAAATCTGGCAAGTAATTTACCTCCTATTCTGCTGATCATTGAAACTTATGCTTCATCAGAAAGCATGTATCTCCAGCTCCACAATATGCCACAGTCAATGATCACAAATCCTTTTGTGTCCTTAAAATTTCGCTCGCTGATCTACCCCCCTAGCAGGCCTCTAACTCCACTAAGAATTATTCTCATTAGGTTTTATGGATTTTCCCTCTTATCAATGGTTTGGCCATCTACAACACTCAAAACTAGGGATCCACAACTTTTCCTCTTAACAACTCAATAGTACTTCAATGATCATTGTACATTAGGACTTCAAGGACTACCCACTTGTCAAGATTATGGTTGCTCCATAATGCTATTCTCAGCGCACACAAATATTCCCTATCTCTGTGACACATCAACCTTATTTCCACTCTCCTCAGGGCCTCCAAAACTGTCCACACATAGTTAAATATTTAATTGATATAGGGCTTGCAAATCAACTATTAACAACCGATATACTTACTATTAATCGACTACTTCATATCTCTTTCCAAACACCATTAGGACAATCTTCCACCTAACAATTTCTCTTCATAACTTTTGTCGCCCTTGCATATATAAGTATCCTTTTCAAATACTTGACAGAACTCGGACCTCATGCATAACCACTCCTTAAGACATCTTTGCACTTATGGATCCATGAACTTCTACCCTAAAAATTCCAAGGAAAAACCTACAATATATTATTATCAATGCTCCTTGACAACCATACAACGATCCTACCTTTGTCCACACTTGCATGCTGATTTTGGATTTACTGGGATAATTCTCCGTGCACTAAAATAGCCCTAGACTAGGGCATCTAAATATGTTTTACAAAAACTTTGAATAAACTTCATTATCAAGATTTTTCGCTTCCTTCTTCACTTCATGACAACTCCTCCATCTTTGGCCCTACACGCCTTTTGGTTCACACTTGGAAACACATTTAGAGACCAAAATTCTGAAGATTGTTATTGCTTGAAGAAAACCTCAATTGGGGAATATGATTTTTTGTCCTAAACCTTAGGATAAATCTTCATCGCCTAGCAAATCAACTTCTAGGATACCAATAAACTCACCGTTCAATACATCCACACTATCCTGAAATATTCATTGTTTTGTGCACTATAATTTTGGTGCTTGGCCCTCTTTTTAGGGCTTTCATCACCACCATGAGAACCCCAAATTCGACCCTAATCCACCGTGTTGTGGCTCCCTCAAACTAGGGTAGGATCCACCTGTGGACTCCTCAATTCATGCTCTTTTCTACCTCTAGTGACACTATCTAAGCCCCAACCTTGTGAATAATCCATACACTCAAATATGAGGGTGATCTTCCCTAAATCCATTCATCAATTGAGGTATTTAGGCCTGCTTTTAGATAAGGTTTAGAGTTTTTGACCTCTCTGATGTACTAAATGACTCAGCCTAGAGATTTCACCCTAAAATCTTCCATAGAAACAAACACTCATGCAATCGCTCCTCTTAAACTCAGCTTGTCCAGATCACAAGAGAAAGCACAAAAATCATCCTTCTCTTCATGTTGGATCAACTACTTAGGTCTGTGGCCAGATCAGATTGGTATCCAAAAAGGTGAGATGCACTTGTATGTTTATTAATGGTCTTTATACCAACTCTCCTCTGATACCATGTTTAGTTTCCTTGAAAATCTTGTAACTGCTATAATGAACAATATGAAACTAATTTTTTTTTCACCAAGACACGATTTTTTCCTAACAATAGATAAGCATCGAAATAATCACATAGATAAAGACACAATCACACAAATATACAATTATTTACCTAGGGAAACCCAACAGGGAAAACCCTCTCCTTTGTTGTAGAATTTATTGATATAATCTAAGCAGTTAGATCTCTTACACGAAAATTTATCACATTGATAACTAACTCGTTCTCATTGCTACACTAGCTAGACACAACCTGCTACAAATTTGACCTAATTCCTCCTTGCTTGCGGCTTTCCTGACCCTCTTTCCTTATGCAAGATATATCCTATTTCCTAGTGAAAATATGGCTACAAGACGGTCTCTTTATCACTGTGTAATGGACACTCCAAAATATGCTCTACCAACAAGGCTCTAACACACAAATTGGTGCAAACTCTCACAATCTAGTGAGTTGTGTCTTGTCATAGTCCTTCATGAGAAAAAATAATAATTACAATTATGTCTTTCGACCTTCTTATAAGCAATTAAAATAGGCTAAATTTGGCCAGTTATATTTTTGGAACTCAAACTAGTGATTGATGAGTTAATTGAGTCTAAAGGACTCATGCAACTCGTCCATCCTCAATTTATAACTTGAGACTCACTTGCTTGCCTTCTTCCAAAGATAACTTACACTAGAAAACAACAAATTGAGGCTTCCACTTCTGCATATCAGTCAAACTTCTTCATGAGATGTCCTAACTTATATGAATTCGCCATAATTGTTAGGAATTTGTCCTAAATTTTAGGAAATCGTGCATCCTAAGGAAAAATTGCTTCTTGGGCTCTTTGACTAAGGCACAAGTGAAAGAAGGACCTTTCTCGCTAGTATTTTCAACATCACGGAAGTTCATGAAAGTGGTTTACAATAAATCCATGTGGTTAATGTTATGGTGAAGCAAGGAATATAGATTTCCATCCTTGCAAAGCACTGTTACTTAAATTCTCATAGGTGCATAGTAAATGTAATTCAAATAGGGTTGGTTAGTTTCCTATGATTAAAAAACTAACATAATTGTGCAATCATGGCCAAAATATATTCATAAATATAGCACGATAGTGTACAACTCATTACCCATGGAAGTGTAGCTCAATTTGCAAAGCATCTTGTGTAAAATATTATGTGTTCCTTTGTTTGATTATGTCGATAGTTGTTTTTGAGCACACACTTATATTGAGGAGGGGGGTGAACTAGTATAAGACAATTTTTACTTATTCAAACATTCATGAACCATAAGAAAACAAAAAAATATGATATTTATCATTTGCAGAACACAGAACACGATATTTACATGGAAATCCTTTTAGGAGAAAACCACAAAACTTCTTTTTATAATTATTTGTAGCAACCAACCTACTGTTACAAATATGTGTCGACACTAACCTACTAGATAAACCAATCCCCACTGTTGCAAGTATTCATAGGCACCAACCTACTCAATATACCAATCCCAACTACTGTAAATATTCATAAGCACCAACCTACTTCACTGAGTCTGCTTGTTACTTATGCCTTCACTAGGTCTACTCGTAGCTTCTGCCTTCACTGCCTCTACTTGTTTCCTTTGCCTTAAACATGTTTGATTCTCCTAAACTTGTTACTTTTTTATTCTCCCCGAGAATGAACTCGTACATCATTCACATATCCAATTTGTAAATATAATTCTAAATTTTTTACACAAGGCACTTTTGTGTGTCTCAAATATCTGAAAATTTCACAATCTGAAAGTCCCATAAAAGAATTTACAAAAAAAATTCCAAGTTGACCTGTATGAAATTAATTTCAGGATCATTAATAAACCATAACTTCCATAAGTCATATCTCCAAAAGTTTAGTGAACCAAAGTCTAATTTTTTTTACCACAAGTACCATGAGATCTCGTCTTTGTCTCCTCAATATTCTACATTCTAAAACATCTCGAAAAATAATTTATAATGAAAATTCCAAACTGTCATGTTTGAATATTATTTCAGGACTATTTAGAAACCTTAACTTCCTGTTGTACAGTACAACAACCCTCCCCATTTTTAAAATTTAGAATAAATCTCATTTAAAAATAGGTCCCCCTTTTTTTTATATATATCTTTTTCCTAAATAAAAATAAAAGATCCATAGATAAAAGGGTGCATATCACATTTTATTCATAAAGTAAACAAACTTTAAAAAAGCTTTCTGATCCGATGTATTAGAAGACCTTTTAACATATTTTGAACATATTAGAAAAAATTTATACTTAGAAATATGTTAATATAAACAGTAATCGCAATCGAAATTTTCGAGAAGTTCTTTTAAAAAAGGCTTCCACCACTTCAAATGAGGCGAATTGATTCCCATGCGATCGCGCTCAATCGCATTCGCATTTCGGAATAATATTAATTATTGCACTTTTTCTATTTTATGACGATGCGATGCGATTTATTACAATCGAGTTTTGAAAGAGAGTTAAAACATTGCATTCCCTTTAAATTATGATGTGATTGCGCTCAATCGCAATCGCATTTTCGGAGATAGTATTAAATAGTTCATTCCATTGTAAAATATCTGATGCGATTGGGATTCGGTAGAAAGCATTTTTGCATTTCCTTTCAAAACAATTTGTGATGTGATTGTCGCAATTGGAAAATCGGAAATAAATTATGTTGAATTATCTTACGCACCATTGAAGACTTGCGATGCGATTGTTATTTCGCCTTTAGATTTATTCATCGCATCGCAAACCATAAAAAGTGAATTTTAACATTTATTACAAGGATGCGCCGATCTCCGATTGTATGACAATATTAATTGAAAATCAGGCAAAAGATCATGGGTTATTTTGTTTTCAATGCGTGAATGTGACCCCTTGGAGAGCATTTATTTTGTAAATACGCGAAGATTAGATGGTAATTAAATAAACAGATCTTTGGATAGCCATTCTCATTATTGTGTTTTATTTCGGCTGAAAGCATTCATTTGAATTGTAGAACAAAAATTCGAATCCTTTCATTCACAGAACCAGAGAGAATTTGCCCGACACTGAAATGTCAAAGAGAAGCAGAAAATCTAAACCTGCTTTTGTTGCAAAAGCTCTTGTATTAACCATGCCGCCCAAGGAGAAACCGGCAAAGCTCAAGCTAGTCACAGACTCCTCCTGTCAAGGACTAGGAAAGATGACATGGGAGAATGTATACAGTTTGATTGAAAAATAGAAACCTAGGGTTGTTGTGCCTAAGGAAACTGTTCTTGATGAATAAGATTCAGAATCTGATTCTGAAACTCAACTCAGTGCATTGGCAAATTCATTTTTACACCGAGTAGCTGCCCAGGCAAACATTTTTCCCAACTATGATGTTATCAGATGGGTCATTGATAATGTGACCATTCAAAACATGAATTTTGTTTCTGCTTCTGGATCAATGTTCAGGTCATTCAGGGCAGAGGATATTGAAGCAATGTACCATCTTCCCAATCCGCAAAAGATTTACAACAAAGACTTCCTTAAGGAATATGTTGCGGAACATCTAAAGCAGGCAGAGCCAATCAAAGAATGGAGGAGTAACCCTGATAAGCATAAGCAGGAGGCATCAGGTATGTACTCTGTGGAGTCTCTCGCACCTCCATATTGTTATGCCGCAACGATGATGTGTAGGTTGTTCGAAAACGATAACTTTGCTATATTTTCTATTCAAATGGTCTCGTTAATCCATTCTGCTGTTAGTTTTGAAATTATGGATTAGGCTGTCATTTTGTCAGATAAAATAGCCAATCGAATTCTAGAGTATAGAAAAGACAAGAATTTAGGGAATTCCACCCCTTTCCATTTTTGTGCTTATATTTTAGACGCCCTTTGTTTCAATTCTGAGTTCCACATGCTAGGTTGGAAATGGACTCCAAAGGAACCTATCCCCATTCATGTGTATCACAATTTATTATGGAAAGAACATTTCAAACTTCATGTCTACAGAGTCTGTCATGGTTTTCTCATTCCAATTTACCAAACCATTTTTGGCCATTTCCCTCCTAGACTTTCCAATAAAGCCAAGACTGATTTGTCCTCTATCGGAGATTGGTTTGGGGAAGAAAAATTCACTTATATCAGAATTTTTGGGAGTATTTTTCAGCCACATATTCTTCCCCTATATGTTCCAGATAAGCTATTAGCTCAGGATATTTCTTATCAACTGACAGTTGAAGGAATGTCTAGAATTTTGAAGAGCAATAAAAAGCTTATGTGGCCTACCTTCCCTTTTAAGTGTGGTGACTATACTCTTAATAGTTTCGCTCATGCTGAGAAAGAAGTTTTTAGAAGTTTTTAATATTTCTGATCTTAAGTTTTCAACAATTCCTGGAAGATAATACGACCCAAGAAAAGTGGCGTATGATTTTACTACTTCTGTTTCGATTGCCCGGTTCGAACATGAACCAGACATTTTTATTATTATTTATTTGCTTCCATGGATAATATATCCCAAGTTTTTGATTCAACCAAGTCCAAGTTGTAGCCCGAGGACATGAATTTTTTTTTGTTATATAGAAGCCAGAGGTTACTTAAAGTGCCTCTTGATCAGTTGAGAGCTCCCACACAGGAGAAAGCATCACAACAAGCAGGAAGTAATTCTGGTAAAGAAGTAACAGGAGTTGATCCTGTTCTGGGAAAAAAGGATGACAGCAGCAAAGCTGACACTGCCAAAACATAAACAGCTGCTAAAAAGGATACACAGAAGCCTTTAATTCAAACAGAAAAAGGGAACACGGGTACTGATGCCCATATACATATTGAGAAAGGAAGCAAAGAAAGTAAAAACACTGAACAGGCACCCAAGAATGATGATGCAGGTTCTCAACTTGGAGGACAAGTAGATACTGAACTGATTGTTTCTCCTCATTTTCTAAATCAATATCAACAATTTTCCCAGCAGATAGGATTGCAAAACACTCCTCAAGTTGACAATCCCAAAGATCAGGATGTCGAAATCATTCTTGAAAACCCCACTGGAGAAATTATGCTAAAGATAGAAGAAATCCCTCCTTTAGATATATTCTATAGTCCCAAACATAGGGTTGTATTAATAAAACAAAGGAAAAGGAGGAAAATAGATCAAGATGCACTTTTGGCATCACAGAGGGAACTTCTAAATATCATTTATAAAAATGCTGAGGTGGATCCATCCGAGGATCTCACCAAATTGTCTCAGTATGCCAGTGCCTATAGTGCTGCCACTATAGATAAAGCTTCCGAAGTTTCATAGCTGGTAAAACAAAAGGATATGCAAATTTCTATTTTTGAAGAACAGGTTGCAGGAGATCATCAAAAGATTATTTAGTTGGAAATCAAAACTAAACAACTAGAAGAGCATCTCAGCCTTGAAAAGAAGAAGATTGATGAACAAGTCTTGGAAAAACAGCAACAGTTGAATCAAGAGGTATAAAAGCTACAAAATCTTCTACAAAGTGAGATAAATTCAAAGATTGAACAGGAAAAAACATTCCAATCAACATTGGACAAGTTCAAAGAGTATCCTAAGTTAGACCAATTCATAATTGAAGCTCTTGAAATAAAAAAACTACTATCTCAACAACTAAATGAATTTTGTCTACAGTTAACACAAGTTGAGCCTTTGTGCGAAGTAACATCATCTTTGATAGATAAATCAGTCACTCTTAGGCAAGAAATTGAGGATGCTGATGATAAAATTTCCGAGTTCCTTTCATGGCAGGATACAGAGCAGGGAAGAAAAGCTAATCTTCCTAGAATTGAAGAAAGACACAAGGAAATTTTATTTATGGAATGGGAACAACAGTTGATGAAATCAGAAAGAGCCATATCAAGGGCTAAAGGTTTAATGAATAATACAACACAATTGATTAGTGACAGCTTGTACGCTACCAATTTGATCTCAGATTGTACCCCAGGCGAATTACCTAAAGTAAAAGTAGCTGATTCCAGGTGGAAGGAAGATATAACCAATAGAAATCAACAGATTAGCAAACTTCAAGGAATCTCATGGGATAATATGTGGTCTTATCTGATCAAGCCACACAGTCAACAGATGGCCATCAAATTCCTTTCGAATGCTATTCAATGTATCATTCTTGAATTCTCTGATGCTACATACACTGGTTAGTTACATTAAAAAATGAGTCGGCCAACAGAAGTCCAAGATATGCTCAATATTTTCCACCTTCGCACATCCACTGGTGATCAATGAGCTAGTCTACTAATAGCTCGCATTTCAATTTCAGATATTTTTATTTTTAGATAGATTGTAGGAATAGTTTTAGTTATTTTGTTTTGTTAAGTACCTATTTAAACCCCTTTCATGCATTTAGAAAGGGGTCCTTAATTTGTAATATTTTTGACTTGGAGATTGCATTTTTGTACTCCATTTACTCCTATATTCTTTTATAAAGAGTCACATCTGGTGATTCTATGCGGAATTATTTTTAAGAGTTGCATTTCTGTACCTTGGAGTTGATTTTGCATCAGAATTGCTGGATTAGAGTGTCAGATTACATTTGAAAGTCTCAAGATGGATATGGTATTTTTATCTATTCACTGATAATTTCTTTTGTTTTATGATATTCTCTTTTAAATTTGCTATTGTTTATATGTACTTCGTTTCATAATATTTCTTTATATATATCATTTTTTAGTATATTAGAAATATTTATCTTTCATAAGTATATGTAAATGATATACAATGATGAATACAATATTCTAATATAACTCTGTTTAATTTCTTAAACAGATTTATCTTTATTTGTTGCTGCACATTTCAATGAAGCTATAATACATTTTTATGGTTATTGTTCAATTGAAACAATTTTAAGTTGTATTCACATATGATACTCGGGTTAGTTTTAGAATTTCTTAATCAGTATTTAAATTAGATTAGTTAGTATTTTCATTTTAGTCATTTAGTCCCATTTTCCCTTCCATCAACCATTCCATTACCAACCCATTAAAATTATTAGGAAACTGGTCCTATAAATCCAGTCGGAGCCACCATTCCAAACATAAAAGGAGTTGTCTTAAGGTCCCGACCGGGTGGTTATCCCCCAATGTTTGAAGCAGCAATTTTCGAGGCTTCAACACTTCCACAAGGCATATCTTTGAATTTATAGCAAACCAAAAATTAAAATTTGTACCACAAGTACCTGGAGAATTTTTCTTTATCTCATCAAGATTTCATAGTTTGAAACACCTTAGAAAATAAGTTATAGTGAAAATTCCAAAATGACTTGTCTAAAGCAAATATTAGGAGGATTCTGGAACCTTAGCTTCCTTAGAGCATATCTTTGAAAGTATAGCAAACCAATCCCTATTTTTTTATTATCACATGTACATGAATATCTCACCTCTATCTCCTAAAAATGTCACAATCCAAAACATCCCAAAAGAAAATTTATAGTGAAAATGCCAAAGTGACTTGTTAACTCCAAAAATCACATTTTTGTTCCACATTTTAAACCCCGAGAGTTATCACCCAACTTCTCTTGTGCATCTCATATCTCTTCTTGCTTGGAAGATCTTCAAATGCACTCACCTATCCTTTATTTATAATTTTTATTTATTCACTTATGGGTGTGATGGGTAAAACTAGTTTGGTTGACTTGAAAAAATATTTCATATATTCATATTCCTATAGGGTTAAAGGGAGTGTCATATACTATTGGAAGTTATTTTAATAATATTTTCAACCATATATCCTATTTTGCCATTTTTAGCTGGGTATTAATACCTTCAAATATAGGTATCCAAAATAGGCATCCAAACAAATTTTTAAAAAATCTTCTTCTTGCAATATTTATCTTGGAAATATGTAGTCTCCCCCTATCCTTGAAATCATTGACAACAATATTTCCAAAAATATCCCCGTTTGTCATTTATGGTAACCCTTACTCAATTCTATATCAACCCCCTCTCTTTGAAATCAATGATAACAATATTTCCAACAATCTCCCCTTTTGTCATTGATGGCAACCCTTAGTCAATTATGCAACAATGCTATATTACTCCCTCTATCTACAAGTATTCCTCTATTTGCAACTTCTTCCCCATTGAATTTAATGGTAAATGGATACTCAACCTAATATTTTGCTTCCCTTACCAATGAGATTAAAGGAATATCACTCCCAACTTTTGTTTGATATATTCAATTGTTTCTTTGGGAAGGGGTTTGGTAAAATATGCAACCTCTTCCTTAGTGGTAATGTATTCCAACTTGATACTTCACATGTTCTCTTAGGAAGAGGTACTTTAGGGGAATATGCTTCGTCTTTGAGTGCATAATGAGATCCTTTGGAATTTTGATTGCACTTGTGTTTTCACATATGATTAAGATTGCTTGATATTATTCTACCTTGACATAATTTATTGTCTGCTTCATTCAAAGAACTCGTGTGAAAAATGTTGTTGCTTAAATATATTCAATTTTTTCTATAGATAGAGAGATTGAAGTTTTCTTTTTTCTCAATCATGATATTAGAAAATTTCTTAGAAAGAATGTTCCTCCAATTGTACTTGTAATCAATACTTCCTACCTAATATGCATCTGTATATGTTGTTAGAGTGAATTCCTTACTTATTTAATACTATGAGCCAAAGTCCAATGTAGCCTTCAAATATTTGAATATTTTGTTTGTTTCTTGCACATGTGCCTACTTTGGTGCAAATTAAAATCTTGCAACCAATCCTACTACTTGCATGATGTCTAGCCTTTATGTTGTCACATATTGTAGGCTTCCAAACATCAACCTATTTGACATTTGATTTGCTTATAAGGATTCATTATGTTTGCTAAATTTACATGATGTGATCATGGGTGTGCTGACAGTCGTATAGTCTTCCATTTTAAATTTCTTTAACATCTCCTTAATGTATTTGTTATAAGAAATGAATATGCCTTTAATGGATGTAAATTGCAAACTTGGGAAGAATTTCAATTCTCCAAGCATGGACATCTCAATTTATTTTTTCATTTCTTCTCTAAACATTTGGCTCATTATTGTCAGCATTACTTCAAAAAATGATATCATCCATATAAACCACAATCATTAACAAAGTTCCATTCTTTGTTTTGATGCAAATATGGTGTTTATAACTCGTATTTTGAAACCTTGATGTTGTAAGCATTTTTCAAGTCTTGAATACCAAGCTTTGGGAGCTTGATTTAGTTTGTAAGGTGTTATCTTCAGTCTGCAAACATGATCTCCATTTTATGACACTTTAAATCCTTCTCGCTGCTCAATAAATACTTTTTTCTTCTAGATTTATGTTTAGAAAGATTCACAAGACACCCCTTTTATAGAATTTGAAGTTATTGAAACATGAAAATTCCAAAAACATTTTGATTTATTTTAATCTTAAATTAGAGAAAAGGTTTCTTCAAGGTTAATACCCTCAGCTTGAGAGTACCCTTTACAAACCAATCTCACTTTGTTTATTACTACTTGTCAATCTTCATTCACCTTGTTTATGAAGATCCATTTGGTGCCAATCACATTTTCATCTTTTTGTGTGGGCACAAGTTCCCATTTATCATTCTTCTCAATTTGATTCAGTTCTTATTTCATAGCATTAACCTAATTCTTATCTTCACTAGATTGTGTAAAGTTCTTAGGCTCTATTTTGGATAACATATATTTTTTTGTTATTTTTCTATACTTACAAATCCTCTTATAGTCTGAACTCTTGTATTTATATCACCAAAACTATGATTTTCTAGATGATACTGTTTGAAAAGTCTAGATGGTGTCTCATCATTATATTTATTCTTCCTCTTCTTCTTATTTTTATCATTCTATGTAGATTGTCTCCTTTGGATTTCATTTGTTTGCGACTTTTCTTTTTGAGGTATTGCTTCATCCATTCTTGCATCAATACTTTCTACCACCTTGCACAATCTTTTGTTGTAACATTTGCAGGGCTTGCTTCTAGATGCATAGCCAAGAAAGATACCTTCATTCATTTTAGAATAAAACTTTCCTAAATTAGCTTCATTTATCTTTATATAACACTTTCTCCTAAATACTCTGAACCATTCTATTATAAATAGTCCAACTTTCCATAATACATAAGGTGTTTTGTTGCTATCTACTCTAATTTGTGCCATATTCAATATTTATATTGTTGTGATGGTTGATTTTACCCAAAAGGTGTAAGGTAGTTTGGGTTCATTCAACATTGTTCTAGTCATTTCATATACAACTATGTCCTTCCTTTCTACAATTCAATTTTTCCATGGAGTCCTTGTTGTCAAAAAATTTCTCTTATTTCTATGATTTTCACAAAAATCCTTAAATTTATCATACACAAATTCACCTCCTTTGTCTGATCTTAAGCACTTGATTTTTAAAGAAATCTCATTTTCAACTAGGGTTTTGAAATTTTTAAAATTCTCAAATTCTTCAAAAATTTCTTTATGAAATGTAACCCATGTCATTCTTGTGTAATCATCATTAAGCAACACATAATAACTCTCAGCTTTTAAAGATTATGTTCTTGCTGACCCACAAGGGTCTTTATGTACAAGTTCTAATGGCTTTGATGTTTTTTTTTTCTAAATAAGTCTACTTATATTATATAATACAAGTCACAATATTACATTCTTCATCCTCCGGAGTTGGAAAGCCAATTCTGGTGGGCAATACCATATTCAAAATAGAAAAATAGGGGTTGCCCCAAACGGGGAAACCAACCCATAAGATGTGTTCAGGAAACCTAGAGTGTGTTGCCCATTTAGGGAAACCAGCTATGTTCATACCATATCTAGACCCGAAAATAAAAAGAGGCAAATTGACTGGATTAGAGTGAAATTGACTGAAAAAAAAAGCACAGAGAGAAGAACCCAGTTGTTAAGCTGTCGATTCCTTGTCATCCTGGATTGGCGATTGAAGCGGCTCCTCCACAATTCAGCACATGTACTCAGAGTCATCGTCCTCGAGCTTGGACACCTGGGAGGTCAACAGAGGAGAGTATGTCACGTGAGCATCATTTTATGCATTGGTGTCGTCCTCATCTGAGTTGCTACTTATGTCAGTGTTCGATAATTATCGAACCGGTAAGGCCACCATTTTGCATGGGGGAAAGGGGGAGGCGAGGGAGATGGTGGATTTGCGAGGACATTTCCTGGAGCGGGAGCTGGATCCAGAGGACTCAACAGAAGCCTCAAGAAGGTGCATTGACAAGCGGGCAGAGAGGCTGATGGGATCCACAAACTCCGACTCATCCCAATCGACGGAGAAATTCATAGTTCTGCCAGCAATGGCATGAATGGGAGGACGGGAAGGGAGCCAACGTCCACCGCCCCTATGGAAACACATGCAATGATGACAGGGTGTTACACAGTAATTTGTCACTGTCCTTGTACTCCTCGTTCCTTGATCCTGGAGGACCCATATAGTGACTCTTGTGTACTTTCCAAACATGGAATACATACCCTTGAACCACATTTTGTCTACCAAATCATCTCCCTTTACAACTTTTCTGAAGAATCCTTGTAAAAACTGGGTTTTCAAGGTTGGCGCTTTCTCTCAGTGTCTGACCAGCGCTGATAGCAAAGATTTAAATTGAGGCCCGCGCCGATTGGCGCTCTGTCTTAATGTTGGACCCACACTGATCCTATTTTGGAAAGTTTTTTAAAATAGAAAGGAATATTCCGCGACTAGAAGCTTCGTGAGGCGACGAGATGGAAGTTTGTTATGAGGATATGGTCGAGGAATTCCCCTTTGGGCTTCTTGTTCCCAATAAATAAGAACTACTCCAAAGGATAAGCTCTTTTCCCATCATTTGGGGGCCCATAACCTCCTCCTCCATTATTATATAAGGATACCTCCTTCATCTCTACAACCTTATTTAGCTAGCATAGAGAGAAGAAGCAATCATTGCTTCGGGAGAATAGTGCAGAGTGTGATTGTTTTTGTGTGTTGAGAACATAGTGAGATCTTGGACCTTTGTTTGTGTGAGTGTTACAAATGTGCTTGGATACAGACATGTCGAAGGAGAGCCTCAACATCAAGGCTTGGTTGTAAACTCCCCTTTTATTTATCATTATAAAATGCATCTGATGTTTATCTTCCACTCTTGTTTACATCTATAATGAGATTTCTAGCATTCCTTGATTAGTTAGATATGTTGTAATTGTTTTATGTTTGTCATGGTTTTATGCTTGTCGTGTTGTCTTGACTGTCTGTACAGGTAATCGAACATTGGCAGCAACATGTATCGAGCTTAAGAAGACCGACAGATCAAGAAGCTTCGATGGAAGATGAAAACATAGCATCAGAACATGGTAGGCCATCTTCTTTGCTCTGAATTTCATTTACAATCTAGGAAGGTAGATGTTATTATGTTCCCGTATTTTCTAGACCCACCCTAGGGCTAGAGGGATTGCCTCTGTCCGTAGAGGGGATTGACCTGGACAACAAATTAGTATATGCAAGGAACCAAACGCTGTTGTTGGGAGACCTGTAAATCAAGCATAGATACATATACATAATTGAAATCTCTATTGAAAATACATGAATCCATGGTATAGGCACAACTATCCATCAAGAAGAGGATCATGTGAGTGGATTTTCAGCATGGACGCAACCATCTAAATGAAGAGATCATATGAAATAGATCCATGGCATGGGCACAACCATCCGTATAGAGAGGATCAAAACAAGAGAACCCACGGTATGGTCGCAGCCATCCGTCTAAAGAATCATGTATATAATCACGAATGACTCATCACTCCTCGTAACTTGGACTTTTGTGATTGAAGCCCAGGGTCTTGCGCTCCAACACCACCCGATCAAAGTACAAATTCCAACATGTGAATAGACGTGTTGAAGTCGAACATGCTAGAAAATCACTTGATTACCGGTCAATGATGTCAACTGTTAACAAGTGCGAGAGAAACCACCCATAATGTCAATGGATCTCAAGGTACTACTGGTATAATCCACGGAATGTGAATAGTGAGCTGAAGTCAAACACCTGTGAAATCACCCGTTTGAAGGCAAATGATGTGAACCTGTCGTCGAATGCGAAGAACTTGCCATTAGGGCATGCAAGCTCTAAGGTACTAGAAAGGAGTCTCTAGATCAACTTCCTGGATAATGAACTAAAGTCGATAGGAAGCGATCCATTGAAGGAGGGTCATAATGAATCCCACATAATCGACATGAAATAGAGAAGATAATATGAGTGTAAATCAAGACTAAAACAGAGGATCAGGAATATACAAACTGCAGAAGGATTTTTCTCTTGAACATATCGGCGACATGACTCCGAAATTTGGCAGCATTTGACTCAAATAGGATCAGAGGTCATGAAAATATTGGTAATCAAATGAGAGGCAAATGGATTTCCCAAACCCATGGAGGCAAAGTGACAAAGTGAAGATATCCCAACCTGACACGAATTGCAGACAAGTGTCACATTCAAGAGTGACATACTGCCGACATAACTGATGAATAACTTCCATTTTCCCCCACCATTTCTAGCGAGTAGCTCTTTATTTTTACACAAGCTTGAAGAGGATATCATATGCTTGTCATATAAGTTTGTCCTTCGGACAAATCCAACCTAGTACATTTTACGAGCCCTAGGAAAGAGGAACTCGGTAATGTCATGGTGACGGTTTCCGATGTCATTTAGGTTTTAACGAGTCTGACAAGGGGAGAAATCGGCATATTTTCATGTTTAGAGAGTTTGAAAATAAGATGAAAATAAAAATCCAGTAGATCCATTTTCGTAGGTAGTCTCACAGATCCAAAAAGGTAGAAAACAATATCTGGGAGAACCTCTTAGTCGCGGAAGGCTAAGGTATTCCTTTTTCATAAATAATCTATCCCAACCCGAAAAAGGGGTAAACATATACTGGGTAGATATCATTTCGTAGCCATTTAACGAGTTCAAAATGACAAGAGTCTCGGCAATCTTTTCAAATTTTTAAGAGTCAGAAAAGAGCTGAAAGTTGACACCTCCTGGAGGAACGAGTGGTATAAAGGATAACAACTGGTTCCGGTGATGGTGGAACTACTCAGAACAAGTAAAGTTTAAGAGGATGGCTAACAAGACCACTCATTACAGAGGTTCCTCAGGAATGGGTAAAACAACCAAGTGAAGGCATATGATTGGCCAAGCAGATAGTGATGGTGTAATGAGAAAACCAAGGTTCATCTGGAAAAACAGGCTGATAAAATGGCAATCACGAGAGGTAAAATAGGAATGGTTTCATTTTTACACAAGCTTGAAATCAGGAAACTCTGCTTGAAACCAGTTTCATTTTACGCAAGCTTGAAACGGAAACAAACTATGCTTGAAATGATTTGCATGCCCCCAGCATGGTGACTCAATTCGAGGTACATGTTTTCCTTGCCTTTTGAGATCACGGTACAGACCTTTAATGTGGTCGTACCCAACACCATTATAGATGAAGGCGTGTCTGTTAGTATTCTGTCTTCCACTACTTGGAAAGCTTTTGGTTCTCCACCGCTTGTGCCTGTTACACAGAATCTGTTGGCTTTTAACAGAGGAACCAGTCAATGTACCTGGAATTGAATCACCATGCTGGGGGCATGAAAATCATTTCAAGCATAGTTTGTTTCCATTTCAAGATTGTGTAAAAATGAAACTGGTTTCAAGCAGAGTTTCCTGATTTCAAGCTTGTGTAAAAATGAAACCATTCCTATTTCACCTCTCGTGATTTCCATTTTATCGGCCTATTTTGCCATATGAACCTTGGTTTTCTCATTACACCGTCACTATCTGCTTGGCCGATCATATGCTTTCACTTGGTTGTTTTACCCATTCCCGAGGAACCTCTGTAATGAGTGGTCTTGTTATCCAAAATCTTAACCTTTACTTGTTCTGAGAAGTTCCACCATCACCAGAACCAGTTGCTATCCTTTATACCACTCGTTCCTCTAGGAGGAGTCAACTTTCTGCTCTTTTCTGACTCTTAAAAAATTGAAAATATTGTTGAGACTCTTGTCATTTTGAACTCGTTAAATGGCTGTGAAATGATATCTACCCAGTATACGTTTACCCCTTTTTCAGGCAGGGATAGATTATTTACAAAAAAGGAATACCTTAGCCTTTCACGACTAAGAGGTTCTCCCATATATTGTTTTCTACCTTTTCAGATTTGTGAGACTACCTACGAAAAGGGATCTGCTGGAGTTTTCTTTTCCGCTTCTTTTCAAACTCTCTAAACATGAAAAGATGTCGATTTCTCCCTTTGTCAGACTCGTTAAAACCTAAATGACATCGGAAACTGTCACCATGACGTTACCGAGTTCCTCCTTCCTAGGGCTCGTAAAATGTACTAGGTTGGATTTGTCCGAAGGACAAACTTATATGACAAGCATATGATATCCTCTTCAAGCTTGTCTAAAAGTAAAGAGGTACTCGCCAGAAATGGTAGGGGGAAATGGAAGTTATTCATTAGTTGTGTCAGCAGTATGTCACTCTTGAACATGACACTTGTTTGCAGTTCGTGTCAGGTTGGGATATCTTCACTCTGTCACTTTGCCTCCATGGGTTTGGGAAATCCATTTGCCTCTCATTTGATTACCAATATTGTCAACATGACCTTTGATCCTATTTGAGTCAAATGCTGCCAAATTTCGGAGTCGTGTCATCGATATGTTTAAGAGAAAAATCCTTCTGCAGTTTGTACATTCTTGATCCTCTGTTTTAGTCTTGATTCACACTCATATTATATTCTCTATTTCGTGTCAATGATGTGGGATTCATTATGACCCTCCTTCGATGGGTCTCTTCCTATCGACTTTAGTTCATTATCCAGGAGGTTGATCTAGAGACTCCTTTCTGGTACCTTAGAGCTTGCATGCCCTAATGGAAAGTTCTTCTCATTCGACGACAGGTTCACATCATTGGCCTTCGAACGAGGGATTTCATGGGTGTTCGACTTCAGATCACTATTCACATTCCATGGATTGTACCAGTAGTACCTTGAGAGCCATTGACATTATGGGTGGTTTCTCTCGCACTTGTTAACGGTTCACATCAATGACCGGTAATCAAGTGATTTTCTAGCATGTTCGACTTCAACACATCTATTCACATGTTGGAATTTGTACTTTTATCGGGTGGTGTTGGAGTGCAAGACCCTGGGCTTCAATCACAAAAGTCCAGGTTGCAAGGAGTGATGAGTCATTCATGATTATATACATGATTATTTAGACAGATGGTTACGACCATACCATGGGTTCTCTTGTTTTTATCCTATCTATACGTATGGTTGTTCCCATGTCGTGGATCTATTTCATATGATCCCTTCATTCGGATGGCTGCGTCCATGCCGCGATCCATTCACATGATCCTCTTCTTGATGGATAGTTGTGCCTATACCATGGATTCATGTATTTTCAACAGATATTTCAGTTATGTATATGTATCTATGCTTGATTTGCAGGTCTCCCGACAGCAGCGTCTGGTTCCTTGCACGTACTTGTAAAGCATTTCACCCCTCACTCATGTTCAGACTTCATACTTTAGGGGGCATCTGCTACATGGTAATTTGTGAGTGTCCTTGTACTCCCTGTTCCTTGATCCTGGAGGACCCATATAGTGACCCTTGTGTACTTTCCAAGCATGGAATACATACCCTTGAACCACATTTTGTCTGCCAAATCATCTCCCTTTACAAATTTTTTTATGAAGAATCCTCGTAAAAAAAGGGTTTTCAAGTTTGGAACTTTCTCTTAGTGTCTGACCCACGTCGATAGTAGAGATTTACACTAAGGCCCGCACCGATCGGTGCTCTGTCTTAATGTTGGACCCATGCTGATTCTATTTTGGAAAATTTTTTAAAATAGAAAGGAAGCTTCTGTGACTAGAAGCTTCGTGAGGCAGCGAGCTGGAAGTTTGTTATGAGGATATGGCCGAGGAATTCCCCTTTGGGATTCTTGTTCCCAAGAAATAGGAACTACTCCAAAGGATAAGCTCTTTTCCCATAATTTGGGGGCTCATAACCTCCTCCTCCATTGTTATATAAGGATAGTTCCTTCAGCTCTACAGCCTTAGTTAGCTAGCATAAAGAGAAGAAGTAATCATAGCTTCGAGATAATAATGTAGAGTGTGATTATTTTTGTGTGTTGAGAACATAGTGAGATCTTGGACCTTTGTGTGTGTGAGTGTTACAAACGTGCTTGGATACGGACCTGCCAAAGGAGAGCCTCAACATCAAGACTTGGTTGTAAACTCCCCTTGTATTTATCATAATAAAATGCAACTGATGTTTATCTTCCACTCTTGTTTACATCTATAATGAGATTTCTAGAATTCCTTGATCAATTAGATAGGTTGTAATTGTTTTATGTTTGTCATGGTTTTACGCTTGTCGTGTTGTCTTGACTGTCTGTACAGGTAATCGAACATTGGCATCAACATGTATCGAGCTTAAGAAGAACGATAGATCAAGAAGCTTTGACGGAAGACGACAACATAGCATCAGAACAGGGTAGGCCATCTTATTTTCTTTGAATTTCATTCACAATCGAGGAAGGTAGATGTTAGTATGTTCTCGTAGTTGCTAGACTAACCATAGGGCTAGAGGGATCGCCTCTGTCTGCAGAGGGGATTTACCTAGACAACACGGGGCATGGTGGAGGAGCAGGTATGTAACTGAGGTGAGGGGGGAAGCATGGTGTCGTGGCTATGAGCCGAAGGAGCAGAAAAATGGAGCAGGGGCTTGGTAGAGGCAGAGGCGTGGGGAGCGACAGAGCCGAGCTAGAGAGAAATCGAAATGTTGAAGTGGGGAGCTAGTTGCAAAAAAATAAGGTCTATGAATAGTGGCAGAAGGAAATTTGGCATGACATGCAGAGTGAATGTGGGAAGGACGACATTAATGCGAGAATGAAGTGGAGAGGATGTTGCAGTGCGATAGAGGGAGGTGGAGTATAAAGAGCCCTTGCCCCAGGCATTAATCTCTTTGTTGTGGCCATGTGCACCGGCGTGAGGAGGATGGATGTCCATCGTCTGCGAGGTCAGGTGGCGACCAAACTTAATGCACGTTAACACCCGCATCCAAGGTAATGGATTTGATATTGACCACTCCTCTGATTTTAAATTAACTCTGGTTTTCTTCTTGCATCGACATTGCTTGCAAATAGTTTATGTAGGTTTTGAGAGCCTTTGTGTAATCATCATTAAGAAACACATAATAACTCTCAAATTTTAAATATTATGTTCTTGCTGACCTAAAAAGGTCTTTATGTACAAGTTCTAATGGCTTTGATGGTGAGCACTCCTCTGATTTGAAATTAACTCTGGTTTTCTTCTTGCATCGACATTACTTGCAAACAGTTTATGTAGGTTTTGATAGCCTTGTTCTCTCTCTCTCTCTCTCTCTCTGGAATAATAATTTCTAGAGAATCGGTAAATTCAAACTTCAAAATATTAGCTACCACTATTGTACCAAGTACAACTATTTCATAAATTCCACAAATGAGCTAGTTACAACATGTCTCTGGAGAAATGAACCCATGCAACTAGGGAAACAATTGTTCACTGAAACAGTTGAGCTAAGATCCTATGAAGATCATTGGAACACCTCTTACTACTTGTGTCTTAATTATTTTTAGTAGATTATCAAAGTTTATGTGACCCATCCTCCTATTTTGTAATTGTTGAGAAATTTAGGGCAACTAGATAAGGTGATTTCTCTTATTTTGATAACTAATTGTGATGTATTTTTACTTATCTTGATTAGATTATTATTTAACTTGATTATTATTATGTATTTATCATCAAACAACTACCAAATCATAAATAACAATGAGAAAATATGACACAAGATTTAGGCGATCAACTACGGCCAAAAACTCTCCAATTGAGAGGAAAACCCACCATAATTATTCTCTTCTTATAGAACTTCAATTGACAAATTCCAAAACCTATGACCCTTGACCAAGACCCTCTGAGACCAAGTCAAAACTTTCCTTCTTGACGAGCTTTCCTTACAGCATATACCTAACAACTTCTACAATTTTGACCTCCATCAAATTCTTCTGAAACTTCATCCTCCCAGAAAATTCTTTTGTAATTTTAATCCAACAGTTTCTTCTAGAAATTTGAACCCAAAAAACATCCAACACTTTGACTTTCCCTACAAATTTCCAACACTTCGACTTGCCCAACAAATTTACAACTCTTTGAATTTCCCAACAACTTTACAGCACTTCGACTTTCCCAACAACTTTCCAACACTTCGACTTGACCAACAACTATAGAAACCCTAACACAAGAGAAAGAGTCCCAAAACTTCAATATTGGTCTTCTTCTTCATTTTGATCCTTTTCCATCTTCTATATTTAGGAGATTGAACTTGCTTGGGAGTTTTTCCAAATGAGGTCGAGTTCCTTCTTATTTATAGGCTTTTGAGAGGTACAAATTACTATCTTGAGGCTGACTTGCTTGAGGCAACATGACAAGGTCTTGGAGGGTCTTTGACTCTATTTTTAACTCAAATAAAATTTATTTTAAATATGTAACATTCCAAAATGGGTCTTCTATTCATGAAAATGACTCAATGGACTTTATGACAAACATAGAAGTACTCAATGGGTGCTTGACCTAAAAATAATTTTTCCTTGAGCACGAAACCCATGCCTCAATAACAATAATAATATTTCTTTTCTCTATTCATTAAATACATAAAATCATGATTACATATGTCATTATGAAGACCAAACCTAGTTACATATTTCAACACTCCCTCTTAACAAGGGAGGCATTCATAATCCATACAAGGTACTTGGACATTATAAATGAAGAATTCTCATAAGAAGAGTCAGATTGGTAAGCCATAGTTTTGCATCATATCAACCAACATTGTCACATAGAAAGGCCTTGACTAACAACTCTATCTCTCCACGAGATCAGAGCACAATCATAGCAAGACCAATGACTGATAGACACCATCATCATTGTCTCTCAAGTCACATACCCCACCTGGGTGTTCACAGGGTATGTCCTTCCAGGAATATTCTTATCTTGGGTTCCCAATCCTCAAAGAATATCGGTCCTCTTTGACTACTCTTATCTTGGATGCCCTACATCATCCTAAAATAGTATCGGAATCAATCTCATATGCTTACCCAATCCTCCATTCCTTCTTCACAATATGAAGACAAGAATGATGTGTCTATCTCTCCCTATCAACTAGGGAAGATATACTTGTTACACAACATTTTTTCACCGTCCCTAAAATCCCTCGCCTCGCATATTGGAGGGTCTTTTCCGTGACCCGTGAGCAGTGTCAAACTTTTCAAATACCTTCTTTGCATCCTTCTGCATAAGGACATGATTCTTCCTGTTGAACATCTCCTCAGAAAGCACTCAAAAACCTATGTTTTGGCATTGGCGCGGGTAGCCAGTTCACCCCTCACTCCAATGGGGAATATTTGCACTAAAGGTCGCGCCAGCTGGCGCTCTGTCCTTGTGTTAAGCCTGCGCCAGCCTTTTTTGGAATGTTTTTTAACAAATTGGAGGCGCAAGTTTCCTTTAACCACCTCAGGAATGACTCATTGCAAGTGGTTAAACTCGATAAGACACGGATCTATTCCTTTAGGAAATGGTTGATGGAACTTTCATATAGGATAGGACTCCCCCCACAATTATAGGGATCCTAACCTCTCCTTCTCCCTTATATAAACAAGCCTTTTCCCTTTACAAAATGGAACTGAACATATAGCCAAGAAGCTGAACTTGGAGAAGAGACACTATAGTTGAGTAATCATTATAGAGAAGGTCGAACCAAGGAGGATCTCGTAGAGGGAGCCTCGTCTGAATTCCCGACGAGCTTTATGAGACGTGCTCCGCTGGAACCCTACTGGAGGAGATTGCAACGTCGAAGCCTGGTTGTATTCTTCCTTCTTTAAATTAATATACTCGACTATGATATTGTTTCCATCTATGTGTTATGTTTATTTAACGCATTTTATTTAGTCTTCTTCGACTGGCTGATAGTTAGGAATGCGAAGTAGTATGTTGTGTATCATCTTCATTTCTTGTGTATGTGCAGATATCTGAGCGTGAGAACGAGCGGATCGTAATATGTCAAACCAGGAGCGGGAGGTAGCCATTCTTCCGGATGACACAACAGTGCAGGACCTACGGTAAGTGATCTACCAAGTCTTTTTCCATTCTTGACTAGGAATTGATGTCATAGCGTGTCTTGTTTGTGGCTAGACCCACTCTAGGGCTAGTGGGATCGCCTCTGTCCGCAGAGGGGATTTACCTCACCAACAAATTGACGACTCTGCTGGGGTCCAGTGCGAGTTTGTTTTCGTCTATTAGATGTTCTTCTTGGTCTTTTCTTGTCTAGCTTGCCTTTCTGGATTGTTTTGTTGAGTCTTAGGCCCCTGTTCAGCCCCAGATGATCACTTTTGACCTCTGTTTTTCCAAATTTTCATATTTTCATAGTTGGCTTGATTGGCACGGTTTCTAGCCTGATAGTCGCGCCCACTAGCACGAGTTGCCAGTTAATCACTCGCGCCATCCCCTGTCTGGCGCAGATTACAGCCCGACAATCGTGCCAATTCCTGTAGGTGCTAGGGTTTCCCTTGTTTTTGAGTTTTTAGTCCATCCTGGTGTCTCTGGGTGTTTTCTTGATTTCACTTGAATGCTTTGGGTTTGCTTGTGACTGTGATCAACCTTCTTCCTTCGGTTGTTTGTCCATTTATTTTAGCATCATGGCTTTAGGGCTTTCTAGTGCTTTGACATGTTGAGCCTCCTGTAGGAGTTTGGGTCTCTTGTTTCATGGTCACCTTTGTTATTTGCTTGATTACATTAAGCTCACTGGATCCGTTTTGAGTGGTTGCTTTTGGTGAAATGAGTCTTGAGTGAGTCTTGTCTCTTTCATTCAGTTTTGCTTCCTGTCACTCCAAGCATAGCTCATATTGCTTGTATGGGTCCATTTTGACGTCTTTATTTTATTTGAGAGATTGTGACATTGGTTTGAGGCTTTGTTTTGTTTGCTTGTGAGTTGATTGAATTGTTTCACTTCGACTCTTGCATTAGCATTCTCGAAATAGTGTGAAGATTCATTTTTCATGTTATTTAGTGCAATTTTTACTCTATTACATTGAAAAAATAAAAAAAATATTTTGTGCTTGCATTTTTTGTTTGCATCGTAGAATTGGAAAATCTTTCGCATAACTAGCATTCGGCATTGTGGGAAAGATTTCTGGTTTTGCATCAGGTTCTGTAGTGAATACTTCTGTGTGTTCTCATTATTTGCTATCGCTCGAAATTCCTAACCTTCTCGTAGATAGCTCTTATTTGAACGAAATGGTATTTTATGGCATGTAGCTTGCATTCAGGAATTTGTGAGATCCAACATTCGGTAGGACCTTGGAATTGAAACATAAATACAAGATCAACTTAAAATTTATTCAATTAACCTAAGGCAACATTGAACTTAAACGAAACAATTAGTGGTCTAAGTTAGAGACGTGTTCCGGCGTCTTAAAACCTAGCAGCTATCGCTCGCCATCTGGCTTCAGACAACACTAGTACAGACTTGTGCTCCCCGTACCATCGAGTATATAAAGGGAGACCCCTCTAGGTTGCAATCCTTTTATCTGTAGGAAGCCGAGTCTGTCGCCTTGTAACCATGATACAACGAACACAAAATTCAGAGAGACTACCTGCACGTACGTCAAGTCCTTGGTTGATTCTTCTTTCATTTTATAACCAAGGTGTATATGGCAGTTCACGGGGACCTAGTACACCCTTTTACCTAGACTACCTGAGTAGTCATTTTTTTTCTTTACTGACTCCATAAATTTGAAAATATCATCGAGCACTTGTCCTTTCATGCTCCTTTCAACCTGAAAGTGATAGAGTCACCTTTTTCCTATTTCTCGTCTCTTAATATATGAAATGACAAAGTTTTGTTTCAATGTCTTAAAAATTAACTGCCCACGAAATATTCCTAATTAAAGTTAGTTTCCATAGGGTGTTGTTTTAAAGTTGTTTCTAATGGCAACATTTCCAGAGTTTACTAACCCAAGAATCCCTTCCGAAGGGAATCCTGGTCCTTTTCCTTCTTTTGGGAATGTTGGTGCTCCTTATATGGCAACATTTTCCCTGCTTGGGTTAATTTGTTGGGTTGCCTGTATGGTTATTTTCAACCTCGGTGGTCCCAAGTGTTCAACCCACGATACAGCCATCTCCTCCACCAGAACAACATCATGTTGCTTCTAAGGTGGACCTCCCTTCTTCACCTATTTCTTCATCCTCCTCTTCTACTTCGCTTGGTGAAAGTATGGATTCCAATAACCAGATGGCTAAGAAGAAGAAGAAGAAGACAAAGAACAAGAAGTCAGATAAGTGAGAGGCTTATACTGCAGCTATTATGCTTAAGAAGCCTTCCCTTATGGAACCATCCAAACTTCCATGGAAATTCAAATTCCCTTTCATGCTCTGCAAAGGTAACCATCTGCTTCGAGACTGCCCTAGCATTCCCACGGTACTTGACGCATGGTATGACGGTCGTTTGCCGTTGCTTTTGGCTTCTGGAAGTCATATTGATAACACATCTTCGACTAGCTCTAGTAAGACTCTTAAAAAACAGGGCAAGATTACCAATCCCTATAATTTGTGTGAAGGGCATCATCCCATTCACCTTTGTCCGTACATGGATGAAGCCAAGAAAGTGTTGGACAAATCCACTATTTCTGCACACTGCATTCTAGCTGGTTATCAGAATCTTTCTTTGAGTCCTCTGCTAGTTGATTCCACGGTCGGTCAAGCGTCATCCTTGCTCGATCCCGCTCCCCCGGAAATTCAAATTCAGGAATCCGTTCCGACCAACCGTTGGTCGAGAAATCGATCATTCTGACCCCACCTGTGGTTCATCAGGTCTTTTCCATTGAGAGTGGATATTTTACCCCTCATGTTATTCTTATTTCTTCAGATTCTTTGGACTTTGAGAAAGATTATTCCGTCCTTGTAGTTCAAGAAGTCGCTCCTCCTACTCTCGTGATGGAAGTCCAAGAGAGTTCTCCTCTTGCTTCGGTAACAACGGGGGAAAACCATCTCACTTCGATGGTATCTCCTCTAAGTAGTCTGGTCACTTCCTTTGATTGGACTTGATTTTCTGGATACCACCTTTCGTCTTATGTGCCTTTTGAGATCACGGTACAGAAATTTGATGTGGTCGTACCCAGCACTATTTTAGATGAAGGTGCGTCTGTTAGTATTCTGTCTTCAACTACTTGGCAAGCTTTTGGTTCTCCACCGCTTATGCCTGTTACCCAGAATATGTTGGCTTTTAACAGAGGAACCAGATAATCGTTATGGATCCTTCCCAAGTTACCTGTTACTTTGGGAAGGAAAACCTTCCATGTCGACGTGATGGTTTTTCCCGACCCCTTAGATTTCAATTTACTCTTTGGGCGTGACTATACTTATGTAATGGGGGCATTTGTCTCTTCCCTCTTTCGTGTGATTTATTTTCCACACAAAGGTCGGATCATGACCATTGATCAACTTTCATTCTTTGGTCCTAACATGACATCTGGTCTACCATCATCCCTTCCGAGTTTTTATCCATCGGTTGTATCTTCCTCGCCGTAGGTTAATTATGTGGCTACCTGTCCCATGCCCGCATTCAGTGATAGTGTCATTGTGGATTGTGTGCTGGGGGCATTGGGTCTTGATTTCCAAGATGCTGTTCTCCCATCAGATGCGAACCTCTTGGAGTCCACGACTTTTTATTCTACATGATAAAAGGTCTTCAGAGCATAGTTCGTTTTCTTGTGTCAAGCTCCTTAAAAAATGAAACAAGCTGGTCAGAGCATAGTTTGTTTTATTGTGTCAAGCTCCTTAAAAAATGAAACAAGATGGTCGGAGCGCAGTTCGTTTTCTTGTGTCAAGCTCCTTAAAAAATGAAACAAGCTGGTCAGAGCGCAGTTCATTTTCTTGTGTCAAGCTCCTTAAAAAATGAAACAAGGTTGTCAAAGCATAGTTCGTTTTCTTGTGTCAAGCTCCTTAAAAAAAATGAAACAAGGTTGTAAGAGCGCAGTTCTTTTTCTTGTGTCAAGCTCCTTAAAAAATGAAACAAGCTGGTCGGAGTGCAGTTCGTTTTCTTGTGTCAAGCTCCTTCAAAAATGAAACAAGATCTTCCAAGGATAGTTCGTCTTCTATGTCAACCTCATTAAAAAATGAATTAGCTCAAGAGGATGGTTCTTTTAATGTGTCAACCTCGTTAAAACAATGAAACACGTTCCCGTTCAATTTTAGTTTTTGCTAGATCTCGTAAAATCCTAGTCGAGTCTTTCTCTTGATATCGTTTTTGAACCTTCACTCCATTTCCTATGGACTGAAGCTTGGGGGGCATGTACCTCGATTTGAGTCACCATGTTGGGGGCATGCAAAAATTTCAAGCTTAGTTTGTTTCTGTTTCAAGCTTGTGTAAAAATGAAACCGGTTTCAAGCATAGTTTATCTTCGTTTCAAGATTGTGTAAAAATGAAACCAACTTCAAGCAGAGTTTCTTGATTTCAAGCTTGTGTAAAAATGAAACCTTTCCCATTTTACCTCTTGTGATTTCCATTTTATCAGCCTGTTTTTGCTAGATGAGCCTTGGTTTTCTCACTCCATCGTCACTATCTGCTTGGCCGATCA
This sequence comes from Pinus albicaulis, assembly GCA_034641835.2. NCBI lineage: Eukaryota > Viridiplantae > Streptophyta > Pinopsida > Pinales > Pinaceae > Pinus > Pinus albicaulis. The sequence continues at coordinate 932,540,555 of CM076571.1, read as the reverse complement.
TATGCCTTCACTTGGTTGTTCCACCCATTCCTGAGGAACCACGGCGATGAGTGGTCTTGTTAGCCAGCCTCTTGACCTTTATTTTTTCTGAGCAGTTCCACCATTACCGGAACCAATAGCTACCCTTAATACCACTCGTTCCTCTAGGAGGAGTCATATTTCAGCTCTTTTCTGACTCTCTAAAACTAAAAATATTGTCGAGTCGCTTGTCATTTTGAACTCGTTAATTTAGCTATGAAATGATATCTACCCAGTATACGTTTACCCCTTTTTCGGGCTGGGATAGATTATTTACGAAAAATGAATACCCTAGCCTATCGCCACTAGGAGGTTCTCTCAGACATAGTTTTCTAGATCTGTGAGACTATTTATGAAAAGGGACTGCAAGAGCTTTCTTTTCCGCATTCTTTTCAAACTCTCTAAATATGAAAAGACGTTGAGTTCTCCCTTTGTCAGACTCGTTAAACTCTGATGACATCAGACTCCGTCGCAATGATGTTACTTGAGTTCCTCCTTCCTAGGGCTCGTAAAATTTACTAGGTTGGATTTGTCTGAAGGAAAAACTTACATCGCAAGCACATGTTATCCCCTTCAAGCTTGTTTTCAAAAATAATTGGGGTACTCGCCAGAAATGGTGGGGAAAAATGGAACCAATATCGTAGTCATGTTGGCAGTATGTCGCTCTTGAACATGGCACTTGTTTGCATTTGTGTTGGGTTGGGGACATCTCATCTCGTTATTTGCTTTCTTCCATGGGTTTGGGTAATCATTTGCGACATCACCATGACCTCAGATCCCTTGATGTAAAATACTACCAAATCCAGTGTCGTCCAGCCAATATGTTCAAGAGAAGTTTGTCTCTGCAGTTTTCAACCTCCCTCTGATTCTTTGTTGGTCTTGATTCAAAAACATCATATTCCTTTGTCTCGTGTCGATGATGTGGGAAAAATTATGGCCCACCTTCGATCAAGGTCACTTCCTGTCGACTCCATCTCATTATCCAGGAAGTTGATCTAGAGACTCCCTTCAGGTACCTTGGAGCCTGCATGCCTCAATGGCAGGTTCTTCGCACTCGACGTAAGGTCCACATCATTGCCCTTCGATCGATTGAGTCTGCGGGTGTTCGACGCAATATCACTGTTCACATGCCGTGGATTGTACCTTTTGTACCTTGAGAGCCATTGTCATTATTTGTGGTTTCTCTTGCATCTGTTAACAACTTCCATCATTGGCTAGTAATCAGACGATGTTCTTGCATGTTCGAATTCAACTCATATATTCGCATGCTCGAATTTGTACTATGTTTGGGTCAAGATGGAGCGCAAGACCCTGGGTTTTGTCTGATGAAATCCAGGCTGCAGGTTCTTTGTGGATTATTATGACTTTTTGTATGACTCCTTTGATTGGATGGCTGCGACCATACCTGAGTCTATTTATTGATCCTTACTACTGGATGGTTGTGTCCATACCTTGGATCTCATTATTTGTATACTCTCTTATGGATGGTTGTGCCCATGCCACATGTCATATATTAGATGTATCAGTTGTATTCGTACTTGCAGGTTTTCCAACAACAGTGTTTTGGTCGAATGCATTCTCATAAAGCATTTCACCCCTCCCTCTCTCTCGGACCTCATGCTTTAGGGGGCATCTGTTACACAACATTTTTTCACTGTCCCTACAATCCCTCGCCTCGCATATTGGAGGGTCTTTTCCATGACTTGTGAGTAGTGTCAAACTCTACAAATAACTTCTTTGCATCCTTCTACATAAGGACATGATTCTTCCTGTTGAACATTTCCTCAGAAAGCACTCAAAAACCTATGTTTTTGCATTGGCGCGGGTAGGCAGTTCACCCCTCGCGCCAATGGGGAAGATTTGCACTAAAGGTCGCGCCAGCTAGCGCTCTATCCCTGTGTTAACCCCACGCCAGCCTTTTTTGGAATTTTTTTTAACAAATTGGAGGCAGAAGTTTCCTTTAACCACCTCAGGAAGGACTCATTGCAAGGGTTTAAACTCGATAAGCCATGGATATCTTCCTTTAGGAAATGGTTGATGGAAATTTCTTAGAGGATAGGACTCCCCCCACCATTATAGGGATCCTAACCTCTCCTTCTCCCTCTATATAAACAAGCCTTCTCCCTTTACAAAAGCTAGCTGAACATATAGCCAAGAAGTTGAACTTGGAGAAGAGACATTATAGCTGAGTAATCGTTATAGAGAAGGTCGAACCAAGGAGGATCTCGTAGAGAGAGCCCTGTCTGAATTCCCGACGAGCTTTGTGAGACATGCTTCGCTAGAACCCTGCTGGAGGAGATTGCAACATCGAAGCCTGGTTGTACTCTTCCTTCTTTAAATTAATATACTCGACTATGATATTGTTTCCATCTCTATGTTATGTTTATTTAACGCATTTGATTTAATCTTCTTCGACTGGATGATAGTTAGGAATGCGAAGTAGTATGGTGTGTATTGTCTTTGTTTCCTGTGTATGTGCAGATATCCGGGCATGAGAACGAGCGGATCGTGATCTATCGAACCAGGAGCAGGAGGCAACCATTCTTCCGGACGACACAACAACACAGGACCTACGGTAAGTGATCTACCAAGTCTTTGTCCATTCTTGACTAGGAATTGATGTCATAATGTGTCTTGTTTGTGGCTAGGCCCACTCTAGGGCTAGTGGGATCGCCTCTGTTCACAAAGGGGATTTACCTCACCAACAATACCCATTCCTATAAAAGGAATATTCCCAAGCTCCCTCTTACCCAAAGACTTGTCCAAGCTCCCTCTTAACCAAGTATTTATTTCCAACAAAAACTATTTGTTTTATGGTGGAGATTATGGGACTATCAACTATTTGTAGAGCGCCTCCTTTCGATCTCATGAATTTCATCATTATCGAGCCTTCATCTTCTAGTTCTTCTTCGTAGGCCATCTATCACTTTCCTTCAATGAACCATAGGCATGAACCAATAGTTATGTCATCCTTATTTTCATTAGAAAGTTATTTTTGAGTCTACATATGGCTTTTCTCCATATATCTACCTCTTCAAAGTCATGTTTTCTTCAGGATCTTCCATCCAACCACATGATTCATAGTTGTAGGTGACATCTACAGCTATCTTTTGGTAACCCTATATCAACCCATCAAGATGTTGTTCAACAATAAAAAATGAATGTCAAATCAAAGTTACCTTTTGTGATGGCATTTCATCATGACATCTGCTTCTTGCATCATCAACATTCCGCACATGTATAAACACATCTCTAAGACTATTAATGTCAAGGGTCTCCTTTCTTTACAAACTTTATTAAATTCTTCATGTCCTTTTTATGGATATATTATAGCCATTTCTTATAGTAATCGAATGTTGATTTCCTTTTATTACGTGACCATAGTTGCATCTTTCACAAGTTATTCTTTATTTCTTCACATATTGCTCCCCATGAACTTCCATCCATATTTCCTTCAGATTTTTCAACCGCCTCATATCCCATATGAGGACATATTATGTGATTTCATCTTTTCAATATGTGAACCATGCCTTCATGCACCTTTTCAACAGAAGAGATCCCTTTATTTTGATCACACTCATGAGATAGAGCATTCACCCATGATTTATGCAACTATATGATGACATGAATTAATCTATCAAATATATACATACCTATTTTATTCTTTTGGTCATATAGAATTCCTTTAAAAGCCTCCTTTCCTTGCTTCAAAGTTCCTAAATCATGTTGCATTCCTTTCTCATCTTACCATCATCCGTCTAATATATGAATCCCGTGCAAGGTGGAATTATTTGTGAGTCACTTGCTTCTTCCAAGAGAGGTGAAACTTCAAATGAAGATTCCAACAGAGGATCTTAATTATTCTCATCCTTCAAATGATCCTTCCCAATAATGATGTTGTATGGTGATTTATATTTACAAATCTAGATGACTTTCTTCCAACATACTACTTATGATTTCAATGAGGTTACCAAGAAATACTTCCTTTCTATGATGGCTTCTACATCCATGTAGAATTCTACTTCAACTATCTTTCAAGCGTCTATAAATATTTCATGGTATCAGAGCTATTTTGAGGGCCGCGTCTGTTGTTGATCAAAATCCGAAGCCGGTTTGACTGCATGCGAATTCCGTTTTGTAGATCTACTATTTCTGAAAAATTTTGGGCTTGGAGAATTGCTCGGTTGTGTCTAGAGCGTCTGTTACAGTGAGGAATGCCTTTCGTTTCATGCAAAAAGGTTTTCGGCTGCCCAAGTTATGTTAGTTTAGATCTTGAGGTATAAAGCATCTATTTTGCAGTTATATTTGTTAATAGTTCTGTTTGTTTTTTTTTTTTTTTTGGTATTAAGGTTTTATTTATTTGCCGGATCTATACCCTCTTCTCTATGTATGCTCTTTGTTGTGTGCTACGTGCGATCTCGACAAATCATAAACAGAAAAAAGGGATTTTTTTGCTACGTATGGTCTTTCCCCGTGTCTTTGTGCAATCTCGGGAAATCAGAAATAGTGAAAAAAGTGATAGTTGCCAGTAAGGCTAACTGAGAATCTAACATTCTGCCATAAGGGCCTCTTTAATAATAATAATAATAATAATAATAATAATAATAATAATAATAATAATAATAATAATAATAATAATAATAATAATAATAATAATAATAATAATAATAATAATAATAATAATAATAATAATAATAATAATAATAATAATACCCCCTTCCTCCTTTCTAAAATAACATGTTCCTTTTACTATCTCACTTGGTGAGGGGTTAATTTATGAGAATAGAGGTCTTGGGTTCAAGTCTCATTCTCAAGCTTCTTTTGTAAAAAAATTTGTTCAAAAGGGCAGAATTTTTTTAAAAAAGGCCGCACTTCATCCCGTTCCCATAACTATTCGACATCTACAGCTCAAATTTTTCAAAAGGCATAATTTCTTCATCCGGAAGCCGTTTTTTTTTAAATGGCCTAATTTTCGAGATCTTTCCATTGGAGCAGTGATTTTCAGCTTTTCTCAGCTTCATTTTTAAAAAAAATGGAAAGTTCATGCCCGGTTATTCTTAACAGCACCAATTATTTCCAATGGCTACCTCACATGGTAGATATACTCAGAAGTAAAGGGCTTTATAGAATAGCCACATGTCAAGAAACTAAAGCTTCCAATGATGATAAAGTTCCTAAATGGGAAAATAAACAAGATCAAGCACGAGGGTTGATAGGAATGTCCATTGCTCAAGATCTTCGATTTCACATCCTTGACATTGACACCCCTAATAAAGCCTTAGAAAAGCTAAATAATGTTTTTGGCATTCAAAATCAAATCAGGGCCCACCAGCTTGAAAATGAGTTGCTTACTTTGAACCCTAATAATTTCTCCTCTATTGAAGACTTTTTGTCCAAATTCAAGACCCTAGACTTCTTTTAGAAGGGTGTAAGGTCAAAAAGGAAGATGGTAGCCTCATCTATTGCATTCTTGCTAAGCTTGGCCCTGCATACTCTGTATTTGTTTCTGCCTTCCATTGCACCAGAGAAGCCATCACTTCTTCAGGAACCACCTACAAGAATCCCTCTTTTGATGCCTTTTGCGATTCTTTGATAAGAGAACAAGAAAAACTTTTAAACCTTGGTCTTATCACTGCTGGAAACGCTTCTAAGAAAGCCTTATCAGCCCAACAATAACAATATCAAAAGAAACCCAAGAAGAAGTATCCTAAAAAATATGGTCCTAAACCAAACAAGGGCCCTAAGCAATTTTAGCCGCAAACTGAAAAATCAAATCACCAATATAATAAGGCAATTCAAAACAAAAGGAAGAAGACAGATAGACATTGCAACTTTTGCAATCGTGATGGCCATATAGAGTCCAAATGTTTTAAGAAGATGGAAGCCTTAGAAGCAGCAATAAAGAAGCACAACATCAATTTGGAGCACTCTTCATCTTCATCTTCAGGCATGGCACTTTCTGCTTGTGGTTGTCAAGCATCAAGATCTGGTTATGCATTAAATGTATCTTCTTATTCTCCTTCTCATGGGCGGATCATTGATTCTGGAGCTTCTTAACACATGGCTAAAAATAAATCCATGTTTTCTTCTTTAAATGATTGTAACACCAAACATATTTATGTTGGTGATGATATATCTCTTAGTGTTGTAGGATCTGGAACCATTCATCTAGATAATGGTCAGTTTAATGATGTACTATGTGTTCCTACCTTGTCATGCAACCTTCTATCTGTTTATCAGATAACTCATTCAGGTGAAGGGAAAATAGTAGAATTATCACCTCATGATGTTGTAATCAAGGACCTCAAAGATCCTAAACATATTTTAGCTACTGGCATTGTTGATGATTCCACAAGGTTGTATAAGTTTGACAACTTTGGGTCATCATCTTTTCCCTCTATTTTTGTTGCTCATAATGATGATGTGAGCTAACTTTGGCATGAGCGATTTGGTCACTTAAACTATCGCTCTCTTCAAACTCTATGTAAGGAAAATATGGTGACGGGCCTTCCTATGGTATCTTGCCGAGATGGTGTTTGCTCCGGATGTGTACTCAAAAAAATCATCGGGATAGTTTTGACAAACGCGCCTCTTGGCACGCTTCAGCCCCTTTGCAGCTTGTGCACAGTGATTTATGTGGTCCACTTCCTGTTGTTTCTTTCTCTAGTTGCAAGTACTTCTTAACTTTCATTGATGATTTTTCCAGACGCACTTGGGTATATTTCTTAAAAATCAAGAGTGAAGTTTTTAACATGTTCTTGGCCTTTAAGGCCTTTGTTGAGAAACAATCTGGACATCAAACTCTTAAGTTAAGATCAGACAATGGCGGAGAATATGTTGACAACAAATTTATCAACTTCTACACTGAGCATGGCATTCAATTGCAACATATTGTTCCATATACTCCACAAAAAAATGGTGTAGCTGAAAGGAAGAATCACACCTTAAAAGAAATGGCTAATTGTATGCTTCAATCTAAAGGAATTGGTCTCAATTTTTGGGCATAAGACATTAACTGTGCAAACTACATAGTAAATCGCACTCCTACTAAGGTTTTAAAGAATATAACTCCAGAAGAAGCTTGGAGCTCAATCAAACCAGATGTAAGTCACTTTCGTGTTTTTGGAAGTGATGCTTGGGCCCATATTCCAGATGCGAAACATAAAGCCTTAGAACCTAAGAGTGAAAAATGTATTTTTGTTTGATATTCTGAAGATGTCAAAGGATATATACTTCTTCAACCAAAATCCAAAAATATAATCATTAGAAGAGATGTAAAGTTTGATGAAAATATATCGGCCTGCGAGCCTAGTTCGGCGAGTGTGCCACCTTTGGCCTGCGAGCCTGATTTGGCATATGTGCCACCTCTCTCTCTCTCTTATATTTTTAATAGCATTCCTTCTAGTTTAGATGATGACAGCGAGGATGACAATCCTCCTCCATCTCGTGAAATTGTTCCTTATACTCCACCGCTTCCAAGATGGGTCCGCTCTACTCGGGATGCAATAGGTTCTCTTGCAGGTGACCCTGCCAATCGACGACATACACATTCTTAGTTCGAAAGAGCTTCTTCCTTATTAGCTCAAGTTCCAGAAAAACTTGATCCATAAACCTTTGAAGAAGCCTCCAGTCATCCAGATTGGGATGAAGCTATGAATGAAGAGTATCGTTCCTTATTGGCAAACAATACTTGGGATCTTGTTCCTCTTCCAAAAGGAAGAAAAATTTTCAGATGCAGATGGGTTTACAAAACCAAGTTTGGACCAGATGGAAAAGTGGATAGACATAAAGCTCGTCTTGTCGCTAAAGGTTTTTCACAAGTTGAAGGCATTGAATATACTAAAACCTTCTCCCCTGTTGCCAAAATGAATTCTATTCGCCTTTTTCTTTCCCTTGCTGCCTCTTTTAAATGGGAAGTCCATCAGATGGATGTTAAATCCGCTTTCTTACATGGAGATTTGTATGAATAAATCTACATGGAACAACCCTTTGGCTTTATCCAAAAATACTCCAGCCTTGTTTGTCGCCTTAGGAAGTCTCTCTATGGTCTCAAACAAGCTCCTCGGGCTTGGTATGCCAAAATGGATAGATTTCTCTTAGATAATGGCTTTTCTAGGTGTCATTCTGACAACACTGTCTACACCAAGAAAGTGGGTAATTCCTTCACCATCCTTTTTCTTTATGTTGATGATCTTATCCTTACTAGTAGTGATCCAAACCATATAAACCATGTGAAGTCTCACCTCAAAAAGAAGTTTTAAATGACAGACTTAGGACACTTGCATTATTTCCTTGGTCTTCAAGTCTTGCAATCCAAGGAAGGCATTATCCTCTCTCAGTTCAAGTATGCCTGTGATCTTCTACACCACTTTCACATGGAAGACTGTAAGCCTGCCCCTTCTTCCTTTCAGTATGGAGTCAAACTTTTAGTCAACTGTACTACCCCTGAAGTTGATGCTACCTTATACCGTCAACTTGTTGGTGAAATTTTATATCTAACCCATACCCGTCCTGACCTTTCCTTTGTCATTGGTCTTGTCGCTCGGTTTATGCAACAACCTCACGAAAGTCACTGGAAATCAGCTAAAAGAATACTTCGATATATTCGAGGTACAGTTTAGTTCGAGATTCATTATAGTGCAGGAGCATCTCCCTTGTTGATTGGTTTCACTGATTCTGATTGGGCTGGTGACCATGATGATCAGAAGTCCACTGCAGGATATGTATTCACTCTTGGTTCAGGACCTATTACTTGGTCTTGTAAGAAATAAAGTGCCTTCTCCCTTTCTTCAGCAGAAGCAGAGTATCGTGGTGCAGTTGAAGCTAGCAAGGAAGCCATGTGGCTTCGTCAGATCCTGTCTGAATTTGGTCTTCATTAGTAGCATCCAAATACACTTTGGTGTGATAATCAGAGTGCCATTCAACTATGTAAAGATCCAGTTCAACATCAATGTATGAAACACATTGAACTCCACATACACTTCATCAGAAAGCTCATTCATGATCGTGTTCTTGAAGTGCAGTATTGTTCGACCAATTATCAAGTAGTCGATATCTTTACGAAGGCTCTCACAGAAGCGAAGTTTACCAAACTTCGATCCATGCTTGGAGTTCAGGAAATTTGTCATTAAGGGGGGATAGGCTCTAATGCCTCCTTCCTTCTCCTATTGTGTCACTTTTGTAAATCCTTCAATCCTATCCCAATTTTTTCTTGGGGGGGGATGTTAGGATATTTCGACACATAGGAAATAGGATCATTTTGTGTCACCTTTGTAAATCCTTCAATCCTATCCCAAGTTGTTCTTAAGGGGGGATGTTAGGATATTCCGACACATAGGAAATAGTTAAGAATAACTTAGTCTAGTGTAGAGTTAGGTAAAGTGTGTTTATTTACCATGTACATTTGTAACTTATAATCCGACGGTCACGATTTGTAGTGATTCGACGGTTATCTCTCACCTTGGTATTAACGGCACTTGATCTGTGGCTCAGCACCTGATTGGTCCATGATCTCTATTTAAAGATCATGGAGGGTCATTTGTCCGGTAACCCTTTATGAGAGAAACATATGTAACTTTTCTTTTATATTAATAAATTCCCTGAAGTGGCCACATTAGCTCAGGGCGTGGATTGTTTTCCTCTTTGAGGCTTTTAACCACGTGATTATACTGGTGTACTAATTTGTGATCTGTTTGTGAGTGGTGACCTTTGGTTCTTGATCTACGGAACTTACCCTGTAAATTCCTATAGAGCTCTTGATTTAATCTTATGCTTCTAATATGATTCCATCTCCTAATATGAAGGATCCTACCATACTCACAATGCTTTCTATGATAGCTAATTTTTACAAAACCGAAAAGAACTTGGTGGAGGAGATTATCTCAGTCATAGTAGAGATCTTTCACTTCCTCCTTCTTTGATTTATTCTTTTCAGCTTCTTCCACTTCTTTTGTGACATGGGCTTCATCACTTCCTCTTTTTTTATTATCCTTCTTGAGCTTAGGACAATTTCTCTTGTAGTGCCCATATTCACGACAACCATAGCATTATATCTTTGAGATATCGATCTTATTCTTTTTCTGAGGACCAAAATTCCCAAATTTTCCTCTTCTCTTAACCATGGAAAAAAAATCTTGAATTTGTTCTCTTGGTCCCACAACATTTTTTTATTTTAACTTGGTTTCTTCATTCTTAAAAAATGACCAAAGTTCATTGAATGGGGTGGATTCATTATTTCCATAGATGCTTGATATGAATTTTTGCCATTCATTAGGTAGTGCATTGAGCACCACGGTGGTGATTTCTTTATCGAACATTATTTCCACCAAATCTTGAAATTCATCTCGTATTTATGAAACCTTCATATAGTATGGCACTATTCCTTATTCCTTTGATATATTCATATTTTAGAGCTCATTTCTTAATGATATTACCTCTCCTCTAGTACTAACTGAGAATAATCCTACTAGTTTGTCATAGATGTCCTTTGACTTTTCCAATTTCACTACATATGGGGTGAGAGAATCCATGGTTGATTCTATAAGGATTGTTTGGGCCCTTATTTCCCCTTTCAGGTATTTTTCTAGACCTTGAGCTTCTTCTTTTGGCGGCTCGAAAATTAAACCCTTGACATGACCAATGACTTCATTTCTTATGAGAATCAAAATTTTCCTCTTTTTCCATGCAAGATATTTTTTTGACCAACCAATTTGTTGCTTTCCTTGAAAAATGAAGTCATTTTGATAGATTCATACATATACATACATATACTTACTTGTCAAGTGAAGATACTACTTTATATTGAAATCTTCAACTTAACGTCTTTCTTAACCAGATTGATAGTAGAAGATGTCTTCCTTCAAGTATGCTTTGATAGTGATTATTGAATCAAGAAGAGGGATATCACCTTGATTCCTTGATGATAATGGCAAAAATTATTCTTGATTCCCTAAAATGTAGTGTAGAATCTGGTGCTTCAAAAATGTAGAGCCTTTCTTTGAGTGGATGTCGGGTCCTTGAGATATTCTTGTGATAATTATTGCGAAATATGTGAACTTATAAAGGATACTTCAATTGAAACACCCTTATTTGGATGAGTTATGGTTTTGAGGTCATATTATTGTCGTTTCTTCTAAATGGTGTGATCCTTGAAATGAATAGTCCTTCTTGATGCTCCTTAGTTTGTTCGACCTTGATGTATCTGATGAGCCCTGGTATTGCACCAAGAGTGCTGCAACTCCCAGGGGCTGCCCTACTTTACTTTATCAACCCGGGGTTCGTACAAACTTGGAGGTGACAGTGCTATATACGCAGTAGATGCATTCTACTTATGTCATCCTCTTCCCCTCTACGAAAGGGTGCTACTTATAGGGGTTCTCAGTGAATTATGTCACACTTCAATGAAACTAAAATAAATTTCAAAAAGGAAATGACATAAAGGAAGCTAAACTAAATTGTTGAATCTACCATGCTTCTATCCATGCAACTAAGTTATCCATGACTTAATTCTAATTGAAAAAGTGTTGATTTCAGTCTGGAGGGAAAGGGCTAAAGATGCTAATGGAAGGCTTAACACATGAATCAGGGCTCAAAGGAGTGAAAATGGGGGTTAGACTTTATTAAAATGCATAATATCGCAAATGAAAAGTGTGATGGTAGAATTGTGATGGGATAGACAGTGAAAAATGTGAAATGCGGTAAGTCAGATGACGTGGCAGGAGGACAGGTGGCAAGGTGCTTTGACAATATTGTAATCAGCATTGGGAGCGATGAGTATTAATGGGAGCCAAATAAAAATTGCAATTTACGATGTGGCAGAGTACGGAGAATATCGCAATCGGTGTTGGGAGCGGTAAGTATTAACGGGAACCAAATAAATATGCAATGCGATTTGTGATGAGTCAGATGACGTGGCAGTGGGACCGGTGGTGGAGCGCGATACCAATATCGCAATCGGAAGACAGGAGCGGTAAGTGTTAACAAGAAGCGAATAAAAATTGCGAAATGTGATTTGCGACAGGATAAATATTGCGAAATGTGATTTGTGATTTGCAGTGTGGCAGAGTACGGAGCGATATCGCAATCAGCGTTTGGAGCGGTAAGTCTTAAAGGAAAAGGGAAAAAGGTTGCGAAATGCGATTTTTGAAAAGGGAAAAGGTTGTGATCTGCGATAGGATAAAGATTGTGAAGTGCAATTTGTGATGTACAGTAGCGGGAAGTTCGAGGAGCAAGGGCAGAGGTCAAGTTTCAATGATTTTCAAACATTTTGCATTAAAAATGGTAAGGCAACCGTGACAAATAAAAACAAAGGAATAAAGTTAGTTGAATGGTTTAAGTGTTTTTATGAATAAAAAGGTGGGTGCCACAGTGAGAGGAAGTGGGAAAAAGTGGAAATGGAGGGAGTAACAACAATGCGTAGAGTGCGAAGACAAAGATGGAGAATGAAGCGAGGAGGCACCAAAGAGTTTCTCTGGGGTTTTAACAATAATTCCTATAGTCAACCTACTAACTTATGCGCAAGGAAACAGACGAATGCGTAAAAATACAGTCCAAAGGGAGACTAAAAATTGGTAATGCAACTCTACTTTTAATCTCAGAAACAATGAACATAAATCAAGTTTAGGTTTTGTGGGAAGGTTTACTATCCTCGAGCTCTATTGACAGAGAAGAGAAGGGGGTATTGATCCACAAATTTTGTATTTTTCCTCTACTGTATTACTCTCGTAAGCAAATGAAGATACAAAAACAAACTGAAGGAAAAACTAAACAACAATGAAACTATCAGAAGCATAACTAACTAAATGACATAAACAAAACTAGCTAAATGACAGACATGAAAGAATGAAAACAACAGATAAGCTGAGGCACATGGGTTGGGCCCTAACCCACGAGCCTAGATCTCTAGAACTAAATCAGTAAAATGGAGTATGTTTACTCATTTCGGGAAGAGAATAGCCGCGTTACATTTCTAAAAGTTTTATCACTGAGTACAATAATACAAATATTAATAGCTTGCAATAAAAGTTATGAATGGAATCGAATGGAAGTCAACCCTAATTAGCTCTTTATCAGCTACTAAAGGGAAGTTACCAACAACTCCCTAGAAATTAGGTAATGAGTCCACTTGACTCCAAGTGAAGTATGGCTTTGAGTGCACTTGGTCTTCGATTTTCTTAGCTGCCTTTGATAGTTAAGGAGGGTGGAAAACCCCTTGAATCTCTCTAATATTTCTCGATATTTCCTGATATTGTGCTCATTTATTATTTAATCTTGATCTTTCAGTGGCAAGGAGAAAGTCCCTAAATTATATCCTTCTCCAAATCTGCATAATCTACCAAATATTCTCACAATTTTCTACAAAATAAACCAATATTAGGCACAAATATGCAATCACCTTTAAACCTTCCTAAGAAAATTAAAGCATAAGAAAACATTATTAAGTGCAGAAGGAGAGATTTAATATATCTTTTCATGCGCATAAGGAAGGTAGATGGGCTTAAGAAAGGTTAGATGGGCCTTAATTTATGTCTAATTTAGAGGCCCATCAATATCTCTTCTTAATGATTAAATGTCCTCTTTGATGTCTTGAAATTTCTTGATACTCCTTTGATGGCCCTTATTTAAGATGCCTTTCCTTGTCTTGTCACCTTAGCTTTGATACCATGTTGAGAAATTTAGGGCAACTAGATTAGGTTATTTCTCTTATTTTGATAACTGTTTGTGATGTATTTTTACTTATATTTATTGCGCTGAGAGGCGTTATACAACCCAATATAGGGCACATGTGTAAATGTAATGCAAGAAAGTTTGTAAACATTTGTAATGTCGGCTGAGTATAGAGCACATGTGTAGATGTAATGTAAGAAAGTTTGTAAACATCTGTAATGTTGGCTCAATTGTAATCAATGTATTTGTAATTACACTGAAGGTGTTCTCTTTATGGAGTTGGTTGGGCAAACATTGTTCATCCTATCCAATCCCTGTACTCCACCTGTGCTCCAGATTCACCCTTCTATCCCGTCAAAATTTAACAAGTGTCAGATCCTAGACCATCGCAAAGAATATCCGTATGAATTTTCTGCACTTTAACGTTCTAACGGCGTGCTTGTGGCATTCCAGAATGAGGGCTCTTTGACTTCCCATCGGCCGAGAAGTTCGCTTCATATTTCCCACTGATTCCCAAAAAATAATCGACCCACTGCTTCCCGAGGGCTTCTATTGTAATGTTGTGGTCTTCGCATATGCGAAGACAACAACAGGAGAGCTGGGAAACAAGTTGTTGTCTTTCAATGTGAAATTGATGAGGCATGCCGATCGGAATGGTTGTAAACAATGAGTACGTGAGGTCAGTTATAGACTTCATGGAATTGAAAGGGCGTCATCGCATCACAATCGCAATTTCCGTCTTTTCTGCTTTCGACATTTCCAAAATGGGTTTCCGAGATGTAGACTTCGGTTGGGGAAAGGTCGTCTACGGAGGGCCTGCAGGGAGCGAAATTGAAGCCCTTGCCGACAAGTTATGCCTCTTTACGGTGCATCGAAATACAAACGGCTTGGAAGGGATAGTTGTTGCCCTCAGCTTGCCCTCCCTTGTCATGCAAATATTTGAAGATGAAATGAGTAGATTCGTTGCCCTGCAATCAAATATTTGAACATAGAAATGATAAAGATTATGGTCTGTGTGTTTTGTGTTGTTGTTAAAGTAACTTAAATATGCTAAAAATTCACAAAATATGCAATTAAATTCTTGTGGATGCTTGGTTCTTATTGCTCTAAAACGAGGTTTCTTGTTTCATTGTAAAGAAAATATTTATAATTTTTAAGACATTCAAATTCTGAAATATAAAATATCATTTCCCTTTAGCTGACATATTTCAAATATTGAAGATTATTTCTATATGGCCATCATTTCAACTAAAGAATATTATATATAGATTACCATCTTTCTCTTCACTTCGTGCATCTAAATCTTGTTCAACGACACAACCACTCATGGTTTTTGAATAAAAATGTAGTTTAGTTTTTCTAGGTTTTGAAGTTTTTGTCCTTAAATTTCAAAAATAATTATTGAAATTAGTAGATATGTGTTAAAATCAAAAGTTGTTCAAAAAGTTTAAAAACTCATTTAAAACAATTAAAATCAAAAGGCAACAACATGTTGTAGATTCAATTTTTTGTCTAGCTTTATGAAGTTGTCCTATGTGTTTAATTTACCCAAGTGATAAAAGAAATCATGCTAAAACTAATTCATTTTATCTTCAGAACTTTCCTGATTTTCCCAATTCTTTAATTCCTTCAGTGTCCCTTTGCACCTTTAGGAGAAATTGCTAGTAATTATCTATGTTGAGATTTATATTTAAGAACACTCAAAAAAAAAAAGTATGGTAATTAAATAAAAATATAAATAAACCAGAGGTATGGTAAATAAATAAAACCTCTTTCTACACTTGCTCCATATGTATGGTAAATAAATAAAAATATAAATAAATTGGAGGTATGGTGAATAAATACAACCTTTTTTTATATTTACTCCATAAACCTCTTTATATTTACGAAAACTTTTATTTACGTGAAGCCTATGTGTCAAATAGCATGGGAAAAATTATTATTAATACCACGGGCCAAATACAATATTTATAAAATAGGTATGGTAAATAAATAAATATAAAAGATGTAGAAAGAAGTATGGTAAATAAATAAAAATATAAATAAACCAAAGGTATGGTAAATAAATAAAACCTATTTTATATTTACTCCATAATTCTCTTTGTATTTATGAACACTCAAAAAAGATGTTTTATTTAGGTGAAGCTGTGGGCCAAATTAATATCAATACCAGACAAAAAAAGAAAGAGATTATTAACCCTAATATTAATATTAAATTATTATTATTATTATTAAATATAATATTCAGTATTATTAAATTTAATTACTTTGGATTTATACAATATTAAATTTGTTATATTATAATATATATTAATATATCATGATATATATTAACTCTAGATATATATGGGAAGGAAGAACAAAGACAAAGAGAGATAGAGGTGGAGAGATAGGGGAGTGAGAAGGGAGAGATGGAGATAAACTAAAGGAGAGGGGAGAGGAGGAATGAATAGAGGGAGAGGGAGAGGGAGACACAAAGATGGAGGGGGGGGAGAGAGAAGGAGAGAGGGAGGGAGGGAGATAGTGAGAGGATCAGAGGGCAACGAGAGAGAGAGAGAGAGAGGAGAGAAAGGGAGAGAGATGGAGAGAGTGTGTATGTTTAGGGGTGAGATAAAGAGCCAAAGAATGAGAGATAGAGAGAAGGGGAGATATAAGGAGAAGGAAGGAGATAAGGGGGGAGAGAAGGAGACATAAGCAGAGAGGGAGGGATATAGTAACATAGAGAGAGAGAGAGAGGATTGGACGGCAAAGAGAGAGATATATAGAGAGGATTGGAGGACACACACACACGCACATAGAGTGGTGGGGTAAGAGACAGGGAGGTAGAAGAGAAAGGGAGAGAGAGGAGGAGAGTAACGGGGGAAGAGATAGTATTGGAGGGTAGAGAGAGAGAGAGAGATGGGGGGAGGAGTGAAAAGGGGTAGATGCAGAGAGAATGTGTATGTTTGGGGGTGAGATAAAGAGACAAAGAATGAGAGATGGAGAGAAGGAGGGAAGAAGGGATATAATAACAGATTTGGACGGTGAAGAGAGAGAGAGAGATAGGTGGGAGAGATAGAGAGAGAGAGAGATGAAGTAAGAGATAGGATGTTAGAGTGGAAAGAGGGAGGGATAGAGAGATGGAGTTGAAGAGGGAGAGAGAGGGAGGTAAGAAGAAAGAGATAGAGAGAGAGAGGGAGTCATAAGGAAGATTGAGAGATAGGGAGAGAAGGGGAAGATAAAAATATATATATGGAAGGTGAAGAGAGGGAATAAGAGAGAGAGGGAGGGAGGTATAAGAGAAAAAATATAGATATATGGGTGAGGTAGAGATAAAAATAAGGAGAGAAGGAGGGAGATATAGATATATGTGTACATTGAATTTTGTGTTATAGTAATTAAACCTATTAATATTGAAGAGCAAGAGAGACAAGGTAAGATGTTTACTACAACAACTCGAGCTAAAGATTTAAATGGTTCATGATTTCAACCATCATCTTCATATAATGGATAAGAAAAGATACAAAACTAACAAGGGTAACAATAGGAATAGTAGAAGAAAATAGTTTGAGATTGAACACAATGAATACTATTTTTAATTGGCTACATTCTTAGTATTCACATTTTCTATCATTGAACACTATTATTGTCACTTTGCATTCAAAATTTTTGTTTCATCATTTTTCATCATTAAAGTTATTAGCAATATTTATCATCTCAAAAAACTAAGGTAACTAAGAAAATTTAAAATTAAAATGACCAGGTTAATCTCAGACATATTTAGCATATTTAAAATGAATATATTAATATTATAAATATTTACATATTATTGATAAAATTAATCATATCTTCGATAGATTTTCCTTGGCCACACATGACTGAAACCAGCCTAGATCCAACTTAACTCCATATCTATCAAGCGCCGAGAGGGATGAAATCTCTCGAAGTGCAAACCTTTCCTCAATTTTTGCAGTAAAAAAATAGGTTTTCACCTCGAGAGATTTGATCCCTCTCGGCGCTTGATATATCCGGAGTTAAGATGGATCTAGGCTCGTTATATTCTTTTATAACTTGATTATTATTGTGTCTTTATCATTAAACAAATAAAAAACTATAAAGAACAATGAAAAAAGAGGACTCAATATATAGGCGACCATCCAAGGCCAAAACCTCTCCAATTGAGAGGAAACCCACCAGAATTCTTCTCTTCTTATAGAACTTAAATTGACGAATTCAAAGACCCATGAACCTTGGCCAAGACTCTCTAATACAAATTCAAATATTTCCTTATTTAGGAGCTTTCCTTCCAATAATTCCTTAGAAACTTCTACAATTTCGACCTCTAGCAGATTCTTTTACAACTTCGTCCTCCCAATAGATTCTTCTGCAATTTTGATCCAGCGGTTTCTTCTGGAACTTTGTCCCAACAGTTTCTTCTGCAACATCAACCACAACAACTATTCAACACTTCGAATTTCCCAGCTACTTTCAAGCACTTTGAATTTCCCAACAACTTTCCAGCACTTCGACTTTCCCAACAACTTTCCAGCACTTCAACTTACCCAGCAACAAGAACCCTAACACAAGAGAGAGAGAGAGAGAGGCCCATAATTTTGATATTTCTCTTCTTATTCTTTCTCATACTTTTACAACTTATATCTTTAGGAGATCGAACTTGCTTGAGAGTGTGTCCAAATGAGGTCTAGTTCCTTCTTATTTATAGGCTTTTGAGTGGTACAAATTGTTATCTTGAGGCTGACTTGAACTTTCATGTAGGCTAACTTGCTTGAGTCACCATGACAAGGCCTTGGAGGGTATTTGACTCTATTTTTGACTCAAGTAAAATTTATTTACTATATGTAACATGCCCAAATGGGTCTTCCATACATGACAATGACTCAATGGACTTTATGAAAAACCTAGAAGCAATCAATGGGTGACCTAAAAATATTTTTTTATTGAGCATGAAACCTATGCCTCAAGAACAAGAATAATAAATTTATTTTTTTCTATTTTCATTAAATACATAAAATAATGATTACATATGTCATTATGAAGACCGAACCTAGTTAGATATTTCAACAATAACTAGCTTTCATCAATTTGTCTTATTCAACATTTTTCTCCTTTGACTTCATCGAGGGCATATACAATGCTTGTGGTTTTGTTTGCATTTGCCCCTAATTTTCCTAAACCTGCTTTCATTATCTCACATACATTGGGATGAAATGTGAGGTTGTAAGCTTGATTAGACATTTGAATGACACTTGGAAGATTGTGTTTTGGCCCTTCAACATACAAGACATTCTATGTTTCAGACTTTCAATCATCAAGATTGGTCGCACTATTTCCACCTATCATTGTAGAAGCATTATCCCCAAAGGTAGCACTGGTTCCCTTTTTTTAATATTAGCAAAATTCATTTTGATCCCTTGTCATGTGTTTTGAACATTCACTATCAATGTACCATTGGATTCATTTGTTTTTAGCATACAATGAAAGTCCTCATTATTCCTTCTTCTATTCTTTTTGCTTCCTTTTCCACATCTTTGTGTATTGTTCTTTATGCCAAGTAAGAATACTTTATTCCCTGTTCTTTTTAGGAGACTTTATTATTCGGCTTCTATAGTCACGTGTATGTTCCCATGATTATAACACTTAATATTGTAATCACGTAGGGGAGCAAACAAATTGTAGTTTCTATTAACCCACGATAACTTTTGGTTTTTTTGCTCATAAAATCATTCTTTGAGGTGTCATAAGATCTTCTATTTCCATATCTCACATGATCACTTCTTGAATAAGATCGGCAATCTATTGCTTTATGACTAAAATTATTACAAGAAAAATAATAGCTGAGGAAAATGTTTTAGTACTGGGTTGTGAAAGGCCTTCTTGGTGGAACAACTCTTATAAACTCATTCTCGTTGTTCTTGTGAGAATAATCATGTTTTTGTTGGTCCTCATTTACTTTCGTGTTGTTGCTTTAAATGTTAAAGGAGTATTTTGATCATATTATTATAATTTTCAGGATTTTCTTCGTTTCCTTTTCTGATGTCTTTGTGACATTAATGTTTGCATCTCCCTTAGGGGTCCTTTTTTTTCATCGTAACCAAGACCTATCTTGATGAATTGTTGCCTTTAGCAACTGAGAACATTTTCTCTATTTCATTTTTTAAGGAAACGATTTCAACTCCTAACAAGTTCTAGTATTTTTCTTACTTTTTTCTTTCAACTAGCTTCTCACTAATTCTTCTATCATTTTTTTCTCTTCTAGCTGAGTCTTCAAGATGATAATTTTTTTTTTTAGTTTCATCAAGATCGTGATCCTTCTTTTCATATTTATGTAATTTTTCCTCCTTTTTTTATTCTTTTACACGAGCTTGTCTATTTCTTCTAAGACACTAATGAACTCTACTTCAACATTCACTTCCCCATCAATGTCTTCTTCTCCTTAATCTGGTTTTTCTTTTTGAATGTTTTCATTTTCCTTATCAATAGAATTTCTATCCTTGGCCCTGAAAAATAGTCCCTTGTCATTTTCAAAAACATGTCCATCACTTTCTTCATACAATCTATTATCCTTTCTAGAGTAAAAACTCTTCTTCTCGGTATATTTTCCTCTTTTGTGTCTATAATGTTTTATTTTATTGTTGTCCATGCAGTCTTGTATAGACAATGATCAGGTGCTCTGTTAAGGCACTCCTTGATGTGAAGTCACCAGTTCAATTCCTCTCCCCAATCAGGGTGATATATTGGACATGTTGAAGATGTAGTTCTACCAAGCTTAAAAAGGAAATGTTTTCTTTTATTGTTATGTTCTTCTTCATCATCATCGTCACTTTTGAAGCGTAGCTTACCTTTGTATTTTCTAGATCCTCTTTTTAGATTTTTCACAAATAATGCTTCTTTTGTATCTGATTCATGGCTAGAACAATCACATGATTTGTATGCTTTTGTCTTCTTTAATGATTTGAAAGTTTGTTCCTTCTTTGTATGATTTTACTTTTATGTCCTCATTTCATATATAGTGATAATCCCATGTAGCTCATCCATCATCAGTATCTCTAGATCCTTCATATTTTCAATGGTAGAGACCTTGAAATAAACTATTAATGGGAGTGACCTTAGCACCTTTTGATTTATAATTGTTTCCTTAAAACTAGGTCCTTTGATGACGTTGACAATTTCATCTACATAGAAGAAATAGGTTACAACATTTTGTTCATATTTCATTTTCAAACTTTTGAATTGTCTTTTATGAGTTTGGAACTATTCCTTCTTCACATTGTCATCACCTTCATAGATGTTTTGAAGTTTTTCCAAAAAATATTTTGGCAATTTGCAATGCATCACCTTGACAAATTTTGATTTTCATAGACAGCTCATGATATCATTCATGGCATTTGCATTATGTTCACTATTTCTCTTCCCATACACATCTATTGGAGGATTTTTTGGGGTTGTGTAACCAATCATGATTGATTTCCAAATATCAAACCTAATCCATTAGATAATTTTGCATCCTTATGCTCCATAATGCATGGCTTGTTCTAGAAAAAAATGGGGCTTTATTAGTGTAGAAATATTACTGATTGCATGTGTGCTCTTAAAAAATACCTTCCAACAGTTATACTAATTTTGAAGGAATCTACTATGATACTAACTATTGAGCACGTGCTTATACTTGGTGGGAGGGGAGGTGAATCAATATAAGAAAATGTTTACTTATTTAGACATTCATGAACCATAAGAAAACAATCACATGTGATATCTATTTTTTGAAGAGCATGGAACATAAGATTCACATGGAACCCATTTTGAGAGAAAACCACAATTTGTTTTTTTATAATTCTTTGTAGGAGCCAACTTACTATTCCAAATTTTTATAGGCAGTGTTACACGTCATTTTGTCACCATTAGGAAAATGACCACAAATATGGATCTCTCGCTATCCAATGAACACTTTTTAGTGATCCCCTACAAAGTCTGAAGAAAAACCATTTTGAGAATTACAAGAACCATGTATTACATTATGAAAAAAACTTAACTTCAATCATTGTAGTGGGTTTCTCATTAAAAAATTGCAACAAACATGTTGAATAATTACAGTTTGCAAGAATTGTCTCACATTTCTATATTAAAAGGTGCGACAACCTTTTTACATGGGTAAAAATAAAAAGTAAATTATAGAATATTTATTGAGGAATCTTATCGCAACAACATGGAATCAAGCCCCTACTCGTCTAGACCTCATCCCAAGTTTGATGGATCCATTCCCACTCATTATGGAACCTATCTCCTCTTTTTGTGAATCTGATCCCATGGAAAATGGATCTCCAACCTCTTCTTCTCTCCTATAAATATAATGCAAGTCAAATGTAACATCCCTGGTGAAAAACCCATGTAAAATGTAATAAAGGAAAAAATAATAACCATGGTTGATGGTACACTTGTTCCAAGCTGAATGGTGGGAAAAACATCCTAGCGGGTGTTCATTTTGGTTATTATGGCTAAAGGAAATTGGAAAAGGCAATGGCAAAGGCTTTGGAAAGGAAAAAACATTTTTGGCATATTTATTTATGAAAATAATGGAAAACAAGAGAAAAGGGAGATGAAAGGTCACATGTCGCATGTGAGGAGGAAAATGAAGGAAAATAATGGAAAATGAAGAAAATAGAGGTGTCATTGATAAAAAGGCTTATGAGGATCATTTGGAAAGATTTTTCTCACAGTTATGGCTCTCTCATTATTTTTTTTCTCTCTCTCTCTCTCTCACTCTTAGACACTTGGATTTTCTTGGATCATTTTGGCATTGGACCAAAAAGGCAAGAAAGTAGGAAGAAGGAGGAAGAAAGCAAGGAGCAAGAATCAAGTAGCCACAACAAGATTCTTGGGAGGTATCGATTTGCATGTATGATTTCCTTACTCAATGTGGCATGCATGGTATTACATGTGGTTATTTTATATCTTGGCATGGGGTTTTCCAGGTGTGAGAGTGTTATCATCCTAGACTTGCCACTTATGGATAACCATGGTGTTGTGGAGTTCTCATAATTTGGTTGAGCTGGATTGTCAAATGGATTCGAAGCTGAGTGAGGTGGATCTACGAAATGACAAACACATGGCCTAGTGGTCCCTGAACCGGACTATGAATCACGGTAAATCCACTGGCCTAATAACCCCTGAATCGAACTGTGGGTTGCAGTAAAGCCAAGATTGTGTGCCTCGGTGGGCCTAGGAATCCTCGACCTGTGAATGGCAGTATATACGATAAATCCTAGAGGTGTTTTACCTAGGTTTAGGGCCTAGTGATCTTAGATGGATCGTGGTAACGCCTAGAGAGTATGTCGCAGTTTAGGGCCTAGTGATTCCTGATTCAGACTATGGATTACGGTAAAGCCTGAGAGACTAGAAGGCACTCAAATTCCTCATGATGTAGACGAAGAAATCTGATAGCATTCATGCTTGTTTGGTTTCTTTTTGGTTGGTTATGATTCCCACATTCATGCTTGGAATATGGCACGAGGGTGATTGGCTAAGGAGATATTTGGATCAGCCAATCTATGGTCGGTTGGAATGTGGAAGTCCCATATCCAGTTAGTTTTTACATTCAGTAATGAAGAGCTCATTCCTTTGGTATTTAGTATGCAAATGCATTGGTTATTATGTGGATTCTATTGTTGTTGTATCCATGGTATTTTTGTTGTTATTAACGGTTGGTTATAAGCATGTATTTTATCAGTGATGATGTATGAATATATCCATGTTTTTACTTGTAAATAAATGCACATTGCATCTGTGGTCAAATAGATTGTATTGCAACTAATGATGTAAGGGAGAAATGCTTCTTAGTGATTCTCATATAAGTATGAGACCCATATTCTTAAATAAGTTGTTTACAACTGTCGATTCAATGTTTGTGACATGTTTGAAAAAATGTATATCATGGCTAGGAGGGGTCCATATGATTTCTTGTTGATGTGATTGTTTTTGTATAATTGTGCTAATGTTATTTATAATCCCCTAAGTTTTCATGAATTTTTGGGCAGTGACCAGGCCTTTGGGCCTAAAAAGGTGGCTCAAATATTGGAGTTACAAGCACAAAAATGGGAACTTGGGGCCCTAGCCGCAGGCATGCAATGTTGTGCCTTGGGCTATAGCCTCCTGGCCGCAGGCATGCAGTGTCATACCTGCGGCTATGGCTCAAAAGGGTCAAAATGTCAGTGTGACCCAGGGGTAAAAGGCTTGAAGGGTTAGGTTGCTTCATGGGAGTGTTGTTGATATTGTAAAGGGTGTTTTTAATGTGTTTTCTGTCGGTTCCACTTCCTTAAGGTCACCTAGGAGGTTGAATTTCATTATAGTGGCCTCTCGTCGTATATTCACCCCGGTTGGTCGGTCACTTGGGTAAATGTGGGATGAGGGTGTTACATCAAAGAGGAAGGGGATGGCTTTTGAAGTACTTGGTTTATGCCCTTATGTTGTCTAATTGAGGTTGAAGGCTTTTCTGCAAAGGAAGGATTGGACATCTTTGAGAGGAGGTTTATGACATCAAGGCCAAGGTTGTAATATCCCCCTCTTATTTTTTAATACAATATATATTATTTTTCTCACATGAATTTCTTATTATTCATATTCATTGTATCAAAGTTCATTGATCTTTTGATTAATACTTGTTTGAACTTATTCATCTATAGTATTCTTTGATCCTTTTGTTTATCTTAGTTATTGCAGGTTTCAGTCTTGGAAGATTAAAATGGAGTAGGGAGAGGATTTAAGTGAAGACATATTTCGTTAAGCAAGGAATTCCCATTCAAACTTTACTAAAGAAAGATAATATGCATTGTTATGTTTGTTCTAGATTTGATTTGCAAGTCTAGGGAGATCGCTCTTGTCTACAAGAGTGATAAGTACACCAAACAAAATTGGTGACCATACTGGGAAACATTTAATTCTTCAGTGTCTTCCTTTGCCTTTTGTTGCCTTCCAGTACCTCCATTGTTTGTATTTTGATTCTTAAAACCTTGTTTATGCGACCTTTTGAGCATTTCTTATTTTTTCTTTTCCTATCACAATTGTCGCACTTTACTTGTAGCAACAAAGCGACAATTGTCGCATCTCGCCTGTGTTATAACTGTGACACCTCACAGGTGTGAACATTCTACCTGAAACTACATTATAAAAGTGAAAATTTTAGGTTTTTTGCGTGCTAGATCAAAAATTTGTTTTTCCTTTTGGTTTCTTGAATCTGTTATCTATTTGAAAAAAATTAAACCTTAGCTTGAATTGTCATGTTTAATTGTTATTTTGTGTTAGTTGTTTATCATTACATATTTAGTATTTTGGAATTGATTAGTTTCATTGATCTATGAAAAGATAGTTTCTTAGTTCTAGAAATTGGTTGTATGAATTTGTCTTCTTTCGGTGATCTGATCAAAGAATTCATTATGTATATGGTAAAAAAATATATATTATGTCCACAAAACGATAGATTAATTTGACCTTGGTTGTTTGTTTGGCTTGTCTTGGAAAGTTTGTTTGTTTGTGAAAAGTTTCCATTTACATTCCTTTTGACGTAATTAGTTTCTACTTGTTGATTGAAGTATTTATAGTCCTTTTTTTTATTCCTTTCCATTGAATATTTGGTTTTCAAAAATAAAAATAAAAATTATTGTATTGTAGTTCATTGGTGAAGCATTTTTTTGCTTGAATTTTAAAGAAATAAGTTCCATTTTGTAAATTTTGGTGGCTAATAATCGTGTGTTCTACATTTATTTGATTCTCATTACAAAAAAAATGGTTCATGTTTCTTGCTTTGAATTTGACACTTGTTTTTTTCTTCAAACCTCTGTTCCTTACTCTAGTTAGTATTCATTGAATGAAAGAGTTCGGATTATCATATTTTCTGCATTGACACTCGGGTCATCGAAATTTCATTAGTTTCATGTTCATCAACCTATTGAGTAAAAATAACCTTAAAAACAACGCTAATAAAATAAATTATAATTTTTATATTTCTAGGGCTCATTACACCTACATTATATTAGACTATAGGACTTTGGAATAGGAGATTGAATTAACTTTCCAAAGCTACAAACAAACAATAGTATCTTGTGGTAGGGATTAAATCAATTTATTATATTTTGGCTCTAGGAAGCTCCTCTAACAAGGGAGTCAAGCACGTGGTCATATCGAACCTAGTGAAGTAATTGACCCTGCTTCATTAGTTACAATAATGTGATTTTCACATATTACAAATGGTGTCGAAAGGCACTCGGGGATCAATTGGGATGAAACTTCCAAGTAGATGATGGGCCTTACGGTTCCCTACCCTTGTGTGTATGTTTGTTTATCGACTATCCCCCTAGGTCAAGTTGTTGTATGTGGTAACCTTAGTGACCATATTCTTAGGGCTTTTACCAAAGGTGATGCTGAGTGTTATGCAACAAGCTCACAAAACATAAGAAAAGATAGATCAATGACTTAGAAATTAGCCTCTTCGAGGGGGAAACCTCCTTTACATCAAATAAATGAACAATTATTGGATGATACAAATGAGAAGACCTCCTTGGTATATATAGGAGTCTAAGGGTTCACAATATAATTAGAGCCTATATAACAATAATAATGCAAGGGCACAACAATAACAATAGTGGGCTTCTATGGGGCACAACAATAACAATATGGGGCTACATGGGCACGATAATAACAATAAGGGGGATACACTAACAATAACAATATGGGTGCTACACTAGTATTATAGGGACCTAACATGTCCCTTCCCTTCAAAAAAAAGTGTTGTCCTAAATGCTTGTGTAGTTCTTCCACTTAATGAGATAGTCTGATATTAATCAATTTCGTAGCTATCGGGTTATTGTTTCTATGACTGCTTCAGGATCCGATATAATTTTTCCTTCCTCATCAAGTTTTGGAAATAATGTTTGAGCTAAGAACTTGTCACCAATCACCTTCTTTAATCATGAAACATGGAAAACTGGGTGTATTTGGGAAGATGCAGGCAACTCCAATGTGTATGCCATAGTACCAATATTTTTCAACACCTTTTAAGGACAATATTACTTGGGTGATAATGCATTATCCTTCTTATCTTGCTTAAGGAACATTTTTGTGTATGGATGTAGCCATAAAAATGCCTAGTCACCTACGTCAAAAATTATTTCACTGCGATGTTGATATGCCTATTTTTTCATTCGATTCTACACCATAGTGAGGTTATCCTTTAAGAGTTAAAGAACTTGTTGTTCATGCTCGATGTGATCTTCCACTGCCCTAACCTTACAATTCTCTCTTAAAGCTGATGTGATGGATCGTGGATGATATCCATAAAGTGCCATAAATGGGGTCATTCTTGCTGCGGTATGGAAGGAAGTGTTATACCACCATTCATCCAAAGGTAACCACTTGACCCATTGTGTTTGTTTATCAGATACAAAGGAACAAATATATCCTTCCAAAATTTTGTTCATTATCTCAGATTACCCGTTAGATTGAGGATGATAAGATTAGCTATGAGCTAATTGAGTACCAAGACAAGAAAATAATCCCATATAAAAATTTCTAGTGAAAATGGGATATCTATCACTTAAAATAATATTTGGGTTTCCATGTGGCTTTTGAATTGTTTCTGTAAATGTAGTAGCAACTATACTGGCTTTAAAAGGATGATATAATGCAAAAAAGTGTGCATATATGGTAAGTCTATAAACTAACACAATGATGACACTCTTTCATTCAAACTTGGGTAAAATTGTGATAAAATCCATTGAGACCTCCTCCCAACCCTGACTTGGAATGACGAAATGTTGTAATATATCTTGCGTCTTAATTGACTGAACTTTATTTTGTTGGCAAACCAAACATTCATCCACAAACTTCTAAATATAAGATTTAAGGCCATACCAAAATAGTTCCTTATTGACCCCGTGGTATGTTTTTAAAAATATTGAATGCATTCCTAAAGGAGAGGTGTGCAATTCCAATATAATATTTTGTTTGATTTGGGAATTCTTACATAGATATAAGCGATATTTGTACCATAATGAGTCATTTTTCCAGATAAATGTATCAGACGTATTGGTATCTTGTTGTAACCTTTAAATGTGTTTCCACACCTCTTCGTCATTCTTCCATTCCTCCCTTGTTTGAGTTATCCATTCAGGTTGGATTATAGAAATCACATAGAGTAATGCTTCCACGTCCTCATCCTTTCTTAAGAGTGCATCTGCGACAACATTTTGCTTCCCTTTTTTGTATATGAGTTCAAAGTCATAACCCAACATCTTAGTGACCCATTTTGCTTCCTTTTTGAAGATAATATTTGTTCCAAAAAGTATTTAAGACTATCGTGATTTGTTTTTACCTTTAAGTGCCTTCCCATTAGATAAGGCCACCATTGCTTCAAGACATGTAGTATTCCCAACATTTCCTTCTCATAAATAGGTTTGTGTAAATATTTTCCCTTGATTGGACAACTTTCAAAAGCAATCGGTATTCCTTCTTTCATGAAAAAACATCAATTCCATTTCCTGAGGCATCACATTCACCAATAAAGGTTTTTTTGAAGTCAGGAGTAGCTAAAACCAGAGCTTGGCATATTGCCTCTTTGAGACGTTCAAAGGAATTAGTTGCTTTTGGAGTCCAAAAAAATGCAACTTTCTTAAGTAATGTTGTTATAGGTGTTGTCATTTTCTCGTAGTTCTTAAAAAATTTGCGATAATACCCTATCAACCTGAGAAATCCTCAAATATGATTTACGTTTGTGGGGATTTTCCATTCCTTGATGGCTTTAATTTTGTTAGTATCTACCTTAACACACTCATGAGATACATTATGACCCAAATATTCCACCTCCTCTACCCTAAAGAAACATTTTGAGGATTTTGAATACAATTGTTTCTCCTCCAATATTTGAGCACCTTGTCAACACGTTGAACTTGATCCTTCCAAGACTTGTTGTAGATTAGTATATCATCAAAAAATACTAACACAACCTTTCTAAGGAAGGGCTTTAAAATGGAATTCATCAAACCTTGAAATGTCGAAGGTGCATTAGTAAGGCTAAAAGGCATGGCCAAAAATTCATAATGACCTTCATGAGTTATGAATGTTGTTTTCAAAATGTCTTCAGTCTTCATTCTAATTTGATGATATTCTGAACGAAGATCTAACTTGGTGAAGTAAATTTCTCCATGTAATTCATCCAAAAATTCATCAATGACACGAATGGGAAGTTTATCTTTAATAGTGAGCTTGTTGAGCTCCTTATAATCTAGGCACATACGCCATGATTTGTCCTTTCTTTTCCTTTCGAGGAAAATTTCAAGAAAATTTCTTGAAAATTAAAAAATATCATACCCAAATATTGTAACCATTGGACTCCTAATACAACATCAACACTACCCATTGGAATGGAAAGAATTGGACTATTAATTACATGTTCCCCCGTGGTTATATTTATATCATGACACTTCCTCGAGAAATTTATAATTTCTCTATTTGCAACCATCAATTGACACTTTGTTGTTGGCTATAGAAAGTAATTCAATTCCTTGGTTATCTTACAATGAATAAAATTATGGGTACTACCAGAATCGATCAACACTATTACCTATTTTTTCTTGATATGACCTTCTATCTAAGGGTTTGAGGAGTGGTAACTCCTGCCAATTCATTACAAGATATGGTTGGATTCATTTCTTCTTTCTCTGGGTTGGTTATGGGTGTATATCCTCTTCCTTTGATGTTTCTTGTTCCTTTTCTTCCTCCTCATCACAATCTATGTAAAATTATTTATTTTCAGCACACTTATGAGCCTTAGTGTATTTGCTATCACAACTGTAACAAATCCCTTTTTATCTTTTTTCCTCCAGTTGTTGTGGTGTCAACCTTGTAGGTTGTGGGAGGCTAGGAGAAGCAATATTTCCATCTTTATATTTGTGAGTGGTATACTTCCTTGTTGCCACAATTTTTCTTTCAATTTTTCTTGCCACCTTGAATTCCTTCTCCAATGAACTAGGTTCCCAAAGATGAACCTCATGTTGGATGTTATCCTTTAAAGTCCATATGAAGACATAACTCCTATAATCCTCTGGAATATCATTTACCTTGATATTCACTATTTAGAAGTCCTTAATGTGCTATGTCGTTGAACCCTTTTGTTTGAGATTTGTCAATTTCCTAAAGAAGGTATTTCTCTTTGTATCCTCATAATGTGCTACCAATTCTTCCGCAAAAAACTTCCAAGTGACAATTGATTTATGATAACAAAGTAATGTGTACCTTTTGTGTGTGTGATACGTCATGTAGATCAAAGAATTTCTCCATTTGTAGTATCCATGTTACCATATCCTTGCCATCAAACTTCATCATATCAATTTTTGGAATGTGGTCGGCCTTAAACCCGACATTGGATCTCTAAAATCACAATTCATATTATGTTTGTCTTCATCATGATTTTCATGGATTGCCTTGTCACCACTAGGAAACCTTTCTTGCAGCAACTTTTTTCAACCCTTCCAACTTGACATCCACCGTGTCCATGTATACTTTAAAAACTCCCATGCCTAATTTTAAACCATTCATGTCACTTTTTATACCATCCATGTCTCCTTTTATGTAATCTTTGTTAGCTCTTTGTGAGAGAAAAATTTGTTGCACTTGGTCCCCTAATTTTCATATATCAGTTCTTCCTCTTCATGCATCATAGTAGAGTTTTCCAACGACTTAATGGGTGAAGAATTATTTTGTTTGGGAGGAATTTTAAAACCAAATCCTGATACTTATGCTTCAATATGGCCCTTTAAATCACTTCAAGCTGATTTTTAAAACAAAAGTGATGCAATTTAAATAATAATAATAATAATAATGCATACCCTTTTCTCACTTTTAAAAGCTCAATATTGAAATTCTTGTATCCATGTTGGTGAGCCCTGGTATTGCACCAAGAGTGTTGCAACTCCCAGGGGCTACCCTACTTTACTTTATCAACCCGGGGTTCGTACAAAATTGGAGGCGACAGTGCTATATACAGAGCAGATGCATTCTGTTCATGTCATCCTCTTCTGCTTTACAAAAGGGTGTTATTTCTTAAACTATGATAAAAATTGAAAAGTAAATTGTTGGAAGGAAATTAAAGAAAGGAAACTAACTTAATTTGTAGAAAGGAAATGATCGAAATGAAACTAATTTAATGTGCATAAAGGAAATGACAGAAATGAAACTAATTTAATTTGCATAAAGGAAATGGCAGAAATGAAACTAATTTAATTGCACTTAACTTTTCCAATCGACTAAACACACCCTATTCTATCTATCATGCTCCTATCTATGCAGCTATTCATGACCTAATTCTAATTTTAAGAGGTGTTACTTGTAGTTCAAAGAATAAAGGGGTAAAGGTGCTAACGAAGAGATAAACACATGAAACAAGGCTTAGAGGTGGAAACATGGGTTTAAACCTTATTAAAGCTTTATTATAGCACAAAAATGCTTTGGAGAAGAATATTTGAAAAGTGCGATGGCAGAGTTGCGATGGAGGATGGGAGTGCGATATGCGATATCGCAAAGTTGGAGGGATAGCAGAAGTGTTTTTCGGGAGTGGAAGAGAAATGCGAAATGTGATGAGGATAAAAATGCAAAGTGTGAAATGCGATGGGGCAAAAGTTGCGAAGTTCGAAATGCGACGGGGAAAAATTTGCGAAGTGCGAAATGCGACGGGGCAAAAGTTGCGAAGTGCGAAATGCGACAGGGAAAAAGTTGTGAAGTGCGAAATGTGACGGGTGACATGGAGGTAGGACCAGTGGTAGAGTGCGGTGACAATATCACAATCAACGTTGGGAGCGGTAAATCTTAAAATAAAAGGGAAAAGGTCGCGAAATGCACTTTGCGATGGGTGACATGGCAGTGGGACCGGTGGCATAGCGCGATACAAATATTGCAATCGGCAGACAAGAGCGGTAATCTTAAAAGGAAAAAGGAAAAATATGTAAAGTCTGATTTGTGAAAAGGTGAAGTACAGTGGCAGGAAGTTTGAGGAGCAAGGGCGGAGTGTGATAACAATATCGCAATCAGTAAAAATGAGCAGTAAGTCTTAAAGGGAAAATGGAAAAGATGCGAAGTGTGATTGCGTAAAGGCAAAGTACGGTAGCGGGAAGTTTGAGGAGCAAGGGCAGAGTGCGGTAACAATATCACAATCGGCAAAAAGGAGCGGTAAGTCTTAAAGGGAAAAGGGGAAAGATGCGAAGTGCGATTGCGAAAAGGATAACGTGGCAAAGGAGTATTGTAAGAATCTCGCAATTTTTCTTGGGATGGGAGAGCATAGACAAAGAACGTAAGAGATTTGCGATTTGCAATGAGCGAAGTAAAGTGAGCGATAGTTTCGAGGAGAAAAGGCAGAGGTCCAATTTTGATGGTTTTTCAAGCATTTTGCGTTAAAAAAGGTGTGGTGGTCGTGACTGATGAAAGCAAAGGAATAAGGCGGCTAGATATTTTAATTGTTTTTGGGAATAAAAGGTGGGTGCAACAGTTTAAAATAAGAGGAAAATGATGGAAATGGAGGTGTAAAAACAGTGTTCACGCCGTGAAGATAGAGATGGAAAATGAAGCGGGAAGGCGCCACAGAGCTGCTCTGAGGTTTTAGAAATAATTCCTGCAATCAACCTGCTAACTTATGCGCAAAGAAATAGACAAATGTGTAAAAATGCAGTGCAAAGGAAGACTGAAAAATGGTAATGCAACTCTACTTTTAATCTCAGGAACAGTGAACAGAGATCATTTTTTGGGTCTGTGGGAAGGTTCGCCCTCCTTGAGCTCTATTAACAGAGATGAGAAGGGGGTCTTGATCCACAACTTTTTTGGCTTTTATCCTCTATTCTATTACTCACAAGAAAATGAAACCTACAACAGCACACTGAAAGCAAAAATAAACAACAACTTGAAACATAAACGAAATTATCAGAAGCGGAACTAATGACATGACATCAAGCAGAGAACAAATGCAATAGAGAGGCTGAGGCACATGGATTGGGCCCTAACCCACAAGCCTAGCTCTCTGAAACTTAAATCATTAAAATGAAATCAGTCTGCTAATTTCATAAAAGAATAGCCTCATACATTTCTAAAAGGTTGATCACTGAGTAAAATAATAAAAAGCTCAATAGCTTGCAACAAAGTTCTGACCCTTCCTAGATCTAGATTTGCTCTATTTATTCTACAGTGCAGCTACCAACAGATCCCTAGAAAATAGTAATTGAGTCCACTTGAATCCAAGTAAACAAAGATTGAGTGCACTCCTCTTTGAGTTGCTTGGATGCCTCTAGAAATTGAATTGCTGGAGAGAATCCATGGGGATCCTTTGGCTGCCTTTGGAATTCGAATTGCTGGAGAGAATATTTGGGATCCTTTGGTTGTCTTTGAGAGTTAAGGAGGGTGGACAATCCTCCTATAATTTCTCCTCGCTGTCTCCTCCAAGTCTTGATGATAAAATTCTTAAAAAATGCTAATAATTCATGATTTTCTGCACTCAACCTCATATTATGAACTTAGAGTATGTTAGACTTAATCACCACTTATACTAGCAACATAAAACCAAATAATATTAAAAATACAAGAAAAAGATATCTAAAAAGGCAAAAAGGTGACCATTAACCCCTCCAAATATGTCTAATGGTGGAGCTCATCATCACCCCCCTACTAAATGGTTTCTCATCCTCTGAGCAACTAATCCTCATCCTACATTTCCTTCAAGGCTTTGACAAACCCCTTGATTTCTTGAGGAAGAAGTGTGGGAGTTTCCCCAAGGGGGTAAAAACCATTATTATTTTTTACATTCTCCCATTCTCTATCTTGTGCATGTGTATCCTTATCATCATTCAGCCCCAGTAACAAAGGTGGGCTGAGCTTTAGTCCCAACCATTGGATATTTTCGCCTGCGTGGCCCTCTTGTATAATGGTTCCCTTTCAAATGCACCCCTCAGTCTTTCTGGAGTATGGTACTCCCTATTCTTGAGGCTATGAGGGAGGTTGTTCCATCTCCTTTGGCCGGCCATAATGCACTCATCTTATATCTGCCTAAAAACATCATGAAAGTGGCCTATTACTTGCGTTTAAGTCTGAAGGTAGCTTTCAACTAGTGTAGGTGGTGAGCCCTTGTATTGCACCAAGAGTGCTACAACTCCCAGGGGTTTCCCTACTTTACTTTATCAACCCGGGGTTCGTACAAACTTTGAGGTGACAATGTTATATACACATTAGATGCATTCTATTCATGTCATCCTCTTTACCTTACGAAAGGGTGCTATTTCTTAAACTATGAGAACAATTGGAAAGTAAATTGCTAGAAGGAAATGATAGAAAGGAAACTAAACTAAATTGTTGAAAGGAAATGACAAGAAAGGGAACTAAACTAAATTGTTGAAAGGAAATGACAAGAA
Organism: Pinus albicaulis; assembly: GCA_034641835.2. Classification (NCBI taxonomy): domain Eukaryota; kingdom Viridiplantae; phylum Streptophyta; class Pinopsida; order Pinales; family Pinaceae; genus Pinus; species Pinus albicaulis. The sequence goes on along the minus strand of CM076571.1, from coordinate 932,506,443 downwards.
TGAAACTAATTTAATTCGTAGAAAACAAATAGTAGAAATGAAACTAATTCTAACCCACACTTAACTTGGACAAATGGCTAAATGCACTCTACCTACCCTATGATCTATCGATCGTGCTTCTATCCATGCAACTAGGCTATCCATGACTTAATTCTAATTAAAAAGAGTTAAATTGCAACTCGGAGGGACGAAAAAGGGCTAAATGAGGTTAATGGGGGGTTTAACACATGAAACGAGGTTTAGAAGTGAAAAGAGGGCGTTAAACCCTTATAAAACCTTATTATAGCGCGAGGAATGACTTTGGAGTGGAAATAATTCAAAAGTGCGATGGTGGAGTGCAATGGAGGACAAAAGTTGCGATGTGTGATGTCGCAAGCGCAACTTCTCAAGTTTAAAGGGATAGCGGTAAGGATTGAAAAGAATGAAATAAGTTGTGCAAAGTGCGAAGTGTGACGCGGTAAATGTTGTGGGTTGCAATCTGCGTTCATTAGAGAGAGATACATGGAGAAATGATTTATTTTTTTCTAAGGCTTACTAGCTGCCTCAATGAGGTTTTGCACTAGTAGGTCTGCCTATGCGCCTCAAAGGAGGTTTTCACCTAGGATATATATATTTTTTCCAACCCAATGATCGCCTCATGGAGGTTTTCAATCGGTGATCCAATCTCATACACCTCAAAGAGGTTTTCATATGACATTTTATTCTTTCCATTTTTTTAATTTTTCTTTTTTCTCTCTTTCCTACTTTACTTGAAAAAAACAAAACCTTTTTCAAGTATAGGAATACTTCTAATGGAGCCATGTACACATCAAGATGTCAGATAAAATCACGTGCACACTTGGAATACATTCTTTTACATGTACCTGAATATGAGAGATGAATTGCTTTGACTGGGATTATATCAAGTATTGTTGGAGAAGAGTGCATTGCTGCAACTTAATGGATGTTTGGAACCATATGTCAATATAGTTATGATACCACTGGTCCACTTGCTGAGTTGGATCATCGTGGATGTCCTCCTCTATTATGACATTCAAATCTTCCTCTTTTTGTTGATTGTTCTCTTGAACACATGGAGGAAATGTTGGTAAACATGAGGAAACTTTCTCAACATTTGATTATGATTTCAGCTCTTCATCAAGTGCAACCCTTGATCTTTTGATCTCCTCATTCGTATCTTCTTCTTCTTTATGTTTTCCTTCAATGACATTAAGAAAATCTCTCATTTGTAATACCTTGCCTGAACTAAGATACAGACCATTTAGATCAAGAGGATGTGTTTGGTAGTGTTGTACCTCAGCATTGTAAGTGGGTTGAGATACTTCATGGTGTGGGTTTGGAAATGGTGGTACATGTAGTTGAGTGGGGGTGGAAATATGAGATGGATGTGGTTGAGGCTATGGTTGTGGTGGAGGTGGATGGTAGGGATAACATGGAGTTGGGTATGGAGGATATGGAGGGAAATATTGAGGATATTGTGGATTTTCCCAATAAGGACCTTGCCAACCATGTTGCCAAGAATGGTTTTGGGGGTGAATTGTCCAAGGTTGCTAAGGAGGGAGTGTATCCCAATTAGTTTGAGATGGATGCGAATAAGCTTGAAATTGTGAAGTGGATCCTTGCATCATATCAAGTTGACTAGTTTGCCAGGGTATCCTTGGAGCTACATAACATAGCTTCTTTGGTGATTTCCTTGCTCCATTGTCTTCTTTGTAAAATTATTTAAACTTTGGGAATGATGAACAACATTTAGTAGCATATGATTCTGCATGGATAACAAAAATATCAGCATCTTCCTTTTGCTCATTTTTCATTCTTAACATTTCTACTTGTTCACTTAGATTTCTAAGAATTTATGTTTTAAATTTATCAAGCAAATTTCCAAGTTCATCTTGCCTTACCAATGTTGACGTTGATTTAATTTCTCTTTCCCTTCCTCTTGATATGCGCTTGCATGTTTCACAAATTTCTTCAAATGACAATTGGTATACATCTCCTCTACTCATGAGATTAAGGAGATCAATCCACTCATCCATAATTGTTCTAAGTAAGAGGGTTTTTAGTGTGTCAAATCCTATATGATGCATTTTTTCCCTCTTAAAATTATACATGAATCTCTCTATTAGATCCTCAAGGCTCTCATCTTCTTCTTGGTTCATTCTAAAAATTTCTTCTCTAAGATCACAATCTTTATATTTTTCTAGGAATATCTTTTGCCTATCATTCCATGATATTATTGAATTAGTACCCAGACTCATGAACCGTATAAGAGCTCTTTCCTTCAATGTTGTAGGAAACAATCTCAATTTTTTGTGTGTGATAAGTAGCCATAAGACCTACAAAGTATCTCAAATTCAAAGAGAAATATTTTTGGATCCTCTGTCCTCATACCATGGAAGTTGGGAAGGAAATATGGAGGGATGTTCTTCATAGGTACACTGATGTCCATATCTTGAATGCGAAACCCAATAAGATCTTCTTCATTGTCATCATATCCATCCATCTCTTCTTCCTTCAAAAGTGTATGGTGATGTGGTTCTTACTGCACCACGTGGTCAAGTGGGGGGGTTGGTGTTAGAGAAGTATTTTTAAAAAATATTCTAAGTATCCCTACTCCTATGAGGCATGAAAATCATATTTTTTTGTATTTTTCAATATTTCATAAACAACATGAAAAAGGAAAGGAGAAAATAATGCTAAAACCGAATCAAAGCATCTACTAGACACCTCCCTGGCAATGGCGCCAAAAAGTGGTGAGCCCTGGTATTGCACCAAGAGTGCTGCAACTCCCAGGGGTTGCCCTGCTTTACTTTATCAACCAAAGGTTCGTATAAAATTTGAGGTGACAGTGCTATATACACAACAGATGCATTTTGTTCATGTCATCTTCTTCTGCTTTACGATAGGGTGCTACTTCTAGGTGTTCTTAGTGAATTCTGTTACACTTCAATGAAACTAAACTAAATTGCAGAAAGGAAATGATAGAAATGGAACTAATTTAATGTGCAGGAAGGAAATGACTGTAAGAAACTAAATTAAATTTCTTAAAAGAAGTGACAGGAATGAAACTAATTTAATTTGCAGAAAACAAATAGCAGAAAGGAAACTAATCCTAAACCACACTTAACTTGGCCAAATGGCTAAATGCGCTCTAATTATCCTATGGTCTATCTACCATGCTTCTATCCATGCAACTAGGCTATCCATGACTTAATTCTAATTAAAAAGAGTTAATTTGCAGCTTGGAGGGAATAAAAGGGATAAAAGAGGCCAATGGGGTTTAACACATGAAACGAGGTTTGGAAGCGGAAAGAGGGGGTTAAACCCTTATAAAAATTTATGATAGCATGAGAAATGACTTTGGAGCAGACATAACTCAAAAATGCAATGGTGGAGTGTGATGGAGGAAAAAAGTTGTGATGTGCGATGTTGCAATCGCAACTTCACAAGTTTAAAGGGATAGCGGTAAGGATTAACAAGAATGAACTAAAATGTGCGAAGTGAAATTGGCGACGCGGTAAAAGTTGCGAGTTGCGATCTATGATGTGATAAGTTCTGTGAAGTGTGACGAGCGACGTGGAAAAGTTATCACATCGGTAGAATGAGCGGTAAGCGTTATGCGAAAAGTGATTTCGCAATATCATAATTGCAAGAACGAGCAGTAAGTGTTAAGGGTAAAAGCTAAAGGATGTGAAGTGCGATTTGCGATGACGACGTGGTGGTGGGACCGAGGAGCAAAGGCGGAGTTCATGTTCTAATGGGTTTGAATGGTTTTTCACGTGTTTTGCATAAAAAGGGTAAAGCAACTGTGAATGGAGAAAAACAAAGTAATAAGGCTTGAAGGGCTTAAGTGCGTTAGGAAAAAGGGTAAGTGAAACACTAAAATGAGAAGAAAAGGAGGGGAATGGAGGCATAAGAGCAGTGTTTAGCCATGAAGAAAGAGATGGAAATTGAGTTGGAAAGGCGCCACGAAGCTACTCTGGGGTGTTAACATTAATTCCTGCAAACAAACCTGCAGATTCATGCACGGGAAAACATAAAAGAATGCATGATAAAACAATGAAAAGAAAGAAATTTTATTTTGCTTGTGGGGAGGTCAACCCTGACCACAAATTTTGAATTTTTCCTCTACTCTCTTACTCTCGTTAATAAAATAAATAACTACAACAACAAACTGAAAGCAAATACTAAACAACAATGAAACTATCATAAGCTAGCTAATTGTTCAAGAATAAAACTAAATAAATGGCAGAAACAAATCTAGCTAAATGACAGAAAGGAAAGAATGACAACAACAGAGAAGTTGAGGCACATGGGTTGGGCCCTAACCCACGAGCCCAGCTCTCTGGAACTAGATCAATAAAAAGGCATCTAAATACTCATTGCATTAAGAATATAGTCTTATTACATCCTGAAGGTCTTAATAACAAAAGCCTAATAGCTTGCAACAAAAGTTCTGAATGGAATCGAAGAATAAAATGGAATCGACTAGAATCAACCCACTAGCTAACTAACTAACCAAATCCTTCCTAGCTCTAGCTCTGCTCTATTTATTCTATAGGGCAGCTACCAACAACTCCCTTAAAAATGGTGATTCAGTCCACTTTGACTCCAAGTAAACATAGATTGAGTGCCTTTCGTCTTCAGTTGCTTAGCTGCCTCTTGGAATTCGATTTGCTTGAGACTCCAAGTGAGGTATGGCTTGAATGCACTTGGTCTTGAGTTTCTTGGCTACCTCTGGAATTCGAATTGCTGGAGGGGGATTTCATGAGGATCCTTTGGCTGCCTTTGAGAGTTAAGGAGGGTGGACAATCCCCTTGAATCTCTCCAAGATTTCTCCCTAATTTCTTGATTTTGTGCTCATCTCCAATCTTGATCTTCCAGTGGCAAGGAGCAAGTCCCTAAATCATCTCCTTCTCCAAATTTGTATAATCTGCCAAATATTCTCATAATATTCTACAAAAATAACCAATATTAGGCAAAAATATGCAACTACCTTTAATCCTGCCTAAGAACATATTAAAACATAAGAAAACATTATTAAGTGCAGAAGGAGAGATTTAATATATCCTTTTATGTGCATAAGGAAGGTAGATGGGCCTAAGAAAGGTTAGATGGGCCTTATTTTATGTCTAATTTAGAGGCCCATTAGCAGGGTCCCTTTCAATCTCTCGACGGTTAAGGATGAATCCTCTTGGGTTGAACAATTATGGTCTGATATATAAGGGTTATCTATTTCTTATTCCCATAACCCCCCACATCTATTTTTCTCTAGTGTCCTCATTCATCATCCAAGATACTAAAGCCATCAACTGCATATCCCCCATTGTAGGATTGGGGTCCCAAGTATCCATATTTGTCAGCACAAGGTTATGCACATAAAACTCTGCCATTTTTTCTTGTTCATCCATGTTAGCTTGCTTGTAGAAATCCATGAATCACCTATAATATTGGAAAGGTAGTGATCCACGGGAGGCTAGAGTTTTGATTTGAAATAGGAGCCATTGATCCTTGAGGTACATAGCATATGAGTCAGAAGGGTATATTTGTTGAAGGGCTTCTATGCATAAGTCTTCCATGGTGGCTACTTGCTACCATTTTTGCTGCAATTGCTCCTTCAATGCTACATTCTCTGCATGTGCCTTCTGCAGCTTCTCCTTCAGAATTGTTTCTTCGATTCTTTCCTTCTCCCTTGGTGATTCTTCAATGATACTTGGGCTCATGGGAGGAGTTTCTATCTCTCTCTGACTTATCCTATGACTCTTGTCAGCTTTGAAATACATAGAGGTATGCCTTTTTATGTTTGCGCTCAGAGGAGTTAAGGTGGCAACTACTTCTTTGTCTTGAGGGGATGTGGTGGTGTCCTGTGATTCTAATTCTTGCTCACTTTCTGCTACCTCTATGACTTATATTGCCATCTATTCCATTTTTCCTTGGCCCTTTGTATCTTCCTCTTATTCTTCTAGTTCTTATTGTTCATCTTCTGGTTCTTCTTCCTCTTCTGGTTCTTCTTCTCCTTCTTCTCTAAGGCTAGGAGAAAAGCTTCCCTTGGTCCCTTGCTACTATGTCTGATACGTGGTATAATTTAGAAGCTAGCTTGATTGCTGGTGATGTTGTTTTGCTGCTACTGCACGATGTTCACATATGCAGCCCACTCTCGGTACTGCTGTGTTGTGGGCTCCCTTCGGTCTATTTCCTTAAAAAATTCTCAATTCACTGGTTTGGATGAGACAGGATCTCTTTTGGAGCGCTTATGTAACTCGGCTTAGCTCCTGTTTCCACTGTAGATAGTTGGACCCTCTTCTTGTTAACTGGCTGATACTGTGTGTCTCCTCCACTCATTCTCCTCTACTCCACTTTATTTACATTTCCTTTTACATGCCTAGATGGTGTGACTTTGCAGTTCTCCCTAATCATACTTCATGATGGTGGCCAAGCTAGCTAGCCACCTTTCTTCCCCTTAAACTCTAAGTTTGAAAATTTAATTATTTATGGCTATTATGGATGCATAATGAGGGGTGAGAAGTTATACGTGAGTTTACCTGTTGTTGTCAAGGCATTTTTAGGAGCTGGAATTTGGAGAGAAGCCTCTTATATGCTGCGTTCTTCCTTATTTTCCTGTTTTCTGAGTGAGCAACTTGTTGAATGAGAAATTCTCTGAGTGATTTGTTGATCTTTCTTGTTGATTCTTCCCATTGTAGATGTTGCGTGGGGGTGCTCCAGATGCCATGGGTGGCACTCTTGTCTTTCTTGGGGTCTGCTTTATCAGCTCCTCTCTTTGTTTTTTCTTGCTATTCATTGGCATATTTTTGCGCTGTAGGAATTCCCTGATGTCTGTAGTAGTATGTGTTTTGCTTTCCTTGCTACATTGTGCTTAAGAATGGAGGAATGTGGTGTATGGAGGTGATGGAGTAAGTTTGTGAAAATGAATGGAGTGAATGATGGGATGGATGGTAAAATAGAAGAAGGGAAAAGAAGATGAATGCTTCCCTGTGTTTCCGAAAACCATTAGTAACGTGAAAAAAAACAAACATAGAAAACACAAAGATGCAGATGTATGTTTCTTGTCATGCCAGACCTTCCTTTGCAGCTGAACTACCTCCGTGTGAAGAAGTGCTTGCATTCTGAACTCATATAATCCATTTAGTTGCATCAACCTCTCTTTTTGGGCATTTCATAGATATAGATTTAATTCAGTTTCCATTCTTAAAGTATTGAATTCAAACTCAACTGAAAGTAGAGCCTTCTTACCATAGACTAGTTCATAAGGAGTGAATCTTGTTGTTGTCTCCAAGTAGTGTTGTAGGCCCAAGTAGCTTTTACCAATCTATATGCCCAATATATTTTGTTGTTGCTCACAACCTTGGTGAGGATGCTCTCTAAAGATCAGTTAGTTACTTCTACTTGGCCATTCGCCTAAGGGTGATAGGCAGTATAAGTTCTATGCTTAATCTTGTCCTTCCTCAAACTATTATCAATGAGGTGAGAGGTGAATTGTGATCCCTGATCAGTGACTATTTCTCTGGGGTATCCAAACTTGTAAAAAAAATTCTCTCTTAGAAATTCTGCTACTTTCTCCTCGATTTCTACCTTCACTGCTTTTGTTTTAGCCCAATTTGTCAGGTAATCAGTGCAAACTATGATATACTTCTTTTGTCCGGACGGTGGATCGATAGGTCCAACAAATTCCATGCCACACTTGTCAAATGGATCAAGAGCCACCTGAGGGTGCAAATGCATCTCATCCCTTTGCGTGGGTTTCCCCATCCTTTGGAACTGGTCACATCTACTAATGTATCTTCTAGAATCTTGGTGAAGGGTGGGCCAATAGTATCATGCATGCAAAACTTTGTAAGCAGTTTTGTTTGCAGCAAAGTGGCCTCCACATGGGCTATCATGACATTCAGAGAGGATATCAAAAAAATTTTCCTCCCTCACACATCTCCTTAGCATTTGATCAGGGCCTATCTTGAAAAGGTTTCCCCCAATCCATGCGAAAGGGGCGCTTTTTCTGATGATTCTTCTCCTCTTCCTAAATGAAAAATTAGGAGGGAGTCTCCCAGCAACCAAGTGGTTGGCTATATCAGCAAATGATGGTGAAAGTGCTGATATAGCAAAGAGATGCTCATCTGGCAGCTGGTCATCCACCATTCCTTCTTCACCTGCAGGGAGAGCTAACCTGGACAAAAAAATTGCAACAACATTCTCCTTTCCAGGTTTATCAACAATAGTCAAATCAAATTGTTGCAAAAGTAACAACCATCTAATTATCCTAGCATTATCATCAGGTTTTTTCATTAAATACTTGATGTTTGCATGGTTAGTGTGAACAAAGGTATTATATCTAGTTACATAATGCCTGAATTTGTTCAAAGCATGGACAATGGCTAACATCTCCTTCTCAGTAACAATATAATTCAGTTCGGCCTTAGAAAAGTTCTTGCTGATGAAATAAATGGCATAAGGGATTTTTTCCTCTAATTGTCCTAATGCTGCCCCTACAGCTTTGTCGGATGCATCAGTGTGGATGTGGAAAGGCAAAGTCCAATTTGGACCTCAGAGGATGGGGGCAACAATTAACTTTTCCTTAATGAGCTCGAAAGCCTCTTGACAAGGACCAAACCAAATAAACTCAGAATCCTTGGCCAATAACCCAAATAATGGCGAAGCCATCTTGCTAAAATCTTTGATGAACCTTATATAGTAATCAACTAAGCCTAAGAAACTCCTGACATGTTTCTGCTTTTGAGGAGGAGGTACCCTTTTGATGATAGTGATTTTGTTCGGGTCTACCTATATTCCTGCTTCGGATATGGAGTGTCCTAATACAACCCCTACTTTCTTCAGGAATTCACACTTTTCTGGGCTTAAGGAGAGATGCATCTCAATGCACCTTCTTAGTACTTTACCCAAATTGGAGAGGGATTCCTAGAAGTCATCCCCATATGGTTTGAAATCATCCATGTAGATTTCGATAGAGTCATGGAATAACTCAGAAAACATGCTTAGGACAGCTCTTTGGAAGGTAGTTGGGGCATTTCACAACCCAAAGGGTAGGAATCTATAAGCGAAGGTACCCCAAGGGTAGGTGAAAGTAGTCTTATCTCGGTCTTCAGGGCTGATTTGAATCTGATTGTACCCATTGAACCCATCTAAGAAGGAAAATAACTTCTTCCCCGCAAGGCCATCCAAGACTTGGTCTATAAAGGGCAAAGGGAAATGGTATTTTTTGGTGGCTTTGTTAAGTTCTCAATAATCAACACAAATTCTCCACTTCCCATTCTTCTTTGGGACTAAGACAAGAGGAGATACCCACTCATTGTTGAATATAGGATATATGAACCCTGCATCCAATAGTTTTTGCAGCTCTTCTCTGACTATGTCCTTTAGAGCCGATTTCATCCTTCTTTGGGGTTGTCTCACAGGCTTTCATCCTTATTTGATGTGAATATGATGTTTTCACACTGAAGGATGCACCCCTTCCATGTCCTTGTAATCCTAAGCAAATGCTTCCAAATTTTCTTTCAAAAGTTAGCAAAGCTGCTTCTCTTCTTCATTCGAGAGGTTTAGGTTGATTTTTAGAGATTTAGATGGGCCAAACTCAATAGCCTTGGTGGATTCAGAGGTTGACTCAGCTGAGTTCACTTCCACCCAAGGTTGGCTTTCAGACTCTTTAACTAAGGTTTCGAGAGGAATGTTAGTGGAGGACTGCTTTTGAATGGCATGGTCAATGATTTCATCTTCATCAAGCTGCCCCCCTCTAAGAATAGCATCGATGGTACACGTAGGGGCAGTGTTATATAACTAATCTTTTTCATCCTCCAACCATATAGGGATATCATGATCAAAGGAAGGCCAGGCTGGAGAATATAACACTAGTTGTTTAGATAAAGGCCCATTTTTTATAGTCATGTTTCTGGCCCGACAAATAATATAAGCATCTGCAGTGGCTAACCAATGGCTCCCTAAGATGAGGGGATAACCATTAAACTTGGTTTTTGGTTGCAGGACTAGGAAATCTATAGGACACTCCCAAGATTCAATGGTAACCATAACATCCTCAGCAATTTCTTCTGGAGTTACGGTGGACTGATCTGCAATTTGCAGAACTGTTGTGGTTTTCCTCAAAGTCCCTTGGAGATTAAGTTACAACATAGTTTCCTTGGCCATGACATTGATGGCAGTCCCTATATCATTAAGAGTGTTGGGGACTATGACACCATTTATATGCACATCAACAACTAGACTACCAGGGTCTAGGTACTTTGGAAATATCACCTTCCCAAGCATTAGGTCAGACATTTCTCCTACCACATTGATGGTGGGGGTATCTCTCCTCCCTCTCCCAGGTTTCTTGAAGAACTTTTCTTTGACGAGCCTATTGTAGATAGGGACATCCTTAATGGCCTGGAGAAGTGGTATCTTTACACACAAATTTTCCAATTCTCCCAGGAGTTTAGTCTCCTCTGGGGTGTGCTGACTAGGGTGGATCAAGCACTAAGGAAAAGGAGGTTGTTGGATCTGAGTGTTACCTTCTTCCTTTTCCTCCTCAACCTCTACAAGTGGAGATGGAGGATGTTCTTCTGGGAGTACTCTTCCCGACCTGAGATTAACCTCCTATATCTCCACAGCATAAGCTAGAAAGGATGTTTCTCCACTAGGAGCCTATTGTGCCTGTCTGTCATTCGGGTTCGGATTGGGTTGTGTAGGTATAGATAGCCTAGGTGGAGCAACATGAGTAAGATGAGGTTGAGTTTGGGGTGGAGGCATTAGAGCAGGTGGTTGATTTTGTTGAGGCCTCCACTCTTGGGATGGATTGTTCCACTGAGGTTGTTGTGGAACATACTGCTGAAATCATTGTTTTACTGGTTGAGGATGATATGAAGGGTTGTAAGGCCAAGTAGGAGGTAAGACCAGGATGGAGGAGTGGGGGTGTACTAGGTTGCATGGGTGCACTCTGATTGTTTTGATAATAAGAGTAAGGTGCACCTTGCATACCTTGTTGATATGACCAAGGGCCTTGAGGCCTTCTCTAGTCGATGAAACGTAGTTGCTTTGGCATTGCTTCCCCACCTTGATATACAGATTTAAGTCCAGGTAATGAGAGACACTTTTTTGTGGCATGATTCTCCTCACAGACTAAGCAAACCTCTATGACATTCAGTGGACATTCATTTCTTGGGTGATTTCTGGTACATCTAGGACAAAATATGGCTAGGTCTCTCTTTGCTTCCGCTTACTTCCTTTTAACCTACATTGTGTCCATTTGCAAAGCAAATGTGTGCAGAGCATGTCACTCTTGAATTCCTCTAACATGTTTCCAATCTCATGTTTTATGAATGTGGAAGAGGAAGGGGTATTGGATGTGGTTTGGCCAGCTCTGCCCGTCTTCCTAAATTCCCTATAATGGTTCCGGAAGACAATTTTGATTGTTTCATAAGGCAGTTGGTAGATATATCCTCCTGATAGCATATTCAAGGTTTCTATAATCTCTTCACTGATCCCTCAAAGAAGTACAATTTTAAGTGATGCAGGATCATGAGTACAGTTGGCTCTCTTATAGTTTAATTGAAACATCTCTTCATAGTCCTCTAGGGATTCATCAAGTCCTAGAGTCATCCTAAATATTTCATCCTTAGTTTCCTTGGACCTACAATAGTCTCTGTATTTGTTATTGAAGGTCTCTTCCATCTGTGCACAGGTAGTGATGCTATCCCCAGGCATACCCATGAACCAGCGCAAGGCTACATCCTTAAGGGTGGATGGGAATAGCTTCAACTTATGATCATCAGAGGTGTATTCATACGTCCTACAAACACAAGAAAATTCAAACATAAATGTGTCAGGGTCCTCAGAGGTAAGTCCATGAAAGTGTGGAAGAGATGAGGGGCTAATTTTTTTCATCATAGTTTCCCCATCTACCTCTCTTATGGGAAAGGCTCTTCGGATCCCTGTAGGTGAAGCAGGTCCCTCAGTTGGACCAAGGTCTTCTTATTCTTCTTCCCCAGTAGGTTCCATAGAGTATTCAAAAGGCTCTCCTATAGGAAGTTCAGTCTCATTGCCACCGAAGAAGAGTGAAGGGTGGCTAGGAGGTGATGTGGGGGTTTTAGGTAAGATTTGTCTTTGAGTATTCCTACTCCTACGAGGCATGAAAAACAAATCTTTTGTATTTTTCTCAATACTTATGAAATGACATGAAAATAAAGGAAAGTATAAAATAATGCTAAAACAAAATCAAAACATCTACTAGACACCTCCCCGGCAATGGCACCAAAAAGTGGTGAGCCCTAGTATTGCACCAAGAGTGCTGCAACTCCTAGGGGCTGCCCTACTTTACTTTATCAACCTCGGATTCGTACAAACTTGGAGGTGACAGTGTTATAGACACAACATATGCATTTTGTTCATGGCATCCTCTTCTGCTTTACGAAAGGGTGTTATTTCTTAAACTACGATAAAAAATGAAAAGTAAATTACTGGAAGGAAATGACAGAAAGTTTCCTAACTTAATTTGCATAAAGGAAATGACAAAAATTAAACTAATTTAATGTGTAGATAGGAAATGACAGAAATGAAACTAATTTCATTTGCAGAAAGGAAATGGGAGAAATGAAACTAATTTAAATTTCACTTAACTTGGCCAATCGGCTAAACACATCATGCTCTATCTATCATGCTCCTATCTATGTAGCTATTCATGACCTAATTCTAATTTGAAGAGATGTTTCTTGCAGTTCAGAGAAGAAAGGGGTAAAGGTGTTAATGGAGAGATAAACACATGAAACAAGGTTAGGAATTTGGCTTATGTGATCCATAAATTGTATGTAAAATTTTTCGGTGAAACAAGGTTATGAATTTGGCTTATGTGATCCATAAATTGTATGTAAAAAATTTCGGTGAAACAAGGTTATGAATTTGGTCTCTGGTTCAAAACGAGTCGACAAAATTTTCTTTGATGTGATTTTCAGCGAAATTTTTTACATGAAACAAGGCTTAGAGGTCGAAAGATGGGTTTAAACCTTATTAAAACTTTATTATAGAGAAAAAATGCTTCGGAGCGGAATGATTTGAAAAGTACGATGGAAAATTTGTGATGGAGGACGGGAGTGCGATATGCGATATTGCAATCGCAATATCATAATGTTGGAGGGATAGCAGAAGTGTTGTTTGAGAACGTGAGCGAAATGCAATGGGGATAAAAACTGCGAAGTGCGAAATGTGACAGGTGACATGGCGGTAGGACATACGGCGGAGTGTAATGAAAATATTGCAATCCGCGTCGGGAGTGGTAAGTCTTAAAAGAAAAGGGAAAAGGTTGCAAATTGCGATTTGCGACAAGTGACGTGGTGGTGGAACCGTTGGCGGAGCGTGATACCAATATCGCAATCAATGGACATGAGCGGTAATTCTTAAAATGAAAAAGGAAAAATATGCGAAGTGTGATTTGCGAAAAGGCGAAGTATGGTAGCGAGAAGTTCGAGGAGCAAGGGTGGAGTGCGATAACAATATCGCAATCAACAAAAAGGAGTGGTAAGTCTTAAAGGGAAAAGGGAAAATACGCGAAGTGCGATTGCGAAAAGGAAAAGTACGGTAGTGGGAAGTTCGAGGAGCAAGGGTGAAGTGCAATAACAATATCGCAATCAGCAAAAAGGAGCGGTAAGTCTTAAAGGGAAAAGGGAAAATATGTGAAGTGCGATTGCGAAAAGGATAACATGGCAAAGGAGTATGGTAAGAATATCACAATCGGGCTTGGGATGGGAGAGCATAAACAGAGAATGCAAGAGATCTATAATTTGCAATGAGCGAAGTACGGTGAGTGGGAGTTTCGAGGAGAAAAGGCAGAGGTCCAACTTTGATGGTTTTTCAAGCGATTTGCGTTAAAAAAGGTGCGGTGGTCATGACTGATGAAAGAAAAGGAATAAGGTGGCTAGATATTTTAAATGTTTTTGGGAATAAAAGGTAGGTGCAGCAGTTGCAAATAAGAGGAAAAGGAGGGAAATGGAGGCGTAAAAACAGTGTTTAGGCCATGAAGATAGAGATGGAAAATGAAGCGGGAAGGCGTCACAGAGCTGCTCTAGGGTTTTAGCAATAATTCCTGTAATCAACCTACTAACTTGTGTGCAGAGAAACAGACAAATGTAGTGCAAAAGAAGACTGAAAAATGGTAATGCAACTCTACTTTTAATCTCAAGAACAGTGAACAGAGATCAGTTTTTGGGTATGTGGGAAGGTTCGCCCTCCTCGAGCTCTATTGACAGAGATGAAAAGGGGGTCTTTATCCACAAATTTTTTGGGTTTTCTCCTATATTCTATTACTCATAAGAAAATGAAACCTACAACAACACACTGAAAGAAAAACTAAACAACAACTTGAAACATAAACATAATTATCAGAAGCGAAACTAATGACATGACAAAAAGCAGAGAAAAAATACAACAGAGAGGTTGAGGCACACAGATTGGGCCCTAACCCACGAGTCTAATCTCTGAAACTTAAATCAGTAAAATTAAATCAATCTGTTCATTTCATAAAAGAATAGCCTCATACATTTCTGAAAGGTTGATCACTGAGTAAAATAATAAAAATCTCAATAGCTTACAACAAAGTTCTGACCCTTCCTAGCTCTAGCTTTGCTCTATTTATTCTACAGGGAAGCTACCAAAAACTCCCTATAAAATAGTGATCGAGTCCACTTGACTCCAAGTAAACAAAGATTGAGTGCACTCCTCTTTGAGTTGCTTGGTTGCCTCTGGAACTCGAATTGCTAGAAAGAATCCTTGGGGATCCTTTGGCTGCCTTTGGAATTTAAATTGTTGGGGAGAATCTTTGGGATCCTTTGGCTGCCTTTGAGAGTTAAGGAGGGTGGACAATCCTCCTATAATTTCTCCTTGCTGTCTCCTCCAAGTCTTGATGATAAAATCCTTATAAAAATGCTAATAATTCATGATTTTTTGCACTCAACCTCATATTATGCACTCAGAGTATGTTAGCCCTAATCACCACCTATACTAGCATCATAAAACCAAATGATAATAAAAATGCAAGAAAAAGAGATCTAAGAAGGCAAAAAGGTGACCATTAACCCCTCCAAATATGTCCAATGATGGAGCTCATCACCTGTAATTTCAGTTCTCTGTGGTCTAAAATTTCATCATGTGGTATCCCTATGAGTCTTATTTCCAACACCACAATTCAGACCAATATTGGACTCTTCAAGATAAATGTATACCCAATATCCCACGATGGCCTCATTATGGACTAGTTTAGTAGAGGGAAATTGTACAAAATGCCATGTGTCACTATTCCAATGTTCGGCCCTAAAAACAATACACGATAAACTAAATTCCATGTGCTTTCAACCACTTTTTAGGAAATTCAAATTCGATGCTCGTATGGAAATTTATGATTATTTTCCCTACGTCACATGTTTGAGATTGAATTATGGAACATATGAAAACCATAATTTCTTCGCACCATATCTCATAAAATGTAGAGAACAAAGATCATAATTTTTTACATGAAGTTCACCAATATTTGGCTTTGCATGGTCAAAATTTCATCTTCTAAAACCTCGTAAAAAAAATTATAGTGAAAATGCTAAGATGAATTGTTTGAAGCAATGAAACCCTAGAATCCAAAGCTCTGATACCAAATTTTATGTAAGAAACTCACAAAACAGAAGAAAAGATAGATCAACGACTTGAAAATTAGTGTCTTCGAGGGGGAGACCTCATTTACATCAAATAAATGAACAATTCTTGGATGAAACAAATGACAAGACCTACTTGGTATATATAGGATTTCAAGGGGTCACAATATAATTAGAGCCTACATAACAATAATAATGTAAGGGCACAAAAATAACAATAGTGGGATTATATAGGATACAATAATAACAATATGGGGGCTACATGGGAACAAAAATAACCATAAGGGGCACACTAACAATAACAATAAGGGTGCTACACTAGTATTATATGGACCTAACAGTGGGGGGAAGTCCCTGTTGTGCCTGGAACATGCATTGGCTAGGTTCACTTGGGCCTTCTTGGGGGGTACTTCACACAAGATGGTATATGTGAAGTTACTTGCACCAGGTCGTGACCATTAAGAAAGTTGTTAATGTAACTGGTTCCACCCACTCTATCTATAGCCACTTTTCACATTGATCTTCGTGATGTTGGGTTTCATATCAAAATATTGACTTTGAGGTAAAAAATTTGTTTGCATGGTTTTGATTCCTTAGATTAGTTAGCATGTGTTATATTGTTTGTTTTTACTTTTTAGTGAGACCTTGCATGTAATTTGTGAATTTGTGAATTTGATTAATTTATCTTGTTAAAATTTTCAATTAAAATTCATTGTTTTGTAGGCCTTCGGTTGAATTTTATGGAAAATTTTCTAGAATTTTCCAATCAAGGAACCCCTTTTAATAGGGATCTTAGTCCTTTTCCTTACTTTGGAATGTTGGTCCTCCTTACCTGGATACATTGTCTCTTCCTAGAGTCACGATAGGTTTACCAGTATGGTTGTTGTCAACCTCATTGGTCCCAAATACCCGAGTTGCTTCACCTCAACTAGATACTTCGGCTCAACAACATCAACCTCATTGGTCCCAAATACCCGAGTTGCTTCACCTCAACTAGATACTTCGTCTCAACAACATCAACCTCATGTTGATCCTTTACCTTCTTTGCCCACCATGTATTCTTCCATTTCTTCTTATTCTCCCGGCGATAATATTAATGCTAGTAATTGAGAGGCTAAGAAGAAGAAGAAAAGGAAGAACAATAACCAAGATAAGGAAGGGGGTAAGCAACCAACCATTTATATAAGTGTTGTTAATGTTGAGGAACCCTCAAACTGCATGCATCCCAATCCCAAATACCCTTGCAAGCTTTGTAAGGGAGACCACCTTCTTATCAATTTTCCTAGTATTCCTAAGGTCTTAGAAGTGTGGTTTAGGGATTCTCATCAACTTACTTTGGTCCATCAGCTAGTGATTATAAGGTCCTAGGGAAAAAGGGTAAATTTAGGTTTCCTTGTAGGTTATGTGAAGGGAGTCATCAAACTCACCTTTGCCCTCATATGGCTGAAGCCTCAAAATTTTTGGAATACCTTATTGTTTCTCAACAACAACTTCCAACTGGTTATCTTAAGCTTTCTCCCAACCTACCGTCAGTTGACAAAGTGATTGATCCCATTCCAAATTCAATCAATCCCACTCTTCCCTTGAGAGTGAAACACATATCACTTTGATTGATGAACCATTGGTTGATGAAGTGGTCAACTCAATTTTATCTTTGGTCAATTCCACTATCCCCTTAGAGAGTGAAGTTAATATTGTTGTGCTTCTCTTGTTACTTATGATTCCTCCATACAACGCGAAACTTCACATGTTTCAATAGAACCCCCTCCAAGTACTAAGGTCATTTCCTTTGATTGGAATAAATTGACAGAGCCTTGTCCCCCTTCTCGGATCCCTTTCTAAATCATTGTGAAGGCTTGTGATAAGAACATGCATCACATTTTTGTATATGAATATGCTTATGTTATAATTATATCCTCAACTGCTTAGCAAGATTTGGGTTCCCCTCAGCTCGTGTCTGTTACTGAGCATCTATTGGCTTTTAACACAAGAGGCAATGAAACTTTAGGGATCCTTCCTCAGCTTCCCATTACCTTGGAAGGAAAAGTTGTCTCTATTGACGTCATGGTAGTATAAGGACCCTTGGATTTTAATTTTCTCCTTGGGTCAGAGTATGTCTATGCAATGAAAGTTGTCGTGTCCACATTCTTTTGTGTGATGCATTTCCCTCTTAATGGAACCATTGTGACTATTGACTAGATTTCATTTGGTGCCCTTGATATGATTGCCAACCATCCAAAATATCTCAGGCACAATTTTTCTCTGTTTCAAGCTTGTGTAAAAATGAAACCTATCTCAAGCACAACTTTTTCTCTATTTCAAGCTTGTGTAAAAATAAAACCTATCTCAAACACAATTTGTTCTCTATTTCAAGCTTGTGTAAAAATGAAACCTATATCGAGCTTAGTCTTTATTCCTTCTTGTGCTTGTAAATACATGAGAATAAGTTACAGAGTATACTTTTATCCTTGTTCCAGGCTCGTTAAAAATGTATGAAAAAGGAACCCCTTTGAGTCCTTTTTAAGCTCTTTTTAGACTCTTGAAATATGAAAATATTACCGAGTAAACCTATTTCTTTCGTACTCGTAAAAATATATGAATAAATGTCTACCTAGTATAATTTTACCCCTTTTTCGGAATACATATACTATTTATGAAAAAGGTATATTTTGTTCAACCATGGTCAAAAGAGTTCTCCCTTGTATTATTTTACACTTTTTCAGGCTCGGGAGACTAAACTTACAAAAAGGAACACTATGGAGTTTTCTTTTTATTTATGTTTTAAACTCTCTAAATTTGTTAAAGAAATTGAGTTACCCCTTCACTGGACTCGTAAAACATAAAGAATGTAGGACTCGTCAATCATGATGAGATCGAACCACTCCTTCCCATGGTTCATTAAAAATAATTCGAAGGAATTATCTCGAGGATAAGATTATACTACAAGCATATGTTATCATACTCAATCTTGTATATACATAAAGAATTACTTGCCATAAATGGTGGGGAAAATTGGGAAAGAGGTAGTTTCCTACACAGTTTGAAAATTGTATGGAAAGTATAACAATGGATAGAGGAAGCAGCAATCTACATTCATAAGAGGTCGGTGCCTCTTTGCAAGTAATGGCTTGCTATATTAAGGGGCTTGTGGCCTCCTGTGAGTGGGTGCTCACAAAAAAATTGATGTAATTAAGTAGTTGCTTAATTTACATCATAACAAAAAACAAATTGGTGGTTTTCTTCCTTTTGGGTTTCCATGTAAAAATACCCGTGTCAATATGTGTGTGTTTCTCATTTGATGGATTGTGTGTACATGTGAATGGCTTATCTTGTTGTTTATTTATATTGTATTATGAATGCGCTCACAAGTAACTAGCAGTAGTGAAAAGAGGCAAATATTTGTGCTTAGATCTATAAGAACCTCACTATTATTGATTCACCCCCCCCAGTAATTCCTTATTCCAACAATTGGTATCAGAGAAAGGTTCTTTCAGGAAAAATTTAACCACTGGAAGGTAGATGCATAAGGAATTGTGTCTAGGCAAGAGAGTTAGGATGCTTAGTCAAGTAAGATACTAGTCTTTAATGGGACAAACTATGTTTCTTGGAAAGTTAGGATGGAAGCCTATCTTATGTCTTTAGGGGTAGAAGTTTGGAGCTCTGTGTTGATAGATTATGATGTTCTTGATATCCCTCCCACGCATGAAAATAGTAAAAATGTGTATGAAAATATTGCTAAAGCCAAGAATTCCATTCTATTCGGCCTTAGTCAGTTTGAACTTGTAAAAGTTATGCATTGTAAGTCTGCCAAGGAAGTGTGGGTCAATCTCAATCAGAGTCATGAAGGAGATGACAAAGTCAAGCATGCCAAACTTCAAACCTTCAGAATGAGGTTTGAAAGCTTAAAAACTAGTGAATAAGAAATCATAGTAGAATAATTCCTCAAAGTTGATGAAGTAACCAATACGATTAGAAATCTTGGTGAAGCTATCAAATAAGATATATTTGTTCAAAAAGTTTTAAGATCTTTTCCTGTGAGTTTTAATGCCAAAATCTCTGCCATTTAAGAGATTTATGATCTAAAGAGTCTCACAATGGACCAATTGCTTGGTACTCTCACATCCTATGAGATGAGAGTAGAAAAAGAGAAGTTTGAACCAAGCTAACCAGTCCACCAGGGTAAACATGTGACGAAGAGTTACTATGGTATGATTCAACTCCCTAAGTGCAATTAAGGAAGTGGAACCTACGAACCAACACCTCACATACCTCCCTCGGGTGCTATAGGACCCCCAAGAGCTAATCCACCACTCCGAGTGCCCAACCCATGAGTTAACCTAACCTTTCAATGATTTAAACCCCTAGCCGCTCCCATGACAAGGCATGCATGCGATGGAAAGCCTCCAATCACTCCCACAATCCCTGCAAGGGAGAGACTGCAATATTTTTCAGTTAGTTTTGTGCCAAAGATTGTGCCAATTTTTCAGGGCTAGTCTCCAAACCACTTCCCATTACTTGATGAGACTTTTTGAGCCAATAAATGACACCAAGACAAAGCCTCTAACATAAAAATTGATTAATGAATTGACCTAACCAAGCCCAACCATGATAGTCATTTCATCAAACATATCACAAATATGTAATGTATAGGTCATAACAACAGATCCGAGCATAGGGGTCTCATACTTATCTGAGATTCATAAATAAGCATTGATTCCTTATCACAATAGTTGAATTATCGACTATTAGGTCATATATTCATTGTTCATTCATTTTCTAATCAAAACATGATGAGAGAGATGCATCGAGTTTGTCATAAAACACAATCATAACCAACAAAAATAGCAAGGGTATAACAACCATAAAAACCACATATGAACAAGTATATCTACCCATCAAATACATGAGGGAAATAGATCTTATTAACATTTGAAAAATGCAACCAGGTCTGGGACTTCCACGTACCACCCGACCATAGACTAGGTTGAACCAAATATTTCTTTCAGTCAGTCACCCCCATGCCATATTCCAAGCATGGATGCAGATCTCATGAAACACATAAATCACAACCAAACCAGGGCCTCTAGAGGCCAACCACCTCAACCCTCAACTATTGATTCCACCTCACGTATCGCTTCAACCATCACTGACGGCTTCACCCAGCTTTAAGGCTCTATAATTGTTCCACCCAAAATTGTTGATGGGATCTAGAGCATTTGTTCCAACCAAGGCTCCAAGGCTAGTAACTCAACCCACAATTTTTGTCAGGCTCCAAAGAATTTGTCCAACCAAGGCTCCAGGACTAGTAACTCAACCCACCAAGGGCTCCACAATGTTTGTCCAACCAAGGCTCTAGGACTAGTAACTCAACCCAAGTTGTTACAGGGATCCAGAGCGTTTGTCCAACCAAGGCTCCAGGAACTGTCAATG
Source organism: Pinus albicaulis (assembly GCA_034641835.2). Lineage (NCBI taxonomy): Eukaryota > Viridiplantae > Streptophyta > Pinopsida > Pinales > Pinaceae > Pinus > Pinus albicaulis. The sequence goes on along the minus strand of CM076571.1, from coordinate 932,485,363 downwards.
CATAAATAAATATAACAATATACTAGTTATCTTATCTTGTTGCACCAAGCACGCTGACCTGTAACTGAACGTGCATGTCAGTCGTATGTACCAAAGATCAAGATAACATATCTATCAAATTGAAATCAAATTTTACCAAGACTAACGACCATGTCATAATCCACAATCAAATCAGATTCATCGGTCATAATACATAATGCTACAACTATCACCTACTTACACTCAAGTACATATCATCTGTCCCAACACATGTGTTAGTACAACTATCTTAAAACAAAATCATTTCTTCATGCAATCTTACAAACACATACTCATATCATGCCATTAGTCAAACATTCAAACAAACTATAAACGTACCATGTTAGATAAATCAACTCGATGACATAATAGACACCAAACACTCAACACCAAGTAGATGACATAATCAAACAATTAGGCATCGAGCAATCAACATAAACAACCTCATACCTTAATGTGTCTCAGGGGAGGTTACCTTGTCTGCACAATCAATCTAGATTAGCATGATATAACTTCACGACACATCAACTCAAACATAAATAAGGTCATGATATCCATAACAATAACTAGTTAACACGTTCACATCATAGGCTCATAAAAAATTGGCTTTCTTGCATAACATTCACATATGCATAGTCAGTCTAGATTAGTATGCCATGATATCACAACATATTAACTCATACCTGAATGTCATAACCATAACCATCTGCATAGGCCAATCCAAATTAGCACGATACATATAACATCAATATCTTAATGCCATAACCCTAATCATCATGTTAACTAGCATATAACAACACCAAGTCAACATATAACATACTCATCAACAACATATAACATAATCATCAAGTCTAACTAACATAAAACAACAACAAGTTACTACCATGCATGATTATTCAACGAACATACATATGACCACACTAATTCACTGCCATCTATCATACATGTAACCACAACAACAATAAAATGACAAGCATGCATATAAGTAACCCTAGTTCTTATAACAACCATTAACCACATACCTGCATGCCAAACATACAACCTGGATGACAATATGCGTTGATTTTTTTTTCATCAAGAGCTACTCTATCGTACAACACGCATCTAATCCATGCACAAAAGGCATGATATTAACTTCTAGGATGTAGAAACAAAGTATGCAAAATAACTACAAACCAATCCTAACAAATTTCAAAGGAAAACAAACACATATTTTTGGCTCATTGTTGTAGACTCCTCAGCCACACTTCCCACGAGAGAGGTGGTAATCAGGCCTGCAACCACAATTTTTTCAATCTAACTTCTACCTAAAAAAGGAAATAAACACCACTACTCAAACAATGACAAAATAAAATACATAAGAGAGACTAGAGCCTTTAGGTTGGCCCCCATACACTTCCTCTAGTTGCTTGCAACATGCCTCTACATCATAAATGTACTAAAAAAATCCTCTTTTTTCTACAAATTAACCACTTTAGGCCACAAAGCATGACAAACATCCTTTAATATCCCTATTAAACACATTATGGAAAAAAAAGATATTGATTAATGTGATAAAAAGAGAAATTATGGGTTGGAAGGTTGGAAAATGGCCTTATAATATACCTTTTAATGGTACCCATCAATAAGACTAAAGGAAAGTGAGCTAAGAAGCGAGGAAGACCTCAGGACACAGGTGACAAGGAGAATGTGGCACCTTATAAGAAGTTCAATGCAGTTGACAAATGACATGGATTTCAGTCTGAGGAGCATAATATGGGTGATGGCGGGAAGCCTTTGCAGTGTTGTAGTTGTGGTGGAGAGCATTGCAAGAGAGTTTTTCTATCACACCAGGGAGGTAAGCCTCATATTTATAGTTCTTAGGAGGCACATACAGTTGGAGATGTTGGGTAGAGTATTCCTAGGATTTATGCATCAGTGGATAATAGGCAGGATGGTCATCATGCATCCATTATCGAGGTGGAGGGTAAGCTTTGTAATCAATTTGTTTCTATTTTGATTGACCCTGGATATAACTATAGTTATATCAGTCCTCACATGGTGGATAAGTGTTGCTTGAATAAATAAGTGCATGTAGAATCTTGGTTGGTGCAATTGGTTACAGGGAACAAGAGAAGAGTTCATTATTGGTGAGATCTTTTGCATTTGAGTTTAATGGTATCCCTACATCGACACATATAAATGTGCTTGCTTTGGGATCATATATTATGTTTTTTGGCATGGATTAGTTATTCATTCATAGGGCTAAAGTGTATTGTTGTGATAAGGTCATTTAGTGCCTGGATGATGACGGGGAAAGAAGAGTATTACAAGGAATTAAGAATAAACCTACATCAGTGAGAATGGTTATAAATATGCAGAAAAAGCACAGTTGCAGGAAAGGATGTGTATTGTTTGCAATTCACATTTCTAGTGACAAAGGGAAGGATGTTGAGGATGATGAAGTTCCGAAGAAGTATCCAAATTTGTAGCAGTTTCAGGATGTGTTTCCTACAAATATTTTAGAGTTGTCTCCTCATAGAGAGGTGGATTTATCTATTGTGTTGGTACTAGAACATCTAGGGCATTGTACAGGATGAGAAATCCATAGTTAGTGGAATTGAAGTTGCAGCTTAAGGATATGCTTGATAAGGGATACATAAGTCCAAGTGTGTCGTGTTGGGGTGCACTAGTATTTTTTGTAAAGAAGAAGGACAATACTCTCAAGTTGTGCATTGATTACATGAATTTGAACAAAGTGACTATCAAGAACAAGTATCCATTGTTGCATATTGATGATTTGTTTGATCAGGTGAAGGAATCAACATTTTTTTCTTGATATGAGATCATGATATCATCATGTGTGCATCAAAGAATAAGACATTTTCAAGACTGCATTTTGTACCAATTATGGGAATTATGAGTTTGTGGTGGTTTTGTTTGGTATTATTTATGCTCCAACTACTTTCATGTGTTTGATTAACAATGTGTTGCATCCTTATCTAGACAAGTTTGTGATGGTGTTTATTGATGATGTATTGATACATTCTAAGAATGAGGAAGAGCATAAATAGAACTTGACAACAATATTGAGATTGTTTAGAAAGAATCAATTTTATGCCAAGCTCAACAAGTGCAGTGTTTTTTAGTCTAAGATTCACTACTTGGGACATGTTGCTTCAAAGGAAGAGATAACAATGGACCCAAAAAAGATTAAATCTATCATGGAGTGGCCATCTCCTAGGAATGTGGATGAGGATAGATCATTCATGGGACTAGCAGGTTATTACAGGAAATTCATCGGGAACTTCACATGGATTGGTTATCCTATTACATCCTTGCAGAGAAAAGTGAATAAGTTTGAATGGATTGAGGAATGTGCAACTAGTTTTGAGCATTTGAAGAATTTTCTTACAAATGTTCTAGTCTTGAAGATTGTAGATCCTAATAAGGAGTTTGTAGTTTGTACATATACTTGCAAGAAAGGACTTGGCAGGGTCCTAATGTAGGAAGGACATGTGGTATGCTATGATTCAAAGATATTGAGTTGGAAGTTATCATTCATGCATTGAAGGTGTGTAGACATTATCTTCTTAGCAGGAGGTTTGTTCTGATGAGTGATCATAGTGGGCTGAGGTACTCATTTGACCAACCCAATTGAATGTTAGGAAAGGCATATGGTTGGCTACCCTTAGTGATTTTTACTTTGAGATCATATACATTAAGGGAAAAGAGAACAATGTTGCAAACCCTCTTAGTAGAAGAGTGCAAGTGAATCACATTTCAACTGTGAGCTCTTATGGGACAAATTTGCAGTAATAGATCTTGTAGGCATAACAACATGATGGCAGGTACTAGAAACTGAGGCACAAGTTACAACAACATGGTGAAGGTGATAACGACAAGGATTATCATCTCACGACAGATGGCTTGGTTAGATTTAAGAATATGATTTATGTGCCACATAAAAGTGAGATCAAGAAGCTTATATTGAGGGATTTTCATGTCAAGTCATGTTCTGGAAACCCTGGATATCAAAATACATTGAAAACAATTAAGAATTTATATCATTGGCCAAACTTGAAGAAAGAGGTGGCTGAGTTTGTTGCGAGATGTTTGGACTGTCAACAAGTAAAAGCGGAATGTAATAATCCGACTGGTTTATTACAGCTGATTCCGATTCCAGAATGGAAATATGAGGTCATTTACATGGACTTCATTACAGGTTTGTTGAGGACATCAAAGTAGCATGATGCCATCGTGGTTGTGGTTGATAGGTTGAGTAAGTTAGATTACTTCATTGTAGTGAAGTCTACTAACTCAACTAGTGAGGTAGCTCATATCTTCATTAAGGAGATATTGAGATTGCATGGTGCTCCCAAGGATATTATATAAGACAAAGATGCCAAGTTTACTTCTAGGTTTTGGAAGGAGTTGTTTGCAGGTTTGGGGATAGAGTTAGCTTTCAACACAACTTATCATGAGTAGGCAGATGGATAAACAAAGGGTCAACAATATTCTTGATGATATGTTAAGGATTTGTGTCATGCATCAGCAGATGAAATGGGAGAGTATCTTCCACTGGTAGAGTTTGCATATAATAATGGGTATCATGAATCCTCGAAAATGAGTCCATTTGAGGCTCTATATGGGCGAAGTTGTACATGCAAAATACTTATGAAAATCAATACAGAGCATTCAAAAAGTTTCATGTTGTGGAGCACGTGTACTTGCGCATCAAGACCAAGAGGAGCACCTTGAGGATTGGATCATGTGCCAGGATGACCCCTAGTATATTGGGCCTTTTAAGATCCTTGAGAGGATTGGACTAGTGGCCTACAGACTTGCATTGTCGCCAACAATGAAATTCCATGATTTTTTCCATATTTAATTGCTTAAGAGATGTGTCCAAGATGTTGATCATGATATTGATTGGTCTATATTGTAGGTGGAGCCAAAGGGAGAATTATGTCCATAACCTTAGTGCATTTTGCAGCAGAAACAAATCATGCTTCGGAACAACGAAATTGAGCAGGTTAAAGTGCAGTGGAAGCATTTTGGACCCGATGAAGATAAATGGGAGATGGCTTATCAAATGCAGGCTTTATATCCTTCTTTATTTGTTGGTTGAGCAAATGTGTTTGATTTATGCGTTTAGGTTTATGTTTATACATGCATATCTGTATTTTATATACTGCAATGACTTGTGTTATAAAGCTCTAATAAGTAGTATGTTGTAGATACTGCATTGAGTTGTGTTATAAAGCTCCAATAAGAAATATGGTGTTCATGGCTTCAACAATTTGGTATGATATAAATGTTGCATCGAGCCGTGTTATCAAGCTCCATGGGCAGCATGTTTTGCTCATTATAAGCGTCATTGAACACCGAGGACGATGTTCCTCAAGGGGGAGGGATTTGTAACAACCCTTGGTCGATTTTCTATGTAAATAAAATATACCAAGGTCGTGGGACACATATTCCAAGATAAATGTTGGGCAAAACATTTTAGTGAGCATAACTTGTGATTCATTTATGGCTATGGAAATTGGCAAAGGCATTTACAAAGGAAGAGAGAAAATTGGAATTTAATTGTGAAAATAAAGGAAGATAGGAGAAAATGAAGGTGAAGAGACACATATTTGCATGCAAGAGAAATTAGAGAAAAAATGAAGGAAAATGAAGAAAATAAAGGCATCAATGATAAAAATATTTTAGAGAAACAATTGCTAGTTTTTTATCAGTTTTGAGTTTTTGAAAATTTTGTGGTGGAGCTATAGTTCACACTCTCATTATATCATACTCTTGCACACTTAGATCATTCTTGGAGCATTCTAGTATTCACTTGGATTCAAGAAAGAAAGCAAATGAAAGCAGGGAAATGCAAGGAGACAGTTGGATCAACAACTACAATAGGGATACTTTGCAAGTAACGGGTTGCATGTGTGATTTCGTTACTGGTTTTTGGATGCATGGTATATGCATGTGATTCGTTGGTTATGTGTTGTCATTAGCATGGATATTTTCCTAGATTGACAATTTTTTTAGCCTTGCCTTTCCATTTCTTGGATAACCATGATGTTGTGGGTTTCCCACTTGTATTTTTTTATTGGTGCTTAGGTTCCCTATGGTTGCAGATTGGAATAAACGATCTATAATCCTTGGAACAACCTGGGTTGAGTTATTAGTTCTTGGAATCGTATATTGGAACAAATTCTTTGGAGCCCTTGGTGGGTTGAGATACTAGTTCTTGGAGCTACGGTTGGAACAAACACTATCGAGACATGAGTTAGTTATGTGTTAAGTTACTAGTTCCTGGAGCCTTGGAAAATCTGGGTAGAGACCGATCTAGTTGATGTGAGTGTTTTTCGGACCATAGAGGTGGAATCATTGTGGTTTAGGGTTGAGGTGGTTTAGCCTCTAGAAGCCCTGGTTGGTTTTGTCTTGGTTTATTCTATGAGATCCCACACTCATGCTTGGAATATGGCGCAAGGGTGATTGGTTGAGAGAGAGATTTGGTTCATCACAATCTATGGTCGAGTGGTACATGGAAGTCCCTAAATTGGTTGGAGTTTTCATATGTTAAGATGAGATATTTTCCTATTGTGATCTATGAGCTTTTGTATTGATTATGATGGTGATTTTATGGCTAATTTTCCATGGTTTATGTTAAATTCATACGTTGGTTATATGATGTATTTTATTTATGGCTCTTGACATGTTTTAATAAGTATTTGAATGGTTGATGAATGCATGGCATGACAAGTGTTATTTCGGCTAGCTAGAGAGGGCTTGGAGCCTTCTTGGTGATTCTGAGATGAAGATTATCAATTTATGATCATATATGCATTGATGACATGTAGCTTGTATGTTTGATGAAATTTATATCATGGATTAGCCATGTATAGGTCAAGTTATTGCTTGAGTTTTGATTGAATAACATTGTCATTACCTTTTATTGCATTCTGGAAAGCTACAAGCAATTTTGGTCAAAGGAAAATATTGTTAAAAACTAAAAGAATCCTAATAATAACAAAGAGACAAATATCCTACACAAATTCCAGTAGAACACGAGTTGGATAACATTGCTAACGCTATGAGGTGGGAATAAAATTCCCTTCCTTCTGAAGGGACTAATAAAAATGAAACTCCTCATCATGTAAAATAACCCCCTTTGATAAGTATGTCAATGGTTCAATGGGCCTTTGTGATATATATCAACACACACATACACACTCAATCCATTATGATATGTTTTATTATACATAAATACATATAAATCTTAAGTTGCAAAATTGCATCGAGGAGTTGCATTAAAACAATTACAACACAATAGCCATTACCAAGCTTACGCACATGTTTGGAGGTTCAAGAAGAAATTTGAGTAGAATACACATAAAGGAATACGCAATTTCAAAAAGCGAGTTAGTTTTACAAACTCTGTAAAATATTCCCAATATTAAGATAGCAAAACACTGGTTAAGTTTATTATTTGTTACACTACATCTATTTGTTACAATATTGTTTTTTTCAATAAATAATTTCTTTTGGAAAAGGTCAATTTGGTAAATGGTGAGGTAAGGTACTCACTAAATTAATTGAGCTAAGATTGTACGAGCTTGTTTATTAAATGAGGCAAGGTTATGTTTACAGGGAGGCATTGCAAAGCCATTTTGTTACAAGGGTGGGAAATTTGGCTTGGATATGACGAGGTTGAAGATGTAATTGAGGATGGAGTGATGTTGGTTGATGAGGGAAGAGGATGTATAGAAAAGAAGTGAACGAGTTATGGAAATGTGCATTAAATGAAGCCTTCTATGAGGGTTACACTGAGAGATGACATACTAGGATGGGGAGCTAATGCAAGAGCACACTGTGTAGGAAAGGGTGATATGTTGTTAAGTTAATCAAGTAGACATGAGTTTGTAAGTAGATGGGATTAATTACATGGAAATGAATAAGGGTGAGATGAGACTAAAGATGTAGAGCAATTGAAAAAAGAGAAAATCAATACAAAAGAATACATAACAATGTATAAATGTAATATATAAATACATATTTTTACACCTCCACTAAGTACCCTTCACCAACCACATTTTAAAAAAAAATTAATACATAGGAAATAAAAAATAAAAAATTATTAGTCTAAAAAGGCCACAATTTTGGTTGGAAAATAGTGGAATTTTCGGCATGATTTTAGCAACAATCTAGCAAAACAATTGGGAAATCTAGGTTACAACTGTCAAGCTTCAGAATTTTGGGTGCCCAAGGGGTTTTTGATGATGCTAAATCCATTTCTGTCATTTAAATAATAATAATAATAAATAAAAAAATTCAAACACTCCTATGGTTAGATTTTTTGAAGAAAAAAAAATGGTCGGATTTTGGCAAAAAATGACTTTACGGACGAAATTGTGCCCTCTGTAAACAACGCCTAAAAAAAATAGTAACAATTGATAAAAGTATGAAACTTACATGAAGCATGAAATAAAATGATATTTTGATGGAATGTGAGTTTGGATTCCCTACTTCTTTTAATTTTAATTTATTCTTTCTTATCCTATTTAATTTTAAATTTTTTTTTAAATAAACATTTCATTTCAGTCATTGGCCTTCATAGACACCTTTGCATGATGTTGAAAGTGGTTAGTAAATGACAAAAATGTTCCTCTTAAAAAATGGAAATGTCAGAGAAGGCACGAGTGGGAGGGATTACATATAGTCCCGAAGAAGAAACAATGATGAAATTTGCTTGGGGATTAGGAAGGTCAACATATAATCAAGCAGAGGCCTTAGCATTATGGCAAGGTTTGAGGATAGCACTAACACGAGTAATTCAACAACTTATAATATTTGGCAATTCAATTATTATAATTCAAAAGTTCCAAAAAAATCAAGAACACCCTTGGAAAAGATCAGACGCCATTAATAACGAGAATATGGCTGCAAATACAAAAATTCAAAACTATTGTTTTTTACCATGTTAAAAGAGAAACAACTCAATTGTTCATGAACAAGCCCACACGGGAGAAAATTTAGAAGAAGGTAGCCTCATTCAAGACCAATTTAGGACCAAGGTGGCCCTCTTATTACTCACACCCCATGAAGATTGAATTATCTAAAATTGGGAGATTAAGACTCCTCGAAAAAATGAACAAGCGAGATTCACAACCTATCAGTCTGATTAATATATGCACTGATCCTACTCTTATGATTAGGCTAGAGGATCGGTCCACGAATAAGCAGGATTATTGGGAATTGTATGGGAGACAAAAATATGGATCGCATGCCACAAGACAAGTGGAGGTTCATTTCAAGCAAATTTAATTTTAGGATTAAGGGTATACAAGCTAGTACCCCATTAGCGTCGATGCAATCCAATATGCCTGCAAACAGAAGTTGGGTGAAGGATTATGAGCTAGGAAACTTTGATGCAATAATGCAGAATTGGGACAAGACATTCAATGCAAAACAATGGTTGATGGCATGACAGGAGAAGAAAATCTGCATTGTAAACGAAGCATGTTATTCTTAAGATTCTCTATGATTTCTGTTAGAGTTTCTACGTCTAGTGTTATGGATTCCCCGATTCAAGAAGGTCGAGGAAATGATAACAAGGATCACCTGTTGATCATAATGGAAGAAATTTCATTAATGATGTTGAAGCTTGAGGAACAAGTCACATTGGAAAATCACTCACATTTTTCCCTACTCACTCGTCAATTGGAAGACCTGAGAAATGAATTGGAGTGTCTCCAGCTCATGGTGGAGAATTTGGCAAAGAAGGTCGATAACCTGAGCTTCAAGGTGGATGGAATTGAAGTAGCAGCGGAGACAACGACGGTTGGTGTTTTAAAGGAGGTCTACGGTCTTTATGATCCTCCTCCTCCAAGTGTTCATGAAGAGCTTCAACCCGACGAACCCCAAGATCAACCTCTGGTAGAACCACCCCCGCAATATATGGAAGCAATGGAAGGCGAGCTAGTTGACGACGAACAAACGAAAATGGAAGCTTGTGGTCAAATAATCCCATATGTTTGAATGCATTGTAATTTTGCTAAATATTGTGGGGTCTTTTGGTGAATATATAAAATAAATGTTGTAAGAATCCTTGCATGGAAAAGACCAGGTAGAAATGAAATGTCTAACGAACAACTATGGTCTACTGCTGAAGAAGAATTATCTTTGTATGTAAGGGTTCTGAATTGTTCTCAAACTGAATTAATACAATCTATTTGTTTCTTTAAAAAAATAAAATGGCAAGGTTAATGTGGTGTGATTTTCAATATTTATTCTTGTGATACTTAAAATCATTTTGTAGCGTTCTTGGGAAATTGCCTTTAGGTGACAAGGGGTCACTATTTATGGCTTTGATTCTTGAATCTCTCTCTAAGTTTCTTTGAAATTGGTTTTGGGTGATAGTGAATGAGTTACTTTGAAATTGGTTTTGGGTGATCATGGGTGACAACTTTTATGTGAGCGTTGCTTATTCAACCTCCCATTTGATAAATGTTCAATTATTAATATTATATGTTAATTAAATTTTAAGGAAAATATTTGTTTAATTATTAATATTTGATATCAATTAAATTTTAATAAAAACATTTCATTTGTTTAAAGTTTTATTTTTTGGTTTTGTATGCGTTTTAGTGGTTTGAAGATGAAGTGTTTATCAATTTTTTTGTTGGTTAACGGTCTATGGAGATCAATGACCACTATGTCAATAGAATAATTGTACCAAGTAGATCTACATAAAAGGATAACTGCTTTCTCATTCAACCACATGGCTTGACTTGAGAGTGTAGAGAGAATTGTACCTGTAACCTCTCAATAACAAAGGTACTTTAACAACGAGAACTCAACCAATTGAACTAGTCCTCAGGACTGCGTTTACCAATTTGACAAAGTAACCATGGATGAAATATGATTTTCTTGAAAGTGAGTAAATTATGCTTAAGACCATCAACAAACCTTAAAAAGGTCAAATTGACTGCATGAAAATGGGACATTGAAAACTATTACCTATTGCCCCTTTAAAGTTTTTCTTCTATCGACTTTCTACTTTCTTACTGGCCTTGTTACTGGATTTTTACTTTTTACTTACTTGCTACTGGTTTTCTTCTTTTTCAAGTTTTGATGGCTCTGAAATATTAAAGTTAATATAAAATTATAAAAGTTATGTGAAATTTTCATATTTTATAATATTTAATTAAAATATTTTCAATACAATTATTTATTTATAATTTATTTTCTTTTATTTTCTTTTGGTAAGTCGAAGTTTTTCCATTACACAAAAAGCATATACAAACATGTCAAAATGCATGTGGTCTCACCTCGACCAAGTTTGTTGAACAATGCTATTACCAAGCTACATACAAAAAGCAAAATGCCTAATGGAGAGATCCACAACCTTATAGGCCTTACATACGAGAAAACAAAAAGTACTAGAAAGACACCGGTTACCATAATACGTTATCATAAGTGAATGAAGCAGGATTATCTGGCCCCATTCCTGGATGAGGAGAAGGACAATATAGGTAGTTGGCATGTTGCTCAAAGTGAGTGAGCCAAGCTTCCAACTTTGCGATCTTCTCAGTCAAAGATTATGGCCACGCCAGGCAACCACAATTCTTTCACGGGCATGGCATTGGAAATAATGGATTTAATCCATCTTGGCCATAATTGCCTCGCATTCCTCCCTCCAGACCCTATCATGAGATTCCAGCATGTCTATGACATTGGACCATCACCTAAAGTGTCATAGTTCTCCCAACACACCTAGTAGATGTGCGTCCAATTGACCCCACGCCACCTGGATTGTTGCTCCGCCCCCATGTGCTCGAGACTCGACCATGACCACTATGATTTAGGATCCTGCTACCCCTTCTAGCCACGGGACTGATCAAAGACCTTTTCCCATCACGTGCTCCACGACCCCCACGCTTAATGCGATGCACAATTCAGGCACCTTGGTTTCTACTATTACCACCTGCTCTCACACTACCACTCCGGATTCCATCCGGCATAATTGACCCCTCACCAAGACGAGACACTTCCACCTTCTCCTAAATAGGGGCACGAGAGGAAAGAAAAATCAGCTTCATGTTGGTGGTTGTATCGAAACCCACACCCCCGAGGCTAACCCAATCCACACTAAAACAAACCCAACACCACACACCCAGAAACAATGCACACTACCAATCGGCCACCGTCCACCAGAAACCCAGTATTCCACCAAAAAAAAAAAGGCAAGGTAACCGAGCACTGCTGGTCACCTCAACCCAAATTTTCCACGAAACAATAACAAATCTAGGCTATAACTTGTAGTCGGCCCCTTATATAGAAAAGCCAACTCCCAGCTACGCACAAGAAAAACTAGAAGTCAGAATCCCATAAATCCGACCGATGCCAAAGCCACTGGGCTTCACCGAAGGGAATTATTCTATCAGCGGCCCTAATAAGGAAAATTATGGCATTCCCTATGCCAGAGAGCTAAAAAAACACCAAAAAAAAAACCTCCACCCGAGCAAAACCACCACCACCAGAAGGCTGAGTGCCACTTAAAATAGCAACAAACGCCTTACACAGAGAAACAAAGAACCACCACCCAGAATTCCAAAGCAAGAATCCACGCAAGCCCAAAACATCAACGCCTAAAACTGACTAGTTCTTCAAACAACACACCCTTTGACCAAGGAATGAAAGGGAAAGTTTCACCCAAAGCAATAGGGAAAGATTTGTTACCTTATGGAGCCCACAGGAGGAGTGTTAAGCAGGTAAATCCCCTATGCGAACAAAGGCGATCCCTCTAGCCCTAGAGTGGGTCTAGAAACAAAGAGACATGCTAGAGTGTCGGTTCCTAATTACTGAATGGAAAGAGGACACGGTAGATCGACCTACCTAGAGTCCAATGTTGTCATCGTGGCTGTAGCGTTGGTGGCCTCTCGCTCCTGCCTTGGCAAGTCACAATCCTTCTACATTCATGCTCAGATACCTGCACATAGAACAACAAACAAGAACAAAATACGACATAATAACTTCATTCATAACTACTAGCTAGTCGAAGAGGGCTAAGAATATTGCATTAAACAAATGACATAACACAAAATGGGAACCAAACAATAGTCACATGTATGTATTGATAGAAGGAAGAGGTACAATCGAAGCTTTGATGTTGCAGTCTCCTCTAGCGGGGTTCAACCGAAACGCGTCTCAGATTCTCATCAGGGGATTTGGACAGGATGAGGGCATGGACTCAAGCTCTCTCAATGAGGTTCCTTCTTGTTCTATCTCTTCAATAGTTCAACTATAGTATACTCAATTCTCCATGTTCAACTAGCTTATGCAAGGAGAGATAGCTTCTTTTTATAGAGGAAAAGGACGAGGTTGGAATCCCATACAAAGGTGGAAGGGAGGCCTATCTTTTAGGAGGTTCCCACAAGAGGTGGAAACCATAAACTAAAGGAGGGAGTCCGTGGTTATTCAGTCCAACCACTCCCAATGACTCATCCTCGGAGTTGTTAGGGTGGAATCTCTGCCTCTATTTTTAAAAGAAATTCCATAAACACCTCAGTGTGGGTGTTTAACTAGGACAGAGCACCCACTGGTGCAGGGTCTAGTGCTAATATTCTTTATTGGCGCGAGGGCAGAACTGACTACTCGCACTAAGGCAAAAACAAGGGTTTTTGAATCTCTGCTCAGGGAATTGTCAGCAGAATGAATATTTCTCTCATGTAAAGGGATGCAATGATGGTCTTTTCAAGGCATGACACTACTTATTGATCACAAAAATGACCCTCCAATGGGCGAGATGGGGATTGTAGGGACAATGACAAAATGTTGTGTAACAGATGTTCCCTAAAGCATGAGGTTCGAGGGAGAGGGAGGGGAAAAATGCTTTATGAGAACACGTTCGAACTAAATAATGTTGTCGGAAAACCTTCAATTACAAATACAACTGATATCTCTGATACATGAACATGTGGTATGGGCATAGCCATCCATAATAGAGTGTACAAAACTGAGATCCGAGGTATGGACACAGCCATCTAGCAGTAAGGATTAACAAATAGACTCAGGTATGGTCGTTGCCATCCAATCAAAAGAGTCATGCAATAAGTCATGATAATCCACAAGAACCCGCAACCTGGATTTTATTAGACAAAACCCAGGGTCTTGTGCTCCATTCCAACCCGAAAAAAAGAGAGAGTACAAATTCAAGCATGCGAATATATGAGCTGAAGTTGAACATGCAAGAAAATCACTTGATTATCAGCCAATAATGAAAGTTGTTAACAAGCACGAGAGAAACCACCAATAATGAAAATGGTTCTCAAGGTAAAACAGGTACAATCCACAAAATGTGAACAGTGATTTGGCGTCGAACAGCCGCAGAATCACCCAATCGAAGGCCAATGATGTGGACCTTCCGTGGAATGCGAAGAACCTGCTATTAAGGCATGCAAGCTCCAAGGTACCAGAAGGGACTCTCTAGATCATATTCCTGGATAATGAACTGAGGTCAACAAGAAGTGACCTGGTCGAAGGAGGGCCATAATGTTTCCCACATCATCGACACGAGATATGTGAACATGATGATAGTGAATCATGACCAACATAGAATCAGAGGGAGGTTGAAAAATGCAGAGGCGAACTTATATTGAACATATCAGTGACACGACATTGGATTTGGCAGTATTTGACATCAAGGGACCTAAGGTCATGATGACGTGGAAAAGAGCAGATGAGAGGTCAAAATGGATTACCCAAACCCATGAAGGAAAAAATAATGAACTGAGATGTCCCCAACCCGACACGAATGTAGACGAGTGTCATGTTCAAGAGCGACATACTGCTGATACAACTAAAATATGGCTCAATTTTTCCCCACCATTTATGGCGAGTACCCCAATTATTTTTTAAAACAAGCTTGAAGGGGATAGCATATGCTTGTAATGTAAGTTTGTCTTTCGGTCAAATCCATCCTAGTACATTTTACAAGCCCTAGGAATGAGGAACTCGGTGAACGTCATAGTGACGATGTCCGATGTCATCATAGTTTAACGAGTTTGACAAAGGAAGAACTCAGCGTCTTTTCATGTTTAGAGAGTTTGAAAAGAAGCGGAAAATAAAACTCGACATCCCTTTTCATAAGTAGTCTCTCAGATCCGAAAAGGTAGACAAAAAATATCTAAAAGAACTTCTTAGTCATGATAGGCTAAGGTATTCCTTTATCGTAAATAATCTATCCCAGCCCGAAAAAGGGGTAAACGTATATTGGGTAGATATCATTTCACAACCATTTAATGAGTTCAAAACGACAAGAGTCTCGGCAGTCTTTTCAATATTTGAGAGTCAGAAAAGAGTTGAAAGATAACTCGTCCTCGAGGAATGAGTGGTATTACGAGTAGCAACTAGTTTCGGTGATGGTGGAACTTCTTAGAACAAGTAAAGGTCAAGAGGCTGGCTAACAAGACCACTCATCGCAGCGGTTCCTCAGGAATGGGTGAAACAACTAAGCGAAGGCGTATGATCGGTCAGGCAGACGGGGATGATGGAATGAGAAAACCAAGGTTCATCTGGAAAAATAGGCTGATAAAATGGCAATCACGAGAGGTAAAATAAGAATGATTTCATTTTTACACAAGCTTGAAATGGAAATAAACTATGCTTGAAATGTTTTTCATGCCCCTAGCATGGTGACTCAATTCGAGGTACATGCCCCCCAAGCTTCAGTCCATATGAAAGGAAGATGGAGTGAAGGTTCAAATTAGAAGATCAAGAGAAATACTCGACTGGGATTTTACGAGATCGTATCAAAGACTCGAATAGAACAGGAACGTGTTTCATTGTTTTAAGGAGCTTGACACAATAAACAAAATACGCTCCATCACGAGCTTGTTTCATTTTTTAAGGAGTTTTACACAAGAAAAGGAACTGTGCTCCGGCGGCCTTGTTTCATTTTTTAAGGAGCTTAACACAAGAAAATGAACCGTGCTCCGACGACCTTGTTTCATTTTTTAAGGAGCTTGACACAAGAAAATGAATCGTGCTCTGCATAGCTTTCATCATTATCAATAATAAGTCATGGCTTCCAAGAGTTACGTATCGGATGGGAGAACAAAATCTTGGAAGTCAGGACCCAATGCCCCCAACGCACGATGCAAAACGACACTATCACTGAGTGCAGGCATGGGATAGGTAGCCACATAATTAACTTGCAGCAAGGAAGATACAACCAATGAATAAAGACCCGGAAGGGATGATGGTGGACCAGATGTCATGTCAGGAACAAATACTTAAAGATGATCAATGGTACGATATGACCTTTGTGTGGAAAATAGATCACACGAAAGAGGGAAGAAACAACCAAGCCCATGGCATAAGCATATTCACGTCCCAAGAGTAAATTAAAATCCAAGGGACCTTGGACCACCATCACGTCTATATAGATGGTTTTTTCTCCCAAAGTAATAGGCAACTTTAGAAGGATCCCTAATGGTTGAATGGTTCCTCTGTTAAATGCCAACAGATTATGCATAATAGGCACAAGCGGTGGAGAACCAAAAGCTTGCCAAGTAGTGGAGGACATAATACTAACATATGCGCCTTCATCTATAATGGTGCTAGGTGTGACCATATCGAAGACCTATATCATGATTTCAAAAGGCATGTAAGAAGGAAGGCGGTATCCTGCGAATTGACTCCAATCGAAGGAAGCGACTAAACTACTTGGAGGGGGTACCATAGAACTGACATGGTCATCCCTTGGTGTTACTGGAGAAAGAGGAGCATCCTCTTGGACCACGGACACGGGATCAGGAAGAGAAACTTCTTGAGTCACAGGGACGGGAGGATTTGTCTCCAAGTCCGAGGAATATGAAGAAACAAGAAGAACGTGAGGGGGATGAGATCCGCTCTCGACGGAAAAGACCTAATGAACCATGGGTGGGATCAGATCGACCGATTCCATGACCAATGGTTGGTTGGGAACGGATTCGTGAATTTGAATTTATGAGGGAACAGGATCGACCAAGGATGACTCTTGACCAATCGTTGAACCAACTAGCGGGTGACTCGAAGAAAGTTTCTGGTAACCAACCGGAAGGCAGGGTGCAAAAACAATAGGGTTGTCCAATACTCTCATGGCTTCATCCATGTATGGACAAAGGTGAATGGGATGATTCCCTTCACATAAATTACAGGGATTCGTGATCTTACCCTGTTTTTTACGAGTCTTATCATTACTAGTCGAAGATGTGCCACCAATATGACTTCTAGAAGCCAACGACAACGACGGACGGCCGTTGGACCATGCTTCAAGTACCTTGGGAATGCCAGGGCAGTATTGAAGAAGATGGTCACCTTTGCATAACATGCAAGGGAATTTGACTTTCCATGGAAGGTTGGATGGCTTGTCAATGGATGGTGTTTGAGGTGCAATAGCCGCAGAGTTAGCCTCTCTCTTAGCTGACTTATTTTTCTTCGTCTTCTTCTTCTTCTTCTTAGCCACCTGATTACTAGAATCTAGAATTTCACTAGGAAAAGTAGAAGAGGAAGATGAAGAAACAGGCGAAGAAGGGGAGAGGTCCACCTTAGAATCAACATGATGTTGTTCAGGCGGAGGAGATGTTCAAACAGAGGTCGGAGCACTCGGGACCACCGAGGTCGAAAATAACCACACAGGCAAACCAACAGTTAACCCAGGCAGGAACAGTGTTGCCATATAAGGAGCACCAACATTCCCAAAAGCGGGAAACAGAACAGGATTCCCTTCAGAGGGGATTCCTTGGTTGGTAAACTCCGGAAACGTTGCCATCGGAAACAATTGTAAAACAAAACTCTAAGGAATATAACTTTAACTAGGAATATTGTGTGGGCAGTTAATATTTTAAGACATTGAAACAAAACTCTGCCATTTCATATTTTAAGAGTCGAGAAACAGGAAAAAGATGACTATATCACTTTCAGGTTGAAACGAGCGTGAAAGGAAAAGATCTCAATGATCTTTTCAATTATAGAGAGTTACGAAAAGACCAAAATGACTACTCAAGTAATCTAAGCAAGAGGGTGTACCAAGTTTCTGTGAAATTCCATATACACCTTGGTGATCAAATGAAAGAGAAATCACCAAGGACTTAACGTACGTGTAGGTAATCTCCCCGAATGTTGTGTTCAGTGTATCATGGTTACAGGGCGACAGTCTCGGCTTCCTATGGATAAAGGATTATAACCTATTAGGGTCTCCCTTTATATACGCAACGATATGGGGAGCACAAGTTTGTACTAGCCCTATCTAAAGCCAGATGGCAAATGAAAACAACTAGTGTTATGCAGGTAAATCCTCTCTATGGACAGAGATGATCCCTCTATCCCTAGAGTGGGTCCAGAAACAAAAGGACACGCTGAAGTGTTGCTTCCTAATTATTGAATGAACAAGGGAAACAGTAGATCGACCTACCTGGAATCCAATGCTATCGTTGTTGCTATAGTAGTGGTGGCCTCTCGCTCCTGCTTCGGAAAGTCACAATCCACTCGCCATTACGCTTGGATACCTACACAAAGAACAAGGAAACAAGAACAGCATACAAGATGACAACATTCCATTCATAACTATTAACCAGTCAAAGAGGGCTAAACATATTGCGTTAAACAAGAATTATAACACAATGGTGGAACCAAACAATAGTCATGTGTATAAATGAATAGAAGGAAGAGTTACAACTGATGCTTTGATGTTGCAGTCTCCTACATCAGGGTTCAGGCGAAACATGTCTTAGATGCTCGTCAGGGAATTCAGACGGGGTGAAGGCATGAACTCAAGCTCTCCTCAACATAATTCCTTCTATCTATCTTCTTTAGTCATTCAGCTATAGTATCAGTTCTCCAAGTTTAGCTAGCTTGTTCTAAGAGAGATAACTTCTTTTATAGAAGAAAAGAAGGAGGTTTGGATCCCTACAAAGGTGGGAGAGAGTCTTATCCTTTAGGAGAGTTCCAAGGGAGGTGGAAACTACTAACTAAAGGAGGGAGTCCGTGGTTGTTTCAGTTCAACCACTCCTAATGACTCATCCTCGAGGTGGTTGGAATAGAACTTCTGCCTCTATTTTTAAAAAACATTCCATAAACAACTTGGCGGGGTGCTTAACTGGGATAGAGCGCCAACTGGCGTAGGCTCAGTGTTAATTTTCCAGCTCGGCGCAAGAGTGTAACTGGCTACTCGCGCCAAGGAAAAAACAAGGGTTTTTAAAGTCCTGCTCAGGGAATTGTCAACAAAAGGAATGTTACTCTCATGCAAAGGAATGCAATTATGGTTTTTGAAAAGCATGAAACTTCTTATAAGTCACATAAACAACCCTCCAATTGGCGAGATGGGAATTACAGGGACAGTGACAAAATGTTGTGTAATAGATGCCCCCTAGAGCATGAGGTCTGAGGGAGAGGGAGGGGCGAAATACTCTATGAGAACACGTTCGAACCAAACACCGCTGTCAGAAAACCTGCAATTACAAATACAACTGATATCTCTGATACATGAACATGTGGCATGGGTGAAACCATCCATAATAGAGTATATATAAAAACTGGGATCTAAGGTAGGGACGCAGCCATCCAGCAGTAAGGATCAACAAATAGACTCAGGTATGGTTGCAGCCATCCAATCAAAAGAGTCATGCAATAAGTTATAAAAATCCACCAAAATCCGCAGCCTGGACTTTATCAGACAAAATACAGGGTCTTGCACTCCATCTCGACCCGAAAAAGTACAATTTCAGGCATGTGAATATATGAGCTAAAGTCAAACATGCAATAAAATCACCTAATTACCAACCAATGATGAAAGTTGTTAACGGGCACGAGAGAAACCATCAATAATGACAATGGCTCTCAAGGAACAACTGGTACAATCCACGAGATATGAACAGTGATTGGTGTCAAAAGTCCGCATAATCACTCGATCGAAGGCCAATGATGTGGACCTTGCATCGAATGCAAAAAAAACCTACCATTAAGGCATGCAGGTTCCAAGGTACCATAATAGAGTCTCTCAATCAAATTCCTGGATAATGAGCTGGAGTCGACAGGAAGTGACCTGATCGAAGGTGGGCCATAATGTTTCCCACATCATTGATACGAGATAGAGGAACATGATAATAGTGAATCAGGACCAATAGAGAATCAAAGGGAGGCTGAAAACTGAAAGGAAAACTTCTCTTGAACATATCAACAACACGACACTGGATTAGCAGTATTTGAAATCAAAGGATCTGAAGTCATGATGACGTGGCAAAGAGAAGATGAGAGGTCAAAAGAGATTACCCAAACCCATGGAGGAAAAAATGACGAAATGAGATGTCCCCAACCTGACACGAATGCAGACAAGTGCCATGTTCAAGAGTGACATACTGCCAACATAACTAAAAATTGGTTCCATTTTCCCCCACCATTTTTGGCGAGTACCCCAATTATTTTTAAAACAAGCTTGATGGGGATAACATATTCTTGTGCTGTAATTTTGTCCTTCGGACAAATCCATCCTAGTACATTTTACGAGCCCTAGGAAGGAGGAACTTGAGTAACGTCATGGTGACAAAATCTGATGTCATCAAGTTTTAACGAGTCTAACAAAGGGAGAACTCGACATATTTTCATGCTTAGAGAGTTTGAAAAGAAGGCAAAAAAGAAAACTCCATCATGACCCTTTTCGTAAATAATCTCTCAGATCCGAAAAGGTAGAAAACAATATCTGAAAGAACCTCTTAGTCATGATAGGCTAAGGTATTCCTTTTTCGTAAATAATCTATCCCAGCCCGAAAAAGGGGTAAATGTATACTGGGTAGATATCTTTTTGCAGCCATTTAACGAGTTCAAAATGACAAGAGTCTCGACAATATTTTTCAGTTTTAGAGAGTTAGAAAAGAGCTAAAAGATGACTCCAGTAGTGACTTTTTTCGTGTTTTTACCGAGTCTGAAAAAGTATAAAATTTAACTCGTTACTTCATCACTATGTCCTGAAAAACCTGTTGCTGCATAAGAGAAATGTGTAAAATCCATTTTTCAAAAAATAATATAATAAAATAATTGAAAAACATGTCTTAAAACCTAATTAGGTTTGTAAAAATTTATAAATGCCAAAAATGGTAAAAACCAATTACTTTCACTTTTTACCTCTTGTGGAGCAAATAGTTACCCATTTTACTGTGTGATTTTGCGGCAGTGATAACGGAAAATCCAACAGATCAATCTCAAATATGTCAGTTCCAGGTAAGATCCAAGATATTTCCCTTCATTTTGAGGCATTTCTTACAGCCTGCAACTTCTAATTCTGAAATTTGGAGGAGGAAGTATGAAAATTAGGGCACGACGGTTGGCGCGGGTTTCAGGCACGGAGTCGCGCCAACTGCCCAATTTTTGCTAACCATTTTTTTGTGCATAATGTAAGACACAAACCCCATTTACTCACAAATCCAAGCTCCCAAAAGTGTAATATCACTCATATGAATGTGTTTATAGGTAAAAAGCAGCAAAATGATGATAGAATGGAAAGAACGGGAACATAACGAAGAAGACGAGATTTCCATGGAAAATGAGAGATGCATGGAAGCTCTCAGGGACTGTGGACTGAAGAAGTTCTTATTGACACCGTGTCTCCGTGCTCAACCAGAGCTGTTAAAATATTTGATCAGTATATGGGATGAGAACTAGGAAAAGTTCATCCTTCGAGATCAGGAACTTGAGATTGATATTTCTGACGTTTATTTTATCACAGGAGTCACGAAGGGGAGTAGCACCGATCCTAACCAGTACTCAGCCTTGCATGGAGAGAATGTCCATGGTGATGGACAGAGTATGTTCAGGGGCATGGAAGGGAACAAGGAGCGGGAAAGTTGACATCCAAAATATCCCGGACCTAGCACTAAAAGTAGTGCTACATACCATCACACGAGCTGCGGGATCGCAAGCACCGCACGAAGCAACAAAAACACAGTTTCTTCTTGTTGTAGACTGCTTTTCATCGACCATCTACAACTGGGCAGAGGCTGTGACAATAAACATGAAACACCAGCTAACAAAATATAAGAAGACAAAATTGAAGCAGTTTGGTTATGGGTCTATCTTGGTATCGTTCTTCCTGGAACAACTACCAATCTTTCAGTGTCAGGAGGTCATAGTCCCGACACCACCAGCGAGAGAACCACGGATGGCCCGATGGGCAACTCTAATGCCAAGGGCAGGGGGCGGTCAACAGATGTCCTAGAGACCGGAGTTCTTTGATTGGCTCCACCGACAGTTGATCATCGTGGAGGACTGGCCCTACTCTGATACATATTTTACTGGAGATCCGGACCTCCCACTCTCGGAGGGAGAGGATTGGGACGAAGATTTGGGAAAGACTCATTTTTAATTTTCATGAGTATTAAGATTTTTTTTTGTTTATGTATGTTCTGACTTTAAATTCATGAATTCGCAGATGTCAGCCCAGAGAGACCCATGGGCATGTCTCCGATAATGAAGCGAATTCCTCGTGATTTCGACCCTCATGGTGAGGGCAACGAGGAAGAGGAGCTCGTTCGCAACCTATAGGGGATCACTCATGGAGTCTTGGATTATGCATGATTCGACGATGTTCCTCGCACCTACCAGAGACATACCGTCGAGGTGTCAAGCCGTATTCACCGCTTGCTGAGGCGGCTTGTAAGGGTAGTGACATGCTATCATGAGCATCACATCGATTAGGCACCTAGGCTTTATATCTGTGTTTTTTAGAGACATGGTGTCTCGGGATGTAACAGAAACACACATATATTTTTTGAATGTATGATGCACACTGATGCAAATATGCGATATATATATATATATATATATATATATATATATATATATATACACACACAGTTGATTTCCTATATGGATCTTTTTCACATGATGATGATTTCACAAATTACGCAAATGTCTATCTAATACAATGTTAGACACTGTATCAGTTAGTGCATTCATTCGTCTAGGAATATGTTGATATGTGATAAAATCAAAATGTCTTTCCAACAAACGAATACGTAAATACAATCTCAAAATGTACGGGTTTCTAACTGAATAATGACCATTGAATTGTAGAACAACAAGCTATGAATCTAGATTTACAAGCAATGTGTGTATGCTGAGATTGATTGCCTCGGTTAATAGTTCAAGAACAGCACTATATTCAGCGACATTGTTTGTAGTTCGTCCTAGAAAAATACCTTGTAGTTCTATCAATTCACCCATAGGATCGTAGATTACCCAGGCTGTTGAAGACAAATTCCTGGTACTGTGGAAGCACCATTCGCGAAACCGAGATAAGGGGTAATAGACATCTACACAAAAAATCAAGACCCAAATAAGCAGGAAAATGTTCGAAAAGCACACCAAATCAAATCATGTACAAAAATGAAAAAAAACACATACGTACACAAATCATGCATGAATGACTCATGCATAATACTTTTTGAGATACAACCCATTTCTGGGTTATTCTAATGGATCACCTTCGTAATCAATGAGCTCATAGGCCCCATTCTACAATACGAGTTTAAAAATGTAAGGCCCGTGCCACATGGATTGAAATTTACCTGCCCCCAACTTATCATGAGCTTGGTCGTACAGGAGGACGAGATCTCCTTTAACGAAAGCATGAGGGGAAACTGATTGGTCAAAATGAGCTTTGACCCGCTTTTTTTTTCTTCAATAACCAAAACATCAAAGTGCCGGGTTTCATCTAACCTTTCGAGATAAAGGAGACGCTCTTCTTCAGGTGAAATGTTAGGCAGTAATTCAACATCCAACTTGAGCGAAGGTATTTCATGTTCAATCGGAAGAGTGGCTTCCAGCCCATAAACCAACTAAAAAGGGGTGAATTCGGTTGCACTCTTAACTGAGGTTCGATATGCCCAAAGAGCTGAAAATAACATGAGATTCCAATTGGATTTATGGATCCCAATCATACGTTGAAGCATAGTAACAAGAACTTTGTTCATGGCTTCCACCTGGCCATTAGCCTGAGGATAGTATGGCGTTGAGTTGTCGTGACGCAGACCCAACTTAGAAGTCAACTCGGCCACCATGTAATGCCGAAAATGGGAACCATGATCAGTGACGATGGCTTGAGGGACACCAAACGTAGCAATGATATGATTGAATATGAATTGAGCAGCTGTCTTACCGTCGGCGGCAAGTGTAGGCAGTGTTTTGGCCCATTTGGTGAAGTATTCCATGGGTACGATAATATAAGCATGCCCCCCGGCTGAGTGAGGGTTACACGTCATAAAATCGATGCCCCACTTCGCAAAGGGACCAACGATAATGACAGGATGAAGAGGTACAGGCAGTGCACACACCTTATGTTGATAAACTTGGAAATCATGACATTTACGAACCGCGACAATGCAGTCTTTGAAGATAGAAGGCCATATATAACCAGCACGAAGAATCTTCTGTGCAGTGGCATAAACAGACATGTGACCACCACAGGCGCCACTGTGACAATCATTAAGGACTTTCTCAGCTTCCTCGAGGGTCAAACACCGACGGATAATGGAATCCACTCCAACACAATAGAGGGTATCCCCAACTATACGATAAGGTTGCGACTGATGACAGATGCATTGGCAGGCATCCTTCGTCAACTCAGATTTGAAAGTAGAAGTCTGGAGATAAACGATGATATCACCGTGCCACGGATCGAGGGTGTTAATGAAGAAAAGCGTATCATCTGATATATATTCCTCAGGACGAGACGGATAAGAGTCTGAAGGCAGAGAACAAATCAAATCAGAAAAGACTAATGATTTATTCGACTTGGCCACAGTAAATTCCAAATCGAACTCTTGGAGGATAACAATCCACTTCAAGTATTTCCCCCCCCCCCCACCATCAATTGTTGAGACAATATATAGGTCATGGGGTTGCAATCGGAAATCACAGTCACCATACGCAAAAGAATATAATGACGAAAACGATGAACGGCTTGAGCCGCAGCTAATGCTAACTTCTTGACCTGGGCATAGCACATCTCAGGGTCAAGAAGGTTATGAGACAGGTAATAAATAACATGCTCGTAACCGTCATCATCGTCTTGTACAAGAACCATGGCAATCACATTGAAATCAGTGGCTAAATAAAGGGAAAAATCACGATGATAGTTAGGAGGACACAACAGAGGAGCGTTGACAAGCAACATCTTCAGGGCTTCAAAAGGCTTTTGAGAAATCTCATCCCAATAGAATGGGACGCCCTGCTTTAATAAATGCGTGTATCCCCGAGCCACTTATGCATAGTTAGGTATAAAACGGCATATAAAATTAGCCTTACCTTGCAAACTCTACAATTGATGTAATGAGGATGGAGAGGGGAGATTAATAATAGCCTCAACCTTTAGGGGATCGAGGTGAATTCCATCTTTAGATACGATAAACCCTAAAATTCTATCAGAGTCAATGCAGAAGACGCACTTGTGCGGATTAAGCCGAATATTGTAACGTCGACAACGAAGAAAAATCTGATGAAGATTGTCAGGATGGTGTAGACGCTTAGTTGAATAAGCGGGAAGGTCATCCAGATAAGGCTGAACGATGTGTCGAATATCATGAAAAGCATACGACATCGTTCGCTAAAATGTAGCCCCAAAATTCTTTAAGCCAAAAGGGAGATTTTTATAGGCGAAATTACCCCAAGGACAGATAAAGGAAGTCTTATGCTGATCAATTGGAAGAATGTTAATCTAATTGTAACCAGAAAAATTGTCCATTAAGGAAAATATCTCACTCCCGGCACAGTCATCAATGATCTGATCAATAAAGTGAGTGGGATAATTATGCTTAGGACAAGCTCGATTAATATCACGATAATCAACATAGACACGAATAGTTCTCTGCTTCTTATTTACAAGAACAATATTAGAGACCCATTCTGTCAAAGGAATCGGATAAATAAAACCAAATCGTATAAGTTTTTCAACTTCAGCTTTAATGGTGGCAGCTTTTCTAGGGTGCACTGGACGAAGATGCTGGCGAACAGGTTTCGAATCGAGATAAGTATGAATTTCATGCACCACTATACTAGGATCAATGCCGGGTATTTCTTCGTAGAACCATGCAAATACATCACGAAACTCGCGAAAAAGGCTAGTATAAACTTGGACTTCATAAGAAGAACAAGTAACCCCAATATGGATGTTCTTGAAAATTCCCAGTTTAATGGAAATGTCAATATGCATCGTTTGTGTAATGTTACTCAAGTTACATTCCGTAAAGACGTCATGTGTCAAGACAGGCAATTGAAGTGGAGGAGAAGGAACTTGAGCTATAAAACGCTCAAGACAAGTAGACATGGCCCCGAGGCCGGGCATAAATGAGGAACGATGATGCCCATAATCCCACAACAACTCCTCAAGGGACATGGTTTCCACGATGGATTCATCGGAAGGAAACACCTCTGCCAACGGATCAATCGAATCTGAATCACCAAGCCAGGGGGATTGAGAATAAATGTCAAGAGACATGCTCAAAGGAGCACAATCAGAGGAAGGAGGTTCTGAAGTAGCAATGAGTTCACAATAATCAATCTCAATTGGACTCAGAGGCATCGAATCTCAGAAGGAATCAATATGGTCAGCCGAAGGAATAATCCATGGGTCATCAGACCTAGAGATCATATGAATCTAAACAGTATTAGGAGGAGGAAGAGGAAAAATACCCATGAGGGCAGGATCTTTAAAAAGACTTGGCCCTACGCTCTCGTAGGGAGTGGGAATATTATTCACATACAGAACGTTGTTCTCGGAAGAAGAAGTGAAGAAAGACAATCGATCAACAGTAACAATCTTTCCTTCATGTGGAAATTTAAAAACACGAAAGAGAGTGGACGGAACACACAACTTGGCATGAGTCCAACTGCAACTGAGGAGAAGATTATAATTGAGCTTAGCGTCGATGACTTCAACCTCGACATTAACTGTCTTCCCTTTCAAAGTAATTAGTAAACTAGCGAGAACACCTAAAGGCTTTGATTCTCTCCCATCAAATGCTTCTAAGGCATTTGGTGATGAATTCAGAGCTGGAGAACCAATGGCTTTCCAACATGAAGATGACATGTTATAGGTTGATGCACCTTCGTCCACAAATGCTCAATGAATATCGAGACCATTAATAACAACTTCAATAATGAGCGCAATTTGATGCGGAAGTCGTGGAATGAAATTCTTTAGATCGAAAGCAAGAAGGTTAGCATCGACAGGATCAATCCCGCCAATCGTAGATAACAAAGCTCTTCTGGATAGCTTTGAAATACTTCTAACGTGGACATCGTGGATGGCGCCTAATCCAAATCTTCAACTATATTGTAATGGTGAGCGACACGGGCGTTGGGATTATAAGAAGACTTACGGAAAACACCTTTGGAAGGTGGTCACACAACGGATTTAGCATTGGGCCTTTCAATCTCAAGAGGACCAGTAACAGCCGGAGGAAGAGGAGGACCGTCAACGATATCATTCCCCATGGCTTGAAGGGATCCAGTATAATCTTTCGACCAAGTAGCAATAGAAACTATACTCGAACCGTTCATTGTGAAAACTTGAGAGCCAAACGAGGCAAAGGACTGAGGTTGCTCTACCATTTGAGTCTGCTGAGATGGGAAAGGTTCCTTAAGAACAGTCGGAGTTCCTTGGGTGCCTTTGAGCAATCGGCTCACTTCAGACCGTCGAGGATAATCTTTGGTGAAGTGCTCTTT
The DNA here is from genome assembly GCA_034641835.2 of Pinus albicaulis. Taxonomy (NCBI): domain Eukaryota; kingdom Viridiplantae; phylum Streptophyta; class Pinopsida; order Pinales; family Pinaceae; genus Pinus; species Pinus albicaulis. Next base: position 932,457,604 of record CM076571.1, on the reverse strand, counting down.
GTCACAGATTGAACAAGGGTACTTCGGTTTGCGTTAAGAACCATCACCAGCACGAGATTTCTGAGAATCCTATTTCGGGGTATCGGCTTTGGCTTTACCTTTACCTTTCTTTTTACCTTTAGAAGTATTATCCGTAGGATTGGCTTGAACGGCATTAACTTCTGTGGGTTTACCAGAATTCAGAGTAGACTGAGAAGCAACATTATTGGAAGGAGCGGACTTCGGCTTCCCAGAGTTTGAAGATGAAGACTTTTGAGAAGTCTGAGACACAGAACCAATAATACCATCGACCGATGGAGTCAGTGGTGGTTTAGAAGTTCCAATTCAGGGAGCATCAGGTAAGATACCATATAATGCGCCAGACTGAGAGTATACAAGATCAAGTACTAGGCGTAAGCAATGGCTTGTTCCTAGGTTACACATGCCCCCATAGCTATGTCTTTGGAAATCTGATTAACAAAGGAGGTGGTGAACCAATGAGTTAGAAGATGATCAGGAATTTCAAATTTGATCATGCGACAACGGCGCCTCCACTCATGAATATGATCCGAGATATCAGTAGCTCAGTCATGTTTCAATGAAGTGAGGAGGTGCGTCTCTATCTCATAATGTACTGGTAACTGAAAATGTGTAAGGAATGTCATGGCTAAAGAGTTGAAATCTTGGAAGATGCCACGAGATAGCTCAATGTACCACTTTTCAGCGGCACCAGTAAGAGTTCGCTGGAAAAGACGAAGTCTAATAGAATCATCAATCGAAGAGTTAGAGGAACACCACAAATGGTAAGTCATAACATGCGCTTGGGGGTCTTCACCAAACTTGCCCTCAAATTTAGGACAATCACTAGGAATCTTGGTTGGAACCAGAGGCCAATATGGGTTATGAAGAATAGGATTGTTCATCAACTTTGACACATCAGGTAATTCCAACGTAGCAAGAAACGGTAATTGGGTATTGAAAGTAATCAGAGGTCTTTGATAAGGACCTGCATGTACATTCCACCCAGTTCGAGCAGGATTCTATCCCCATGCATTCTATCCCGGAGGATTTGGATCATAGGGATTAGAAGCAGGATAAGTCAGTTGATACTGGGGTTGAGGACTAGGATACTGGGTCGGAGTAGACCACTAAGGTCCTTGTTGAGCTGCATATTGAGTCTGTTATGGAATGTAAGCATGACTTTGAGGTTGATGATAGACAGGTTGATTTTGAGGGTAAGGAACCTAAGGTGCAGTATATTTTGGTTTATATGAACCTTGAGGGTAGTAAGCACCTTGCAGTTAAGCAGGCAGACACTACTGAACAGGGTGAGCAGGCTGTTGAGCGAGTAAACCTGGATGACTATAAACAGGTAAAACAGGCTGCTAAAATGATGGAACTGACTGAGGAGCAGGTTGAATCGGTTGTTGAGCAGGTTGAACCGAGTACTGAGGGCCACCAAGTTGGCCTTATGGGAAAGGTTGGCCCGATGGTTGTGATGGACCATGTTGTCCCTGATGACCAGGTTGACCCAAAGAAGGATCGTAGGGTTGTCCTGGTTGCACAACATGTTTACCATACTGAACATGTGACTGCGGTTGTGATGCAACAGGTTGTCCTTGTGGTGGGTAGATTTGCCCCCCAGGAGCCTGAGATAGCCCTGGTTGATTCTGAGGTTGACCAAACAGACGAAAGGGTTGTCCATGTTAGACCAAAGGTTGACCTTGTGAAGGTTGGCCTTGTGGACTGTATGGTTGTCCATGTGGACCAGAAGCAGGGCCCTGTTGAGCTAAAGGTTGTCCTGATGAGGGTTGTCCTTGCAAGCCAGAGGGTTGCGTAGGCAGGGTAGGTCCCAAATGAGTAACAGTCTGATAAGGATCAACAAGAGGCAAATAGACTGGATTACCATACACATCATAATGATGCGGATATATATACACGGGATTACCAACAACATCATAGTGATGTAATCGAGGATTACTAGGAGCCTGAGACTGCTGAGAACCCTGAGAACTCTGCTGCTGAACAACCAACATATATTCTTCAAAAGTAAGACTGCTAGGAATTAGAGGAGTAGTGGAAACAACACTAGAAGCATGTGGGGCCTCTGTGGCACAAGATCGTGATCTATTAGGACCAGAATTAACAGGCCACGTTGGTTTGAGGAAAATAGACTTGCGAGTGTGAAAAGATCCCGACGACTAATGGGTAACAACAGGTGTGGATGAAGCCACACAGACCGTCGGTTGAACTAGAACATATGTAACAGTAATTGACGAACCAAGTGTCGAAGGCAATAGTCCTAATGAAGGTAAGACCTAACTCTGAGAAGGAGTTATTGTACTAGATTGCACAATGGAGGCAACTCCAGACATAATCTGACTCAAGGACCGATAGCCAAGTGGAAGTGACACCGATGGTGGAGAAGACCGAGTAGAAACATGAGGGACATCTTCCAGAAAAAGTTGATATTCTCCTGTGGAAACAATCATTCCTTCACTACCAATAGGACTAGATGAATCCATATTTGACTCTGCTGTAAGATCTTCAAAAATACTACGGGGAGTAGGAGGCACAACAACAGGAAAAAAAAAAAAAATGGCGAGCCCAACGTAAGAGGAGGAAAATCTCCTTCTTCCCCAAAAATAGACCAAGCACCAGAAGGGGGCCAATTGAACTCAACTGGCTATTCAGGAGGAGATCAAGTAGCAAGAGGCAGGACAGACAGGAGAATAGGCTGCGAGACCTTGACATACCTAGTGGGCTGAGGAGTTTCAAAAGAAACGTCCAGGAAAGAACTACCACCAGGAGGCAGTGAAGACGACGAAACCAATGGTTCCGCCACCGTGACCGTATATCAAAACAGAAAGGGAAAAAGAAAACCAATCGAGGATTCCAAGATCAAAACCAAGGAGAAAAAAAGGCTAAGTAATAAAACTTTAATGGGCATGTGATCGTAGGTGATTAATTTTATGACACTGAAACCATATTTTGTTGTTTCATTTTTAAAGAGTCGAGAAATAGGCCAAAGATGACTCTAGTCACTTTCAATTTTAAACGAGCGTGAAAGGACAAGTGCTCGACGATCTCTTCTCTTTTTAAAGAGTCATGAAAAGATAAAAACGATTGCTCTGGAATACTAAGCAAGAGGGTATACCAGGTTTCCATGAACCGCCATATACACCTTGGTGATCAAATGAAACAGAAATGACCAAGGACTTGACGTACGTGCAGGTAGTCTCCCTGAATGTTGTGTTTGGTGTATCACGGTTACAAGGAGGCAAACTCAGCTTCCTATGGATAAAAGGATTGAAATCTAGAAGGGTATCCCTTTATATACTCAATGGTACGGGGAGCACAAGTCTGTACTAGCGCTATCTAAATCCAAATGGCGAACGACAACTACTAGGTTTTAAGACGTCGGAACACGTCTCTAGCCTAGACCACTAAAAATGTTTCATTAGGTTCCAATGCTTCCTTGGGTTAATTAAATAAGTTTTAAATTTGATCTTGAATTACGTTTCAGTTTTAAGGTCCTATCGATGTTGGATCTTAAAAAATCCCTAAATCCAAGCTATATGCAAATGAACATCATTTTTTATTCAATGAATGCTAGTTATGAGAAGGATAGAGATCTTTCAAACAAAAAGCAAACAAGGAAATTATGCAGAGAAATCCACTAATGCATCTAACAGAATACGAAAATGAAACTCTTTCCTAGATAATCTAATGCTAGTTATGCAAAAGAGAATTTCACTTTTAATGCAAGAAAGAATGCAAAATACTCTTCTTCTTTTTTCAATGAAAAGAAGTACATGATGCACTAATTACATGAAAAACAAAATCAAACACTAGCTTAAGTGTTGCGTAGGAATCGAAATTGAATGACTTAATATATCATGAAACAAACACAAGAAATCACTCAAACTAATGTCGCAATCTTTCAAACCAAGAGACAGTTTTCAAAATGATCCAAAACAAGCAATGTAATATATGCTTGGAGAAAAACGGCGAGGAACCAATAAAGAAAACGAAATGACTCTGCAACCAAGACAATGACTCAAAATATTAGGAAAACTGAGTGCAATCAATCCACAAATGGGACTGACAACAATCAAAATGACTCGATTTTCGAACAGAAGGCTCAGTGCACAAGGACACCTAAAAACCCTAAGGCCTCAACTGACACTAATAGGAAGATGGACAAACAACTAAGAAAAGAAAGTTGAAAACAATTAAAACAATCCCAATGGAAAAATCATGCATGGAAAATAACCCAGAAGTAAGCACAATTTACCAAAAGACTCATCAAGGAGGTCAAACCAATTCCTACAGGGGTTGGCGCGACTGTATGGCTGTAATCCGCGCCATACAGGGGTTGGCGCGATTGTAAAAAGAGAAACCTACGCCAATTAGTGCGACTGTAAAAAGAGAAACTTACGCCAATTAGAATGACTGTTCAGAGAAAAACCATGCCAAGCCAGGTAACTATGGGAAAAAAATGGAAAAACCAAAACCTAATGAGAAGAGGTCAATCTTGACACTTTAGAGCTGAACAGAGGATGAAAACTAAATAAGAAAACCAGAAAATCAGATAACTAAATCAATAATTGAAACTTTCCCAACAACAATGAAATGACAAACTCGCACTGTTCCCCAGCAGAGTCGCCAATTTGTTATGTAGGTAAAACCTCTCTGCGGACAGAGACGATCCCTCTAGCCCTAGAGTGGGTCTAGAAACAAGGGACACGCTAAAGTGTTGCTTCCTAATTATTGAATGAACAAGGGAAACAATAGATCGACCTACCTGGAATCTAATGCTGTCATTGTTGCTGCAGTAGTGGTGGCCTCTCGCTCCTGCTTCGGCAAGTCACAATCTGTTTTCCATTACGCTTGGATACGTGCACAAAGAACAAGGAAACAAGAACAACATACAAGATAACAGCATTCCATTCATAACTATTAACCAGTCAAAGAGGGCTAAACATATTGTGTTAAACAAACATTATAACACAATAGTGGAACCAAACAGTAGTCATGTATATAAATGAATAGAAGGAAGAGTTACAATCGATGCTTTGACGTCGCAGTCTGCTCCAGTAGGGTTCAGGCAAAGCGCGTGTCAGATGTTCGTCAAGGAATTCGGACAGGGTGAAGGCATGGACTTAAGCTCTCCTCAACGTAATTCCTTCTATTTATCTTCTCTAGTCATTTAGCTATAGTATCAGTTCTCCAAGTTCAGGTAGCTTGTTCTAAGAGAGATAGCTTCTTTTATAGAGGAAAAGGAGGAGGATGGGATCCCTACAAAGGTGGGAGAGAGTCTTATCCTTTGGGAGAGTTCCAAGGGAGGTGGAAACTACTAACTACAGGAGGAAGTCTGTGGTTGTTTCAGTTCAGCCACTCCCAATGACTCATTCTCGAGGTGGTTGGAATAGAACCTCCGCCTCTATTTTAAAAAAAAATTCCATAAACAGCTTAGCACGGGTGCTTAATTGGGACAGAGCGCCAACTGGCGCGGGCTCAGTGTTAATTTTCCAGCTCGTCGCAGGAGTGTAACTAGCTACTCGCGCCAAGGCAAAAACAAGGGTTTTTACAGTCCTGCTTAGGGAATTGTCAACAAGAGGAATGTTACTCTCATGCAAAGGAATGCAATGATGGTTTTTGCAAAGCATGACACTTCTTATAAGCCATAGAAACGACCCTCCAATGGGCGATATGGGGATTGCAGGGACAGTGACAAAATGTTGTGTAACAACTAGGTTTTAAGACGCCAGAAGACGTCTCTAGCTTAGACCACTAAAGATGTCACGTTAGGTTTCAATGCTTCCTTAGGTTAATTGAATGAATTTTAAAGTTGATCTTGGATTATGTTGCAGTTTCAAGGCCTTACCAAATTTGGATCTCAAAATTCCTAAATGCAAGCTATATGCAAAAGAATACCATCTTCCATTCAATGAATGAAAATTACAAGAAGGATAGAGATCTTTCAAACAATAGCAAGAAATGCAAATAAATCCACTAATTCATCTAATGCAATCAAACGAAAATGAAAAACTCTTTCCTAGATTATCAAATGCTAGTTATGCAAAATAACTTTTCACTTTCAATGCAAAGGAAAGAATGCAAAATGTTTTTTTTGTTTGTTTTTCAATGAAAAAGAGTACACAATGCACTAATTACATGAAAAACAAAATAAACACTAGCTTGAGTATTGTGAATGTAAGAATCAAAATTGAATGACTCAATCAATGCAAAACAATCACAAGAAAGCACTCAAACTAATGCCGCAATCTTCCAAATCAAAAGAAAGTTTTCAAAACGACCCAAAACAAGCAATGTAATCTATGCTTGGAGGAAGAAGGAGAAGAATCAATCAAAAACGAAATGATCATTCAACCAAAGAAAACACTCAAAAGGATCAAGAAAAATTAGTGCAATCGACCCAAGAATGAGACTGACAACAATCAACGAGACTTGATTTCCAAACAGAAGGCTTAGTGCACAAAGGCACTTAGAAACCCTGAGGCCTTAATCTACACTGATAGGAAAATAGACAAACGACTGAGAAAAACAAGCCTACAACAGTCATAACAGTCCCAAAGGCTTAATTACACACAAAAAATAACCCAAGTCAAGCACAACTGACCAAAAGATTCAGCAATGGGGGCAAAACAAATCCTACAAGATTCGTCACGACTGTGAGGGGGTATTCATCGCCAAACAAGGGTTGGTGCGATTGCACCAAAAGCAACCTGTGCCAATTGGCACAGCTGTTCAAACAAAAATCGCGCCAAGTCGGATAACTATGGGAAAAGGGAAAACCCAATGAGCAGAGACCAATCTTGACACTCTGGAGCTAAACAGGGGATGGCAAAGAAACAAGCAAACCAAAAAAAGACAAACAAGCAAGCCAACGACCGAATTCGACCAAAACAAGTTAAAACAACAAACTCTCACTGAGCCCCCAATGGAGTTGCCAATTTGTTAAGCAGGTAAATCCCCTATACCGACAGAGGTAATCCCCCTAGCCCTAGAGCAGGTCTAAAAACAAAGTGACATGCTAGAGTGTCGGTTCCTAATTACTGAATGAAAAGACGACACGGTAGATCGACCTACCTGGAATCTAACGCTATTGTCATGGTTGCAGTGGTGGTGGCCTCTCACTCCTGCCTCGCAAGTCACAATCCTTCTGCAGTCATGCTCGGATACCTGCACATAGAACAACAAACAAGGACAACATACGACATAATAAATTCATTCATAACTACTAGCCAGTCAAAGAGGGATAAGAATATTGCATTAAACAAATGACATAACACAAAATGGGAACCAAACAATAGTCACATGTATGTATTGATAGAAGGAAGAGGTATAACCGAAGCTTTGACGTTGCAGTCTCCTCCAGCGGGGTTCAGCCAAAGGGCGTCTCAGATACTCATCAGGGGATTCAGATGGGATGAGGGCATGGACTCAAGCTCTCTCAACGAGGTTCCTTCTTATTCTATCTCTTCAATAGTTTAGCTATAATATACTCAATTCTCCATGTTCAACTAGCTTATGCAAGGAGAGATAGCTTCTTTTTATAAAGGAAAAGGAGGAGGTTGGGATCCCTACAAAGGTGGAAGGGAGGCCTATCCTTTAGGAGGTTCCCACAAGAGGTGGAAACCATAAACTAAAGGAGGGAGTCTGTGGTTATTCGGTCCAACCACTCCCAATGACTCATCCTCAGAGTTGTTAGGGTGGAATCTCCGCCTCTATTTAAAAAAAAACATTCCATAAACAGCTGGGCGCGAGTGTCTAACTAGGATAGAGTACCCACTGGTGCGGGGTCCAGTGTTCTTCTTCTTTATTGGCGCGAGGGAAGAACTGACTACTCGAGCCAAGGTAAAAACAAGGGTTTTTGAATCTCTGCTAAGGGAATTTTCAACAGAAGGAATATTGCTGTCATGTAAAGGGATGCAATGATGGTCTTTGCAAGGCATGACATTGCTTATTAATCACGTAAATGACCCTCCAATGGGCGAGATGGGGATTACAGGGAAAGTGACAAAATGTTGTGTAACAAGGAGTGATAAATGGAAAACCACCACCATACCCACACGACCCTAAGAAATGAGAACACAGGTAAATTCATATTCCTCAATGAGCCAAGAAACACCTAGACTTTTCCATGCGCCATACTACTTAGCCACTGTGATGTCGACGCAATTGATCCTCGAGACGGTACAATTCCTTCACACGTAGGTGAAGGAAGATGTTTCACACATTTGAAAGTAGAGTAATTAGCTACAACATGATGGAAGGGCTTAATTGTTGAACCCTTAGTTAAACTAAGAGGGGGGGTAAATCAGTTTAATACATTTATGGACTTCTTAAAACATCTTTTAAACTTATTGACACCTTCATTTCATGATCAATTTAATGTATAATGAAACAACAATCTTAATATGTGAGCAACAAGTATTAAGAAGATTAAATACAGAACATCAACACATAATCAACATGCACATAGACAACAAATATAAGTGGAAACCCGTGAGGGAGAAAACCACATCTTATTATTGGTGTGATGCAAAGGCAAGCTCCAACTCCCTCTCACCATTGATTTTATGTAGGCTCCAACCTACAGGAGGCTACTAACTCAAATTCTGCAAGCTACAACATACAAGGAAGCTCCAACTCACATCTATTTTCTGCAGGCTACAACCCACAGGAGGCTTTTGCCTCAACCAGCTACAACTAGACATGTATCAAGTTACAACTTGATATGGAAGCACCAACTTCCTCACACTACAATAAAATCATATGCTGATTTACCTGGATATCAGCTCTGTTTTACTCCTTCTTCACTATTGTCCTTCCAACCTTCAAATCTGCTTTCTATTTGCTTTGGATCTTCACAGCTTCTCTATCTGATCCTTCTTATTCTTCCACTCTCTAACCTCTTTTGCATATTACAATAACATCATTTATAGGGATCACTTCATGGCTGTTTGTATTCTATACGAGAATATGAAATGAACAGGCATGATTCTTCCCTTCCACCCATTTATTTCCTCACTCAACATATTCAGGATGTTACAACACTAAATACACTCATTTTAGTATTAAATTGCAGTTTTGATTTGCCTACGGAGACTTGCCTTTGCACCACAAACAATATAAAATAATTAATACATTTACAGTTACAATAATATTCCAATTCAGCCCTTTCAGATTCTTAGCTTTGTTGTATGTTTGTCCTCTTCTGCTTGTTGTTCCTTTGTCTTTTTTTGTTTTTGCAATTATATTTCAACTGTGCTGCATAACTGCCCTTTTTTCCCGACTCGACCCATGTTGTTGCATTGTTTTGCACAAGGTCGGGTCCCTTTTACTTGCCCGAGCATTTACTTGCTCTGTTCAGACGTTTCCCTTTATTAAGTAGCCACAAATGCATAACACTGTTACCTGGGGGTTATGGCCCACATAAATCCCTTTTTAATGCAGCGGAGAACAATATCAGCGTTTATTCCACATACATACATTAGCAATCAAACATTGGAATTTCGTAACATAAACAGACCATACAAGATGACAACATTCCATTCATAAATATTAACCAGTCAAATAGGGCTAAACATATTGCGTTAAACAAACATTATAACACAATAGTGGAACCAAACAGTAGTCATGTATATAAATGAATAGAAGCAAGAGTTAAAATCGATGCTTTGACGTCGCAGTCTCCTCCAACAGGGTTCAGGCGAAGCGGGTCTCAGATGTTCGTCAGGGAATTCGGACGGGGTGAAGGCATGGACTCAAACTCTCCTCAACGTAATTCCTTCTATCTATCTTCTGCTGTTGTTGGATCTACTGGTGCTGCTGGTGCTGGTGCCTAGAATTTCCTCTGAAACTGGCGGCTCTAAATAGGCATTTGGAGGGGATGACATGAGCCTTGGGCCTAAATCTCCAATTGGAGAAACTACTCGGTCTCTAGATTGATAGGACCTATGCTTATCAATGTAGGACTTATCAATGTAGGCTAATGCTGATGATTGTATGAACTCCTCTCCTTTAATCATGCTGATAGGGTAAAAACCATCCATCATACCTCTCCGCTTGTGCCGTTTATTCTCTATAGTTAGTTTGGGGAGCAGAAAAGGAGAGGAGATACCTCTCGTTTATTTCCAAGGGAGGTGGAAACTACTAACTAAAGGAGGGAGTTTGTGGTTGTTTTAGTTCAACCACTCCCAATGACTCATCCTCGAGGTTGGAATAGAACCTCCGCCTCTATTTTTAAAAAACATTCCATAAACAGCTTGGCATGGGTGCTTAACTGGGACAGAGCACCAACTGGCGTGGGCTCAGTGTTAATTTTCTAGCTTGCCGCGGGAGTGTAACTGGCTACTCGCGCCAAGGCAAAAACAAGGGTTTTTACAGTCCTACTCAGGGAATTGTCAACAAGAGGAATGTTACTCTCATGCAAAGGAATGCAATGATGGTTTTTGCAAAGCATGACACTTCTTATAAGTCACAGAAATGACCCTCCAATGGGCGAGATGGGGATTGCAAGGACAGTGACAAAATGTTGTGTAACAACTAGGTTTTAAGACGTCGGAACACGTCTCTAGCTTAGACCACTAAAGATGTTGCATTAGGTTTCAATGCTTCCTTAGGTTAATTGAATGAATTTTAAAGTTGATCTTGGATTATGTTGCAGTTTCAAGGCCTTACCAATTTGGATCTCAAATTTCCTAAATGCAAGCTATATGCAAAAGAATACCATCTTCCATTCAATGAATGCTAATTACGATAAGGATAGAGATTGTGACTAAAATCTTTCGGAGAAAATCACATCAAAATAGATTAGGTCGACGCGTTTCGAACCAGCTAGTGTGGTTCATCATCAAGGCAAGATGGAAAATCTGATCAAAAAACCCCTTTAAATAGAAGTAAAGTTCTTACTAGCCGTTAGTAAAATAACGGTTAGTTTGACTCAAATAATGAAAATTAATTTATTTTAAAATAATTAAGGTTTATAAATAGAATTTTAATTATATAAATTTATTTATTTTATCTTTATTTAATTCTATTTATTTATCTAATTTATTTCATCGTTATTTAATTCTATTTATTTAATTTTATTTTTAATTAAAATTTGTTTTTCCAATTTATTTTTATTTAAAAAAAAAATGAGAGTTTAATTTTATCCCTATTTTTATTTATTATTTTATTATTTATTTATATTACATTTTATTATTTATTTATTATTTAAAGTTAACTATTTGATAGGAAAAAAATTAAAAAAATAAAATTGAATCTTATAGTTTTTTATTATTAAAATAAAATAAAAATATATAAATTCTAACTTTAAATATTATTTATTTATTTTTAACATATAATTTATTCGATAATAATAAAAATCAAATGATTTAGTATTATTCTAAAAATATATAAATAGAAAACATTTATTTATTTTTCTTTAAAATAATTATAAATAATTAAAAATTCCAATTATAAACTTTGATTATTAAAATAAATAAATTTATATAATTAAAATTCTATTTATAAACCTTAATTATTTTAAAATAAATTAATTTTCATTATTTGAGTCAAACTAACTGTTATTTTACTAACGGCTAGTAAGAACTTTACTTCTATTTAAAGGGGTTTTTTGATCAGATTTTCCATCTTGTCCTGATGATGAACCACACTGGCTGGTTCGAAATGCGTCGACCTAATCTATTTTGATGTGATTTTCTCTGAAAGATTTTAGTCACAATCTATGGATCACAGAAGCAAAATTCCTAATAAGGATAGAGGTCTTTCAAACAATAGCAAACAATGCAAAGAAATCCACTAATGCATCTAATGCAATCAAACGAAAATGAAAAACTCTTTCCTAGATTATCAAATGCTAGTTATGCAAAAGAACTTTTCACTTTCAATCCAAAGGAAAGAAGTAATGCAGCAAAGGTTTTCAATGAAAAAGAGTACACAATGCACTAATTACACGAAAAACAAAATAAACACTAGCTTGAGCATTGCGAATGTAAGAATCAAAATTGAATGACTCAATCAATGCAAAACAATCACGAGAAAGCACTCAAACTAATGCCGCAATCTTCCAAATCAAATGAAAGTTTTCAAAACGACCCAAAACAAGCAATGTAATCTATGCTTGGAGCAACAAGGAGAAGAATCAATCGAAAACGAAATGATCATTCAACCAAAGAAAACACTCAAAAGGATCAAGAAAATTTAGCGCAATCGACCCAAGAATGAGACTAACAACAATCAACGAGACTGATTTCCAAACAGAAGGCTCAGTGCATAAAGACACTTAGAAACCCTAAGGCCTTAATCTACACTGATAGGAAAATAGACAAACAACTGAGAAAAACAAGCCTACATCAGTCAAAACAGTCCCAAAGGCTTAATTACACACAAACAATAACCCAAAGTCAAGCACAACTGACCAAAAGACTCGTCAAAGAGGGCAAAAAAGATCCTATAGGATTCGGCACGACTGTGAGGCGGTATTCAGTGCCAAACAGGGGTTGGCGCGATTGCACCAAAAGCAACCTGCGCCAATCGACGCGACTATTAAAACGAAATCGCACCAAACCGGATAACTATGGGAAAAGGGAAAACCCAATGAGGAGAGGCCAATCTTGACACTCTGGAGCTAAATAGGGGATGGCAAAGAAACAAGCAAACCAGAAAAGACAAACAAGCAAGCCAACGACCGAAGTCAACCCAAACAAGCTAAAACGACAAACTCACACTGATTCCCCAAAGGAGTAGCAAATTTTTTAAGCAGGTAAATCCCCTCTACGGACAAAGGCGATCCCTTTAGCCCTAGAGTGGGTCTAAAAACAAAGTGACATGCTAGAGTGTCGGTTCCTAATTACTGAATGAAAAGATGACACGGTAGATTGACCTACTTGGAGTCTAACGTTGTCGTCGTGGCTGTAGTGGTGGTGGCTTCTCGCTCTTTCCTCGCAAGTCACAATCCTTCTGCATTCATGCTCGAATACTTGCACATAGAACAAAAAAACGAGAACAACATACGACATAATAACTTCATTCATAACTAATAGCTAGTCAAAGAGGGCTAAGCATATTGCATTAAAGAAATGACATGACACAAAATGGGAACCAAACAATAGTCACGTGTATGTATTGATAGAAGGAAGAGGTATAACCGAAGCTTTGACGTCACAGTCTCGTCCAGCGGGGTTAAGCCGAAGCGCGTCTCAAATACTCATCAGGGGATTCGGACGGGATGAGAGCATGGACTCAAGCTCTCTCAACGATGCTCCTTCTTGTTCTATCTCTTCAATAGTTTAGCTATAGTATACTCAATTCTCCATGTTCAACTAGCTTATGCAAGGAGAGATAGCTTCTTTTCTATAAAGGAAAAGGAGGAGGTTGGGATCCCTACAAAGGTGGAAGGGAGGCCTATCCTTTAGGAGGTTCCCACAAGAGGTGGAAACCATAAACTAAAGGAGGGAGTCCGTGGTTATTCGGTCCAACCATTCCCAATGACTCATCCTCGGAGTTATTAGGGTGGAATATCTGCCTCTATTTTTAAAAAACATTCCATAAACAGCTCAACATGAGTGTCTAACTAGGATGGAGTGCCCACTGGCATGGGGTCCAATGTTAATCTTCTTTATTGGCGCGAGGGAAGAACTGAATACACGCGCCAGGGCAAAAACAAGGGTTTTTGAATCTCTGTTGAAGGAATTGTCAACAGAAGGAATATTGCCGTCATGTAAAGGGATGCAATGATGGTCTTTGCAAGGCATGAAACTGCTTATTGATCACAAAAATGACCCTCCAATGGGCGAGATGGGGATTGCAGGGATGGTGACAAATGCTGTGTAACAAAGAGCGATAAATGGAAAACCACCACCATACCCACACGACCCTAAGAAATGAGAACACAGGTAAATTCATATTCCTCAATGAGCCAAGAAACACCTATAATGTTCCATGCGCCATACTACTTAGCCACTGTGACGTCGACGCAATTTATCCTCGAGATGGTACAATTCCTTCACACGTATGTGAAGGAAGATGTTTCACACATTTGAATGTAGAGTAATTAACTACAACATGATGGAAGGGCTTAATTATTTAACCCTTAGTTAAACTGAGAGGGGGGGTGAATCAGTTTAATACATCTATGTACTTCTTAAAACATCTTTTAAAATTATTTACACTTTCATTTCATGATCAATTTAATGTATAATGAAACAACAATCTTAATATGCGAGCAACAAGTATTAAGAAGATTAAATACAGAACATCAACACATAATCAACATGCACATAGACAACAGATATAAGTGGAAACCCATAAGGGAGAAAACCACATCTTATTATGTTGTGATGCAAAGGCAAGCTCCAACTCCCTCTCACCACTGATTTTCTGTAGGCTCCAACCTACAGGAGGCTGCTACCTCAAATTCTGCAAGCTACTACATACAAGGAAGCTCCAACTCCCATCTATTTTTTGTAGGCTACAACCCACAGGAGGCTCCCGCCTCAACCAACTACAATTGGACATGTATCAAGTTACAACTTGATATGGAAGCACCAACTTCCTCACACTACAATAAAATCATATGCTGATTTACTTGGATATCAGCTATGTTTTACTCCTTCTTCACTATTGTCCTTCCAGCCTTCAAATCTACTTTCTATTTTCTTTGGATCTTCACAACTTCTCTATCTACTCCTTCTTATTCTTCCACTCTCTAACCTCTTTATGCATATTACAATAACATCATTTATAGAGATCACTTCATGGTTGTTTGTATTATATATGAGAATATGAAGTGACCAGGCATGATTCTTCCCTTCCACCCATTTATTTCCTCACTCAACATATTCAGGATGTTACAACACTAAATACACTCATTTCAGTATTAAATTGCAGTTTTGATTTGCCTACGGAGACTTGCCTTTGCATCACAAACAATATAAAATAATTAATACCTTTACAGTTACAATAATATTCCAATTCAGCCAGGTTGTAAAATGAGCCTCTCAACACAACTAGTATAGATCCACACACCTTCACTTGCTTTTAATTATCAAGATCATGATGATGATAGCAACTAGGGTTCGAGCTCCGGGCGATGGCGGCCAAGATTTTCAGGTCTCGGCCCTAGTAATCATGACTCTGGCTTTTCATTGATTACGGCGACAGTAAGTATGTCAGCCCGTGTACTCGATAACCTGAAACGCCAATTTTTTCTCTGGACCCGAGGTTGCGGTGGCAAGGTTGGAACCGGGTACTTGAGTTTCTCAACCATAGGATGGGGTTAACCCTTGTAACTTGTCTTTGTTTACTGCGTAGCTTTTTGTCAACAAGGGTTTTGCGACGGTGGCGGTTTTCAAGCGTTTTTGTTTTAAGTTTGTTAAGGCGCGGCAAGAATGGGGTTTGATAGCGAATTTCTGGAGCTTGAACCCGCGCCAGAGGACCTTCTGACGTGTTGGGGTCACGAGGTCTCATCGAAGAACCTAGATTTGTTCTTCCCGAAGAATTTAGCCCTACATGGTCCCAGCAATGAGGTTTTTGCCGAAAGCACTCAATCTGGTCGTCGAGACAAGAACATACTGAGCCCATGGCAAGGATTTCGGAGGGAGGGAGCGCTAGCCGTGGAGAGTCAGGAACAGTTGAGAGCAGTCGAAGACAGGGCAGAATTCCTAAAACTTTTCTCCCGTATAAGCTCTGCGAATAAGGAACAAGGTAACACCTCTCGTCCCAAGCTTTCGGGTGGTTTGGAAGATATAGTAGGAACTTTTGGTTTACAAGGTGCTCCCAGCTCTCAATCTATAGGGAAAGAGGCTCTGGTCGGTGATTTTCAGCAAGGTCAAGCGCACCCATGGCAAGGGTTTCCATGGCTTTCAGCACCTCAGTTTCAAGAAGGGTCCCAAAGGGGAGGAGGACTGCCTTTAAGCCTCCCTCAAGCTGTCGCAGTCCCAAATCGACAGGTCTGGGCCACTAATGATGAAGGGGTTGAAAGAAACCCTTGGACGGCGACCTTAACATCGAATCCCCAAACTGTAACTTGTGGAAAAGAGGCTGGGACTGTTGAAGGAAATCTTCAGAGGACTTTTGAGGAAGGACAAGCTCCTGCCGCGTTTGAAGAAGCGGGTCAAGGGTCGATACCACCGGATGTACCGGAAGCCCCTACTTCAAATGCTGAAGGAACGAACGGCACTTTCAAGGAGGTCGTGGGGGAAAAGCGACAGAAGCCGAAGTCCATTAAGAAGAAAGAAATTCGGCCGCTTTGTCTTCTGGGGGCAGACATTAGCATAGAACAAGCAATGGACGCTACCGAGACTATCCTGGTTGGCCGGGTAAGAGGCAGAAAGTACTCGGCCGAATACATAAAGGATTGGGTTAAGTCTGAGTGGAAAGAAGCTCCGAGGAAGCCGACAGAGATTCTTGTTCTGGAAAGGGGATGGTTCAGCATTCATTTTGACAGTAAACTACATGCGGACTGGGTACTCGAACGGAATTGGAGTTTTGGGAAGCGTCCCATACTTTTCCGCAGATGGACGCCTCTTTTTGATGCGCAGAAGGAGAAATTGGCCGAGTCCCCTGTCTGGGTAAAGCTCCCGGGACTCCCCATACAGTTCTGGACGGAATCAGTGTTCGTCTCAATTGGTAATACTTTGGGTAAATATCTGGATTATGATAACTCTTTCCTCATAACCAAGGATAGAAGTTTGGCTCGTGTGTTGGTAAGCCTAAATCCAAAGGAGGGCTTGGCGGACGCAATGACACTAAAATACAGGGAACTAGAATTCCTTCAAATCCTGGATTATGAAAACCTTCCGTTCCGCTGCTTAAGGTGTCATCAGTGTGGCCATCTTGCGAAGGAATGTCCATTGGGACACCGACGCTGTCGTCGACAATCGAAACCCTTCCGTTCTCAGGGAACTAATGCACAGGTTTCTCGGGGGTTTCAGCAGAAGGCTTCTGAGCATACAGTAGAACAGACGAGGACTAATGAAGATTTAATGGAGCAGGACCCTCTCCCGGAAGGCAATGCTGCTCTCACCACTCAGTTTACTCCGCCGGTCACCCTGGCTCCACATTCTGACGAGCTTGCTGGGGCGTCTATGGCGGGTATGTCTTCTTTACCCCCCTCTTGTGATGTTTCATCTGTTTCATCCTTACAGTCTATCTCTGAATGGCCTGGTCCTTCCAGGCAGATAGTAAATGATTTTTCTGCGCTAAATCTTTCAAAAGCTTCCACCGATAGCCTGCTTATCTCAGTCCCTCTCTCTTCCGTTGATGTTCATCCATCTTCAGAGATTGCTTTTTCTCCTGCTAATTCCTATGAGGTTGCTATCTCGGCTGCTGTCCCCTGTGCCCAATCCTTGGACAATCCCCCTTATAATCTTCTCCCTTTGGCCAATAGAAAGGGTAAGGGTCAGGCAGTAGGAGGTATTGCCTCGGACCCCATTGTAATTGGGCCAAGGAAGTTAAGGGGAAGAAAATCGCTTCTCTCAAAAGCCCAATTCAAAGCTGTCATCGATATAGCCGACGGGAAGCAGAAAACTTTTCCTGGGGTGCTTAGAGCGGAGCCACCACCCCCCCCTGTTCCCTGATGATCCTTCTTTCCTTTAACTGCAGAGGCTTAGCTAGCCAGCCGAAAAAGCTAGCCTTCAAAAACCTTGTGCACTCTTACAATCCTAATGTTATTTTCCTCCAAGAAACTATGGGGAAAAGCGAAGATGTAATCTGCTCTCTTCAGAAACTCTTGCCTGGCTGGGTCTTCTCAGCCCTCGATGCCTCAGGCAGGTCGGGGGGTGTAGCAACAGGTTTTAATTCGAGGAAGCTCAAGGAAGTCTCCTCTTGGGGTTCTGCAAACTGCCTGGCAATGGAACTCTACTCTGGAGAGTTGTGCATTCCTCTCCTTTTCCTGAATGTCTATGGGCCCTGTATGGAGAGGGAATTCTTTTGGAACTCTTTTTTCAATTTCTCTTGTCTCTCCCACCCTAATCTCATTATAGGGGGTGACCTGAACTTCTCCCTTGGGGATTCGGAGTCCTGGGGTGTTAATGCACACTCGGATCCCCTCTCTGTTTTCTTTAGAAATAAACTGGCCTCCTCACATCTGGTGGATGCTCCTCTGATCAAATTGCGCCCCACCTGGAGGAATAGACGTATTGGCGTTGATTGGGTGGGCAAAAGACTTGACCGCTTTCTTCTTTGTGAACCTCTGGTGGATTGGCTTCCAGTCTTTAGACACTGGGTTGGGGAAGGGGGTCACTCGGACCACTTCCCGATTCTTCTAGAATTGAAAGGAACTTCAAAAAAACCGGGAATCCCATTTAAATTTAACTCTTCCTGGTTGAAGGATGCCTCCTTTGAAGCCCTCTTCCATGATACATGGAGAAAGGACAATCAACACGAAGAGGGAAGCAGAAGCATCCTGTTCTCTAATAATCTTAAGAGACTGAAGCAAGCAACAAAAGAATGGGCGCAACAGAAGAACTTGAAGGAAGAAGAAGAACTCAAGAGTATAAATTTTGAGCTAGATCTCCTGGAAAATTCGGATGGAAATGGCTATGAGTCCTTGGAATCCCGGAACAGAATAAAAGACTTGGAAGCATCTCGGAGGGAAATCCTCCAGATTAGGGAAGAAAGTTGGAGATTGAAAAGTAGAGCCATTTGGCTGCAAGCAGGAGATGAAAACTCCAAGTTCTTTCAGAATTATGCAAAGGGCCGGAAGATTGCTAACACTATCTGGGAGCTGAAAAAAGAGGATGGGGATTTGGAAAAATCTTTTGAAGATTTGGCTGCCCTCGGGATAAATCACTTTAAAAATCTCTTCAAAGCTCCGGAGGAAGTTTCCATAGCGGAGGTCATCAGAGTTGCCCAATTCTTTCCAAGATATGTTGAGGAAGAAGACAATGACTCCATCATGGAAGTAGTCTCTAAACAGGAAGTGGAGGACATTCTCAAGGATATGCAGAAGGACAAAAGTCCTGGACCAGATGGTTGGACAGTGGAATTTTTTCTCCATTTCTTTGAATTCCTGGGGGATGATCTGGTTGCGGTGGTGGAGGAATCTAGATCCTCTGGATCTATCTATCAACCTTTCAATTCTACTTTTCTAGCTCTAATTCCCAAATCAGATCAACCAGCCTCTTTTGATGACTTTCGGCCTATTTCCCTATGCACCTGTGTTTATAAAATCATTGCCAAATTAATTGCCTCCAGACTGAAGCCCTTCTTATCAAGACATATCTCACCAGAGCAGTTTGGTTTCCTGGATGGTAGACAGATTCATGAAGCAGTGGGAATTGCCCAAGAAACCCTGCATACCTTAAAAAGAAGTGGAAAGAAAGGGGCAATTGTTAAAATAGATTTATCAAAGGCCTATGACAGAATAAGTTGGATGTACTTGCGCCTTCTGTTGACCCACCTTGGTTTCAGATTTGATTTTGTTAGATGGATCATGAGCTGCATTACTACTTCCTCCATATCCTTGCTAATTAATGGAGCAGCTTCATCCTTCTTCAATCCGGGGAGAGGTCTAAGACAAGGATGCCCCTTGTCTCCACTACTCTTCTTGTTGGCAGCTGAAGGGTTAAGTTTGATGATTAACAGGGCAAAAAGACAAGGAGAGGTCAGAGGTATTGAAGTGGCTGTTAACTTGTGGGTAACCCATCTGCTCTTTGTGGATGATATCATTTTATTTAGCAATGGCAGTGTTGAGGACTGTAGAGCTCTCAAGAACATTCTGGACCTTTTCCTCAAAGCCACAGGTCTCAAAATCAATGAGCAAAAATCGACTCTTACAGTATCTGGAATGTCATTGGAAGAGAGAGGTAGTGTAGGGGCTCTTCTTCCTTTCGAAGTCAAATCTCTGCAGGAAAGCTTTAAATACTTGGGATTTCTATTGAAACCTGACTCCTACAGGAATCAGGATTGGAAATGGCTCCTGATCAAAATAGAAAAGAAACTCAATCTGTGGAGCCATAAATGGCTGTCTCGAGCAGGGAGGCTAGTTCTTATAAAATCTGTTCTGATGGCAATACCGGTGTACTGGGCAAGTCTAATGTGGGTTCCCAAAGGTATATTAGCCTCCATAGATAAATTGTGTAGCAGATTTTTATGGGCTGGATCCAAAACTGAACATGTGACACCTTGGGTTGCATGGGACAAGATCACGAGACCAAAAGAATGGGGTGGTTGGGGAATTAAGCACTTGTTCTCTTTTTCAAAATCCCTAGCAGCAAAACTGACATGGAGATTTATCTCGTCTGATTCTTTATGGTCTACGGTGACAAAAAGGAAGTACATAGCCCCGGCCACTGCTATAGAATGGGCCCGAAATCCTGCAAAGTCCTCCAAAAATGCCTCTGTGGTCTGGAAGGCAGTAGTTGCTTCGGCACACATAATAGAACAAGGACTTGCTTGGAAAGTGGGAGATGGTACACGGGTGAGAATTGGCTGTGACCCCTGGGTGGGTTGCACGGAAAGATATGCCTTATCACACGACCTGAAATTGTTTTTGACTGAAAGGGGCTATCATTCCCTGAACCAGGTGGCAAACCCTTGGACCACTTCTATCTGGAGACAAGGGTGGTTGACAGCTGCTGATCTTCTTTTGGAGGAGAGATGGAGGGAGGAATGGAGCCTCTTTGTGTCGGATCTCCAAAACTCTTCTGTTCGGATCTCAGAAAGAAGGGATGAGCTAGCCTGGGTCCATGCTCAGACAGGAACCTACTCTCCTAAGATGGGTTACAAATGGATGATGTCCCAACAAGGCTGGGAAGACCCTGACTGGTGGTCTAAGCTCCTTTGGAAGTTAAAATGTCCTGCAAAAACCAGACTGTTCTTCTGGTGTATTCTACAAAAAAAAGTACCAACTTGGGATTTCTTGCAGAAAAGGGGGAAAATTGGTCCAGGCTGGTGCTCTCTTTGCAAAGAAAATGAGGAATCTACTCTGCATTTATTCCTTACATGCCCTTACAATGTCAGCCTGTGGGCTGAAACCTTGAGACTCATCAATTCCCCTCTCAGATGGAAAGGAGACAGTATACAGCAAGCTTGGCACCGATGGTGGCAGGCAGCCTCTGATGACAAAATCCGATCTTTACCTCTCTTGATAGCTTGGGGCATGTGGCTAGCAAGAAACCAAGTAATTTTCAAAGATCTCCTTTTCCCTATTGGGAAACTGGCTGTGGCAGGGGCAGCCATATATGACAGCATTCCACCCCCATCTGGTCAATCCATCCCTCGCTCTATACAGCCTGAATTCATCAGAGAATCTGTTCCGTGGGCATTTTTTGATGGAGCTGCAGACCTAAATGGACAATGCGGAGCAGGTTTGGTTATACATGAAACCTCTGAAAAATCTTTTCGAGCATCAGTAGGCCTTGGGCAGGGGACTAATAATTTTGCTGAACTCAAGTCATTACACCACTTACTATGCTGGCTCTCCTTGAAACAGATGAGACAGGTTCAGATCTTCGGTGACTCAAAGAATGTAGTGAATTGGTTCAACAGGACTCAACAATGTATAAATTACATATTACTTCCTTTGCTTAATGAGATTTTGAATATCAAAAGTTTTTTTCATGATATTACTGTTTGCCACATTTACAGGGAAAGAAACCAGGAGGCAGATACCTTATCTAAAGCAGGTGTACAGCAAGCTCTGGGGACCTGGTCAGTAACTGAGATGGACAAGGGGGTGATCACTCCTTTGGATCAGCCAGATTTTGGATGATGCTGTTCTCTTCTGCATTATATTTTCTTTCTGCAAGTTGCTGTTTTATAAAACTATATGTTTGACTTTATCGTCCTGTCATGTTTATTTATAAAAACTATGGACCAGAATGTTCTAAAAAACTTATCAGCGGGTTGTTTTCCTCGTCCGAGGAGGCCTGTGTTAACAGTCAAAATCACAAAACTTTCTTTTTTGTTTCCTTTTGAGATGATCTGGGATCGGAATAGTGTCCACTACCGATCTCAGCTGTTTATCATATTGCAATATCTGGTTTAAATTCAGTTCTCTGAAGACTTGGCTCGTTTTCTCTTTCATTATCTCTGTTTCGGTGACATGCCGGGAGATATGAAAGACCGGAAGCGCACTTTTTGTTGACAGAACTCTTCTTCTGCTCTGGCAGCCTTAGAAGTACCCATGAGTACTCAAGGTAGTCGTGACTGCCTTTTTTCCTTCATCGAAGGAGTTCAGGTTGGTTTATTGTAATGCGTTTGCATATGCTATGTGATTCTCTAATATATAGAAAATCCGATTTTTTTCTGTGGAA